>JAJJWW010013244.1:636632-1273265 GCA_023531295.1 Papaver armeniacum
ATCTGATTCTCAACTACACACTTCAATCCTAATCCGAGACCTGACTAAATGTAGACTAGAAATCAAGATATAGTTTTGACAACTAAATTTGATAACAAGCTTGAGATAACAACACTTGTGAGTTCAACCGAGCAATGCTCTAACAATAGGCTAGTGTATGTGACGGCTTAATACAATGTGGTGTTCAAATATGGACGAGGTCTCGGGGTTTTTCTGCTATTGCGGTTTCCACGTTAACGAAATTTCGGGTATCTTGTGTTTTTCCATTTCCACATTATGTTGTTAATCTTTTAATTTGATTTGCACAGGTTTGTACGTATTTAATCTAGGTTGATACGTCCGCCTAATTGTAATTGATTACGAGACTTGTTTCTTATAGAATTCGTATCTTGAAAGATAGATAACAAGTTAACCACTTAGCAGAATTCCAATTGGATTATTTGGATACGAATAGATTGATCTTGGATATTGATTTTTGATATCGTCCAAGTACTTTGCTTAACAATCAGGTTCATGGACCATGTGTTTATACATATACTGATTGAGTAGAGGTTTACATATGAACTCTATATGCATATTTTTACAAAGATCATTAAGTTGGTTTACTTGATATTGTATTAAGTTTTGTCTATATAGGTGTCGAACGAAAAAGTTGGGTGTATATGGTATCCCCTGCATTATCACCAAAATGACCCTTTGATTTGCGGATTTGGACATATTTATATTTATATTAGAGCTGGATGAGATTATATCAGATAACAATCCAATCATGGTTGTTACAAAACCAAATGTGGGACATAAACCTTATTTTAAATTTGAAAATAGTTTGATATTTCACTTGGAATTTATTAAGAAGATGGAGGAGTGATACAAGGTTATGGAGTATCATGGGCAAGCTAGATTTGTGCTTTCAAGAAGTTGCGGAATTTAAAATATTTTCTTAAGAATTGGAGCAAGGAGGAATTTGGTTCCGTTTAAAGATATAAAAATGAGTTAGCTTTCAAGATTGGCTTGTTGGATCAGTTAGAGTAATCTGGTCCTTTGAGTCATGAGCAGTTGGAAGAAAGAGTTATAAGTGATCTGAAGTTGAAAGACATTACTAAAATGGAAGCTATAAATTGTTTGCAAGAACAAAAAAAAAAATGATTTTAAATAGGGGATTCAAATACTTCTTTCTTCTATAAAATTGCAAGTTATAGAAAACAGAGAAATACTATTACGAAGTTGGAGATAGATGGGATGTAGAGTTTTGATAAAGATAGGATTAAATTAGAGATGAGGAATTACTATTATGACTTATTCACTTAATGATACTTTTATGTATTTAGATAATTTGGAGTTTCCTTTGATTAATGATGAGGAATGCAAGTGGATGGAAAGAGAATTTTTTGAAGAGAAAGTTTTTCTCGTCATAAACATATGGGAACTAATAAATCCTATGTCTTGATGGGTTTTTACGGAGTTCTATAGGAGTTGCTAGCACATTATCAAAGATGATTTCATGAAGTTAATGCAAAAATTTCACAATTATGGGTGTGAGACTTAACTGATCTTTTGTTTCTTTAATTCAAAAAAAAATGAGGATTCTTGCTCTCCCAAGAATATTGAACCTTTTATTCTTTAGGGTAGTGCTTAATATAGCATCTAAAGTGTTGGCCGATAGATTGAAGATGGTTATGTATAAATTGATATCTGATTTTCAGGGTGCTTTAGTCAAGAACAAGCAAATTTTAGATGTTTTGTTAATTGCTAGTGAATAATGCATTGATGCTTGGATGAAATCTAAAATTCCTAGAGTGGTGTGCGAGATACATATGGAGAAGGCTTTTGACAATGTGAAATGAAAGATTCTTTTATGTATTTTGGAAAAGCATGGATTTGGTTCAAATTGGATATCACATATTAATTGTGCATTATCTCTTCTCTTTTTTCTCATTATTGTTTTTGTTGGTTGTAGGGTTTTATCAAAGTTGATATATGATAGTGGTGCTAGGAATTAAATTCACGGATTTCAGGTGATAGATGAAGGATTTGTGACACTTTTGAAATGACGAAGGTACCCAAGTACATCACAATCTTTTCATTTCAACCTATAAGTCATATACCAAGTGTCATCGTCTATGGACAAAGTCGAGATAATACGACAACAAGTTATACACTTCATAATAGTTACGGTATGAAACCGATATATTATAGGATCACAATCAAGTATCTTGGATTAACGTACTAGTGTATTTACTTTTAATTATAATAAAACAATTATAATTGCGCAATGTAAAAGTAAATCACACAACAAGATTTTGTTAACGAGGTTGTAGGGTCCAAATATCGCACGGGATTTGTTAGTGTGCGAGATTTGTTCATCTCCTTAGTGTGCGAGAATGTAGCACGGGATCCGAAAATAGGGGAATTTGAGCTGTATGTGAGCTGTCATCCACTATGTAAACACCTATATAAAGGGAAAGTCAAGGAGAGAGAAAACAAGTTTTAGATTTGGTATTATTATTATTATCTCCTTCTTTTTCTTCCACCAACTTAGAGCTCCAAATATTCATTAATGGAGTCTCAATGTAATCCAAATGTAATTTCAACAATCATAGTAAACCCTAACCCCGTGGATGTAGATCACATTGATCGAACCACGTAAATCTTGTGTCTATTTATATTTCTAGCACTTATATTTGAGATTTAGATGATTAACATTTTTAGATCTAGAAATTGGTATCAAGATATCATATGGGGTGTGTTGTGGGATTTCCTGCAACTACATAATGGCTCTAGAAACAGGGACGAGTAAAGGATTTATCCTTCCCGTAATTTGTTGGTTCAAGAAGTTTCCATGAAGATTAACTATTGTTCATATTTTTCTAGATCTACAAAGTTTAGATTCAAAAATGGAAATTTCATGGAAGAAATCACACTTTCAGGGAGTAAACGTCATCAACAATTCAAAACATGAAAAGAGTAAGAGAAAAAATTAGTTGCTGTGGTGAAATTTAGGGAAGAAAACTAAAGTTTCAATGGAAGATTTCCATGTTCAGGAGAAAAAGCAAGAGGAAAATTGTTGAAGGAAATAATGGAAGGCGGAGAGAAGATAAGAGGCAGACTCTGTGATTTCTATCACAAACAGAAATTCGCACAGATGGTTTGAATTCGAGCGAATAAGCAATAGGTCATTTTTCTTCTCCAATGGAGAATCGAAGAGTAAGAGAAAAATGTTGTGCATTTATTTCGTACAAAGGTGGTTGAACAGTTGGTCAAGAGAACATTATGTACGTTTGTGGTCGCAAGTTCGAATTTGCCTGCGAGCATAGTTTTTTTCTTTTTACATAGGGCGAAAAAATGAATAATTTCGCAATATTGTTTCATTCTTTCGCAAACAAGAGGCAGCACAGTTGGTCATCTGCGAAGTTAATGAGTTCATGGTCGCGTGTTCAAATCCCAACGAACGTGTGTTTTTCGCATGGATATTTCGCAAAGGAATTCCGCAAAGAAGAAAGTAAGTGATTATTTCGCACAGATATTTTGCAAACAGAAGCCAGCAAAGTTGGTCAGAGGTGAAGACAATGAGCTTGAGGACGCAGGTTCAATTCCCACCTCCTGTGAATTTTTCGCATCTTTTTTGGACTACCAGAGGAAGACAAGTTTTAACAAGTGTGCGATAATTTTGCATAGAAGAAGCTTGCACAGTTGGTCAGGAGGCATGAATGCAAGCAACAGGTCGCGGGATCAATTCTTGCTTCTCGCAGTTTATTTTTGTTATGCGAAATTTATACAAAGTTGGTCCATAATTATTTCGCATAGAAGATAGTTTCGCATAGATACTTCAAAAGAGAGGATTAGTACAGATAGTATGGTGTGAGAATGTGCAAGAGGCAGGTGAAGGGTTCAAATCTCATTTCTCACACTTCTTTTTGCTGCGAGATAATTATATTTTGTGTGATGTTTATACATTTCAAGGATGCTAATTTCGCAAGCAAACCATATACTTCGTGCGAGACGACAGCAACAACAAATCACACGAAAGCTAAGTACCACTTCCTTGAACATTTTATTTTACTTGCGACAAATAAAAAGATTTTTGATTAGATTTACAAAAAGTGATACAATCGCACGATTTCAAAGATTTCAAAATCTCGGAGATTTCAAAGATTTCAAAATCTCACAGATTTCAAAGATTTACAAAGAGCGATACAATTGCAAGATTTCAAAGATTAAAAAAAAAAATTTGCGAAACTGGAATATTTACTTTCAAAGATTTCAAAAAACGATACAAAGATTTCAAAGATGTCTATTGAACAATCTCAAAAGGGAATACAATCTCATATAGATCAATTTATATATTTCTCTTGAATATTTGCTTTATTTCAAATGATATGAAGATTTCGCCGAAAGTAAGGCATCATATATTTTTGAAAAGAATTAAAGAAAGAATGAAAGAATGAATGAAAGAATTAAGACATGCGATAATTTCGCAGATATTATGATTCTTTACAAAAGAATAGAAACATGCGATAAATTCGCAGAGATTATGATTCTTTACGAAAGAATAGATACGTGCGATAACTTCGCAAAGATAGAGGCAAACCTTCTATGGCGTACACCCTAGTTCGCGAATAAAATTTCGTAAGAGGCAACTGTAAGACCTAAAGTGCGTCATAGAAGGGGGTACCTATTGCATGGCTCAGGGAAAGGTTACACCGCTCCCGGAACTGGGTCATGGATATTTGGGGTCAATAAAGCCCATCCAGGAGAGGTACCTTGGATTTTCAACCTAAGCTTATGACTTAGGTTGGACGACTGAGGGTCTCTTCTAAGGAGTATGGCATCTGATCAAGGCGCCGAGGTACACGGTTGAGCCAAGAGTGCCTGGGGCGTTTGAAGCGTCTCGGCCATTCTTGGCAAATCTTGACTTACGCTGCACTCGGCCCGAAGAAAACCCCACTTAGGGTGTAGTCTTGTAACTATAATCCATATAGGCAAAAGGGATAAGAGGCTGCGAAAACAACTAGTTGTTGTTAAGACCGGATGGGAGGAGCCAACCTTGTATGGTAGAGGTACGTCTCCTTGAAGGGGCAACCAGGGGGGTGATAAGGGCGGCACCCTCCATTAGGGAGATGATAAGTGTCTTAAGACGCAAATGTCACGAGGCTTTATTTTCGCAAGAATATTTAGGCTTGTCATATTTGTGCGACAATCCTGAAGAGGCAATAATACAAAAGAGAAAGATAAGGCGAGATCAATGGGTCAATACATGAAAGTGTAAAGACGTCCTGCGATCTCGTCGCAAGACGGCAATGTCATGGGGCTTTATTTTCGCAAGAATATTTAGGCCTGTCATATTGTCGCAACAAAACGACAAAAGAAAAAAGTTAAGGCAAGATCAATGGGTTTCTGCATGAAAGTGCAAAGATGTCCTGCGATTTTGTCGCAATGACAAGGGGTGGCAAAATAAGACCTTTAACTAGGAAGGCAAAATAAGACCACATAAGAAAGTAAGCAAATAAGCTTGCAAAAATGAGTTAGCAAATAAGATTGTAAAAATGATTATATGTAAGCAAATAAGCTTGCGAATATGTACATGGAAATGAAAATGAGATAGTGAAAATGATGTACACTTGATATTATGATCATATTATTATGCGATACTAATAGCGCAGGAATAAAGAAAGATGAAACACAAGTAAGAACTTGTGATGAACAATCGATACGCGAAGAGGAATGCATATACTAAAGACAAAGTCATAGAAATGGAGAATGAAAGCAATTTAAAGCTACATCAATTTTAGCGTGCAAAATAAGCTAAGTAACACAAACATTAGCTATACATTGCAATAGATAAGCATTCTCATCATATAAGCATCACACTTGCATCATGAAAGCATCGCATTAGCATTTCATGGCATAAACATCGCATACACATTTCATAACATAATCATTACATAATCATTAGATTCGCATAAGTATTTTACAAAATTTTACGGAATAATATCGCAGAATTATTCGAATTTCGGCAGATTCTTTAGAATTTATGAGATTCTTCGAATTTCGCAGATTCTTGAGAATTTTTGAGGTTATTTAGAATTTCGCAAGATTATTCAGGATTTCGCAGAATTATCCAGAATTTCGCAGAATGTGTCAGAATTTCGCAGAATAAGATTATTTCACAGGATGTGATTATTTCGCACAATTATAAGCAACTTGAAGAAACTATACTATCGCATGAGCACAAAACATGAGACAGAGGTAAAATAAGAATGAAAAAACAACTTGCCCATTCAACACTTTCTCAAAGATTCTACCCTCATAGATAAAGAACAGAGGCAACTATGGATAACCAAGAAAACATTTTATATTCTTTATCTTCTCGGCAAGAATCATTTTCAAAAAAGACGTTCACTAATGGATAACAAGAATTTTCGCCAAGGGAGTAATAATTTCGCATGATTGATTCATAATACTTCTTATATTTTGAGGATTAAGTACTTCTTATACTTCTTCAAGGATACTTCATTCTTCTCAAAGCTTCTTATAAAATGATTCACATACTTCAAGAGATGATACTTATAATTACTTCTCAAAGCTTCGGAACTTCGCAAAAGAATAGAGGCAGGTACGTACTTTTCAAGACCAGTATTCTTTCGCTCGTTCCTTCATCAACAATGATCAAAGACTACTCCAACATCACACATCTCGCACCAACAACTACAACAAGGTGGATTTTTCCTTAAAGATCGCTCTTCAAGCGATATTCAAGAAAAAAGAGGCAAAATGTAGGGTCCAAATATCGCAAGGGATTTGTTAGTGTGCGAGAATGTAGCACGGGATCCGAAAATAGGGGAATATGAGTTGTATGTGAGCTGTCATCCACTATGTAAACACCTATATAAAGGGAAGTCAAAGAGAGAGAAAACCAGTTTTAGATTTGGTATTATTATTATTATCTCCTTCTTCTTCTTCCACCAACTTAGAGCTCCAAATATTCATTAATGGAGTCTCAATGTAACCCAAATGTAATTTCAACAATCATAGTAAACCCTAACCCCGTGGATGTAGATCACATTGATCGAACCACATAAATCTTGTGTCTATTTATATTTCTAGCACTTATATTTGAGATTTAGATGATTAACATGTTTAGATCTAGAAATTGGTATCAAGATATCATATGGGGTGTGTTGTGGGATTTCCTGCAACTACAGAGGAAACATAATGCAGAAAAATCCCGGGACCTAGTCTCGTTTTAAATACTATCAGAATTAAGCCGTTATACAAAGAACAAAGCCGACTTCGTATAATTGAGACCAATTAATGTACCCCTAGTTACTAATCAATTCCCTCAGTATCCTTGCGCCTACAACTGTCTGGACAACGCACGTGAATCCCAAGATAAAAATTGTTGAGCATTGCTAGGTCGAACTCACAAGTGTTGCTATATCAAGCTTGTTGTCAAATTTAGTTGATCAAAACTATATCTTAAACTATATCTTGATTTCTAGTCTAAATTTAGTCAAGTCTCAGAATAGGATAGAAGTATAAAGTTGAGTACTAGACATCACTGCATTCTTCTACCTTTTGAAGACGAAGATAAACCAAAGCTTTTGGAGAACTTGATCAGCAAAAGATATGTAAAGACCCTCAAGCTCGTCAACGCTATTAGACCAGTCAAGAGACAATTAAGCCGTTAATAACTCGATTAGTTTGACACGAACGTTAACTAATAGAAATTAATCTAACAACGATTTAGATACGAAATTAGTATCACTGAATAGGTCTCGAAAAGTTATGCATAATGGACTACTCGCACGCGTCATTCAGACACTAGGTGAAGAAGATTTATCAATTTGTTTTCGGAGGGTAAAATAGTAATTTTGGGATATTACCTTTGTGGCTGCACGTGTTGAACCGAGTGGGTGTCTCAGCAAATTGGGTCGGCCTTATCTCTATCTAACTCGAGAAGGTAAACTCATCCTCATAACTTTCTTCTCATTCTTTCTTCTTTCTTCTTTCTTCAGTTTATTCTCTTCTCCTGTTTTTCTTTTCTACGAGAGATTTATCGATTTAGAGTGAAAATAAATTGACGAGGGTGATGATGAGGCTGTAATTCGTAAAGGAAAACAAGTAGGGATTGTTAGCGTTCCTGTTTGAAGTGATGAATCAGTAAAGAAGAGAACAAATTAGGGTTTATAGATTGGTTATTGTTCTGAAGATTTAGAAGATGAATATGGAGCTATGATTAGATTGAGAACAATGGGTAGATGTTTAAATGAAGTATTGAAGTTGTTTCGGTAATGGATTAAAGGAATCAAAGGTTAGGGTTTTAAGATTAAATTCGAGGTCACTGGTAAATTGATGGGTTAATCGGGATGTTGGTGGATGAGGATTAAGAGGGTCGATGTCAATTGAAGCTGTAGAGTTGTTCTGGTGATTGAATTGAAGAACTAGGGTTCTGCCATGATTGAACCAGTTGTATTTTTAGAAGAATGGTTTGATTTGGAAGATACAGATTGAGTTAAAGATGGGTTTGTGTTAATTTATCAGTTGTAGCTGTTGTTGATGAAGAATCGGTTAATTAGGGTTATGTTCTGTTTTTTTCCCAAAATAGAAATTAAGGGTTTTGGTAGAAGTTGAACAGGCGGTGGGTGGTTCTTTGTCGTTGGTGGATCAAGTCAAGTGAATAAGAAAGCGAATTCAATTGCACGAGCAACACTGTTTTGAGGTAATTGTTCTTGAATTGATTATTAGAGTTATGTAATTTCATTAATTGAGTATGTGTATTAATAATTGAGCTAAGGCCTGAGTTGGATGTGAAAATAATGTTGGTTGTAATTCAGTAAAGAAGTGGTATTGGTAGACACTCGTCTAATGTTGTAGGTGATAAAACTGAATCGAAGATTATTGAGCTTTGGTGGTTTATTGTGATGAATGGAATAGACAGTTTGATAGAGTTATTGGTGTTGTGTTTGTAAGGAAGTTATGAAGTGAAAGAGAAGTAGAAGTGGAGAAGAGAATGATGTTTGATCTGTGACAGATGAAAAATTAGTGGTAATGTTTGTGTAATGGTGTTGGTTTAGGTGATTAGTTGATCTTGGAGTTGGCAGTGCCATTGACAAGAATGTATCACTAGTACAAAAATGGCCTTTAGCCACGCCAGATATAAATTTCACTGTCACGCCTTTTTGGTTTTGGCGTGTCTATAGGGTATACTTCTACCATATAGACACGCCATGTTCTATGGGCGTGTTAATATAACTGCTTTCAGCCACGCCAGGGCTAGTAGCGTATCCAAATATCAATCGTTTAGTCACGTTAACTTTAAAATTTTTGATGGGCGTGTTTATAGACCATTCTATGGCCACTTTAGGTAGTTGTGGCGTGTCCAAAAGGTTAGTCACGCCATTTAAGGTGTGGTTTTAAAGTTGGTTCATTAGACACGCCAGTATATGCGTGTCCATAGTGTACGATTGATAGACACGCCAGTATATGCGTGTCCATAGTGTACGATTTATAGACACGCCAGTATGCATGTCCATAGTGCGCATTTTATAGACACACCAAATTCAAAGTGTGGCCAAAAAGTTCTTTTTTGGACACGCTAGTATATGTGTTTCCATAGTGTGTGTTCTATAGACACGCCGGTATTATAGCTTGGCTAAAAAGTTCGTTTTGAAAAAATTAATAAAAAGCTTTTGCCCATATTCGAACGCATGATCTCCAAGGAGTTAGGTAACGAATCAATCCACCAAGCTTCCCATCTTTAACTGTTTAAAATTAGTGTTTTGAAAAAACTAAACCGGTTCAACTACTCCACATTTTATAGACGCCAAATTCAAAGTGTGGCCAAAAAGTTCCTTTTTTGGACACGCTAGTATATGTGTGTCCATAGTGTGCTTTTTATAGACACGCCGGTTTTATTGCGTGGCTAAAAAGTTCGTTTGGAAAAAATTAATAAAAAGTTGTTGGCCATATTCGAACGCATGATCTCGAAGGAGGTAGGTAACAAATCAATCCACCAAGCTGCCCATCTTTAACTGTTTAAATTTAGTGTTTTGAAAAAACTAAACTGGTTTTGCTACTCCATATGGACCAAAGACACATTTTTTTGGTACTGCTTATCTCTTGGGCATCAATATAGCTTAAAATGCAGTCTACCACAAGCTCTCAAATTTTTGCTAAGGAAATTAGGCCACAAACTAAAATGGGTGAGATTCAGGGATTCCCCTCCACTCCTTACTGGTATGTTTCTCTATATACTCTCTCTACATCCCTACTGCTTATGTTTGATCTTCTATCTTAGTAACGTGCACCCTCAAAATCATCCTCAATGGTTCCTTTATACCAAAAGACTTCTTGCTAATTTCACCCCCAATCTAAGATATTTCAACATAGTCAGAAATACCTACAGGGTTATATGCAAATCAACTCTAGTCATTACAGGCAAGCAGTGCTTTAAATGCTTAAACTCTAATAATGTTAGCATACGCAAAATTTCCATATTAAAGACCAGAAAACTAACATTAAGATTAAACACCATCATTATGTTTACCAACAAAACAATTTTGTCTACCCAGCAAATCATTATCCAAAATAAAACTTTAGTTCTATACAACCAACATATTACTCACATCACTCAGATCTATGTTTCGAATCCCACTTGTTTAGACAATATCTGCTTCTCCAGATACACTTGTAGTTCTTCGGATTCTGTTTTGGTGCAGTGGCTCTAGATACTGGCAATGGCAAAGGCTCATCAGCTGGAACCTCTTGAGGATGAGTCACCTCCCCTAGTCATGCATTAGCTATCATCGCAACATCCTCAGCCATCTGTCGTATTTCAGGTGCCAACATGATCAAATTAGGGAAGGTAACTTCTTCAGCAGAGAGTGGGATGGTATCATTTTCATGAATCAGGGCTTTGGCCTCCTCAGAAATTGGTGTGGAAAAAAACCCCTGCCGTGCACCTCCACAAACAACCCGCAGATCCCCTACCAAAACTACACCCTCATTGACTACAAATCTGCCTCATCGGGGATGAAGCGCATACAGAACCCATCCATCTTTAACTCCCCTCATTCCCTGTTGCTGCCTGCTTGTTTGCGGATGAGCAATTTCCCTCCGATGATTCTGAACTCCATCTCTTGTTGCTGCCTGCATTCTCACCCCATTTCCAGTCCCCTCAATTGTAGATGCAGCACTAGAACCACTATCTGGAGAAATTTGGATCCCACCAACTGCATCATCCTAGCAGAAGGGTGGGAAAAAAACCATCCGACATCAGAAGATTATTAGTCAAAATAAAGATACATCTCTACAATACCCATTTTAGAACACCAAAAATAAACAAAATTTTCTTGAGAATTATTGTCCTCTACCTGATGCTTGGGAAAACTCAGCCTAGGCTTCTTCAATTCCCTTTGATCCCCAGCAGAAGAACCTTGTTCGCCATCACTACCTCTGGAATCCAAATCATGATTCATCTTCGGAAAATTGGTCGACACAAAAATACTGTTAATTTTATTGGCTTTAGTTTGGAAAAATGGACTGAGAAAATGAAAGAACTTCTTCTTTCTCTGCTTTTATTTTGGCTGGGAAAAGCAACCGTCTCCGAATCACAACCGTTAATCAACTCTAGTGGTACTCGGATCGTTGGTCCTAGAGATAGGTATTAATTGATTTTACAAAGTGGCAAGTCTACTAGCTATTTACATTAGCCTAGCAAAAGTAACTACCTTCTATTGGCTCATGCGAAGTGGCAACAATCCCTTGGCAGATGCACATCTACCACAAATTCGGGTCGGATCTTGGTAAAAATTCAATGGATAATTCCCGAGAGAATTGACTCACTTGGAGATTCATTTCAAACTAGCATGGTGCCACCTATAACTCTGATTCAGCAGATCATGCACCACATACAGTTTCAGATACAAACCGAGTCATATTCTACTTGGGCTAAACTTACTTGCACCCTGGTCGAGCCCATCAAATTTTGGTGGCAGACACACAAAAGTCCAAAAGACAAGCCACAATCTAAACTCACTCCCTCCTCGTCAGACCTTGGTATGGTAAGGGACCTCACTAACGAGGTAATTTTTCTCTCAGATCTCTTTGAGGGAGACATCAACTACAACAATTGGGTAAAAACATCTCAACCTCTAGTAACTTCTGTTTTTACTAACATCTTAGTGCCCAGTGATATGATTTATGACAGGTTGAATTCTAAAGTGCCATTAGCCATGGTAGATTTTTGTGGCTCATTTGAGTTGTTGGTCAGGGACCAGGGTATTGAGATATGGCATGATGCCTGAGGCAAACTATGCTGCAATTCAAGATATGGCCCATCTGTTAACTAGTTAAAATTAAATAAATGTACACAATTGTGCAGAGACCTATTATGTTTGACCATTTTTTGATTTTAATTATAGGTCACTTGGTCAGGTACTTGAGATATGGCATGATACATGAGCCAAACTTGTGAACCCTGGCAAGTCGAACTGGAATTGGTAGTGTGTCTAGTTTTTTTGCTTATGAGTTTGATTGTTCAAATGGTATTTCATTATTCCTTTGGTGTTGGCCGTAATAAAAATTGTAAATTGAACTACTTAGTAATTAGCAGTCTGATCAGTAATGGTGATGGTGTTTGTAAATGTGGTTAATGAAATTGTAATTGTTTCTTTTTTCGGTTTCTCTTTGTGATTTTAATGAAAGGAACAATGGTATGTTAAACTGTGGTATGTTGAAACAAAATATGCATTATTCTCTATCCAGTCTAATTCACTTGATGGAGAGGCATATACACACCTAGTCCGAATCTACAATCTGGCGAAACATAGAGATGTTCATACTTCATAATCACCATAAGAAATTATACCATTCAATAAATATACACAAGTGTGCTGATTTTATTTTGCTTATTGACCTTATTTGTTTGACCTATTATGTTTGACCATTTTTTGATTTTAATTGTTGGTCAGGGACTTGAGATATGGCATGATACATGAGCCAAACCATGTTGCGGTTCAAGATATGGCCCATCTGTTAACTAATTAATCAATTATGTCAGGAATACACTAGTGTTCTGATTAATCAAATCAAGATATTGCAATACACCAAAGCGTCACATAATGCTGTCAACAGTCTTTGGCTCTTAGGATCCGCAAACGCGTAAACCCTGGTAAACCGTGCATGATCAACAAGTCCTGGTGTCTATGAATTTTGCAAAAAATCAATTATGATTGTAGTAATAATGTAGTAGGAAAAATTTCGTGTGAAATTCAATAAGGAAGGACTATTTTGTTAAATAAAGAAGTTAAAATTATAATTTTAACAAGTGTACTATCTCATTGACATGAATGCTTAACGTGTCAGGATATTTAGAGATTTCTTTAGGGTTTCAGCAAGATTATAGGTGTCTAATTAGAACTGACAATCAGTAGTTTAATCCTACAATCCTAATGCAATATTTTTCTGCTGGGTCTCGCAAAATCCGCAAAATCGCTCTTTCCATATATCACCTTGATTTTTGTTTGTTATATTCATGGTACACATAACCCACCTACTATATTTATATTTGCATACTAGATATGTATAGAAGAAAAAAAATCAATATATTTAGCTAGATTTGGATCCTAGAAATAAGAAATTAGATACCTCGTTCATAAGTAAAAGAAAGAAGGAATTGAGAGGATGAGTTCTAATGAGAAATGTGTTGTTCCTGCCAATGGTCTTGTTAATAATGATCCTCCTCCTCCGAAGGGCTTTGCTTCATGGGATGACTTTGTGGAAAGCATTGGTGATATACTAGAAGAGTATGTCGATGAAGAATGGGAATTGGTTCATATTAAGAAAATGATCCATGTTGAAAATGATCCTCCTCCTAAGGGTTTTGCTTCTTGGGATGCATTTGAGAAAAGCTATGGTGAATATTTGGATAATGATTTTAATGAATAAGAACATGGGAAGCCACCAAGACGAGCAAATTTAAATTTGAGCACTCGGCATTGACTAAATTCAAGTTTTTTACATTATTTTTAGTATGCTAATTCTATTAATGTGTAAGCAAAATTATGTGGCAGTCAAAGGCCTACTGTTCAATTGTGCTCTCAATTAGGATTTTTTTTTTTGGTTAAGTTTGTCAGATTTGGCATTGCAATTTATGAAAAAATTGGCTATATTTTTAACCTCTGATACAAGACTCAATATACAGTCCCTATCATATTCATGATCATATCACTTTAACAGCAAAGCCACAACAAAATCATGGTTAACCTTAACTCTTCAGTTCCAAATCTCTAAGCCAAGCCCCCTTAAACACGTTACTAGTTCATTCTGTTTTGTCAAAAGATTGATACTCCAACATATGAACAATGGACATAAATTAAACAACATATGCACTTGGAATCTAAACAAAATATTGCATCCGTAAATATTAAACATTCACAAAAAGTATACTTCCAAGCAGCTTTACAAACAGACTAATTAAACATAAAAAAAAAAAAAAAAACATAAGATACACTAATAACACCCACACAAAAAAAAGACATATATATATAACTAAACAAAAGATGATGGATCAAGATGTGATTGAATACCATTCTTGCATAGCAGAACCATGAAAACATAGGACTAGATCGGTTAGAATCCCCTTCTTCTTCTTCACTGCTGCTGTTGACAATCGTAACCACATCTTTGTATGGCCAATCATCATCATAATCATCATCATCAACATCATCGTCTTCATCTTCATCCTCAGGCGCTGGCCCAAACCAAAAGAAGTGTTCTGGATCATCTAAATCATCATCATCATCATCATCATCATCATCCTCACAATCATACTCATCATCTTCTTCATCGTCCTCCTCTTCTTCATCGTCAACATCATCATAATCATCGTCCTCTTCATCTCCAAAACAAGGAACAACCTTACAACCAAAATAACCAACGATCTCTTTGTCTTCATCAAGAAGAAGAAATCGGAAGGAAGTTACAACTAGAGCAGTCATTTTGTCTGGTTTGATACTAAAACTTTCAGTTTTTGATACTGAAACCCTAGGTTCTGTTTAGAGAGAGACTTGACGGAGAAAAAGCCGAGTAGTACTCTCCTAGTCTCCCTTGCTGGTGTTTTATACCGTAACACACGTTTTCACCTTAATATTCAACCTCTAGCTTAGCCACGTACAAGCATGATAACTTGGCTAGTGAACAAGTATAGCTTTGGAAAATAAATAAATACAATATAATATAAAACACTTAATGAACACTAAAAATATTACAATACAAAATATTACAATATAAAATAAAAAAATTGGGTGGAAAATTAACATCAAGGAATTTAACTTGGAAGAAATATAAATTGGTTTACAAGCTCGTCCAAGAGTGACATTGGTAAAAATGGAAAATTAGCATTAAGCAATTTGTCTCGGTGGAAATACTCCCCGGAAACTTAGATTTGGATGAAAAATTCTTGCTAAGATCGTGACATCGAAATAAATAAAAATTGGTTTAGAAGCTCGTCCAAGAGTGACATCGGTAAAAATTGAAATTACCATAGATCGTGACATCTAAATATAAATTGGTTTACAAGCTCGTCCATGAGTGACATCGGAAAAAATGGAAAGTTAGCATTAAGCAATTTGTCTCGGTGGAATACTCCACGGAAACTTAGATTTGGACGAAAAATTCTTGCTAAGATCCTGACATCGAAATAAATAAAAATTGGTTTAGAAGCTCATCCAAGAGTGACATCGGTAAAAATTAAAAATTACCATAGATCGTGACATCGAAATATAAATTGGTTTACAAGGTCGTCCATGAGTGACATCGGTAAAAATAGAAAATTAGCATTAAGCAATTTGTCTCGGTGGAATACTCCCCGGAAACTTAGATTTGGACGAAAAATTCTTGATAAGATCGTGACATCGAAATAAAAATTGGTTTACAAGCTCGTTCAAGAGTGACATCGGTAAAAATGGAAAATTACCATCAATCAATTTATCTTGGTGGAGATATTCCCCGTAATAGATTTGGACGATAAATTATACTTGTTAAGATCGTGATATCGAAATATAAATTGGTTTACAAGCTCGTCCATGAGTGACATCAGTAAAAATAGAAAATTAAAACAATTTATCTCGGTGATCTCCGGAAACTTAGATTTGGATGAAATATACTTGCTAAGATATCTTGACATCGAAATAAAACTCAGGGGTTTAGAAGCTCGTCCAAGAGTGACATCGGTAAAAATGGAAAATTACCATCAATCAATTTATCTTGGTATAGATTTGCCAGAAACTTAGATTTGGACGATAAATACTTGCTAGGATCGTGACATTGAAATAAAAATTGGTTTACAAGCTCGTTCAAGAGTGACATCGGAAAAAATGGAAAATTACCATCAATCAATTTATGTTGGTGGAAATACTCTCAGAAACTTAGATTTGGATGAACTATACTGTCTAAGATCGTGACATCGAAATAAAAATTGGTTTAGCTGAATAAGCCATGTCCAAGAGTGACATTGGTCAAAAAATTGGATATCGAGTCTTGTTGACGAAGCCAATCATAGTCGTTCGTGAATTCATAATGCCGACCAATCAAATAAACTAGTTACACCTGATAACCTAACATCCCCAAACATCCTTGCCAATATTATCGGTTGATTGGTCCGATACGACCAATAATGCGATATTATCGGATATCCATATGTATGTATCACTGATATTTCATGTTTCGTCCAGATTAAAGGCACAAACATGATAAAATCCTATATTATAGGCCAGTATTTTAAAACATAAATACTGATCGATCGGTTCTTTTAATACAAATTTAATTGTAAGAGCTAGCTAGGCTTATAAGAATATGAATTGGGATTTTATATAATCAAAAAAATTGCACCAAAAAGCATTTATGATCTTAGGGGTGGGACCCTGTCTTAAATACCAGCCTCATCACTAAATACTAGGAGTATATATATGGAACATTCATATGATTGGTTTTTGGATTTTAGGGGTACATTCCTATGGTAGTTGTACTTTGGGACTTCTTGTTATGTGTGACTGAAAGAGAAGTATAATTATATTATAACAAGAGCCTGGATTGTATACCCCACAAGATCTGATAACTTTTGGTCTTATCAAAAACAATAAAAAGTTGGTATAGCCACACTTATTTCTTAATTTACTTTTTTGGGTAACAAGATATAAAGTAGAGAAAGAAAACAACCTAACTATATGCTTCTCAGTTCTCACACTCTTGACTTACCTAAATAAGTATTATTCTTAAATGTAGCAGTATCTTTGATCAGAGCAATGAAGCCCTTTTTTTTAATTAATTGTGTAATAAAACATTTTCCTTTTTTTTTTTTTT
The DNA here is from genome assembly GCA_023531295.1 of Papaver armeniacum. NCBI lineage: Eukaryota > Viridiplantae > Streptophyta > Magnoliopsida > Ranunculales > Papaveraceae > Papaver > Papaver armeniacum. Next base: position 653,994 of record JAJJWW010013244.1, read on the forward strand.
GAATTTGTTAACATTTTATTTTTGGTAAAACTTGGGACCATATTATTTGGAAATATATATATTACCTTAGATAAAAGTGGTTGATTGTTGCTCTTAACAGGGTTACTGATTGGGTTATGGGTGTTATCAAACCTTCTAGAGTATTCTCTCATTCAAAAGCAGTATTTGTCAATCACCACGCTACTGCTCTCTTGGGTACATGCAAAAGAAAAGCTAGATCTCTTCAGTACTCCTCTTCTTCTGTTTTGCCAAATAATATAGAGAAGATTATTTTTTGTTTCTAAAATGTCTGTCACATTTTTTTGGCTTGACCCAAATTTGGCATTGGTGCCAAGATCCCTTGTGGTCCAATCTTTCCATAAATTATTGATATATTTCTTCCATTTGGTCGAGTCTAAATTAAAATTAAAATCTGATAACTATCATAAGGGCTTATGTTTATATAAGGTATATTATGGAAAACAGAATTGTGTTGACTCAACGAGTTAATTAACATTGATCGATTAACAAACAAATATCAAGCAAAGAATTTAAAGAACCAATATTTTTATAAAACTAAACGAAGCAAAATAATACCAACATCCTCAACATTTAAAAAATAAAATAATAATCAAAATAAACAATTTCTAAAAACAAAAACCACATTATTCGAAAGTTTCTTTGATTATCTGCTCCACTAAAACCATCGCATCTGGTACTCGTGTTGCATCGTTAGCAGGCTGTCTTTGGAAATTCAAGTACCTTTTGCTCTAGAGGTGTCTCCCTGGGTATTTCTGGTGTGCCAGACACAGTTTCACCAACAAGCTCATTCGAAGGAATGGGAGCATGGACACCATCCATTTCAACAGAAGCAGAAGAAGGAATAGTAAGATTGTCAACATGAGCTTGAACTTAAGCTAACAGGGGCATTCCAGGAACCTTACACACGCCATCAATAGTTATGGTGATCCTTAGATTTCTAGGTACATCCATTACTATCCTTGGAATTGTTTTCCTCTTGGTATTGTTCTTGTTCTTATTGGAACTCATTTTCTTCCTCTAATATATCAATCTATCATTTATGCTGGTGTGATTGTACGACCTCTTTAATAATATATATATATATATATATATATATATATATATATATATATATATATATATATATATGTATGTATGTATTAGAAAAACCCTAGGTTAGGAGCATTATCTCCAATTACCTAATTTAGTTGTATTCCACATATCACTCTCAAATAAACAAAATATAACAGTTTCCATATCGATAAATATATGCTCATATACGCGTACAACACCACATTGATTTTAGTATATATATGATTTATCTAAATACGGAAAAATAGGGAGGCATTTTGTTTTCCAGTTGTATTTATGGTTATAAATTATGCGAATCTATAAGGAGACTTTTATGTGTTAATTAAAGTAAATCCGAGAGAGAAAAATAAAAATGTAAAAAGAAGTGAGAATTTGAGATGCAAAAGGTATAAGTGATTGATAGACAAATCAATGATGATATTCTTGAAAATGCACACGAATGAAAAAGATTTTTGAGAAGTCAAAAAAAAATGTTGATTACGTGAATAATCGGGATTCTTTTTGTAGATGAAAGCCAAGAAGACCCCTTCCCATTGATGGACCTAGTCTTATAGAATCCATGTAATTTCAGCAATCCTTTGTGATTTCAATACAATGTCAAATTTGTGTAATATTGTGTAATAAAATTAGGCGTGATTTTTCCAAGTTTTCAACACAGTACTTGTGCTTTCTATATACTCCTATCCAGTTCTTTGGTCATAGATGAGTTTGACAATGCAACAAACAACTCCAACACCATTCAATCATGTACAAGAAAACAATCATTAAACAATAAGATTAATCCATTAGACAGTCATTAAACAGTCATTAATTAAGCAACTCCAACACCATTCAGTCATTAACATTACAAAAAACATGGAAATAAATCCTAAATCCAAAACATAAATTCCAAAAAACTGAACAAGATTCAGTCGTCCACATTCCACAATTTCCCATTAGACCACTCTTAATTCCAATTTTTCTCTGTACTTTGATGATACCTATTTCTTCAAAATAGTAACTTATATAACCATTTGCAAAATCTGTATCATCATTTCCATTAAAGCAACTTAACCCAAAAAATCCACCAGCTATAAGAAAATTGGAATTGGTAGAGACTTACCTGTTTCCGGCCATCACTCGGAGTCGTAATCCGACTTTTCCCTATCCGATCGCATATCAGTTTCAGAATCAGTCACTATGTTAAGTATGACCTCATTTTCATGTGATGTTCGTGATGGGTACGCCTGATACTTATCCTCTACACTGATTTCATTCACAGGGTGGTCTGTATAATCCTTATATCTTCCAGCATAAATTGATGCTCTTCTAGTCCTAATCCTTATCATTAAAAACACACCTTGTCTCCTTTCCCTTTTCTGCAAAACAACTCCAAAAATTCTTCTGGGTATTCTTCATCTTTTACTTTCTCTATGCTTCTCTTCTTTGTCTCTTCATTTTCTGCTTCACATACTGAATTTGCATGATCAAACTCATTCCACAACATATCCATATCATCATCTTGGTTATTGTTCTGCAAACCTACTTCTTCCTCTTCTCTCATATTCCTTGCCTCTTCTTTCTTCTTCTTTTTATTCAATCGTATTGCTTTCGATATATGGTACTTAGCTTTATCAAGTTGCTCCAAATTCATTTCACATACTGCTAATTTGAACCTCATCATCACTTCCTTTCTCTTCAAGCACTCCTCCTTATCAACTTCTTCCGCTGTCATTGGGGTCTTGCCTTTTGATGGTTTGGAACCACTCCCTTTTTTTGGGTTATTCGGAGCCATTGTTATCTCTGAAACTTTTTTTCTTCTTCTCCTCTCTGGAAAATGAATATAATCCCTAATTCCTCTTTCACGTTAATTATCTTTTTTTTTTCTTTTTTCTTATGAGACCTATTCCCAAGAGACGCATGCAGCGGTTGAATTCAAAGAAATAATAACACCCTACTAAAATGTCATGTCCTTTCAGACCTACTTCATGACATAATGGTTATCCTTTAGATTTTGTTCCCTTTTAAATAAAAATCCAGTTATAGATTTTGTTCCCTTTAGATTTTGTTACCTTTTAACCGCTTATAAGATAAAACGGGCAAATATGCGTTACTTTCCTGCTCATTAAGGACGCAACCATTCAAATAATGCATGCTCATCATGGACACGACCATTCGCCAACAGGTGTATTGGATGTCTATATAAGCTTTACTCGTACCTGCTTGAAGCATTCTACAATATTAAGAAAATCCTAAAAGCATGTAAATTTATTTATTTTTGATAATCTTTCATCAGTATAATAGTGATGGATATGTTGTAGGAATTAACTACCAAGATACTACAACACCTCCAAAATGCAGAAAGCATTTTAGAAAGCAAATGTGTTTCCAAAGAGTGGAATACTATCCTCGGGGACAAAAGAATTGGACTCCTTTTTGGTGTCACACCAAGAATAGGGAAAGAAGTTACTCAACTCTTTTATAGAGAGGAGATTTCAGCCCGATCGTAATGTGACCAACAATCACGATGCCCGAATGATGGAACCCATGAAGATTTGAGTAAGTTGCACCCAATAGTTGGATCCTGCAATGGTCCGGTATGTTTTTCTGTTTCACACCACGGCATACAAGATCCTGTACACGTTATGAATCCAGAAACTGGTGAGCACCTACATCTGCCACAACTATGCATCCCAATTGCACGAGGTCAAGTACTTTCGTGGTATCCACGATACAATGTAATTGGGGGTTTCGGCTACTGTCAACGTACCAATGAGTACAAGGTTGTTCGAATTCACATGGATGGTAAAGTTCAAATACACACTCTACGAGACAAGAGGGGATGGAGGAACATAGCAGAGGATATTCCTTATACTTTTCGGAGTTCAGGTGTGTACGCACATGGTTGTATTTTTTGGAAGGATTGTTGTTAGTGGGATGGTGGCATAGTTTCTTTCAATTTGGACACTGAGACATTTCATCAACATTCGCTACCCCCGCATCATATTCCTGATAGTGAATTCCCAGAACTTGGGATGGTTATGTTCGGAGTTCGCCTTTTATTTTACTACATCCATGAGGCCTATGATGAGGGGATTAATCAGCCCCGGATAGATTTCTGGGCACCCATTTCCAAAAAAATATTCATACATGGGCACCTGGTGGGGAATGGAATTGGAATCATGAGATAAGCATTTTCTTGGAAAAGGATGAGGATGAAAGGTGGCATACCTATTACCCGATAGCTTTTGGAAAAAACAAGGACCTCCTATTGTGGTAGAATGGGCGTTTATTGCGTTACAATGCACTCACCAGAACTTGGACGGAAATTTGGGGGAAACTATTGTGGGAAACAAGCAGGGTTGCAATTATTCCTCATATGAGGAGCACTGTCTCGTTGAAGAATTTTGGTGGACAATCGGAAACGTGTACTCATGATGTCCATGCCACTAACACATTCCTTGGGTTATATATGTAGCTTTTTTTTTTTCTTGTAGTTGTGTTGTTTTTTTTTTTTTTTTTTTTTGGTATTTGGATTTTATTCTATGTACAATTTATTCCTTGGGTTATCTATGTAGCTTTTTTTTCTCTTGTAGTTGTGTTTTTTTTTTTTTTTTTTGGTGTTTGGATTATTTTCTATGTTGAAATGTACAATTTAATTAGTTTGGGTCATTGTTTAACTAGCCAACCTTTGGTTTTTTTCCTTTTTTTGCGTTACACCTATGGTCCAGCCGTCCGGGCGCCCACCCCAACCGACCTAGGTAATTAGTCGAAAAGTAGAAAAATTATTTGGGCATTTCCTAAGAGATCATGATTTATTTTAGTATGTTATGTTCGGAATGTATATTTGATTAAAAAGAAAATTAGATAAACATGATAATATTCATTCCATATCTCATTATATTGCTACAATATCTCATTTTTTAGTAATATGGAAATTGAAATATTCGGTGTAAATACCAAAGAATAGTTATTTAAGATGGAAAACCTAAAAAAAATTAGCCAACGGGTGTATTTGTTTTTTTTTTGAAAGAGTCCGAGGAAGATTTTGGAATAACAATGAAGCGGAGCCAGTTTGCGCCTTACTTTTAATCTTCTGCGACTATTCAACTCCAACCTTCGCATACAGTTAAAGATAAGAAACAGAGCAACAATATTGTTTCAAATGACAAAGGAAATGTTTCCGCCACATGCTTGATCAAAGTATCGTCGCAGACTTTAAAAATAATCACGAAAAATTTCACAAATTTGCAAATGCAAGATTTGAAGGGAACCCACCAATGCCATTTGAATTCCAAAGGATGATATCCGCAGAGTGAAGAATTTGATATAAGGCCATTTAAAAAAAAAGGGGTCAGTATTATTTATTTAACTAGATTCTCATCTTTATCCTTTGAATAATTTTCAAAAAAACACTTTGTGCGAAATTGTCTCCTTTTTTCAAGTTAAGCGAATGCAACACTAATGGTCCGAGAGAATTTTTCATGGGCCAAGATTTCCGAGGATTGTATAAGGAATGGGGCGCCCATCTTTTGATCATCCCAAACCTAGGTAATTCAAAAGAAGATTTGTATGCACGACTAATGAAAGCCATTAAGTGGGGGAATGGACGGGAAATTAGGATGCGTTAGAAAGGATGAAAAGAGTTAGTGAGGCGGAAGGAGAGAGTCGAGAAAAGTTGCAGAGAGAAGTTAAAGGAAGAAAAGAGGAGGAAAGAAAGCTATATATAGAAAAAATCAAAAAGATTCTTGAGATTGACTTAATTTATTTTAGTCAAAATGTTATGCGGAGCTGAAACAGATAAAGATAATGTTAATGTATATTTGATTAAAAAGAAAATTAGATAAACATGATAATATTCATTCCATATCTCATTATATTGCTACAATATCTCATTTTTTAGTAATATGGAAATTGAAATATTCGGTGTAAATACCAAAGAATAGTTATTTAAGATGGAAAACCTAAAAAAATTCATTATATTACTCCAATATCTCATTTTTAGTAATATGGAAATTGAAATATTCAAAATACAAAGAATAGTTATTTAAGATGGAAAACCTGTATTGTTGGATGTCTATATATATATATATATAAGAGCATCTCCAATAGAGGGTCAAGCTTTTTGTTTTTCATGACATCTAGGATTTTAGACCCCCAATTAACATAAATCCATCTCCAATGGTGGAATCCTACAAACTAGGATGGATGTGAAAATAAATATGCAGGTGTTAAAGAAATTCTTATTTACACCTTCACTTGCACCTCCACGTCATATTTTCAATTATTTTATTTTTTTTAGAAATTAGTAAAAGTAAAGATAAACGGTTAAGATTTTATCATATAAAATATTCTAAAGATTAAACCTTTCACTATTGGAGATAGTTTTTTAACCATAGGATCCCATATTTACTATATGTGTATAATCTCTTAAATAAAAGTCTTAATTAGACTTCCACGTAGGATTTTTTACACCCAATGTTGGAGATGCTCTAAGCTTTACTCGTATCTGCTTGTAGCATTCTACAATAAGAAAATCCTAAAAGCTTGTAAATTTTTTTTTTTTGATAATCTTTCATCAGTATAATAGTGAAGGAGATGTTGCCGGAATTAACTACCGAGATACTTCAGCGCATCCAAACTGCAAAAAGCGTTTTAGCAAGCAAATGTGTATGCAAAGAATGGAATACTATCCTTGGGGACAAAAGAATTGGATTCCTTTTTGGTGTCACACCAAGAATGGGGAAAGATAAAGTTACCCAACTCTTTTATAGAGAGGAAGATTTCAGCCGGATCGTAACAACCAACAATCACGACTCCATGAATGATGGAACCCATGTTGATTGGACTATGTTGCACCCAATAGTTGGATCTTGCAATGGTCTGGTATGTTTTTATGTTTCACACCACGACATACAAGATCCTGCATATATTATGAATCCAGAAACTGGTGAGCACCTCCATCTGCCACAACTATGCATCCCAATTGCACCGGATCCAGAAATTTCGTGGTATCCACGATACAACATAATTGGGGGTTTCGGCTATTGTCAACGTACCAATGAGTACAAGGTAGTTCGAATTCACATGGATGGTAAAGTTCAAATACACACTCTAGGAGACAAGAGGGGATGGAGGAACATAGCAACGAAGATTCCTTATACTTTTCGGAGTTCATGTGTGTACGCACATGGTTGTATTTTTTGGAAGGATTGTTGTCGGCAGGATATTGGCATAATATCTTTCAATTTAGACACTGAGACGTTCCATCAACATTCTCCACCCCCGCATCATATTCCTGGGAGTGAATTTTGGATAAATACTAACCCATCACTTGGGATGGTCATGTTCGGAGTTCGAATTTTATTTTACTACATCCATGAGGGGATTGATCGGCCCCGGATAGATTTCTGGGATCCCATTTCCGAAGAAAATATTCATACATGGGCACCTGGCGGGGAATGGAATTGGAATTATAAGATAAGCATTTACTTTGAAGAGGATGAATGGCCGACTTATAACCCGATAGCCTTTGTAAATAACAAGGACCTCTTATTTTGGCAGAATACGTGTTTATTGCTTTACAATACACTCACCGAACTTGGACGGAAATTTGGGGGCACTACAAGTGGGAAACAAGGGTTGCAATTATTCCTCACATGAGGAGTGCTTTGTCTCGTTGAAGAATTTTGGTGGACAATCGGAAACGTGTACTCACGATGTCCATGCCGCTAACACATTCCTTGGCTTATCTATGTAGCTTTTTTTTTTTTTTTTTTTGGTATTTAGATTGTTTTCTATGCTGAAATGTACAATTTATTACTTGGGTTATCGCTTTTTTTTTCCTGTAGTTGTGTTTTTTTTTTTTGCCGTTTGGATTTTTTTGTATACATGTTAAATGTTCAATTTCGTGTATCAACATGATAGTGTTGCCGTTAAATGTTGGGTCATTGTTTAACTGCCAACCTTTGGTTTTTTCCTTTTTTTTGCGTTGCACCAATGGTCCAGCCGGTCGGGCCACCCCAACCGACCTAGGTAATTAGTTGAAAAGTAGAAAGATTATTTGGGTTTTTCCTAAGAGATCGTATATTAAATTAAAAAGGAAATTAGATAAATATGAAAATATTCATTCCATATCATGAGATCGTGATTTATTTTAGTTTGTTATGTTCGTAATGTATATTAGATTAAAAAGAAAATTAGATAAACATGAAAATATTCATTCCATATCTCATTATATTGCTACAATATTCGGTGTAAATACCAAAGAATAGGTGATTTAAGATAATGATGGAAAACCTAAAAAATTAGGGTTTTCCTTAGAAATATATATAAATTACACCAAGCATAGAAAAAAAATTAACATAGAGTATTAAGAGGAAAATGAATTTTGCTAAGAGGGACTGTAGAGATGAAACTGAAGAGAGGATCCAAAAATGTCCTTGACTGATGGCTGGTCCTCGTAAATTGAGGATTATCATTACTGTGGACGGAGTAACTACTGTTCCTGGTGTTCCTCTCGACGTTGTAATTAGTTCTGTTGTCAGTAGTGTTGATGATGTTCCTATTTATGCTGATGTTATTCCTGGTGTTCCTCTAGACGTTGTAAACTATAGTGTTGAGAATGCTTATGTTCTTGCTTATGCTGATTTTCCTACTGTGAATGATGATGTTCCTGCTTCTATTATTGAAATTATTGATGAAGATCGCGATGTTCCGGATATGGAAGACGATCCAAAAGTTAACAAGCATGATCTTAACAAGCATGTGGAGCCTGATGAAGCAGAGAATGGCAAATCTGAGGATGACAAAGCGCCCAAGCCTTCTGGTTAGAGTGATGACGTTCACCTCAGCATTGCGAGAAGAATTGTTTGAAGATGGGGGATGGTTCATTTGATATGTTTTTTTTCTTTTTGTGGACGCTTTGAAAGTTGTTTTCATTTCTTGTTTCGTTTGCTAATTTTGTCAATCTAGAAGAAGGTGATGTTTATCAATTCTTTTATTGTTTAGGTATTGGAATCATGAAATAAATTAGATAATTATTTACAAGTTCACAGACTATATAGAATGCAATATACTCTTGCAAATTTATTTATTTACGAGGTGTGCATTCTTTTGGAAAAATGAATATAATTAGCTGAAAGAACGGAGGAAATGTTGAAAAATACAGTTGTCCCCCCCTGTAAACAATAACAATCAATTTATCACGTTAGGTCTGATCTTATTATCTCCTTGCCAATACTTTTAACAAAAATACGAGTTTGAACAAGTGCTATTGGAAGTAAAGTACTGCTATACGACGATGTTAATGATAATGATCTTTGCGGATTTGGATGAGAATGAGGAACTAGACTAATCTAACAAAGAAGACTCATCTAACAAGTTCTTTTCTTTTTAAACAGGGTTTTTGATGTGTGAACTTTTAGTTTACATATTTTTAAATATAAAGCATTTTGTCTGACCATTTTGTTTTCAGTGGTCGTTGTATTTATTTTTTAAGTACTGCACTAGATGCATGCTTTTTACGGTGATAGATAGGTTGACATTTATGTGATGAATGATTCACGTTAAACTTTTATGTTTTCAGGAAATGATGAACATGAAAATGGATGGGTTTAGTTTCTTTATCTTTAGTAGCTTATTGTATGATTAGAATAATACGTTTCCTACATAGGTGCCACTAATAATTCATACGTTTCCTCCATAAACCAAGAATAATGCAGGAGACATCCCAACTTAAAATTATGAAGGAAAATATTATTCAAAATAGGGAAGTAATTTTTTTCTATGGCCTCTTTTCGAGTTGGTTAGAGATAGGAAACTAAATTTCGAAAATTTTGGGAAACAAATTTATCATAACTATCTACGATATATTCTCTCATAAAATAAGGAAACTAACCATATTGGTTACACATCAAAAATTTGGAAATAAAAAAAGAAAAACACCAAAAATCTTTTGTTTGGAGGGTGATGAAAATGAATTTTACTTGGGCGAGATGATTTCAAAAGGAAAATCAATTCCCGCCTGATGGTTTGGTTAAATTCCAAAAAGAAAAAGAAAGATGAGTTCGATCTACTTTTTCAGTTTTTATTCATTCTCTCTGTGAAATCATAATTCTAGTTCTATCTCTGATCTTTACAAGGAACCTACCTCTTCAGACTCGATCTTTGTTGTTGGTATTATTTCTACAACCCATTATCGAATGCATATTAAATTGATTTTATATTTTTTATTCGATCTTATAGGTTTACTAGTTAAAACATGATTAGGGTTTTTATTCTATTACTTCTTATAGGTTTACTAGTTAAAGCATGATTAGGGTTTTTATTCTATTTTTACTATCTCTAATCTTTACACGGAACCTACCTCTTCAGACTCGATCTTTGTTGTTGGTACTATTTCTACAACCCATTATCGAATGAATATTAAATTGATGTTAGATTTTTTGTTCGATCTCATGGAATCAGATGTTAGAACAATAATGTTTTAGGCTTAAGTTACATGCATGAACTATTATAAGATTTAGGTAAGGGTCTTTCTTTCATGTTACTTAGTTAGGCTTTACTAGTTAGTTAGGTTTTACAAAACTTAATTCTGCTAATTGTTTTCTAGGGTTTTTGTTATTGTTTGGGTTGGATTTTGATATAACTCTACTTTGATCGAAGATGTTGTGTCAATCATATATATATATATATATACAAGGCTTCTCAAGATTTAATCATTTGAGTCTATGTTACTTGGTGAGCCTGTAACGTCTGCATTTTAAGTTGCCACTTTTAATGATACCATGTTGCTGGTTGGATAATTTACTATCATCTTCAAGCTAAAAATGGATAATCATTATGTGGTGCTTTAGTACTCTTGGCTTTTGTAACAAAAAGTTATATAAGACCGTTTAACCGGTACCTTTCGCTTCGTGGATAACACAATATTCATGAGTATATTTTGTGTGTTGTATTGATGTTTTAGCCTCAAGTTACATGCATCAACGAGTCCATGCTTGTTTTCTTTTCATATAATAGAAATTAGGTGTAACACATGTTGTCTATCCTGTTAGGTTTAGCTAATATTTTCCAAAATAAGCTCAAATTCCTAACTGTGATGCACGTACCTACACAACTTTTGTCATGGGAGAAGATGATGATTACAACGTGCCCCCAGAGGAGGACCAATGGGATGATGAGGTGGATTTTGATGAAGAAACGATGGAGTTAGATGAGAGTCATGATGACATTGTACAATCAGATGGCGATGATGGTGAATATATGGTCCCCACTGACAGATTTGAAGAATTAACAGGTAATGTTCGAAATCTTGTACTTACTTGTTTCTACTTAAACATCACATGGTTTCATATTATTGCCTCGGTTATTTCCAGAGTCAGATGATTCTGAAAATCATGATCTCGAAGTGTTAGAAGAAAAAGAATTGGAAAATGCTCCAGAAGCAAAAATGCAGCCACAACAGGAAGACTCTACAGAAGAGATCAAAAAAGATAGGGGAATGACAAGAATGTTGAAGCTGCATAGAGACTTCTCGAGTAAAGAAGCCAAAAAAAGGGATATTGAATTTGACAAAATGTTCCGGCCTATTGGTGGACATAGAATTGAATTCAGTAGTTAGCTAGGCTATTTGGCCCATGATATGCTTGGCATAAAACATTTATGTTGGAAGGAAGTCCATGCAACAACAAAACAAAATATGTGGGAGAAAATTCTGGTATGCATATGCGGTTATCAATTCGTCGTTTTTGTTGTCTAACTATGAGTCTGTGATGAACATACATTAGTTGTTATTTCAGTTTCATTATGAGGTGCCCCATGAATATAAGCAAGCGGTCATGAAGCGTCTACCTGTTCAGCTGCGGGACTTCAGAAAGAAATTGTACAAGAAACATGTAAAACCCTTCCAGGAAATACCGGACAAACTAAAAACTTTCCCCAAAAAGTACGAAACGGGTAATGGACCAAGAAGACTGGGATAATTACCTTAAGTATGTACTAGAATCGCCTATATTTAAGGTATGTAATACACATTGCTTTTTCTAATTTGTGTTTCGTTCTTATTGTCTATCCCAGCATACTAATGAAATTATTTTTATTTCCTCTGCAAGAAAAATTCGGAGAAGGGAAAAGAGGCAATATCACAATCCAAGTTCCCACATCGGACGGGAAGAGGAGGATACTCGGGATTAAAACTAAAATTAGTAAGTCTGTTGTCTTATTTATTATACACTGCACAGTAAAACAGGGCATATCAGATACTTCTGTTTTGTATTTCGTGTTGCGTGTCTCGTATATGCAGAAACTTATAACGGTATAGGGATGTGTCCACTTACACCAATCTGTAATTTTGTCACATTAGATGCTTTGGAATAGGTTTTCTGTTTTACATAGTTAATATCTGTGCGGATGTAAATCCTTACTTGTTTCTGATAACTACTAGGTCAAAGAGGGAAAGGTTGCCGAAGAAGATATTGAAGACCGGTGCTTCATGTGGGAAAAAGCACGCGAAAACAAAGACGGAATTGTACCAGACAAATTTTTCAGGGAGAAGACAACTGAAGTTGTGAGAAAACAGAAACTTTACAGTCCTCATGTTTTTAACCAAAGTAAGTGCGCAAGGTTTAAATCAGAATTTAACACATTATTTTAACATGAAGAGAAGCGGAAGATGATTCGAGAGGGAACTCTAATGGTTGGTCCGAACGAGGATGCCCTAACAGTTGTGATTGGCCCGGATAAGGGTGGACGTGTCAAGGGGGCTGGCTTTGGAGTGATGGAAACCCTTTACTTTCCAAATGGAAGAATACCAAGACACTCGAAAGAGAATGATGAACTGCGTGAAAAGTTGAAAGCTAAGGAGAAAAAATTAGAGTCTACTAAAAATGCGTATCAGAGATTAACATATAACTTGTTATCTCAATGTCACGACATTGCGAAAATTGTGGGCAACAGTATCAGCAAGTCTGGAGGAGAGGTAAGTGAACTGATTTTTGATTAGATTATTTAATTTTTTTAAAAAACTGGCAGACAGTATCTAATTTTTTCAAACAATGTGTTCAACTACAGTCACAGGATGCAGGACCTAGCAACGCCTCCAATGGATCTAAGAATAACATAGGTCCAGAATCATTTAAGCAACTTCCAAAAAAACATGGGAAATCCGGTCCACAGAAGCCATCTGAAAGCATCAAAGGGTCCGCGAAGCGGGACTCTCCTTGTACTAAAACACCGACCGTTTCTACTGAATCCCCGGCGTCTTTAGTATCAAAAAATAAGTCTCTGTCTCCTCCATCCACCGGGGAATCTCAGAATGTGGCATCTTGAAAAGTTACCACTGATGTATGGTTTTCCAACGCATTTAAATTTTTAATCTTCCATTTACTATCTCTCATGCGCCTTGTGTTTCTGCAGGGCATAGGATGCAAACTTTGGTTTGGAAAAAAGGACAACATTGTTGCCATTGGTAGAGCTTACTCTTCAAAGAAGGTATCTTATAAAATGAAGTCAGGAATGATGGGTGAGGTTACATGCTATAGAGTGCTGGTTAGTGAAGTACTAAATGAAACCATCAAATTACCCTTTGGCACATCTTCTCGGATAAAAACTTTAAAAGATGTTGGTGATCTTTGAAATTAGTTGGTGACAAATCAAACCATCTTGGATCAAAAGGTTGGTTGCTATGCTTGTTTGCTTTATTAACTCATTGGATATGTTTTTACACAAAACAGTTATATATATATATATATATATATATATATATATATATATATATATATATATCTTGTTTGATATAAGAGACGAATATGTTATCAGCTATATGAATCACGGACGTTAGTGTATATTTTAGAGAACCTTCACTACGAGAAAATTAGACTTTAGCGACTACCCAGATTCAGCTGGTACAGGGACGGTTTTGGAGGTTGGAGCTCTCTAGCAATCAACATTGCAACAGATTCGCCCTGAGGCTGAAGACTTATTTGCTAAAGACCTGTACCAACCGTGTCGCTGGAATACATGTCTTTCCACTACAACGAAGCGACTCAAGTTTTAGTCGGAACAATATTTTGGTAACTACTGACTTTCGCTGGTAGAACACCTACTAAAATGCTTAACCCACAAAAATATTGGAGGCTGAAGACTTACACATTGTTGGTGGAGGTGGCCAACTAAAAAGGTTGTCTGTCGCTCAAGGATTGAACTTACTGAATTTTAGTTGTTTGGATGTTGGCGAAGATCTGTAGCCGCTAGATGTATCGAGGGAAGAGAGCCTCCTCCAACTAAATTTTAGTTGCTCAAGAGCTTAAGCTTCCATTGGGTTCGTCGGATAAGAATTTCATCCGCTGATTTTTGGGTTGGTACAAGGGTTAGACCACCTTCTTTCTGGTTTTCCAAGGTTTCTGACCTCTGTTTTTCAGTTGGTCCAAGGGTTTGGCCACCACATTTGGTGTTGGTCAAGGTTTCTTACCGTTGTTTTTCAGGTAGTTCAATGTTAGTTCTGAGTGGGTTAAAAGTTCTTCCCACACTGACAAAGGATATCATCCATTGTCCTTAGGGTGTTAAGATAAATACTTCAGAAATTCAGAACTTTTTATTGATTATTTTCAATCATTGAATCGGTACAATTAGACCAGATGGGTACAATGAGTTAAAAGAAAATCTTAACCGAGATGAGCATTCAGGTAGTTGACCTTCCGGACACTTAGTATAGAATGCACCTTCCACAGCTGCCAATTGACAGTTTCAGCTTGAACCAGGGCTTCCTCCTCTAGTAAGGCATGAAACTTGTCCTTGTTGATCTTTGATTGTACTAAACTGAGAACTCTTGAGCAATAATAATGCAGTACCCTTTGACTTATGAATTACAGTCAGCAATTAATTACAACTCCTAACAAAATTCAAAAAAGATAGAATCAATAAGCAATTAGAAATGTGAGACAATTACTATTAAAAGACCAATAGATTTGTGAAGCTCAATTATTATCAACTATTTCATGAACTTTATCCCCGCTACTTCGTTCTAACTATATAAGTTTAACTATCAACTAATTAGGAAGGGAGAACTACAGTTGGCCCTATCGTAACTATTTGTGCAGGCAGGCGAAACTACATATTCACAACCTTGTACCCTCATCCCTATCAATACAAAGATGGTAACGTCAATGGACTATCAAGTTTCATTTATATAAGATTGAAGTAAACTGTTTCTTTTAACAGCAAATTAACTGCCAGGAGTCTAGAAAAACTAAAACCTCATGTTATCCGAACACACTCAAACCAGCCATTTAAGAGATGTAAGAGGATGAATTACTGGGCTAACAATCAAAATCTTACTACATAAAAACCAGTCATTGTCTATGTCACACTGCTACTACACCCATACAAATAAGCACGACATAAAAAATGGGGTAAAAATACTAACCTTAGCTTCTTCATCCTTGACTGAGTGGAGACGGAAGCGACCCTTGGTGTCATACAAGAGACGGAAGTTCTTGTTTGTCTTGGGAATCAATACAACCTCTAATATGTAAACAAAAGAAGCTATATCAGGGTTTCACATACTTACAAGCTAAAAAATACTAAGACAAATTGAAGTGACATCATTCAATTCATAAATAGCATTTCCCTATGGAAACATGTTAAAAAAAAATTGACACTAAAAAGAAAAGCAGACTAAATAAAGAAGTATATTATATACACGTACCCATGAATACAAATGGATAAGTCTTGTATGTTCGCACTTTCCAATCAACAAGAACGTGCCTTTGCAAAAAAATTGCAGTAACCTCACAGTATGTAAGGGCCTACTTCAATCTGTTTCACAGGAAAAAGAATAAAGGGAAGACATTCCCTATATTTGTAAAGATCTGAATCCTGGAGATGGTTTGGGAGCCTACACAACATAAAATTTTGCATAACGAGTAAGCATATCATCCTTTCCATCCCTACATAACTTTAAAAAATAAGTCGTCTACTTACAAATGCGCCTCCAAGTTTATCGAGCATCCATTTTGGGGCATTAAGCCTCTTCAAATGCTTCTTCAATCCCTTCGCCTGAGAATTATCAAATAGTTAGGATATAACAAATTTGTATAATTATATTACAAAGAAAACCTAGTCATCAAGCATTCAAGAAGCACTCAACAAGTTAACCTTGCACTTGCATCTAGACCTTGTGAACGTTTCAGAACTGGCCGCTCAAATGATCCCCTGAAACTATTGTACTTTAGAGGGTCATAGAGTTCTTCAGAAGTTCTTTTGTCTCAGTTTACTTAGCTTCTTAGTTGTGGCTTCTGTATTGATCTGCGAGATTCTTTCCCTCAACACTTCACATTCTGAAGCTAACTGCAATAGATACGATAAATAATATAGGTCAAATATTCTAAGCACTACTCAACTAAAGACCCATTAAAATACTTTTGCACAAGGAAATAACACGGCAAACATATATATAAGTAGATAACACATTTAGGGGTTCAAAACTCCAAACCATACAATTTATTCTTTTGACTGAATACAGTTAGCATCAGTTTAGAGCACCCTAATGCAAGGGTTTTATGCTTTTAAATAAGAAAAATTTCCGCAACCTAATCATACATAACAAAAACTCACACAAAATCTAAGCAGAGTGAATTTAGAGAAAGATTCAAGAAAAAGGAAAGAGGGCTTGTGGGAGAAACTGCTTTTAATCATGGGTACTATCATACTACATATGCAATCTTATTCCAAGTATGCTCATGGAAAACCACATTTTCCAACATTACCAAAGACAAGTCAAGGTAAGGTGAGCAAATGAAAGAGAGTTACAAACATTAAAAATCCTTTACAGCCCTTTAACATTCAATACAATTATTGAGTAAACCATAAACTACCTTGCTATATTTTCTGCTCCACCCATCTTTTCTCCGATATTTGTGCTCCCTCGTGAGAGCATCAGCAACACCACCTCTACACAGAACAGCCCCGCATTCCCCCAAGTTTGAGACAGTGATGACCTTCGAGGCTCGACAAGGCAAATGACACAATATGACCTCTAAGAAAGATAGGAACTCCCTTTGGTCAAGCTTCTGTTTACGCGAACTTGTATAAAAATCCAGAAGCAACTCACTGGCATTGAAATAAAATAGGAAAATAATTCAGCCAAAAAAATAATTATCAACAAAAAGGATGGAACATACAGCCGATAAGTAAGACATAAAATTAATTCTAGCAAAGCATATATATATATATATATATAAACTGATTTGAGACGCCACTGAAAAATATACTGTATAGTAGATTCAAAATTCTGCACTTGAAACAACTAGTTTACTTTTTTGTAAACAACAAACCTAACAATGCCTTCATCCTCTGTATCTGACACTTTCTTGAACAAAGAATCAATCATTTCAACTTTCGGAGACTGGGTCCTCACTGGGGCTCTGTACTTGGAGATCAAAGGCCATTCCTTGAGCTAACCACCTAATAAGCATGGTCCAAAAAATGACCAAACATCGTATAATGAGACAAACTGCAGAAACAATGCCACGAGGAAAAGGTTAAATGCAAGAAAGCTTAATAGTTACTTTGGCATTGATCTTTAACATCACATTTGTAACATACTGGTCGTTCACTTTTGTCGGTGCAATACACTGGGTGACGACTCCAAACTATGTTGAGCATTTTCTCTTCCATGGTCCTACAATATCAACCATGATGAGTAAATGCTAGGCACATGATTAGGAGAGGGAGAAATAGATAAGAAAACAAAAAAATGCTAACCGTAGACATCTGAATTTTTCCTCTCTGCTAGAATACAGAGAAGAAATTGAGGGGCCCCAGGAAGCTTTGCTTTTATTTGAGCGAAAACATATTTATCCACACGGACATTAGCTTGGCTGCGTCTTTGCTGGGGACTCTCTTCGAAGATGGATCATCTATGGCCTAAAAGAGATAAAGTAGCACATAAGAGGAAAATAATTTGCACCTAAATATAAGCTGTGGCAAGGAAGAAAAAGGACACTTACAATTCCTTTTTGCTGACCACATCTGGTTAAGTTTTGAAGAAGACTAGGGATATTACATCTAGATGAGAAACAGACAATAGCCCAGCGGCCAATCTTGGTTGGTTCAACTAGTTTCCGAACACAAAGTACAACTTGTTAAGCATAATAGCATGCAGGAACTTCGCCAGAATAGCAGTGTCAAGATCATTCAGCACCTTGTTATTAAAATTCCATCTCCCATTACGTGGACAGAAATCTTCACCATTTCCATCCTCCAACTGATACAACAAAACAACACATGAAGATAAATTAGCATAGCCTCGCATTATCAGCTTCCAAGTAAATTCCTAAAAAGAACATTAACAATAGAGAATACGAAAGTAGAGTTCCCTAACAATGAATAATACCTTGGGAGCCATAAGAACATGTAGGATCAGAATATCGCGACATCAATACTTCGCGAGATTAATAAATGACGATATTGCGAGGGAGTCGCAGTGAAGTAAAATAAATGACGCAATGAATGACGACAGCCAGAGCATGAGGAAGATATGAAAATATGGCGAAGTTTAAGGGTGTTGCGAGAATTAATACATGTATGCTTGCGATATTTCGCAAGCCATTCCCGAAAATAAAGGACAGCTTAGCTGTCATCCACTATGTACTACCCTATATAAAGGGTTGAGTAAGTCTGTTGAGTGAGAGTTCTTTTTTGAATTGTTAAGCAAGTCATTAGGAGAGAGAAAGTTTTAGAGTGATTGTAATTCTATAACTCATTTCCATTTCATATTGTAAAGATTCATGTATTCAATCAATAGGAATCATAAGCATTCATCTTAAAATGTCTTAATTGTGTATATTCTAGTGAGGGGTGTAGTGTAGGATTTCCTGCAACTACATAATGGCGCTAGAAACAGGGACTGATTGAAGATAAGAGATTGGAGATTGTCACTAAAACGGTAAAAAATCAAGAGTATGATGGATAAATTGAAGAAAATTAGAATCAGAGAGGGTAATGAAGAATTGGAATGTAATATGATTTCAAAATCAATGGTTAATGAATTTCATGAAAGTATTAAAGGGAGAATACATAAAAGAGATTTTGAAGGAAAGAAAATTATAACAGCAAAGGAGGTGTTACGCTTGAAAGAATGGGAAAAACAGAGAATTATATTCACATCAACAGAGATGTCCGGAGAGAACTTAAATCACACATCTCCACTAGTAATTACGATAAGTGCCAGCAAAGAAGAAGGAAAATTAACAAAAACAATGGAAGAATGGGCAATAAGTAGAACATTAGTGGATACAAGGAGTTCAGTGAATATAATGTTTTATCATGCATATAAAAATTGGGGTACAAAGATGAAGAAATGACTTCCGCAACATGTCATATCTATGGTTTCGGCAAATCAATAACAAAACCTAAAGAGGAAATAAAAATACGAATTCTGTTGGGAGAAATTGAAACAAATGTGACGTAATGCGTAGTAGATATGGAATCACCGTATAACATGCTGTTGGGAAGGCCATGGATACACGCAATAAAAGCTGTAGCATCAACATTTCATCAATGTGTCTGATTTCCTATGCCGAGTGGAATTGGCGAAATCAGAGGAGATACCAATAAAGGAAGAATATATCATCAAATCGAAGTAAAACATTATGAAGAACGGGTGAAGAGGCGAAAAGATCGCAAGAAGATGGCAAAAGCAGCAAAAAAGGAAGAAGAATTTAGAACATATATGATAAGAGCGGAAGAAGGAAAAGGAATATGTGGTGAAGAGAGTGATCTCGCAAAGGAAATAAGAGGACCAACGCCCATGGGAGAAACGAAGGCTAGCTACATTACGGCAGAACCAACAAAGGAAGTGAATATTGGAACTGAAGAAGAACCCAAGATGTTAAAAATTGGAACTAAAATGGAGGCAGATGAAGAAAGAAATACCGTTGATTTATTGCGAGATTATAAAGATATCTTCGCATGGGATATGGATGAGATGCCTAGAATAGATCCATCTGTAGCGTGTCATAAATTAGATATTGATAAAAATGCCAGACCATTCAAACAAAGAATTAGAAAAATCGCAACAAACATATCATCCTCAAATAGAAGAAGAGTTGCGAGAAGATGCTTGATCTTTGGAATTATTAGGCAAGCAAAATACCCCGAATTGATAGCGAATATGGTCGTAGTTCCGAAGAAGAAAAAAGGAATAAGAATTTGCATAGATTTCACCGATTTAAACAAAGCTTGTCCAAAAGATAGTTTTCCCTTGCCAGACATTCCGCAGATGGTTGAATCAGCAGCAGGAAATGAAAGGATATCTTCCCTGGATGGTTATAAGGGATACAATCAAATCCCTCTCGCCGAAGAAGACCAAGAACATCTTGCCTTTTCGCTCCAAGAGGATTATACTGTTACACAAAAATGCCATTCGGACTGCGAAATGCTGGTGAAACGTATCAAAGGATGGTAGAGAAAGTGTTCGAACAATGGATACATAAAACATTAGAGGTATATGTGGATGACATGTTAATAAAAAGTAAAGAAGCAAAAGATCATGTGCGAGATTTGAAGGAAATTTTCGAACAAATGAGACATTTCAACATCAAAGTAAATCCAGAAAAATGTACCTTTGGAGTGGCATCTGGAAAAATTTTAGGATACATTGTATCAAAAGAAGGAATACAAGTTGATCCGGAGAAGGTACAAGCAATTCGAGACATGCCAACGCCAGCAACAGTGAAAGATGTGCAAAAGTTAAATGGGTTATTAGCTTCGCTAGGAAGATTCATCTCGAGATCATCTGATAAGTGCAAACATTTTTTTCAACATACTTAAAAAGGGAACGAAATTTAGGTGGACGGATGAGTGTGAAAAGGCATTGCAAGGAATAAAAGAACATCTAATGGATATATCAATATTACAAAAAGCAGAAGACGGGGAGGAATTACTAATTTACCTCGCGACAACCTCGCATGCACTAAGCGCGGTATTATTGCGAATGGACGCAGGGGTGGAAAAACCAATCTATTACATCAGCAAAACATTCAATGCTGCAGAGAAAAACTATTCAAAAATTGAAAAATTAATTTTGGCATTAGTTTACGCGACGTTTAAACTTCGCATCTATTTTGAAGCACACACGGTAAAGGTAATGACAAAAGTACCAATTGAGTCAGTAATGAAAAATTCAAAAAGATCAGGAAGGGTTGAAAGGTGGAATGCTCAAGTAAGTCATTGCAAACTCAAGTATGAAGTGTTATCCTCACCAAAATCGCAAGTTGTAGCAGACTTTTTAGCAGAATTTCCATTGGAAGAAGATGAGGCAGTGGAAGAAATGATGGATATAGAAGAAGAACATGGAAATCCAAGGGATTTATTAACAGAGCCAAATAGATGGGAAATATTGGTAGATGGATCGCCAAATGGAGAAGGTAACGGAATTGGGATCATTATAATTTCTCCAGAAGGAAATAAAATGGCTTTCTCTTTCAGATTGGAGTTTGCATCTACTAACAATAAAACAGAGTATGAAGCTATAATACATGCTTTGCGATTTGCAATAGAAATGAAGTTGGAGAATGTAAGAATTACCAGTGATTCTCAGTTAGCTATTCGCCAGATAAAAGAAGAGTATACTACAAATGAAGCATCCTTGAAAAAGTACAAAAAGCTTGTTGACGAATTGTCAGCGAAGATACCAAAAATAAAGTGGAGACACATATCAAGAAAAGACAATAGACTCGCGGATGCTTTTGCTTTTATATCAAGTATGATGACAGATCCATCTGCGAGATGCATAAAAATACAGACACTTCAATCACCATCAATCAACAAAGAGGAAGAGGAAGAAGCAGAAGTAATGCTCATAGAAGATGAAGCACAAAGATCCCATTGCGAGGATTGGAGGACAGAACTTCATGCTTATTTAATGAAAGGAGAAACACCAAGAAATAGATTAGAAATGCATAAATTAAAAAGCCGTGCAACAAATTATGAATTAAGAGACGGAGTATTGTACCGAAGATCCTTTAATGGACCCTCGCTCAGATATTTAACACGAAAAGAAGGAGAAGCAGTGTTAAAAATGCTACACAGTGGGGATGCTGGCAATCATAGTGGCGGAAGATCTTTAGCACATAAGGCGAAAATGCAAGGCTATTATTGGCCATATATGCATGAAGATGCGAAACAAATATCAAGACGTTGCGAAGATTGTCAAAGACACGGAAAGAAAATACATGCACCAGGTGCGCCGTTAACCTCTTCAACAAGTGTATGGCCTTTTGGAAAGTGGGGATTAGACATTGTAGGACCATTTTTACCAGTACGGGGCAAAGGAGATATTTGATTGTCGCAACAGATTATTTCACAAAGTGGGCAGAAGTAAAAGCGGTACAACACATTCGCGATAAAGATATTTTTACTTTCATATTCGAAAACATAATATGCAGATTTGGAATTCCAGCACAGTTGGTATCTGACAATGGGAAACAATTTGAGGGACAAAATATAGAATTATTGCTTAATGCATTTCAAATAAAATGTGGGAAATCAACTCCTTTATACCCGCAGGCCAACAGACAGGCAGAATCAACAAATAAAACAATCGCTGATAAATTGAAGATAAAACTAGAAGGGCATAATAAGGCATGGTGTGAGCAAGTGCATAATGCGGTATGGGCTTATAATACAACAAGGCGAGAAGCTACGGGGATGTCACCGTTTTGTCTAACCTATGGTGTTGAAGCTGTACTTCCGACAGAGGTTATTATTCCAACAACAAAGAGAGAAGCTTGGGAGAAAAATCTTAGTGCGGGTAACATTTTAGTTAAATTAGATGAGTTAGAAGAAAATAGAGAAAGAGCACTACAACATATGGAGAATTATCAGCGAAGATTAGCCAGAGAATATAACAAACGTGTCAAAACACGTGAGTTTCAACCAGGTGATATGGTGTTGCGAGAAACACCAATATATCAGCGAGAAAGTGGTGGCAAGTTAGCGAAAAAGTGGGATGGACCTTATATCATCAAGGAGATAGTTGGAACAGGGGCATATAGATTAATGGATCCAGAAGGCAACGATGTGGGCCAGAGATTGGGTAGACCATGGAATAGATTATATCTCAAGAAATATTACCCATAGAAGATGGAAAGGAAAGAATAAATTCTGAAATGTTAAATGAATGAAATGATATGAAATGTTTCTGCGACAGAAATATTGCGAAATTAAGAAAGAATGTGCGAATATCTCGCAAATGAATTGACAAATGTTAACCAAAAATGAATGGTTGAACGAATTGACAGAAATGAATGAGTGAGTGAATGGGACGAACCTTTATGGCGTACACCCTAGTTCGCGAATGATATTTCGTAAGAGGCAAATGTAAGACCTAAAGTGCGTCATATAAGGGGGTATCTCTTGACATGGCTCAGGGAAAAGGTTACACCGCTCCTGGAACCTGAGTCATGGAGATTTTGGGCCCATGAAAGCCTATTCGGGAGAGATACCTTGGATTTCCAAATATATATATAAAGTTATACCCTGGTTGGACGCCCGAGGGTCTCTTCCAAGGAGTCAGTGTATGCTCAAGGCGCCGAGGTACACGGTTGAGCCAAGAGTGCCTGGGACATTTGAAGTGTCTCGGCCATTCTTGGCAAGTCTTGGCACATGCTGCACTCGGCCCGAAGAAAACTCCACTTAGGGTGCAGTCTCGTAACCATAAACCCTATATGTATAAGGGATAAGAGGCTGCGAAAACAACTGGTTGTTGTTAAGACCGGATGGGAGGAGCTAGTCTTGTATGGCCGATGTACGCCTCCTTGAAGGGGCAACCAGGGAGATGATAAGGGCGGCACCCTCCATTAGGGAGATGATAAGTGTCACAAGACGGCAATGTCATGGGGCTTTATATTCGCAAGAACATTTAGGCCTGTCATATTGTCGCAAATGAAATATCCTGCAGAGGCAAAAATACTAAAGAAATGATAAGACAAGATCAATGGGTCATTACATGAAAGTGTAAGGACGTCCTGCGATTTTGTCGCAAGACGTCAATGTCATGGGATTTTATGTTCGCAAGAATATTTAGACCTGTCATATTGATGCAAAATGAGGGGTGGAAAAATAAGACCTTTAACTAGGAAGGCAAAATAAGACCACACAAAAACAATGATAAGGCAAGATCAATGGGTCAATACATGAAAATGTAAAGACACCCTGCGATCTTGTCGCAACCGTGAATTTTAGCATAAATGAAGATAATAGAATAGCAATCATTAAATACCAAAAATTATACTTGTTGAAAGAAAGAAGAGTAACGCAGACGAGTACATACATCAAAAAAGATGATTGAAGTACATAAAGAAACAATAGCACGAGAAGGAAGATTACAAGAGAAAATCATCTCTCAAATAGTAGCTTTTTCACCAGAAGGAGATCTTTGGGTTTTCTTGACAACTTTATCTATATTTTATTTGATTAATATATTTCAATGAGATCCTTCTTCTTCATTTGCGACATCATCATTGACAGGTTTTATTGGGAGAGACAGTTTCTTCATCTTCGAGTTCTTCGCCGTATTATAATCATAATCGATATCGGGAGGATTAGGAACTTCATCATCACTTACTTCCGAGGTTCAATGAGACATAAGATCAAGAGATTTAGATAGTAAAACATTATTCACAAGAACTTCGGCTCTAAGATGAAATTGACGAAGGAGTGCTTTCTGCTGATTTTTACTTTCTATATCTTTACAGTCACGCATATAGTCGAATTTTGTTTCTGCCCTATCGCGAGAACGTGCAAGAGAAGCAGTGAGTATTCCATTCTCTTTGCGAATTTTTGAGTAGTCGATTTCAAATCAAGTAATGGAGGAGTGAAGTTTTTCTCGGACTACGCAAAACAAAAAGTAAAAGGAATTATACAAACAAAAAATATGAAGGCTTGATAAAGACAGAATATATGAGGCAGTCAACTTCTATGACTACCTTCCTTCTGCGAGGTAAGATGTTGGATTAGAGCCGAACAACTATTCTCCAAATGATCCATGGCTTTGTCAAAATTATCTCCAATTAAACCTTTCAGGAGTGATCGCCAACTTTTTCGTTGGAAACAAGTAAAGCATTCTCTTTTGTAAGGGAAGAATTGGACTTTTCTAGTTCGGAACATTGATCCTTGAATTGGTTTACTTTTACACTTAAGTTTATTCTACCGAATCCGAATAATTTATCCTTCTCGAACAAAGAGAGCTTTTACATAATTTCTTCAAATATCATTTTGAGTTGATTTCTCTTCTCTTGAGAAAGAGTTCCATTCTCATCGATAAAGAACAAAGAGATTGTTCTTGCTTTTTACATAATTTTTGACAAATATCATTTTGTTGCAAGAGTAAATCGCCACCTTGTTTAACAGAGATCGCTTCTCTTGAGAAAGAGTTCCATTCTCATCGATAAAGTTTCCAACTCCAAATTAGCTTTAGTCAAAGAGTAAGAGAGGCGAGATAAGTCATTACTTAATGAATCTTGTTTCTGAACTAAATCAACATTTTCTTTAGAAAGATTATCTATTTGATCAACATAATATGTATGAAGATTATCTAATTGATTATATTGCTCCATCCAAGCATCTCAAGAATCATCAAAGACAAATGCAACATCTTTTTGCAAGAAGATTGCATAAAGGTCGTGAAATTTTACTAAAGTCTTTGATGAATCGGTAAAAACCCGCATGGCCTAGAAATGATCTAATGTCCCTCACGGAACGAGGTTGAGGCAATTGTTGAATGAGATCTACCTTGGCTTTGTCTACTTCTATGCCTTTTCCGAGATGATATGCCCTAGAACAATGCTCGAATTAACCATAAAATGGCATTTTTCCCAATTCAAGACCAAACTCTTCTCCTTACACCGAACTAGCACACATGTGAGGTGATGCAAACACTCATCAAATGAAGATCCAAACACAGAAAAATCATCCATAAAAATCTCAAGGAATTTATCTACCATGTCGGAAAAAATGCTCATCATGCAACGTTGAAAAGTAGCGGGTGCATTCCATGGCCCAAAAGGCATACGACGATAAGCAAATGTTCCATAAGGACATGTAAATGTGGTCTTTTGTTGGTCTTCGGGTGCTATGTGAATTTGGTTGTAGCGAATAGCCATCTAAGAAGCGGTAGTACTTATGTTTGGCTAAAGATTTGGTCAATGAAGGAAGGGGAAAATGGTCTTTCTTGGTTACCGTGTTCAGTTTTCTATAATCAATACATACTCGCCACCCAGTGGTCACACGGGTGGGAAGGAGCTCATTCATCTCGTTTTGAACAACAATAATGCCAGATTTCTTGGGTACTACCTGAATAGGACTGACCCACTGGCTATCGGGGGACGGGGTAAATGATACCGCGTCAAGCAGTTTCAGAATCTCACCCTTGACAACATCTCTCATGTTGGGGTTAAGTCTCCTTTGCATTTCTCTAGATGGTTTAGTGTTCTCCTCAAGGTTTATGTGATGCATGCAAATTGTGGGACTTATACCCTTAAGATCGGAGATGGTCCAACCTAAGGCTCCTTTATGCTCTTGAAGTACTTCTAGGAGTCTACTTTCCTGTTCCGTGTCTAAACATGATGCAATAATCACAGGTAAAGTCTCAGAAGGACCTAAGAATGCATACTTCAAGGTATCGGGTAAAGGTTTCAAATCAAGCTTAGGTGGTGTGTCAAGAGGTCCAGATGTGGTATCGAGAGAGTGGAAGAGTTTCCACTGCATTACGCCATTTGGCAATATCCATAAGACTCTAGCAAAGAGTGGACCTCACTAATGTACTCGGGGCGAAGAGATCTAAGTCAAAATTGTCTAAACATGCTTGCATGTGGTCCATGACAAAATGTCGGGCAATGAGTCTTGAAAGACTCTCAATCATGTTAACCTCTGCAATTCATCATCATCACACTCTATGGGTTGTTGGTTCACGAAAGACATTGAGTTCTACTGGTCATGTTGCCAAAAGACAAATTCAATATCCGCTACGACAATTTATGATAGCGTTTGAGCGTTGCCAAGAAGGGACGTCCTAAGATAACGGGAATATGATTTTCGGGATTTTGCACAGTTGGGTATCCAACACAATGAAGTCCACGAGGGAAATAAAATTTATCAACCTTGATTAGCACATCTTCAACGATTCCCCGAGGGACTCTCACACGTCCGCTAATTGTAGCGTGACAGGAGTGGGTTGCAATTCCCCAAGACCTAAGCGCACATACACGAATATGGGTAGGTTCACACTAGCTCCTAAGTCCAATAAAGCTTTTACGATTGTATGCTCACCTATAGTACAAGAGATAGTCGGGCTACACGGGTCTTTAAACTTAGGTGGGGTTTTGTTTTGAATAATTGAACTTACTTGCTCGGTGAGAAAGGCACGCTTATGCACATAGCTTTTGTGTGGTCCTTTAAAAACTTAGCATAGGCGGTATTTGCTCGATTGCTTCGAGAAATGGAATGTTTATGTTAACTCTTTTGAACAATTCCAACATCTCGTTGTATTGGGTACCCCTTACGCACCAACCGTTGTGGAAATGGAGCAATGGGAACATGACTTGCACGGGAACATCTATATTAGTAGGACTCTTGGTTTTCTCAATTCTTTCTCTATAGATGTTTAGGTGGTGTGTGTGTACTTGGGAGTCCGCGTAGACTCGCTTGAAGGTGGTACACCTACATGGTTCTCAACAATTCTACCACTACGGAGAGTGGTGACGGCATTTGCTTGATTGGAAACACGATCTTTGGATTTTGTAGGGGTTGACTAGGGAATTTTCCTTTCTCTCTCTCATTCAATGCATCATGATTTGCCCTATCTTAAGATCTAGGGTTGTGAGACGTTGGTGGTAGTTTTCTCAAGTTTTGAAAGACCTTGGGTCAACGAGAATGACACAGTCTTCCAAGCTAGTCTTTTTCTCTAGAGTGCGAGGGGGTGGTTGTACTTGGGGGTTTCTAGGATATGAGTATCCTTGGTTGTTATGTGTTGGTCCCCCAGGTCCCTTGGACCATGAGAAGTTAGGGTGATTCCTCGGTACAATGCATTGGCTTGCTCGGACTTGGACTCTTGAAATGCATATAACGGACAATCGTCCACTAAATGGTGAACTATGGCATGCGGCACAAGTGGCCTTATCAATTTGGTCACGGAGAGTAGGGGCATTAGATTTTACATTCTTTTCCAACTCAAGCATTTCTATTCTCCTAGGGCCAAAGATGCCATTTTTGCATTTCCCTCAAAGTCAGACTCTATTCTATGAACAGGGGTAGTCCGTTTCGGTTCTCGGATGGACTCCCATGATTGAGTCTTTTCAGCGACTTCGATTAGAAAAGCCCAAGCGTCATCGGCACTCTTGTCAACAAATGCACCATTGCACATTGACTCACCGTGGTTCGGTTCTAACATCTGACCCTCATACAATATTTTGAGTCTCCATTTTTCAAAACCATGGTGGGGACATTGGAGTAATAATTCATTGAATCTCTCCAAGTACTTTGCTAGAGTTTCGTCTTCTAATTGCACAAAACCATTTTAGACTTTGGCGAATTGCCGCAGTCTTATGGTTTGGGAAAAACTTTTGAAAAACTCCTTTGTGAGTTCATCCCAGTTCTAATGGATTGTGGTTGTAGAGCATGTAGCCAAGACTTGGCTTTGTCTTTCGAGAAAAAAAAGAGCAGTCTCAATTTGAGGGACTCATGTCATTTGGTTAAAAACGCGAGTCCCACAAATATCCTCAAAGTCTCTCACGTGATGGTAGGGGTTCTCGGCATTGACCCCCTCTAAACACGGGTAGCATATTAATGATGCTTGCTTTCGGTTCAAATTGACAAGCATTGGCGGAAACGATGCAAGACTAGTTGGGTACATGTAGTCCTTGAGACTACGGGGGTTGTTGAGTTCCTCACCCATGGTTTTCGGTGAGATGGGCTCTCGATGGAATTGGAAAACATTTGAAGAACTAGGTATGCTAACGATTTCGTCACAGGCCGATTCTCACTAATCGATTTGTTTGGTCTCTAAAAGACACAATCATAACGGCGCCTAGCATGTTAACACACCAACAATTTCAACACACAAAAATAAAACTCAAAAATAACCCACAAAAACAAAACTCAAACCCAAGAGATTGGTTATTGGTATTGTAAGGCCCAATGAGTAGGTTGGTTCCAGCCCAAAAGGTGTGGGTTTGATTGTTTGTAAGGCCAAAGAATGTGCGGCCCGGTTGTTGTGGTGTTGGGCTCATTTTGTGCAAGCCAAAATGGGTTGATAATATGACCCCTTAGTTGAGATGAGCCCGGGTTTGTGGTTTTGGTTTTTTTGGCCAATTTGTGGTGTTGGGCTCTGTGGAATGGTAAGCCAGGTGGGTTTTAGCTTGAATAGCTAGCGTTTGTGACAGCCCGACATCCGGGTTGAAGGCAAATTGCCGAGTGGGGAGAAAGTTTGCTGGCCATGTGGTTTGTTGTTGCGAGTTTGACAACGCAAATGATACTGGTAGCATCAAATGGAGTAAGAAGGGCTGGCTTGAGCAAGCAACGAGAGCAATAACACGGCATTTTTAAAAGGAATCAAAAAAAACTAGGTTGTGCTCACTTTATCAACTCGAACTTCTTCACTGGGATAATAGATTCCAAAGATGAGTAAAGTGCCAATAAAAAGGTGATATATATATCTCCATTTTTCGTTTCTGGTTTAAAGCTTGAAGGGCGAACAAGGGCTTGAGTAAAAAAAAAAAAAAAAAAAAAAAAAAAAAATGGACAATACAGAGGCAAGAGTATACCTTTTAGTTCTTCATTCTTCTTGCGAAGATTATCACGATCCAGCGAAATATTTTGAAGTTTTTGATTCTCAAGATGGAGAATATTAATTTTTGCAGTCATGGCTTGGAGATCATTCTTCAAAGTGTTAATTTCTTGCTCCAAGGATGTTTGCGAAATTCTATCAGGACCAAGGTGTTTGCTCAAAATCTCGCAAATATCAGATTTGATAGGATCGATGTAAGTCTTCTTAGCATCGTTCACAATATCTGATAGGACTTTGAAGGCCACATCTATTCCTTCTAAATTTTCTTTAGTAAGAGGGATTTGCTCAGAAAAGGAAGTAATAGTTATAGAAGAAGGAAGAGGTGAATCATCTTTTGTTAAAGGAATATCACGAGAAGAAGAAATCTCGTGAGGGTTAATGACTGGAGGAATGGTAGAGGCATTAACAATGGAAGAAGAAATAGGCTCATTCGCAACGTGACTGTTATGAGGGAGTTGATCTATGAGAAATTCAGGCATAGAAGTGTTATCTTTGGAAGAAACAGTAGGGATCTCTTGCGAAGATGTCGCAGTAGGAGTTGTAAGTTTGAATGTAGGAAAAGTGACAGAAGGCGCAACGGGTTTAGAATGGCGAGGCTTCTTGGGGGATTTATCAGCATTTTTGTCATCCTGCGAATTACAAGCTAAATAAGAAACAGAGGCAACAATATTGTTATTAAGAGAATAAATGTTTCTTAAATACCTTGTTACTCGCAGGCTTTCTTTTAGAAGTAGTGGGCTTCGATTGCGAACCTAGGGAGATATTAGGATTCACAATGGTGAACTTGGTGCTAGGTTTGTTCTTGCTAAAACAAAAATGGCAGAGGAGTCGTTAAAAGAAGAACAGTATCAGGATAAAACAACTTCAATAAGAGATATCAATCACAAAATGATCAAATGCAGCAAAATTAACAAACCTTGATGCCATAGAAACAGTAGCAGAAAAATAATAGCGGGAAAACGATAAAGAAGATGATGAAGAAAAGCAGCAGAAAATAGTTGCAGACGATGAAGAAGACGAAGTAAAAGAAAAGAAATGCTTTCACAAGGAATCCTCTTTTAAATAGACGAGAAAAGATTAACCGGATAACATTAAATGTGCCGGTAAAAAGGGAAATTTTAGTTACGCGTAACAGTCATCCCAAAATTCACGGAATCTTGTCGGGAAAAAAATTGATGGAAAATCAACGATTGCGGCATCTCAAAATATTGGTTCTCATGACATTCTCTTCTTCGCAGAGAAGACATGAGAAGAGGCAAGATGTAGGATCAGAATATCGCGACATCAATACTTCGCGAGATTAATAAATGACGATATTGCGAGGGAGTCGCAGGGAAGTAAAATAAATGACGCAATGAATGACGACAGCCATAGCATGAGGAAGATATGAAAATATGGCGAAGTTTAAGGGTGTTGCGAGAATTAATACATGTATGCTTGCGATATTTCGCAAGCCATTCCCGAAAATAAAGGACAGCTTAGCTGTCATCCACTATGTACTACCCTATATAAAGGGTTGCGTAAGTCTGTTGAGTGAGAGTTCTTTTTTGAATTGTTAAGCAAGTCATTAGGAGAGAGAAAGTTTTAGAGTGATTGTAATTCTATAACTCATTTCCATTTCATATTGTAAAGATTCAAGTATTCAATCAATAAGATTCATAATCATTCATCTTAAAATGTCTTAATTGTGTATATTCTAGTGAGGGGTGTAGTGTAGGATTTCCTGCAACTACAGAACACGCCCTTCAATTTGAGTAAACTGACTGCTAATTGTAACACCGCTAAATTTTAGAATCGAATCATTATCATAGTTGTTGATTTTCAAGACATGCAACACAGCTAAAATTAATAAGAAAAATCAACATTAAAAATAAAAGCTTTGGCTGCGTACAAAGTTTAAAAAAAAAAAAAAAAAAAAAAAAAAACAGATGCTTACATCACACAAAGATCTCATTCGCTACTGCTCAACTACTGTATATCTGTTGAAACCTTTGGTGAAGGAAATACGGAGAATGTGAGCACCATTCGGTCGGAAACTCTTCTGTAATCTTGGAGATCAATAAAGTACCCATCCCAGAACCAGTTCCTTCACCACTGAGTGAAAACCTACAATTTCAAAATAAAATTAAATTAACAGTATAAACAATTGTTATTAGCCATAGCTCCACAAACCTACAAAAAGTCACCAAAAATGTAAAAAAGAATCCCTGATTTACAATTGAGAAGTTGAAATTGAGCCATATAAAATGTAATTTGCACCTTGAAGATGGTCACAATTCTCAGCTTCTTTCCGGACAACATCAAGAACTGAATCGATGAGTTCAAATAATGTCCTTCAGCCCATAACCAAAGTAAAGGTGAAATCTTATTCACCCTTCTAATTGTTTTTAATAAGCTTTAACACAGACATATTCATAACCATAATAAAAATCAAACCTAAAATTGGTAACACTATGAAATCAAAGGAAAAAAAATTGAAATCCTCATTTTTCGACTCAGGATTGACCATCACAGTTGAAATCGGACCAGAGATTGATCTCAAATACACATGCAATTGCACTTCAGCAAAAGCCCTAATTTTTTCTTTCCAAAAAAATAAAATTAAATTAAAATCCTCATTTTTCAACTCAGGATTAACCATCATAGTTGAAATTGGACCAGAAAATGATCTCAAATACACATTTAATTGCAGATCCAACAAAAGCCCTAATTTTTTCTTCATGAAATCCAAAAAAAAAAAGACCATGTATCTAAATCGAACGGAGACAGACACAAAATCAAACTCGAAAATCAGACAAAAAAAAAGATTGAATGATCCAGAGAGAAATGAACAGGTAAGAATAAAACCCTAAAATAAAACTCGAAAATCAAAACTAAAACCTAAAATCAAACTAATAAAAGTGAAATTAACACATAAGATAAAGGTTTCAACAAACTCACCAAGGATTGATCTGATTCGTCTCGAACTCACAAAGAGAAAGGGTTTTTGAGAGGGGAGAGCTTCTTCTTCTTTTTTTCTGAAGCAGGGGAGGTTTCTGAAAGAAAACGATGAGGAGAGGTAGAAGAGAGAGAGAGAGAGGAGAGAGGACCGAAGGAAAAGAGTTTTGAGAAGAGAAAGAAAGTTGTAGATAAGGCTTTCTTTCTTTTTTCTTTTTTTGCGTTTTTTTTATTTATAAAGTACAGATTTCTTAAGAGATAAATAAAATCATCTCTTTTGGTTTGGGTAAAAATATCCAGTCGGTAGCTTTTGGTAGTCTGAAATTGGGTGGAAATAATTCAATCCCAATTTTTCATTGTGAACGGGCGGGAAGGATTCCCTCCAAAGGATTCTAATTATTTTTCATTTTAGCATGAGAGGGAAAATTCCCTCAAAAAAAAATTATTATTTTAAAATTGTTTGGGAAAATCCTCTTCATATATTTTCTGTTTAGAATTTGGGTTGAAATATATTTTCGAAGAAATTTATGAAATTGCAATGAATTATAGGGACGGTTATGTTGGAAATTGGGTACCAGAGGAATGGAATGAATGTTGTGTCACTGATTTCAAGACCTTGTGGGTTTTTTCGGTAGATATTTCAACCCTTCCTAAATAATTGGCGAGTATAATTGGTCAACGAAATTATATTTTTCAGGAAAAGAGACGTCTGTAGAATCGAATATTGTCTACAATAATGAGTGGATTCATCGTTCTTACGAAATTTCCGACTTATTGTAGTCCACCCTCGGCCCGGTTTCGTGCTCGGAGCCAGGTTCAGTATTGAAGTTGACGAAAAAGGGTGTGTTTAAGGTTTCAGGGAATATCCCGATGGAATCTTACCTGTAGATGGGTTGATTCATCGTTCTTACAAAGTTTTATGACTTAATATAGACCACCCGCGGCCAGGTTTCAAGCTCGAAGCGAGGTTCAGTATCGAAGTTGATGAAAAGGGGTGTGTTTAAGGTTTCTGGGAATAATCCCATGGAATCTAACCAGTAAATGGTGTAACCGGTTGGGAATCCAGGTTAATCGGATATCAACCTTCTCCGAAACACGAATCATAAAATATGTATAAGAACGAGAATCAATGAACCCCGAGATCATGGAACTAGGAATACTTCGGAGTTCTGTTATAGATATTCTGATTAATCAGAGACGGAACGAGGCATATTTTGGTTCACATTGGTAGATATTGACCTTCAGATACATTCTGGTCGACCGAATATAGAACAAAAGCCGGTTCGGTGGTTTATTCCTAGATTTAGAGTTTATGTGTGGATATTTCAACTAATCGGAGACAGGACAAGGCATGCATGTTTTGGTTTACACTGCTAGATATTGATCTTTAGTAGTATACATTTTGATCAACCAGATATGCATCAACCTTATAAGGTGATGAATTTATATCATCTAGATGCTCTAGCGATAAACTCGCCAAGACAAATTTTAATTTTTTCAAAAGAAAAAACTTTTCAAACTCTAATATCTTTGCGTACTTAATTAATAAACCATGAAACTAGGTAGTTATCATATCCTGGTGGCTGAAAGCTACTAACCACACCAACAAACTAATGTTTTGGTACAAGTGTCTACCAAAAGATTGACTTGGTGGCTACACATGGTGTCTTGAAGTATTTACCCTCCAGTGTACTTTGTAGTTGTCAAACCTTGTGGATAAAAGCTACTAACAACGCCAATAATTTGATGGTTGGTTGAGGTGTCTACCAACAGGTTTTTTTGTGGGTAAGATGAGTGGAAAAATATATATACCTTTTAGGGTACGTTTTGGTTGCCTAAACATGATGGCTGGAGGCTAATAACAACAAATACGATATTCTGGTTGTTAGGTTGTTCATGCTATATCCTTGCACCCACTATTGTTGCTGTAAAACTAGTGGTTAAACATTTTCCCCCACCAAACTTGTTTTTAGTTACAAACAGTTGTTGCTGAAGAATTCCACCAACTGTAGTTGGTATGAAAATAGTCGCTAAAGCCAAGTTTTCTTATAGTGCTTATAGAACGAGATATGTGGTTAGCTATTTGATTGTGAGTCAGTTGTGCATTGTGCTTAAATGGTTTCACTGCAAAAAGAAGGTACAACTTTTATTTCAATTTTCTGATGCAGGTAAGTCAACCAAAACATTCCGAGGCTGTGAAATCACCGGATCTACTCAACGGAAGCCAATCTCGTATCGTAATATCTGAAAAAGTTCCGAAGGTATGTGTTTTAAACCAGTTACATGATATTAAGACCATATGAGTCTGAAATATGCTATCAACTATATGAATCACGGACGCTAGGGTGTATTTTGGAGAACCTTGTATATTTGTTACTTATTCAATTCATCAGTGTCTTCGCATTCACGGTAGAATTTGGTATATTTAAATGGGTTATTTGGTTTTTGACACTTACATTTTGACCAACATTAATGTTTGGTCTAACATTTGTCCAACTTAGGGTTTGGTACCTGGAAATAAGGTTGACTATCTTAGACCGTGTTTTATAAGACTTCAGTTAAATTTGTAATATAAATAATACAAAATTTATAGATATATCCCTGAAGTGGGACTAGGATCCAATGGCTCTGATGAAACCATATTTAGCCGACGTATGAGTCGAATACCCATTAAAAATTTAACCCTAATTCTTCTTCCGCCTCATTTCTGAACAGAAACTAAAAATAAAATTTTGATTTCATTTGTTCAATCCCGACGGACCAGATGCTGCTAACAAAAACTTAAGATCACCTCTGCCAACAAAGCAATCAAGAGCTACAAACATGAATTTCAAAGGACACCTCTATAAATGGATCAATCCGGAGCTAAAAAAAAATCAATTGTTCGATCCCCTTTGTTCTCCTATCTTAATCATATGAGTACCACCCACTCTCACTACCTTCATAACTCCAATTCTATTTTCTTCATCTGCGCTTTCAATTCATCATCGCAATTATCATTATCCACAATCATTACGGAGAAGTGAATGAAGATGGAAGCCAGCACTCCACGGAATGATATCTAAGGTTGCTGATCCAGTTCAACTCATATCCATGATTAACTCGATTGCTAACAACAACAATGGAATGGAATTGGGATTTGCTGTATACTGAAATTAGGTTCGATTTGATCATAAAAGTAGTGGAGGTGCAAATGATGATTGGATAGCTAATGAAATTGGGTTGGAGGATACCCTGGGATTTAATTGATTCTCTCGAATCTATAACGGAGTTCCGTCTAAAATTGATGCTGACAGAGATTGCAAATCAGTGAAGGCAACGGTGGGTAATTTCTATTGCAGCAACATCAACAGATTTGGGGGTTTTTGGTTTGAATTGTGAACCTTGGTATCGATTCACAAAATAATTGACAGTGAACTAAGCATCAAGGCTTGAGTGTGTTGTGGATTCATTATCCTGTTTGTTCGAGTGGCTGAGATACCCTTGACAATGGTGATGTATTCTCAAAATTATTTTAGAGCAGTCTACCTGTTCTCTAACTTCTCTTAAATTCTCATCAGAAAACTTAATAAATCCACCATCAAATATTCAATTCCCCAAATGGATCGAAAAATCCCACCCAAAATCTCTTTATAGCGAAGGCATCAGTGGATTTTTTTCCCCTTCAATTTCAGATGGTGGCGGCGATATAAGTAGATTTTATGACTCGAGGGGGTGTAGTGGTGGTGGCGATATATTCTTATGAACATATAAGATAAGAAATGAAGTATTTGGGTGTAGATATCCATGTAATTTTTTTTAACAAATAAGGGATATAATTGTAAATGGATAAATGTTTAAATGGTTAATTTAGTTAATATTTGACTTAACAGAGTCAAAGACAATCAACGTTATTTTCAGGTTCCAAAGCCTAAGTTGGACAAATGTTAGACCAAACACTAACTTCGGACAAAATGTAAGTACCAAAAACCAATTAACCCTATTTGAATATTACTCTACTATTGCAGGTAACTCAACAAAATTCGGGGAAACATACTTTGGATGTGACATCAAAAGCTACATTTAATCAGAGCAAATATGAGATCACGAAAACTGCAGCAGTTCATCCGGTATCTGTTTTATTTTTACATGCATTTTAAATCTCAAATTTGCTTTGAAGTTTTCGCTTGAAGATGTTCATATGCCATATATTTCCATAGGGTAAAAGGTACTACCTTTTTGACCAGTCTAAGGTGAATGTCCTTGCTAGAGGTAGAGCTTTTCTGTTAGCAAGAAAACAACAATTACATGGAAAGGATGGGGTGGAGGTTGATTGCCACAAAATCCTGATTGAGGAAGTAATAAAACCGAATTTCTGTCTCACCATGCGATTTGATGGTATGGAAACATTAGGACAAACTCTTGGAAAAGCGATTCCTTGGCCAAAGTATGGTGTTAAGCTTACCGAGCCTGCTAAGAAGGTTACATGCTTGGCTTGTTTTATTTGTAAGTCGAATATACATAAACCAGTATATTAATTATATGAATCACCGATCCAAGTGTAAATTAGAGAACCTAGAAAAATAGAAATATTTGTAACTTTCAAAAGTAACTAATAACTCTTTTAATCTTATGCAGAACCCTACCAGTAATTCACAACCAACTACTTCTCTGCGAAGTCTCCTGCACGTAACAACCCTTCTGATGGATCTAAGAAGCAGTCTCCTAATCTTATGCAGAACTCTACCAGTAATTCCCAACCAAATCCTTCAATATATCTTGAGAAGTCGTGCACATCTTCAGCAGAACCTCTGGCTAAGAAATCTAATGGAGTATAATTTTTTTGATTTTTTTCTTCGTAAATCTATATTGCTAATTCTAGCATCTTATGTTTATATGATGTTCATATGCCGTATCTCCGCAGAAAGAAAAATATGACTTTTGGAATGGATCTAGGGGAAACGTCGTTGCTAGAGGTAGTATTTTACCTATGCTGCCTAACCAGAAAATACATGGACACGATCTTCCTAAAAACTATTATGTTGTCAATATTAAGGAGGTTATCGTTTCCATCGTTCGTGTTAACCGAACCAAGTGGTGAGTTTAAGTTATTAGGGGAAGTTAAAGATGGTTTTGTGGCATGTCCGAAAGATAACTGTTCCATCTCTAATGACAAGGTTAGTTTCTTATCTCTTTTGCTTTGTTAATCAAGTATATAAATTGTTTTACATAAATCGTGTCAGTTTGATTAAAGAATAAGTACGAGACAGAAATATATTAACACCTAAATGGAACATGAATGCCAGTGTAAATTAGAAAATTGATATTTGGTTACGGATTTTATTATGGGCGTCAGCTGAGAAAAATGGCGCGGCCTCAGTGAAGTTGGCTTTATTACATTGTTGGAAAAATGACTTTTGTCTGTCTCTTGTTGAGAATTCACATGACAGACGAATTCGCCTTGGATTTAGAATGTATATATAATACATTTAATCTCTTGCTGCAGGAAACTCCACAGCATGGAAAACCTCATAAGCAACCAGAACCAGTTTTAGATTCTGAGAAGAAATTGGACAATGACCTAAGAACAACTAGAAGCCTTGCAGATGATAAACTGAATGAGGAGCACCTAGCAGTCAATCCACATTCGGGGAGTCATGCAGCCTCTGAAAAACTTCCTTAGAAGACTAAAAAGGTGCAGAGAAAGTTATATGTACCAAGTGTAGAGAAGGCATACCAACTTTCAGATGGGCAACAGAGAAAGACAAGGTTTGGCGCGTCGAGAATGTCACAACCTGATCCATTGCATGCAGAGACACCACCATCAAAAAAGTTGAAGAAAAACTGATGATTTTTGGATAAATGCTCTTTAATATTTTCTTTTGCAAACTGTTAGACCAAAGCTCAACATTTTTTACTGTGTTATTAATAATAATATGAATTTTTGGCATATATGAATTTCAGATTTAACCAAAATTTATAAAGTATAAGAGAATTTGGATAGTGCCAGGTGGATGGTTTAGATGTGTCATATCAGAATGGCTTAGAGGCGTCACACGCGTAATACACACGATTCGAGATTAATTGGCGTGGCTAAACATAATATAAAGACACATTAAGCAGATATAAATTGGCGTAGATAAATATCACATAAAGCCACGCTATATGGCGTGTCTATAGGTTCTCCGATGAACGGCTCGCAACGTTACATCTGAACGGTCAATATTGCATCATCTTAAACGAGATCCAATGGTTCCTAATACAGCCACGTGGATGAAGGTAATTGTAAATTGGCGTGGAAAAATATTACATATAGCCACGCTATATGGCGTGTCTATAGGTTCTTCAATGAACGGCTCACAACGTTACATGTGGACGGTGAAGGATGCATATAATTTAACGGTCAATATTGCATCATCTTAAATGAGATCCAACGATTCTTATTACGGCCACGAGAATCAAGGTAATTGGAAATTGGCGTGGCTAAATATCACATATATCCACGCTCTATGGGGCGTGTCTATAGGATATCCAATGAACGGCTCACAACGTTACATGTGGACGGTGTAGGATGCATATAATTTAACGGTCAATATTGCATCATATTAAATGAGATCCAACGATTACTAATACGGCCACGTGGATCAAGGTAATTGTAAATTGGCGTGGCTAAATATCACATATATCCATGCTATATGGGGCGTGTCTATAGGATATCCGATGAACGGCTCACAACATTACATGTGAACGGTGAAGGATGCATATAATTTAACGGTCAATATTGCATCATCTTAAATGAGATCCAACGATTCCTAACACAGCCACGTGGATCAAGGTAATTGGAAATTGGCGTGGCTAAATATCACATATAGCCACGCTATATGGGGCGTGTCTATAGGATATCCAATGAACGGCTCACAACGTTACATGTGTATGGTAATCAACGGTTCCTAATACAGCCACGTGGATGAAGGTAAGTGAAATTGGCATGGATAAAACATAACATATAACCACGTTAAACCTATATGGCGTGTCTATCGGATAACCAATGCCTACGCCAAAAAGCAATTTGCGTGTCTAAAGTGAACCAAGTAGCCGCGCCAAAAAGCAATTTGCGTGTCTATAGTGAATCAAATAGCCACGCCAAAGGCAATTTGCGTGTCTATAGTGAACCAAATAGCCACGCCAAAACAATAAATCGTGTGTCTATAGAGTAAGTTTTTGGGACACTATATAGCAACGCCTATATGGCTCTGGGGTGTCTATTTCATGCAGAAATAGACGTGCAAGGCAGGCGTGGCTATAAGCTACCTAAAACCACGCCATTTTACCTAAAACCACGCAAGGAGAAGCCACGCCAAGTCCAAACAAAAGTGGCATGTCAAAACCCCTATGGACACACCAATTTGGCGTGGAAAAAAGGTCTGTTTGTACTAGTGTATGTATATATAAATTGAGAGGATGAACAGAAGATGAGATTGGTATTGCAACTGTGAATGCAACATAAATGTGTAATGGGATTGCAGGTTGATGTAATGTTATAGTTGAGGGGGTTCATGGTTGGTTTGGAATTAGTAAAGGAACCGAGTTTGATTTAGTTTGGTAGCTGTGTAGTTGAAGCATTGAACTAAGTTATGAATTGAGTTAAGTTGAAGTAGTTCATTTCTTAGCGCAGCTGTGTGGATTTTGGAGTTGCAAGTGTACTTCAGTAAAGAAGAATGGTCTTACATATGAGGGTAGTGGTGGATGAATATTTTTGTTGATGTTGCTTAGAGTTGGACTTGTAGTTAGCAATTGCTGAGAAATCTTGGAACTGCTAGTGTTGCAAGTAGGCTTAAAATTACAGTTGTGTTGAATTGTTGAATTCTATTTGATTAAATGAAATGTTTAGTAGTTGTATTACTTCTGTTATTGAGTATTAGGCATGTTAATTCTAGTCAGATTATCTGACTGATTATGTTCTTAGCTGACTTGGCCTAGTGCTTATGACTGTCAATCTGACTGAGTTAACTCACTGAGTTTCCTTATCTTGACCTGAGTTGGATCGTTGACTGACCGGTTGTCAACCAAGCAAAAATAATTTCACTTTCCCACTTTACTAATATAAATGAAGTACGTGGTAAGAAAGAGTTCGTTCCCACAGAGAGGCTTTTGTTGTTATAGAATTTCAGTTTCTTAGTAACCAAAGGGGGGGATTTTTGTTTTAGAAAAGCAATAAAAATAATTGAAAGCAATAAAATAATTTGAATAATCAATAAGAAGAAGATATTGGTCATGGGATAGTATCATTCACAAACATGTATTATCATTAGTGACTAGAATTGGTATTTTAATCTCTTATTTACTAAAAGTCCTAGGATACCTTGATCGCAAGAATATCCCGCTAATTCCCCGATTTCATCACAACCACATTAAAAGATGCATATGTGAATTCTTCCTATAAAGCAACCTAAAGTGTAAAAGCACAATTAAGTTTAACTCCCTCAAAGCACTAAGTTCTATGGAATAAGACTAATCAAGGCAGTCAAACGTGTAAAAGCACTAATTCAATTTAACCAAGGTTATGATTCATATGCAATTATAAAGATGTATCACTACAAGTAATAACCACACTATGCTACTTAGAATCAGGGATAAACAACTATTTCGTATTGAAAACCCTAATCTAGCAATAGAGATGAATGTAAATCGGATTGATTCCGGACTCAACCAAACATGTAGTTGCAGGAAATCCCACACTACACCCCTCACTCGAATTTGTTTAATTAATCCATTTGAAGATGAGTAACAATATATTTTATTAATTGTTTTCTTGAAAGGTTTACAAAGAAATGTAGAACAGAGCTAAAGAAATTACAATCACTCTTAATTTTCTCTCTCCTAATGACTTGCTTAACAATTCAAAAAGAATCCCCCTACAACAGACTAACTCAACCCTTTATATAGGGTAATACACAGTGGATGACAGCTAAGTTGTCCTTTATTTTCGGGAATAACTCGCGAAGCGTCGTGAGTGTTATAAACGTTTTTCCTTGCGACACTCCTAAATCTCGCCAAGTCTTCACACTTTTCTCACGTTCTGACTTTCGTCATCTAATGCGTCCTTAAAATCACTTCCTTGCGACGCCTTCGCAACGTAGTTGTTTATTACTCTCTCAAAATACTGATGTCGCGATATTCTGCTCCTACATCTTGCCTCTTCTCATGTCTTCTCTGCGAAGAAGAGAATGTCATGAGAACCAATATTTTAAAGTGCCGCAACTGTTCATCTTTATCTCGCGATGGTTCATTTTTACTCGTTTTATTTATGTACGGAATTTATTACAGGTGTTTCTTCTTCCACTCTTTTCTTGACACGTCTCTTTCAACCGTTTATTCTTGACCATTCACGTCCCATCTCGCATTAAATGCATTTGTTTTCTCGAGGATTCTCTTCTCTATATATAGCTTTCTTACCCTTCTCCTTTTCTCTTTTATTTTCTCTCTGCAACTTTCCATTAACTTTCTTCCTCCGCAATTTGCGCTTCTGCTACTGTAATTCTCCCCTTCAATTCTCTCAATCTTCTATTCTTCATTCATTCCCATACTATATCAATGGCTTCGCTAGGTCGTACATATAAACCCCTTTTCGAAGATACCCAAAATAAATTACAAGAGAAGGGTTTCATCTTGTCAACCATTCCTGATCAAAAATCTTTGTATATTCTCTCTGCAAAACTGTTTTCTGATCATCAATGTGATGATCATAAAATCATAGTCTCGCTAGGTCAACTCCTCGCAGGACTTCCCATTCCCTTATATAATCCCGAGATACCATTATTCTATGAAATCCTTGCTCATGAAAAGTTCTCGCGAGCTGTTTATCAGTTGAGTGGCGACTGCATCCGTTTGATGCTTGAATTCGCAAACCGCGGCGCTGGCAAAGGATCTTTATATCCTGTTAATGTTAGAGATCCTAAAGTCGCAAATTTGGAAATAGTTCTTTGAGAAGTATACCGTAGAAAATTTCTTTGCGAATTATTCAAGAATAAACATGAGAAATGATAAATCCCCTACTGGGGTGCTCGATTGAAAAGAATAGATAATATTTCCGATGACAAGCTGCTTATGCAAGATATTGATTGGCATTCGGCAACAATAGCACTCCCGTCATTCCAAAGATGAGAAATGGTGGGTTGTTCCTTTGTTGTTGAGTGGACCTTACATCGCAGGTTCATATGTTCTCCCTGCACACCTTGCGAATTATCATCCTTGGGAGTTTAAGTGGCCTGAGGAGACGAAAGAGGTATATTTCTTTTCTTTTTTTTTTTCAATTTCGCCTTGCGACATTTTCTTCCTCTTTTATTTATTAACTTTCAAAAAATTTTAGATCGCCAGAATGAGAAAGAAGTATAAAGAAGATCCAAAGCCGAGTACCCTGACGATACTCCGATCGCTCACGGATGAAGTAAGAAACATTTTCTTTTGTTATTTTAAACAATATTGTTGCCTCTGTTTCTTATCTTCATGCGTATGCAAAGGTTGACGTTGAAGAGGCTATAGCTGCGAAGGTTAAAGGCAAGGATAAAATTACTTTTCGCAAGGACAAGTCTTCTGCTCCGCTTTCTAAAAAACGGAAAACCCAGCTCTCTTCTCAAACCAATGAAAATTCTGATGAGGGTGAAAATGAGGTTGGTACTTCCTCCGCGAAAGAGAATCACTTGACTACTTCTGTTATGGCGCAATTGTCCAGTGTCTTCTCCGATTCTATGCAAGGATTAGGAGATGATCATCTAACTGCTACTTGCGGAGCTCTCGCTAAAATTTGCGATGCCCCGCTATTAGAGGATAATGAATCTTTTCGCGGAGTCTCCCGAACGTTGACCTCCAGTCACTTAAATGCTCTCACTGCTTTGGTATGTTCATATT
Organism: Papaver armeniacum; assembly: GCA_023531295.1. Lineage (NCBI taxonomy): Eukaryota > Viridiplantae > Streptophyta > Magnoliopsida > Ranunculales > Papaveraceae > Papaver > Papaver armeniacum. The sequence goes on from JAJJWW010013244.1 coordinate 697,735, forward strand.
CCTTTGTTTCTCTGTAATTTCGATTACAAGCTTTATCTTAACAATTTCTTTTTTCCTTTATAGTCTGGGAGAGCTTCCTTTGTTGTTGCCTCAGATCTCGAGAGAAGATGCGACAACTTTCGCGAGAAAAATCTCCAACTTAAAGAAAAGATCCGAGAATTAGAAACTGAGGTTGCGATGTCTCGCAAGAAAGATGAAAGAATTCAACAATTGGAAACTGAATCGGCTTCTCAGAAGACTAAGATGTCTACTCTTCAAAGTGCAAACCAAAGAACTTTATGGTATAAAATTTTTATTCTTCAAGTCATCTTTACTTTGTCGGCTATTATTCTTTCCCTGATTTATTATTTTCGCAGACATATATAATCTCTCTGATGAAGCCATTCTTCTCCATTCATTTCCCGAGCCCATGGATAATGATGTTCTTCTCACCCATCTCAACGAGTCTTTAAGTAACTCATCAAACAAAATTGATTCCCTTTCATTGAATGAACTTCAAACCAAATGTCGCCTCTTAGAGATTGAGCATAGAGCTAGTTTAGGTTTAGCCAATCGATTTAAACAAATGTATCTTGATTCCCATAGAAAAATCGAGCTTCAAAGGAAGAAAATTAGTGGCCTTATTGATGAAAAAGACCGTACTGCTAATAGGGGTGCACAGGCATTAGCAACATTTCAAAAGTCTCTTCTCGAAGTACAAATTGAACGAGATGAATCCCTTCGCCAGAATGCCATACTTACTGAGCGAGAAGAACAAGTTCGTTCACTTTTTGTTATAAATAATGATGATGAGTTTGCTTGGGCTGCGAAGGTTCTAGATAATGCCAGGAATAATTTAGGTGTTGATGTTAGCCTTCATGCCGAGCATACTGCCTTGGTTAAAGACATGATATCGACCAGAGAAGGTTGTTTATTATACTTTGTTGTCCTTTATCTCGTAGTACCGTTATTGTATTGTTAATTTATTATCATATGTTTTGCGTAATCCGAGAAAAGATTTCAAATAAGGATTGAAGAACTTGAGCGAGAAAAGGGGAACTCGAGAAAACCTTTCTCTTCGCAATAATAAGTATTCTAAGTTGAAGAAACAACTCGCAAGCTACAAGTGGCGAATTTCAACAATATCTGTTGTTCGTTTTCGCAATCAAACTATTGAAATGGTTTGCAATGATCACCGCATTCCTCTTAGTTCATATCCTTGTCTTCGCGGTGATATTCCCGAAGATACGCCTTTCTCGAGATGTCTCGATAGTGATGCTAGCGAAGCGAAGAATGGCGAAGAGAATGATGAAATCGAAGAATCTGACCAAGAAGAAGATTCTTCAAAGAAATAACTTCTTTTTCTTCTTTCGCTACTTGTAATATATATACTCTTTCAATCTTCTTGGATTGTCAAATGTGAATTCAATCTTTGTTTTCCTTACTTGCACATATGGAAATGAATAACAAAACTTTATCCTATTCCTTAAATTCCTTAAATTCATTAACAAAACTTTATCCTATTCATTCCCATACTTGCCTCTGTTATTCATTTTCAAATGAGAGATTTACCTCTGTTATCTGTTTTCGTAAGCATATTGAAGCTCATTATTGCGACAAGATCGCAGAATGTCTCCATAAATGAAGAACTCCATTAATCTTGCCTTATCATTTTTGTGTGGTCTTATTTTGCCTTCCTAATTAAAGGTCTTATTTCGCCACCCCTCGTTGCGACAAGATCGCAGGACGTCTTTACATTTTCATGTAATGACCCATTGACCTTGTCTTATCATTTGTTAAGTATTTTTGCCTCTCAGCAGATATTTTATCCGCGACAATATGACAGCTTAAATACTCTTGCGAGTGTAAAATCCCATGACATTATCGTCTCTGCGACGAAATCGCAGGACGTTTTTGCATTTTCATGCAATAACCCATTGATCTCGCCTTATCCTTGCGTCAGTATTATTGCCTCTACAGGATCATTGCACAAATATGACAAGCCTATATTTCCTTGCGAAAATAAAGTCTCATGACATTTGCGTCTTTTGACACTTATCGGCTCCCTAATGGAGGGTGCCGCCCTTATCTTCTCCGGTTGCCCCTTCAAGGAGGCGTACATCGGCCATACAAGACTATCTCCTCCCATCCGGTCTTAACAACAACCAGCTTGTTTTCGCAGCCTCTTATCCCTTATACCTATATGGTTTATGGTTACGAGACCGCACCCTAAGTGGAGTTTTCTTCGGCCGAGAAAAGATATACCAAGACTTGCCAAGAATGGCCGAGACACTTCAAATGCCCCAGGCACTCTTGGCTCAACCGTGTACCCGGCGCCTTGAGCATACACTCGACTCCTTGGAAGAGACCCTCGGGCGTCCAACCAGGGTATAACCTTATATATATAGTTGGAAATCCAAGGTATCTCCCAGGATAGGCTTTTATGGGCCCCAAATTCCCATGACTCAGGCTTCAGGAGCGGTATAACCTTCCCCCTGAGCCATGTCAAAAGATACCCCCTTATATGACGTACTTTAGGTCTTACATTTGCCTCTTGCGAAGTATCATTCGCGAACTAGGGTGTACACCATAAAGGTTCGTCCCATTCACTCACTCATTCATTTTTGTTAATTCAATTAATCATTCATTCTTGATAATCTCATGTTATTTTGCTTGCGATGCTATCGCATAATTTTGCTTTGTTTGCAACATTCTCTTTTCAACTCTTCAATCGGATTTTCATACATTCTTGATCGCGAGATTCTCGTACATTTCTTCTTCAATTATTATTTCTTCCTCCTACTTTTGATATGCCTCTGTCACTTAATTTTGATAACAACAACTATTCACTTCTTATACCTTTTGATCCTACTATTTTCTCGCCTCGCACCATTCAAATCTCTTATCGTTTCCTTTCCATCACAATTTTTCAACCGCCTTCATACATTCACTTCGCAGCGTCTTCAACTACCTTTTATTCTTCTTGTCCTTGACGTGCCTTCGCCACTTAATCTTTGTTACTTCTCGCAATTATTCACTTCTTACACCTTTTACTCCCGCTTTCCTCCGCCTCGTATCATTAAAACCTCTCGAATAATTCTTTTCCAAAGCATGACTTTCAACCGCCTTCATATCTTCACCTCGCGATGTGTCTTCTCTTCTTATATTTATGCTATCTACCATAAATCTTTCTTTTCTTTGTTCCTCTTTTATATTCTTCTTCCATCCCTTCTTTTTTGCGGCTCTCTCTTCATAGCTCTCCACATCGATCTCATAACATTTTTCCCCTTCTATCCAATCTCCCTTTATAATTCCAACACCACTAGGATGGGGAAACTTTATACACTGATGATACGTTGACGCCACACCCAGAATTTCATGCAACCATGGCCTTCCAATCAATGCATTATAAGGGGACTCCACATCGACCACACAAAACAAAATATCAGTTGACAGTCCTTGCAAAGGTATTCTCATGTGTACTTCTCCTTTGGGCTTGTTCGCGGTACCATTGAAACCATATATTTTGTATGTTGAAGGGATCAAATCTTCATCCTTTCCTCCCATAGTCTTGTAAGTATGGTAAAAAAGAATGTTGATGAGCTCCCAAAGATCGATTAATATTCTATTTATCGCCCAACAATTTTCTCGCTTCATCATCTTCCCCATCAACAGGTTTTGGATTAATATCCAGTTTTACCACCAACGGGTTATCATGTATTTCTCTACCTTTGGGTATTTCTTCTGCCGAGAAAGAGATAATCTGTAATTGCCATTCTTTTAACTGCGATTTCCTCGTGATGTTCATTACCTCCTTATCATTAACATCCCTCGCAAAAACCCTACTGAGTACGTTATCATGAAAATCTTCAATGGTGCGATATGAATGAACAATGGAGTTGCAAAACAAATTTTTAGCTTTCGCCCCAACTTCTATCATGAACGTTTCTTTTCCCTTTGATGGTGGCGGCGGTAAATGTTGAACTTTCTCTTCGCTTTTTAAAAAGTGATTCAGCTTCCCCTGATCAATCATTTTAAGGATAATTCTTTTGATGTTTCGGCAGTCATTTGTCAGATGTCCATGAAAACGATGGTAAGAGCAGAATTCATGACTTCTATCACCTGGTGGCGGTTCACTCCCCATGTTCCATGGTGCAGGTATATTCTCCATCAAGAGTATAGCTTCCCATATCTTCTCCACACTAGTATTTAGTGGTGGCATCTTGATTTCTTCCCATACTACTCTATGACATCGTTGTCCTCCAAGATAATTTGTTTTTGACTTCCATAGGTTTCTTGCGGGTGATCAAGTCTCCGAATCTTGTTATTGCCGCCACGATTGTAGTAGTTTCTTTCTCTTTCAAATTCTTCCTGATCTCGGCTTCCCATAGCTACTAATTTTGGCTGTCCATCATCTACTACTTTTTCTTGTTGCCCTGGCGAGGTACTCGCCACTGTTTGTATTAACTGGGTAACAAACTTGCATTCGCAGACACTTGAACTTGTATTCGCGATCGGGTACGATTCTACTTCATTTTGTCTTTCCTCCAAAGCAATATATTCCTCTTGCAATTCTCTCAATTCGGTCATCGTGATTGTATTCTTGACTCTGAAAACTTGAACATATAATAAGTTGGTTGCGAACATAGCATTTATGAATGATAGTATGAGGTATCTTTCATCCACCCGTCCGACCATTTCGCTACACATTGTCTTCCATCTTACGGTCGGATGTCTCAAGCTCTCGCCAACTCTTTGTTTTAGCCCAAATACATCTTCAATGCCAGTCGCGAAGAGTTGTTACTTATATACGCCCTAAAAATATAGCTTGTAAATGATTGAATGACGTGATTGTATTCCTTGGTAGACCCTCAAACCATTTCAACGCTTCTCCCGTTAAACTCGACGCAAAGTATTTGCACAATATAGCATCATGGTTTTCCCACTGTAGCATACATCTCACGTAAGCCTTGATGTGTTGTACTGCACAAGTTGACCCATCAAAAATGCTAGTTAATGCTGGCAAGTTGCACTTTGGGGGTATTCCTCCTAGCTGCACTTCTAATGTAAAAGGATTTTTCGCAGCCTCTGCGATAGCTTCATCTAACCTGTCTTCTCCCTCCTTCTCTTCTCTCATTGTTCAATATTCCTCTCATCTCGCCAATTCTCATGAGAATTTGTTCATTTGCCTCGTAATTTGAATTTATCGGTCTCTTTAATTTTGCTTCCCTCTTTCTTCGTTCGTGTCTACTTATATTTTCTCGGTTCATTGCCTCTTCTCTTCTTTCTCTCATGAAGTTTCTCCCTCATCTCCTTCACAAATTCTCACACCATTATATCTTTCATTTTCTCTTCTTGGCTGTCTATCAATTCTTTTTGTATTCTTTCATATTCTTCGTTGATATCTCCATTGTTGCGATTTCGCTCGCGCCTTCTTTCTCGATTGTCATGATTATTCTGCCGAATCGCCTCTTCCAATTCCCGATTTTCCATTTCTGCTCTCAATCTTTCTCTCTCGCGAGCTAGACGCGCTTGTTCAGTATAATGCTTTTCAATGTCATCTTCAATTTCCTTTTGTTTCCTTTGTGTTTCTCTCCCATGTAGTATTCTCCTTCCTTCTTCCTGATTTTCTTCATTAACCGGGTTATTCTCCTTGAGGCTGCCTATCTTCTTGATTTCCATCATTTTGATCATTCACCAAAATATAACGATTCTCTACTAATTCTCTCTCTTCGCGACCTCCTTCACCAAAATTTAACTCTCTTTCCAAATTTTCTTCATTAACGTTTTCTGCAGGTAATGTTCTTCTCACGTTTTCTCTAATCGATCCTGATCTCGATCTGTTATTACTTCTTGATCTTCTATTTTGCAGCCTCCTATTTTCCATCCTTAATTTGTGGTTTTGCCTTGTTAAATTTGCGCGTTCTTCTGCTTCTAACCGCCTTTCTTCATGTATTGTCTGTCTCAACGCTTCTAATGCTGCAATTTCTTCATTTTCACGAATTGTTTCTCTCATCTCTTCTCGATTTCTCTCTTCTTGTCCACTATTCATCAATTGTTGCACTTCTTCTCTTTCTTCCATAGAATCTGATCTCCATGTATGCACGCTCACTCTATCATAATCGATTACTCTGTTTAGTGCTGGTTGAATTGGTGGTTGAATTGGTGGTTGAATTGGTGGTTGAATTGATGGTTGAATTGGTGGTTGAATTCAACCTTCTTCTCCATTTCTTGCATTTATCCTTGATGGTTCACCTACTTCATTTCTCCTTTCTCCAACTAATCTTCCACTTCTCCTTACGATCGTTGGTTGTTCTGATGCATTATTTCTTCTAGCCATTTCTCAATTTTAGTAACTTGTTAAAAATTATTCGAGATTTCTTTCTTGTTACACCTGATTCTTCCAATTCACAAGGTTGATCTTCTACTCATCCCTGTTTCTAGCGCATATGTAGTTGCAGGAAATCCCACACTACACCCCTCACTCGAATTTGTTTAATTAATCCATTTGAAGATGAGTAACAATATATTTTATTAATTGTTTTCTTGAAAGGTTTACAAAGAAATGTAGAACAGAGCTAAAGAAATTACAATCACTCTTAATTTTCTCTCTCCTAATGACTTGCATAACAATTCAAAAAGAATCCCCCTACAACAGACTAACTTAACCCTTTATATAGGGTAATACACAGTGGATGACAGCTAAGCTGTCCTTTATTTTCGGGAATAACTCGCGAAGCGTCGCGAGTGTTATAAACGTTTTTCCTTGCGACACTCCTAAATCTCGCCAAGTCTTCACACTTTTCTCACGTTCTGACTTTCGTCATCTAATGCGTCCTTAAAATCACTTCCTTGCGACGCCTTCGCAACGTAGTTGTTTATTACTCTCTCAAAATACTGATGTCGCGATATTCTGCTCCTACAAAACAAACAATCAAATCATATGACAATATTAATAATGAATCATAAACAATAAAGTATTGAGACAAAACTAATTCAAAGATTCAAATAACATGTTGAGAAATCAACTTTATCCCATAACCAATAATATGTGTTTAGCTACTCATATCTATGGAGTTCATCATAAAAATATTAATTGAATAGAAGAAGATGAAGAAAAGCAAACCCTAGTAGCGTAAACAAAAGCGGCTCTCTCCAAGTTCCAAGAATAATACGTTTTTAAAGTTGTAGAAAACTTTCTCTTTTGTAGCCTTTCATCTTTCCAAAATTAGGTCTTCAAAGCCCAAAGTCCAATAACAAAATGTCCACCAAGCCCATATGTGAGGAATACCCATGTGAAAATATGCCAAAAAGAAATAGCCGGAAAACTGGTATTATGGCCGGAAATTGGCCGGAGAAAAGTATCTCAGGTGACCGACAAAGTCCACCCGGTCACCGGTCAAATATCAGTCAACTGGGTCAACTCGGTAAGTCAACCGAGTCACACCGAGTCAGTTAGTCAGATGGGTGAATCAGCTGAGTTAGGTAACCAATTCTGAGTCAGAGGCTAACTCAGCTGACTTGGTTCTAGCCTTCTAGGCCATTGCACACGCCTGAGCTGTTTCACAATGGTTATGCTTCACCACCTCAGTCACAGCCATGATGGCCCTGCATTGCCACTCCGAACACTTGCAACTCTGAGTTAAATTACTCCATCACTATCTCATTTTTACAGTACCAACAACACCTGCAATTCCAGACTACCACTGTAATATCAGTTTCTGTAGCTCAACTTGCCAATCCTGAAATTTTGATTCACACATTCCAACAGCAGCTGCAACTCAGCTCACTGCCTCCATGACCAATTTCATATAAACCACCAGTGCCTTCAATCACCACCATTGCTCCAGTCCCATATTGAATTGTAGTCTCAGTATCACCCCTAACAGATTCCACCATATCTTGCTACACTCATCAGAAACCCAGAATAGTTCAATCCCCAAGCTACATATTGAGTTACACGGTACCCATAACTAGCCACCACTAGACTCATCATAACCTTCTCAGTCATCTCCTTCAATCAGTTCTAGCTTCAATCTAACCTGTACCAGTTCATTGCAATCACCAAATCAACTTCATATTCATCTTCTATACTCCTTCTGAGCATAGGCACAACTGCAATCTGCTTCTTTAACTTCCATCTCTGCTCAAACTGACAGCACATCCACTGCTCAAAACAACATCCACCTGCTATCAACATTACACCAACACTATCTGCATCAGACTTGACTCTTAAGAAATAACACCAAGGAGCAATAGCACCAACTCCATTGACACTGCCACAACAGTTACCCATTCTCCTCCTTTGCATTGTAGCTCAACACCTGCTACGGCGGCCACAGATTCATGCCCTCACTGCTCAACAACACAAGACTGCAACATAGAGCTCACTGCAACCACTCAACACTTTCATTGCAGCATCAACTCAACCAGCAATTACCATGAACATACCCATTGGACCAAAGCTTCACAGTATCTATATCATTGCTTCTGCAAGACTGCAATTAAGCGACCACCAAACATAAGACCCTTCACAGCAGCACCTTCTAATCCACCAGAGCCATATCCTGCCATTAAACCCTGATTCACTCTTCCATGGCTGCAAAATCGAATCAATATCTCAGCTTCAATCAACAACAACAATTCATTACCACAAGACCCTAGCTTCTGTAGCTTCCACCACTCAAATCCACAACAATTCCGATCCAAAACTGACATCTGATTCATACCCAGCTTTAGATCATGACCAATTCTTCCACCACTCGAACCCTAACTGTACCACTGACTCCATAATCACCTCCAGGCTTCATTTTCTCAAGCATCAGCACCATAACTTCAGTTGCAGCTCAGATTCACCTTCAGTCCACAAACGCATCCCTAATTCATCATCACAGTCTTTTTAACTGTAACAACAACCACCAGATTCAATTTCTTATCTTTTTAACCGAAACTCATCTCTCCAAATCTCCTCAAGAATCACCAGCATCTTAAATGGAAGAAATCATCTTAGGTCTTCAACGGAAACTACAAATGGCAACAACACAGAACTCAATTCCAACAGCTAATTCAACACAAGACCCATATCATCTCAGATCCTGCAATAACTTGACTTTTCCTCTCTAAATCGACCTCAATCATTAAACCCATCTCAATCTTGTTCTCTATATATTAATGAAGCTGCTGTATTTCTTCCTTCTCTGAATTTATATTACAGCAGCAGCATCCATGGCTTTTCTCGGCTTCAGGCAGAGTAAAAGAAAGAAAGTAAATGTTTCTCTGATTTTTAGGTATTGTGTAGGAAATGAGACTGGATATAGCCACCCTGGTAGGCTGGGAAAAGTGATTGCCTACAGGTAAACTGCAAGTGCACAGTGCCTATTGGAGGCAGGGAAAGTACAGGTCGATCCACAGAGATTTGGGGTTGTGTAAGTTGATCTCAAGACTTCACTAAACTGATTTCTAAGGGGTAGTAACACAAATATGGTTTGATTTTGGTGTCGATACGACAAGGAGTTGTTGTGACTGTAATTCTAAGATGTAAATACAGATTGTAGAACACTAGGGCAGTGAATCCACCTTCTAATCTTATGCTAAGGTAATGTAGCTCAGGTTATGTTCTTGTGCCTTCCCTTGAAGGTCTCAAGTAGATGTTCATTAACTAATTTTTACTAACTCACCCCTAGTATGAGTTGTCTTTTCACAGTACAACTCATCACAGGCTCATAAGCTCATCAATTAATTACTAATCCTAACACACTATAGCACAACAAAAACAAAACCAAAGATTGATTAACTTGACATGAAAATTAGGGGTTTCATCAACACCCTAGCACATTAAATTAGAACATCATAAGCATAAGTAAAGCACAAATTAAAATCTAGCTTGGTTCACTGGCTAATCCAGGCATAAGCATTTACATACACTGCTCATCCCTATTTATACATGCAAACCCTTAACTCACTTCAAATCAGAAATTAAGTGAAGACCCTCTCACCCAAAGCCGCTGAATCAGTTGTCCCCTCTGTTAATTCGGCGCTACACTCCATTAAATTGATGTTTCCCCCACTTTGTTGTGAACCCTAACCCTAACTCTTTCTATCTCAAACTTAGCTTCTAGGGTGAAGAAGCTATGAAGGAGATAGAGAGAAACTAGGAGGTGGTGAAGGCGGCTGTACTGGTGGTTGCGTTGGTGGCTGTGGTGTCGGGGAAGAAAAAGGTGGCTCTGCCATGGTCGGGAGAAGAGAAGAGGGATGGGGGAGCTCTGCAAGAGTCGGGGAGAAAGAAAAGAGAAATGGAGAAGGGCGTGTTTGGTTCGGTAGTTAAGGGGGTAGGCGGCTTGGGTGTGAAGCGGATGCAGCGAGAATTGATGCATGGGCCGATGCGAGCATTGGATGCAGATGGGCGAGATCTCACGGCTCAGGATAGGACGAACTTGGATCCGGGTTGTGGGTCGGGTCTTGGATTGCTCAAGCCCATGTCTTTGCAAATGGGTTGCTACTTGTTGGGTTGCAACTGATGCGCGCGCGTCTCCAATTTTCTGCTCTTTTGGCTCCTTAATTTCTCTGAGCTTTATTTACTACCTAAAAACACAAAATTAATTAGTACAAGTATTTATTCTTGAAAAGAGAAAATACAGAATTTGGGATAATATCTGATTTTTGAGCACAAAAGATGAGTTAAATGCCAATAAAAAGATGTAGAAATATGCAATATTTGGCACTCATCAAATACCCCCAAACCTGAATTTTACTTGTCCTCAAGTGAAACTGAAATTAAGAAATCCTAACTATACCACTGCCGCTGGTCTCTCGAATGCATTTAGCGTATGCACTAAGCCTTTAAACCCCTAGGTGTCCCTAGTGGACGAGTTGTAGTCTCGTGAGGGTTTACCAGAGGTGTACCCACAAAACCTTCTCCAACTTCAGAGTGTAAAAGAGTCTCAAGCATCCGATGAGCTATGAGGACATAGAGTTTCTGCATGCTAGTAACACGAAGTTAGAACTACCAAAGAACGCATTCTCATCCTTAAGAGTTGAGCGAGAAGTAACCATACCATATGAAAGAATTCGGGTTCAAGAGTGATCACAAGTCTCGACTTCTGCCTCACCAATAGGGTTTTATGATAATTGCACTCAAAAAGATCGCTTTTTTAGTCTCTCATGTGTGCCGGTAGGAATAAAGAGAGAAATCCTGCACACGTTGAAGGTGAGAAGGATAACCTTCCGAAATAATTTCTGGAGACTCCACGAATTGTGGACAAAAAGAATCTTTTTTCGATGATCTCTAAGAAAGGAAATCAACTATTAGCAAGGATGGGAGTACTCACTTACCTTCTCACCCGATCGGCAATTAACACCACTCTCTCATAGCATCCATAGAAATGTCTTCAATCTTCGGTCTTCGGTCTTCAACTGTCGATGATGAACTTCTGAACTTCACAAAAACTTGACAAATATAAATATATATATATATATATATATATATATATTTTTTTTTTTGAACATGAAATGAAAATAACAATAAAACAATAAAACTCAATTTTCCACAACTTGTATTGTCTTGATTTCATAAACTTCACTAATTCTCATCTTATCTTCTTTTCTTTGAATTGTTGCATGTAAACTTTGGACTATTCAACTTTTCTTCAAATATTCTGATGTTGCTCTGCTTGCTGACGATGATGTGTTTCTATGGATCTGTTGATGTTGTTGAGGGTGAGAGAGTGATGCTAACTGCAAATCGAACTACAAGAAGGAGTTTTTATCTTTAAACGTCACCCTCATGATTGACAAAATTAGCACTCAAGAGATCAAAAATAGTGCTGAAAGTGGTGCGAAGTTGGGTAGCTCACCATTCCTACCCGGAATTGACGTACGGTGACACACGCTCTAATGATTTTTAGAAAGTCACAAAAAATGAAGGTCGGTGCCTCGCTTGATATAAAAATGGGTAGTCTCCACTGTGGGTGATCACAATTCTACTACTGAATATCTATACAGCACCTAATTCTCCCTCCGGCATGGTTAAATCCAACTTTAACGCTCTAATCAACTAAGAAACCCGATTGTGTTCTCCAGTACTTCCAAATTCAGTTATTTCGGTCAGACACTCTATGTAAACATAGCTAGAAGCATGCTAGTGACTCTAAGATCTCTAAAAGTTGGAGGTTTTTATGCAAGTATTTACAAAGAGTTTTGAATTTTTTTGATTTTTTTGATTTTTTTTTTTTTTTGAGAATTTAAATACTAAAAACTAAAAACTCTATATGTAAATGCAAATGCACCCCCAAACCTAAATCAAACATTTTCCTCAATGTGTCAACAGATGATAAGACTTTAAATATTCACATACCATGAGAACTATGCTGATAAGGGAAAATGGAAGAGATTACCGGTATGTTGGCAGAGCAAGGTTAGAGCTTCATTAGTCAAGGCTAGAATCCAACATTCTCAGCGGAGATCATATCGGATTAGCACAATATATACAAAAGAAGGCTCAACCGATTCAAGATAGAAGATTTAACAAGACCTCTTTGGATTATATACAAGAAAAATTCACCATACATCAACAATCTAAAGAGTTGAGGATCAACCCAAGAGAAGATATGCATAAACATCAATGACCTTACACAAATATAACATGAGAGTGCAAGTAAGATTGCATATGTGAACGATTTTCCCCCAAACCTAAACTTGTCAACAGATGTGTTTTTGAGCACAAAATCTTGCATTTTTAAAGGTACATCATGCACAAGGTCTAATTCAAAATGAGTGGTGTTAAGAATAGGCAGGTATACACATTCCAACTGTGGCTCCTTAAAGGTGTTATACTTTGATGCAAAATAGTCCAAGAGGACTTGGGAAGCACAAAGCTCTAGGCCTAGATTAGGAACTCTCAGAATAGTTGGTTTAGGTGCAAGACCCTCAGATTGTGACATAGGCAGGCAGTTGGGCATGTCTAAGTTGTTCACATGTGTGAGATCAAGAGTACCATTATCACTTACATCAATATCCCCTAAGTCATCTACACGTGCTGTAACATGCTCATGTTCATAAAATATTTCGACAAGTCCCAGTCCATAATCATCATCTACAACTTCAGTTTCATGCATAGGGAGATCACAAGAAACTTCACACTGTGACCTAGGCCGAGAATTAGACACATCAATTATATCTACATGCATTGAATCATCTGTATCAACAGACAATTCGGCTATCCCTAGGTCAGATGCAAGTTGAATAGCATGCTCACTTTCACAGAGCAATTGTTCAAACCCCAATTCAGCATCACATGTATGTATGGATTGAATATTAGAAGAAGCATCATTCATAAGGTTCACAGTAGAGAAGCTTAATGTCTCTGAACCCAAAGGTTCCACCATATTTTCAGCATACACATGCTCTTCTAACATATCATATTCATCATCATCATCATCATAACAAAAATGCATTTCCCTATTCAAAATTGTAGCATTTCTAGTGCACTCATTTACCTCTTGATTAGGTTCATATTCAGTGTCAGTTGCATGAGTAGGAATAGAAACACTATTTTCAAAATTTACTTTATTAGGGACAACAAACATTCTATCATGAAATTCCTTCCATTCTTCATTTTGTAAATGAATCAGGTTCATTTTAAGAATCATAGTAAGTTGTTCAATGGAATGAGAGTCTTCACTAGTGGGTATCCTTGTCTCATATGGATATTCAGTACATGGTTGTGCATGAGGTTCACTAGAGAAGGGGAATTCAGAGATGTTGCTATATGGATGATCATGCAACGCTTGTAATTCAAACCTAGCATTGTTTTGCTCTATGAGGTTGATATTCTCCATTATCGACTGCATACAAGGGTTCATTGGAGGACAGCATTGTTCAACCTCCCATGGCGGTTGATGATACATGTGCGCATAATGATTAGGGTATGTGTATTCAAGTTCAGGGCCCTGAGAAGGTTCATAATACTCCCTAAAATCATTGACATCATGGTATGTGAGGGGTTCATATTGTGAAGCATGCCCATAAGCAAGCTCTCTAATTGACCTATGTGATGATTCTTCATCTCTACTGCCATCCCAAAATCCTATCATGCCAGGCAATCAATTTGGCCACAAAAAGAAACAATCATAGGATAGCACACATCAAGCATGTTATAACACTCAAACAGCCAACGATTAAGCTCACATGAATCAAACACCAGTCCTCAGAATCAATCACACTTTGGATTGAGGGTTGTCTTTGTTAAGAGATGCACAACACTGGTTGTGCACAGCACAGCTTATGCACATCACTGCACAGGTTATGCACAAGGAAAGACAGAGAGTGTGTAAGGTGCACAGGGCAGGCTGGGTTATGCTCACTCAAGGTGAAGCACGTACTGGGCTTGTGTTTGTGGCAGGTGACTATGATTCACAGATGCACAGATCAGCAATAAGCTATTCAGACATGAAATTTCAGCATTATTTACAACACACTTGACATGAGATAGAGTTTCAACAGACTCAATTGACCTCAATTTTCAGAGATTATGCACAGATATGCAGATATTAGCGGGGTTTTGGTGATCACGGGTAAGCATCAAAGGTTATCACGAGATATTTGCATAGCATTCAAAGCATCAAAGAGTCAATAAAGTCAACACAATGTAGAAATAAAATTTCACGGGTGCAACAGATTAGCCATAAATCGAAACAGATGCTATAGCAAGTGAATAATTTCAAAGACTTTATATAACAGACTTGACATGACACGAGTGTCAACGGGGTTGGTTGACCTCGGTCTTCACGGGATAAACACTAAGATGCGGGGCGAGATATCTCAACAAGTCGTCGACGACGGGGTTGCGAGGTTTGCACAAGTGAATATGATTTAGCATTCAACACAGGTAGTCACACAGATCTTTCAACAGGTTCAACAGGTTTGTCAACAGAATAGAGCATGCATAAAGTACATGGTTGATGGTTCAACTCACTCAGTTGATGTCAACCTGGGCTAACAGCAAACTTGGCTAGCCAAGTTGCAGCTCAACTCAACAGCTACATGGGCTGGAGCTAGGCACATGCTTTGTTGAAGCCAAGGGTTACAGTGAAAAGACAACTAGCTCAGCAAAATTTCAGTAATGCACAGAATAGCTCAGTGGCAATAACAAGTTTGGCTAACTTAAAATTTCACAGCTCATGCTCAAATGTGTTATTCAAATAGCGCAGCAACATACACACACATACCATATGCTTGTTAGGTCAGCAAGCATTCATTCAGTTATCAGCAGTTCATGGCGTTTCATTCAAGACAGAGCATCAAGTTCGAAAATACGATACCGCTGGTATAACCAGGTTTAGGTTTGCCACAGATTTCCTCCTTGTTCCTTCTCCTTGGTGTGTGTTTCAGCTTCTCACGTACCTGGTTACTCAAGGGAGAAGATCAGTTCTCAGAAATGTACAGGTACAACAAAGAAACACATCAAGTAGTTGTTCCCCACTGATGGTTAACAACTATAGTAACAAGGCAACAATCGTGAACTAACCGGTGTAGAAATACGAAAAATCGAGGATGATGCAAGTATAGACAAGCAAGCAAATGTAAAAACAACGAGAGACGAAACACGAGAATCTTTGGAATGGATATTATACAAGAGGATGAAATTTTCAACTAGAAGTGAACTAACAAAGCTATTTATTCATATGCTTAACTACATCGCAATTTATTGAAACTACGAAATCTAAGTTAGCAAGAAATTTAAAACAACAGTGACGCAACTGCTTCGCATCACCTAATACCACACATGAATAGCTAGTGCAAGCAAAGGTTTTATCAGTCAAGACATGGATGTTACAATGCAGCTGAGATATGGGCAGCTCAGGATTTGCAGTTTCGAGTTCAAGTACAGGTGACAGAATAAAACAACAGGTATTAAGAGCAAGACAAAGACAGCACAATCTTATATGACTTACTGATGGATATATATACAGGGCGAGTTTAAACTAATACAGGGTTATGCAAGTGATAACTAAATGCAAGAATACAGCTAAATGATGCGACTCATAACTATGACCTACTACAAAATGCAAGATGATATATTACAGGGTATGTTCACTAAGCTACAAATATGGCAGGATTGATGGGGTTTAAAGTGCAATGACAGAATACAACAATTATAGAATGTAATGACAGAGAGTTTTAAAGCAATGAAAGCTAATACATACAAGAATAAGCTAAAAATCAACAAAGTGAAGCAAATGAAGCAAACCAACACTACCAAATCCCCGGAAGCGGCGCCAAAAACTTGGTAGGCTGGGAAAAGTGATTGCCTATAGGTAAACTGCAAGTGCACAGTGCCTATTGGAGGCAGGGCAAGTACAGGTCGATCCACAGAGATTTGGGGTTGTGTAAGTTGATCTCAAGACTTCACTAAACTGATTTCTAAGGGGTAGTAACACAAATATGGTTTGATTTTGGTATCGATACGACAAGGAGTTGTTGTGACTGTAATTCTAAGATGTAAATACAGATTGTAGAACACTAGGGCAGTGAATCCACCTTCTAATCTTATGCTAAGGTAATGTAGCTCAGGTTATGTTCTTGTGCCTTCCCTTGAAGGTCTCAAGTAGATGTTCATTAACTAATTTTTACTAACTCACCCCTAGTATGAGTTGTCTTTTCACAAGATACAACTCATCACAGGCTCATAAGCTCATCAATTAATTACTAATCCTAACACACTATAGCACAACAAAAACAAAACCAAAGATTGATTAACTTGACATGAAAATTAGGGGTTTCATCAACACCCTAGCACATTAAATTAGAACATCATAAGCATAAGTAAAGCACAAATTAAAATCTAGCTTGGTTCATTTGGCTAATCCAGGCATAAGCATTTACATACACTTTGCTCATCCCTATTTATACATGCAAACCCTTAACTCACTTCAAATCAGAAATTAAGTGAAGACCCTCTCACCCAAAGCCGCTGAATCAGTTGTCCCCTCTGTTAATTCGACGATGCACTCCATTAAATTGATGTTTCCCCCACTGTTGACGAACCCTAACCCTAACTCTTTCTATCTCAAACTTAGCTTCTAGGGTGAAGAAGCTATGAAGGAGATAGAGAGAAACTAGGAGGTGGTGAAGGCGGCTGTACTGGTGGTTGCGTTGGTGGCTGTGGTGTCGGGGGAAGAAAAAGGTGGCTCTGCCATGGTCGGGAGAAGAGAAGAGGGATGGGGGAGCTCTGTAAGAGTCGGGGAGAAAGAAAAGAGAAATGGAGAAGGGCGTGTTTGGTTCGGTAGTTAAGGGGGTAGGCGGCTTGGGTGTGAAGCGGATGCAGCGAGAATTGATGCATGGGCCGATGCGAGCATTGGATGAAGATGGGCGAGATCTCACGGCTCAGGATAGGACGGACTTGGATCCGGGTTGTGGGTCGGGTCTTGGATTGCTCAAGCCCATGTCTTTGCAAATGGGTTGCTACTTGTTGGGTTGCAACTGATGCGCGCGCGTCTCCAATTTTCTGCTCTTTTGGCTCCTTAATTTCTCCGAGCTTTATTTACTACCTAAAAACACAAAATTAATTAGTACAAGTATTTATTCTTGAAAACAGAGAAAATACAGAATTTGGGATAATATATGATTTCTGAGCACAAAAGATGAGTTAAATGCCAATAAAAAGATGTAGAAATATGCAATATTTGGCACTCATCACACCCAGGTAGAATAGATAAGGGGTAATCAGAATGTCTTTAAGCTACAATGGTTGGCTTGGCTCAGCTCCTCTCCCAATAACAGTTGCACATGAAATGATGTTTTTGCCTTTTTCGCTCCAAATTGACGTTTTGTCCTTCTTTTGCTCCCAAGGACTCCATTGCACCTAATAACTCAAAACTAAACATAAGAGATGCAATTCACAAGGATAATAGCAAAGAAAGCATAAATACTAGATATAAATCTAGGTGTTTATGACACCTATCAAATTTCCCCACACTTAGACTTTGCTAGTCCTCGAGCAAATCGAACAAAACTTATTCTAAAGGATACATACAACTCCGTCACATGAGGGTTTACTAGAGATATACCCACAAAAACTATTTTTCCAACTTACTAGTTCTCCGTAATGATAGCATCCAATGCGCTAAGAAGACATAGAAATTCTGCACACTAGTCATAAGAAGTTAGACACATAAATGAATATAATCTAATCCTTAAAAGTTGAGAGAGAAATAACAATCCCTTATCGAAAGAAATTCGGGTTCGAAGTGATCAAAAGTCTCGACTCTGCCTCACCAGAAAAGGTTTTATGAAGTTGCTCTCAATAATAAACAGCTTTTTATGGGTCACACATGTGTCCAGGTAGGAGTGAAGAGAGAATCCTATGACACCTTGAATGGTAGGAAGGCAAAAACCCTCCGAATTGTTTGAAAACCCACATCTTTAATTCATTTTGAAAAACCCATTTTTCTGACGATCTCTAAGAAAGGAAATCAACCACTTAACGAAGGTGGGAATATGCTTACTTACCTCGTTATCCGTTCGACATGCTGTTAGCACCACTCTCACAGCATCCATAGAAACGTCTTCGGTCTTCAATCCTTGTCTTCATCTTCGTCTTCGGTATTCAACTCTTGATGATGAAATCTTGAACTTCGTAGAATCTTGATAATTTAACTCTTTCCTCTAATTCCTTGTTGCTTGAAACTTCATTATGGATATTTCTTCCTCCATTGGCTTTATTAAAAGAATACAAAACTAAAAACGAACTATACGTACAAACCCAAAATATAAAAAAATTTCTTGTCTCTCTCTTTTTTTTTTCCTTTTTTTTCTGTTTTTTTTTTTCATCATTTTTTTTAATATGAGACAAGAAAAATAAAACAAATACAAAATGAAAACAAAACGAAACAAAACAATAAAACTAGTAATGAACCTAAAATTTTTTTCTCTTGTCTCTTGTCTTTTTTTTTTTTTTTTGAGACAAGAGAAAGTAAAATACAAATAAAATAAAAATGTAAGTACAAAGGCCATGGTGTAAGTGCTTTACCGCTTGATCCTTCACGACTTGTATGTCTTGATATCATAAACTTCTCGAACTCTCATCTTTATAATCTTCGCTCTTGTACAATAGTCTTCAACTTGTAAAAATTCTGCTCCTTATCTTGTTGCTTTACTTAAATCTAAAATCTGCTCATTTCTGTACCATTGATTGTAAACCTTGAACGTCTTCAACTTTCCTTCGAATTCGTGTTGCTCCTCTTGTTGATGATGATGGTGTTTCTATGGACCTGTTGGTGTAGAGAGAGATAAAGTGGACGGTGCTAACTGCGAACAAGATTACAAGTGGTATGTAAGTTAGCAATTCGATGTCACCATCATGGTTGATAAAAATAGCACTCAAGAGATCAAAAAAGTGCTTCTATTGGTGGGAGGTTGGGTAGCTCACCATTCTACCCAGAATTTACGTACGGTGACACACACTCTAAAAGCACAAATTTAGACAGGTACAAAGAATTGAAGTTCGGTGCCTCTCATGATGTAACATGGGTAGTCTCCACTATAGGGGACCACTACTCTAATACCAAATTCAGTCTGCACCTTATTTGCCACTGGCATGGTTAAATCAAACTTTAACTTTCATACAAGTAAGAAACCCGATCATGTTCTCTGTCATCTCTAAGTTCAGTCACTCTTATGAGAATATCGATGTAATCTTAGCGACATGTATACTATGTGACTCTAAGCTAACTACAAGTTGGAGTTTTCTTATTCACTATTTTACAAAAAAATGAAAAAATTGAAATTTTTACAATGCAAATGCTTAACCACTCCCCCACACTTAAACTTTACATTGTCCTCAATGTAAATTGAATCGTCCAAAGTAAGTCAAGGTGGGAAATTATAACATGATATGTGACAAGAAATCAGAAAAAATAAAAACAAGACAAGAAAAACTAAAAACAAAACAAGAAATAAATACAAGACAAGAAATACTCATCCTTTGGGTTGCCTCCCATTTAGCGCTTGGTTTAAAGTCGTCAGCCCGACTATCTCCTTGCTTTCTATACCTCCTCCAAAGGGAGTACTTCCACAAAGTTAATTCCTTCCACCACTTCGGAAGTGAAATTCTCATAATATGGTTTCAACCGGTGCCCATTAACTTTAAGTTCTTTGCCTGTAGCTATGCTACGAATTTCTACTGCACCATGATAAAACACATTAGTAACAATAAAAGGTCCGATCCATCGGGACCTTAATTTACCCGGAAATAAATGCAAGCGAAAATTAAACAAAAGCACGTTTTGCATAATGCAAAATTGTTTCCTAGAAATCATGTTATCATGAAATGCTTTCGTCTTTTCCTTATAAATGCGTGAGCTTTCAAATGCATCATTGCGAAGCTCCAATAGCTCTTGGAGTTGTAACTTCCTTTGCTTTCCAGCACCATCCATCTGCATATTGCATTGCTTAATAGCCCAAAATGCCTTATGCTCAATTTCAACGGGTAAGTGACAAGGTTTACCATACACAAGCCTAAAGGGAGACATCCCGATAGGTGTTTTGTATGCGGTTCTATAAGCCCACAAAGCATCATTAAGTAGCATGCTCCAATCTTTCCTTGTTGGGTTCACCGTCTTCTCTAGAATGGATTTCACCTCTCGGTTAGACACCTCGGCTTGTACATTTGTTTGGGGATGATAAGGTGTTGCAATCTTGTGCGACACATTGTACTTCTTCAACAAGCTTTGTAAAATCCTGTTTTTGAAGTGAGAACCCCCATCGCTAATTATGGCTCTTGGAATTCCAAACCTTGCAAAGATATTAGCTTGCACAAAATCTGAAACCACTTTAGAATCATTAGTTGGGGTGGCCTTAGCTTCCACCCATTTCGAGACATAATCAACAGCAAGTAAGATATAAAAATTCCCGTGGGAGTTCACAAAAGGACCCATAAAATCAATACCCCTGTTTATGGGTGAAAACTATTCCTGTATAATTTGGTAATTTGGGGTGTGGATGAGGAATGAATCTAAACCTTAAACAAATGCACTGCGCGGTGAGTGCTTGTAGATTCGAGAGATAAATCTGTGCAAGTCCGGCCTAAACCAAGAAATAGCCGTTCCAGACTTGTTTCGGTCACAAAGTGAAGGAGATGGGGTTGATCTTAGGGAGGGAAGCGAAGAAGGTGTTGAGATTGTGAAGGTGTTGGCTTGCTTATGACTTGTAATAGAAAGGTGAGCAGGCTTGTGATTGATGCAAGCAAGCTCTGGGTGTTGGAATACGTTTTGTATTAACACCTGGTTTTCTGTCTCGTCTGGACTTGTGTTGTTTTTTGAAATAGGGCGGAGAACCTATTTATACAAGTCATTGAGCCTTATTCACGTCTCTCGTGGGAAGTGGAGGAAGTGGAGTGATGGAGTAGTGGAGTTGTGCGTCGGTGCCACACGACAAGTCTTGCCCACTTCTCCTGTTCATCTCTAACCGTCCATGACTTCCTGACACGTTCTTGTGATGGCGCGTTGCACGCTGCACGCTGTAAACCGCCAGACTAATACCCCAGTATGTATCCCCCCAGTTTGTGACATGATTGATGTCTGGAATGTGTGGATCGTGGATCCACGAAAGAAAGATAGCATGTAATGCTGAATTGAATAACTGCGTTATTCAGGAAATCGATACTTGTGAAGTACCGTGTGTATTTTATACAGTCATGCGCATCATGGTGTGGTAAAGTGATGGGTAATGACGCCTCCCGACCAATTAACTCGACCGGGGTTGTATAACCAGTGGTGAAGTTGGACGGATGAGATGATCTTTGAGACACTCATCTGCGACCGTTAATGAAATTAGGGTTTTGAAGAGGTGTGCAGGCATCACTCTTGACTTGGTCGAAACCAAGCATGGGATACAATTTTGGCCAGCGGACCATACATGCGTGTAGACGGCATGACGGTGTAGGCGCATGTACTCCATTCCCTCACGAAAGTATGATCTGGGTCACTCAATTCATCCGGTGAAATCGAGTGGTCGGGATCAATTTGCGATAGAAAACCAATGCCGCAAGGGCCGCTCATCATGCCCTCTTCAGGCGCGTATCCCAAGACGACCAATCTTGGTCGGACTTGGTCGGTTGGCCTGGCGTGAAGGTGGTAGGCTGGTGTTCACGCCTATACCTGAATATCCCATTAAAACGTGATCCGAGCCATCTAAATAGTCCGGCGAAGTTGAGTGGTCGAGATCAGTTTGTGGTTTGGGAGGCGTGGCCATGCTAGTTTGGGCGCACGTTTTGGATTAACCGGGCATGGTATGCCTTGGCCGAACACATGAGGAGGTAGGTGGGCCCACGGTGGTCATCTTTGGTATGACCAGGACACCGCTTAATCTAATCTGTGACCCTCCATTCGTGTCGGAGAAGATGGACGCGCGTGATGGCTTGAAACCCTAATTTTGGCTTTCAAAGCCGTGCGCCATGCTCTCTTTGGGCGTACGGATTTGTTGCAACCAAGTATGGTTGGTTTTGACCGATTGGTCAAGTATGTAGGCGGGCCCACGGTGATCGTGTTGACATGCTCTGGGCCCTTTGAATCTACATCTACACCCTCCATCTATACCTGCGAAGATGGATGGTTGAGACTGCTTTGCAACACATGTAATATGTCTCAAACCCTAATTTAGGGTTTTCCGTCCATAATGCTTGGTATGAACGATTTCTTGGCAGGCTAGGCCAATGACCGACCATGCGGGGTCGGTAGTGGGTATTCCATACGCTGGGGGTGATGGAATTTGATCCGGGGGTCATCTAATCATGCTTATGGAGTTGGATGACTGCGATCGAGATCATATCCGGGCTGATCTGATCGGTTCGGATGCTCAATCGGGCTAGTATAACACACCGAGAGGGGCTCAATCGGGCTAGTATAACACACCGAGAGTCGGCTGTACGGGTATTTCGTACATGGTTTCATTATAGTGTTTGGAGGTTCGTGTTACTCTGTAAGAGTAACACTCGGTCGTCATGCCACACTGATAATGAGTACTGGAAATACAAGGCTGATATGAAATTCACAGGAAGGGATTGTTGCCACATGCTCCAACCTGGAGGAATTTCATGTATTCACAGAATGGGATTGTTGTTACATGCTCCATTCTTGGTGAATTAAGTGAGGGAGTATCCAACACTTATAAATGGCTTTATCTTTTACAAGATGTCAGCGCATGATTTTCTGGTTTTTTACAAATTTAACCTTAAACGAAAATCCACCATCAACATTAAGTCCCCTGCCTAGCACATAATGGTTGCACTATTGTGTGGTAGGCATGAGATGGTGACATACATATATACTGAAAAGACCAGGCTAAAGTAGATACATATTTACCAGATAGTCAGGCGTTGCCCTGGAACTGGTTGGTTCTGATTAAGGATGCGAAGGAAACATGACTTGATCTGGTGAGTCGCTTTGGTTCCTCTTGTACATATTTGAGCTCGTAGCCGCTTCTTGGTGTACTTCCTTCATCATACACGGCTTTCCTCGGGTATATCGATAAGCCTCGTCGATTGTTATCCCGAATTAGCGGCCTTCATAGGTGGCAAGTAAAGACTTCTTTTCCTTCGGGATTACGTCGACTTGTGAGATTATAAAGAATCGTCTCACGTGGTCGTTTATTCTATATCTCGGTATTGTTCGATCTTGATTGGTGATCGATTGATTTGATTTTTGAATTTTTTTTTTTTTGTGTGCGCTCATAACCTCCCCTCCTTTGCGGTTTATCATGGAAGCGGCGACGATCATTCTGTTGCTTCCCAGGAAAAGAAGTTTCGAAGTTGACAAGCCGAAAACCGTGCACACGAAGATGTAATGGCTAAGATCGATCTTCCGCTTTGCGAAGTCGGCCGTGCTATACAGGGGATGTCTATTTCACACCTTCGTATTACAAGAGGACGTATCTGTGCACTTTCAGCTGCGATTGACATGGAGGAGCGGTGGAGGCGCGAGGAAACGCTGCAGACACTAGTAAGCGCAAGGGCAGAGAGATTTGCAGCGAGGTTAAAGAGGCAGAGAGTTGAGCATGAACGACCTCCGAATGAAGGCAAGTGTGATTACCCGGTTCAGGACGGCGTGATAATTCTTGATTCCGATGAGATGAACTGAACATTTGAAAGCAATCTGCGTGGCCCCTAGTGTTGCTATGCCCTTTGATGCTAGCCGATGATGTTGGGATGGAGTGCGCTGCTGCTGCGGAGATGTCTGATGTAGAAGTTGAGGTAGATCCGAAGGGAGGTGCATCAACAGGTGATGGAGAAGAACCCAACGGTAGTGCAGGCGAGGCCGGCTCTCGTGACAACTAAAACCTCTTTTATTTTATTTCTCTTTCCAAGTATATTCTGTACACTCGAACATCTTCCTTGTACTCAGTGGCGGCCGAGTTCAAGGTTTTCTTCCATTTGATTGTTTGAATAAAGTTTTCTTTTATAACCCTTTGTCAAGACTGCAATCGAACCTTCTCAGGCGCAAGGGTGCGCCTTCACACGTAATTCTTAGTGATAAAAGAAACAATATCATAATGGAATATCCACGGACCTGTGCTTCTGATGCAAGGTCTTCTTGGCTTTGCTGGGGCAGATGTCTCAAATCATTTCCCTTTTGTGCACACGTTCTATTTCCTTCTTCCCGTGAGATATTTGCTTAGGTTTCCTTTCTTGCTCCAGTGGATTGATTTAGGCTGACTCAGGACTTTGTGTGAGTAAAGAGGTTCTCAGATGGAAATAGTGTTTCAACTAAATTGAAAATTGAAAATTGAAACCCTAACTATGAATGCAAGTATTGCAATCATTCTCTGGGGGAATTACAAATATGACATGAAATTGTAAAAGGAAACATTTGGAAAAAAATAGCACGCGTTTTTTAAAGGGTGGAGGATGCTGGAAAGTGGTAGCACGGCGTCTTAAGTTCGGTAGGGTTTGAGCCATTTTGAGTGAATTGTTATGCCTTCTAGTTTATCAGCGTTGATGAGCTTGCAGTAGCCGCCTAGAATAACATCTGCTACCAGGTACGGTTCATCTTCTCTTTCGGTGGGTGAGTCAGGTGGAGCGGTCATCTTCACCGTCATTCTCCCAACATTGAACGTAGTCGCCTTCGTCACCAGGTCTCCAATTCCAAACGGGTTTGGTCGTGCAGATACTTGGACCTTGGCCTCATCGTCTTTGACCAAAACAGCTTCCACGCTCTTGATAAAACGCTTGAAAGGGCCGGCCTCCCATTCACATCTCTTAGCCGGGGTTGGTTTGTTGATTGGAGCCAGTCCCCCAGACTTGTCAGAATGAGGGGCGGTAGGTTGCAAAGAGAGTTGTGTGGTGAGACTTACTTGACATCGGGACCTTTCAATGTATGCCGACAGGCTCTCCCCGGGAAGTTGTGTCACATCGGCAAGTTGCTGGTGCGGCAGCAAACGATCATCAGGAGGTCCAGAAGGCGTGTTGGAGATTCTTTCAGGTATCGAAACCGGTGGAGGACAGACTTCCAGTATGGCTTTGTTACCATGCATCCAAGAGCTTCCTAGGATCATGTCGTAGTTGGGATGATCTTTGACTATGTAGAACTTTGCTTGCGTCGAGGCATCACCCAATTTGACTTCAAGATCAATGTATCCATATGCATCTCTAAGCTCTTCTGCTGAATCTTTAACTACTGTTGGGTGACGAGTAGCTTCCTGCTTCGAAATCTTTGCCACTCTCAAGGTATTGACAGTAATGATGTTAAATTCGGAAGCCGTATCAATCAACACGCTATCGAATTCAACGTTTCTCAAACGAGTGACGGTTAGGAGTCCCCAGTTTCCATTGCTCATGTCTTTCAGGAAAGACTGGGGTTCCTGGACTGCTACTGGATGCAAACGCCTACCCGACACAACGTGGTTGAGGGCCGCAAATATGTCTTGACGCTGTCCTTTGGAGAAGTACAAGATTTCACATATGTGCTCCATCATAGATTGTACGGTCTTGCGAACGTAATCCCCGAAATCATGCGGTTCCCGATAGGTAAAGGGTCTCTATGAACACCCTCGTTTCCAAAGCCTGGAGTTCCCTGTCTCTACCTTTTCCCCTGAATATCTGTTTCAACCTGTTGCAATCTTTGGTTGGATGATGGACGAACTGTGGTAGCAACAATATCCGGGATCTGCCATTTCTTCTTCGGTTGGAGGACGTCGATAGGGGGCGGCTTTACGGCGTCGTCTTGGATCCACGCTTCCAAGAGCTCTATCACTTCATTCATGGGAAAAGGAAAACCCGTGTCTTTAGTGTTTTGTGCGGGAGTTTTGTCTGCTCCTTTTCGAGACGAAGTCTTGTGTCTTTGGGGATGTCCGCTTGGTTTGTTGTTCCGTCACTGGATCTTTCCTTTTCTCTCCTCCGCCCACTACACTCACAGAAGGACCGGTGTTGTATTGCTTGTTCGTGAGGCGCCTGCTCCCTTGACTTTCACGTGAATCTTCACTTCGAACAACTCTGGTTCTTTCTAGTAGTGCCGGTGCAGTTGTTGCTGAACGTTTTGCAGCCTCGTGGAGTTCAGAGAACGTTTGAAAGCCCAAATTCTCTAACAGAGCGCGGTATATGGGTATCATCCCGTTGATGCATAACTCCACCAATTGTCGTTCGGTGACGTTCGGGTCATGACAATTCAGCGCTTGAGTTCTGAATCTTTTGACGAAGTCGTTAGGATGCTCTTTGTTCGCTGAAGAATTCTTCCTAGATCCGAAAAGGTGATTTGTTCGAGACACGAAGAAATACTTTTGTAGAAAGCAATGACCATCTCGCTCCGAGTTGGATATCTTTGTTAGGTGCGATGTTGTTGTACAGTGTATGCCCTCCCGTAAGTGATTTCGAGAATTTTTTCAGGCGCGAGAACATGATTGTATTCATGTTCCCCAAGGATTCCAAGAATCGAGAGACATGTTCACGAGCATTACCGGACCGTCGTAGAGGGAGGCTGGGAGAGGTATAACCTCTTGGAAGAGGGATTCGTTGCATATCTTGAGGGTATGGAGGTTTGTGTTGGTGTGCATCCGTCAGATTTCCTTTGCCTCGGCTTTGAAGGAGTCATTCTAGATCCTCACGTATGATGAAGTTGGGTGGCTGGTCCCTTTCTCTTGAACATTCAGGAGCAACACGAGCTTCTGTCCGAGTGGAAACGCCTTCTCCGGGTGAATTGAAGGCATCTCTTGTTGGCTCCAAAGATTGACGTGAATCCTGCGGCAATCGTTCAGTCAAGGTCTTGAGGAAAGTGAGTACCTCCTTCTGAGTTGCGGCCATATCTGTTTGAGTCTTAGTAAGAACTTCCTGTTTCTCCATCAAGTCTGCAACGGTAATAGATGGTGGTCCTCCTCTTGTGCCTCCGGCTCCTCGTCCTGATGGGGGAGTGAAAGTTGTTGCTCTGGTGACCACTGGAGGTGTTACACTTGAGGAGATCTTTGGGATTTCTTGCGGCTGCGCTCTCAGTGATGGGAGGCGTTACACCTCTTTGGAATGTCTCCTGCTCCGCTAGTGTTGGGGATAGAAGTGACGGATCCTCGGGATGTATTGACTACGGTAGCTACACTGACAGGTACATTGACACCGGGAGTGCTATCCACACCAGCTCCATCGGAATTGATTCTCGATCCGGACACTGAGTTCTACCATCTTGAAATGGATTGATGATTGAACTGGTTCTAAGATCTACCCTTTTGAAATTGATGAAATTGAATCGGATTTGGAAGAAATTGATTTTATAACCGAGAGATTAACCTCCCACTGTGGTTGCCAATTGTTTATGGGTGAAAACTATTCCTGTATAATTTGGTAATTTGGGGTGTGGATGAGGAATGAATCTAAACCTTAAACAAATGCACTGCGCGGTGAGTGCTTGTAGATTCGAGAGATCAATCACGTGCAAGTCCGGCCTAAACCAAGAAATAGCCGTTCCAGACTTGTTTCGGTCACAAAGTGAAGGAGATGGGGTTGATCTTAGGGAGTGAAGCGAAGAAGGTGTTGAGATTGTGAAGGTGTTGGATTGCTTATGACTTGTAACAGAAAGGTGAGCAGGCTTGTGATTGATGCAAGCAAGCTCTGGGTGTTGGAATACGTTTTGTATTAACACTTGGTTTTTGTCTCGCCCTGGACTTGTGTTGTTTTTTGAAATAGGACGGAGAACCTATTTATACAAGTCATTGAGCCTTATTCACGTCTCTCGTGGGAAGTGGAGGAAGTGGAGTGATGGAGTAGTGGAGTTGTGCGTCGGTGCCACACGACCAGTCTTGCCCACTTCTCCTGTTCATCTCTAACCGTCCATGACTTCACGACACGTTCTTGTGATGGCGCGTTGCACGCCTGTAAACCTTGGACCAATACCCCAGTATGTATCCCCCCAGTTTGTGACATGATTGATGTCTGGAATGTTTGGATCGTGGATCCACGAAAGAAAGATAGCATGTAATGCTGAATTGAATAACTGGTTTATTCAGGAAGTCGATACTTGTGAAGTACCGTGTGTATTTTATGCAGGTACTGCATCATGGTGTGGTAAAGTGATGGGTAATGACGCCTCACTGACCAATTAACTCCTGACCAGGGTTGTATAACCAGGCTGGTGAAGTTGGACGGATGAGATGATCTTTAAGACACTCATCTGCGACCGTTAATGAAATTAGGGTTTTGAAGAGGTGTGCAGGCATCACTCTTTAGCTTGGTCGAAACCAAGCATGGGATACAATTTTGGCCAGGCCGACCATACATGCGTGTAGACGGCATGACGGTGTAGGCGCATGTACTCCATTCCCTCACGAAAGTATGATCTGGGTCACTCAATTCATCCGGTGAAATCGAGTGGTCGGGATCAATTTGCGATAGAAAACCAATGCCGTAAGGACCGCTCATCACGCCCTCTTCAGGCGCGCGTCCCAAGACGACCAATCTTGGTCGGACTTGGTCGGTTGGCCTGGCGTGAAGGTGGTAGGCTGGTGTTCACGCCTATACCTGAATATCCCATTAAAACGTGATCCGAGCCATCTAAATCGTCCGGCGAAGTTGAGTGGTCGAGATCAGTTTGTGGTTTGGGAGGCGTGGCCATGCTAGTTTGGGCGCACGTTTTGGATTAACCAGGCATGGTATGCCTTGGCCGAACACATGAGGAGATAGGTGGGCCCACGGTGGTCATGCTGGTATGACCGGACCTGCTTAATCTAATCTGTGACCCTCCATTCGTGCCGGAGAAGATGGACGCGCGTGATGGCTTGATACCCTAATTTTGGCTTTCAAAGCCGTGCGCCATGCTCTCTTTGGGCGTACGAATTTGTTGCAACCAAGTATGATTGGTTTTGACCGTTGGTCAAGTGTGTAGGCGGGCCCACGGTGATCGTGTTGACATGCTCTGGGCCCTTTGAATCTACATCTACACCCTCCATCTATACATGCGAAGATGGATGGTTGAGACTGCTTTGCAACACATGTAATATGTCGCAAACCCTAATTTAGGGTTTTCCGTCCATAATGCTTGGTATGAACGATTTCTTGGCAGGCTAGGCCAATGACCGACCATGCGGGGTCGGCCGTGGGTATTCCATACCTGCTTGGGGGTGATGGAATTTGATCTGGGGTCATCCAATCATGCTTATGGAGTTGGATGACTGCGATCAGATCATATCCGGGCTGATACGGTCAGTCCGGATGCTCAATCGGGCTAGTATAACACACCAAGAGGGGCTCAATCGGGCTAGTATAACACACCGAGAGTCAGCCTGTACGGGTATTTCGTACATGGTTTTATTATAGTGCTTGGAGGTTCGTGTTACTCTTACAGAGTAACACTCGGTCGTCATGCCACACCGATAATGAGTACTTTGGAAATACAAGGCCGATATGAAATTCACAGAAGGGATTGTTGCCACATGCTCCAACCTGGAGGAATTTCATGTATTCGCTGAGAATGGGATTGTTGCTACATGCTCCATTCTTGGTGAATTAAGTGAGGGAGTATCCAACACTTATAAATGGCTTTATCTTTTACAAGATGTCAGCGCATGATTTTCTTGTTTTTTACAAATTTAACCTTAAACGAAAATCCACCATCAACAACCCCATACATCAAAACTTCAATAAATTGAATAAAAGTTTGTGGCATTTGATTTCGGGCACCTAGATTGCCTGTTCTTTGGCACCTATCACAAGTTGTACAAAATATATGTGCATCCTTAAACAAGGTTGGCCAATAGAAACCGCTTTCAAGTACTTTGTGAGCGGTTCTCTTACTCCCAAAATGTCCTCCGCAAGCATAGGAGTGACAAAAAGACAAGATAGAATTAAATTCAGATTCGGGAACGCACCTTCTTATTACTTGGTCACTACAATGTTTCCATAAGTATGGATCATCCCATATGTATTGGTTCCCTAACTTCTTAAGTTTGTACCTCTCAGCACGAGACAAGTTCTTTGGGATTTGTTTAGACACCAAGTAATTGACAATATCGGTATACCATGGTTCTCCAAAGGCAATTGAGAATAGTTGCTCATCCAGGAAACTTTCACGCAATGGGATAGCCTTATCCACAGCAAGACAGCTCAAGTGATCCGCAACGGTGTTCTCAATTCCTTTCTTGTCCTTGATTTCAATATCAAACTCTTGCAAGAGTAAAATATATCGTATGAGCCTCGGTTTCGCTTCTTTCTTCATTAGCAAGTACCTAAGTGCTGCATGATCAGAAAAGACAACAACTTTTGTACCAATTAGATAAGAGCGAAACTTTTCCAAAGCAAAAACAATGGCTAACAACTCTTTTTCAGTGGTTGTGTAGTTTTGTTGGGCCTCAGTTAACGTTCTAGAAGCATAATAATAGCATGAGGTATCTTCCCCACACGTTGCCCAAGCACCGCACCAACCGCATAGTCACTAGCATCACACATAAGCTCAAAGGGCTTGCTCCAATCCGGTGGTTTAATGATAGGGTCTGAAATCAAAAGTTCTTTCAAACGATTGAATGCCGCCACACACTTTTCATCAAAGTTAAAAACCACATCTTTTTGCAATAAGTTACAAAGTGGTGATGCTATCTTGGAAAAATCCTTGATAAATCTATGACAAAAACCTGCATGACCAAGAAAAGAGCGTATCTCCCTCACTGTAGTGGGAGGGGTTAAAGCACGAATAAGGTCTATCTTAGATTTATCAACTTCCAAGCCTTTAGAAGATATTATATGGCCTAAAACTATGCCATGAGTTACCATAAAATGGCACTTCTCCCAATTCAGCACAAGGTTTGTTTCAACACATCGTTCAAGGATTAGAGACAAGTTGTTCAAGCAAAGGTAAAATGAATCACCAAAGATACTAAAGTCGTCCATGAACACTTCGATTATGTTTTCAACATATTCTGAGAAGATACTTACCATACACCTTTGAAAGGTAACTGGAGCATTGCATAATCCAAAAGGCATCCTTCTATAAGGAAAAGTACCGAAAGGACAAGTGAAAGTGGTTTTCTCTTGATCCTCCGGCGCTATCACAATCTGATTATAACCTGAATAGCCATCAAGGAAGCAATAGTAAGAGTGTCCAGCTAAACATTCAAGCATTTGATCAATAAAAGGCAATGAAAAATTATCTTTTCTAGTAGTGGCATTCAATTTCCTGTAATCAATACAAACCCTCCAACCGGTTTGCACACGAGTTGGGACAAGTTCGTTCTTATCATTCTCCACCACTGTCACACCTGATTTCTTTGGTACTACTTGTACCGGGCTCACCCACCTGCTATCGGATATGGGGTAGATAACACCCACTTCCAAAAGCTTTAGTATCTCCTTTTTCACAACTTCCATCATGGGAGGGTTCAAACGACGTTGCGCTTCCCTTGTAGGCTTTGCATCGTCCTCCAGACGAATCTTGTGCATACAAACGGCAGGGCTTATACCCTTGATATCGGCGATTGTCCATCCTATGGCCGTCTTGTACTTCCTTAGCACCCTTAGAAGTTTTTTCTCCTGTAATTCACTAAGCTTGTTAGAAACAATCACAGGCTGGGTTGCACGAACGCTCCATTTCTTGAGCCGTGTCCGCGTCCGACTCGCGGCGGACACGAGATGCGCGTGGGACGTTGACACGACGCGTCTCCGACGCACCAATTTGCTCGTCCTGCACGCGTCTGGTTTGGACGCACCGATGATGCGTGCCCGATGCATTTTTTTTTTTCATTTTCATATAAATTTTTTCCTTTATTTTTACTATTATTAACCAAATGAAGAAAGACAAACATTTAGATCAATAATTTAGGTCTTTATTAGGATTTTGTAATTGAAAATGACATCACGTATACCCTTAGTTGGACATGTGTTGATCTAAGAATGCATTTTGATTGTGCTATGTGTTTAATAGTGACTGATTATTTGACATTCGGCGTGTATAAACAAACGATATCTTCTTTTCTTTTGAAATTTATACATATGTAACATCATTTTTTAATTTTTAGGGTCGAAATACTTGACTTTGATGATAAATACATGATTATATATATAAATAATATATAAATAAAATATGTATATACGTGTCCGCGTCCTAGTTTTTTGAAAATTTTGTCGTGTCCGCGTCAGCCTCGTGTCGTGTCCGCGTATGTGCAACCCAGATCACAGGTAACTCTTCATTATCACCCAAGTACAAGTACTTTAGGTGATCGGGAAGAGGTTTCAATTCTAACTTTGGAGATTTAACAATTGAAGGTACAAGCTTTTCATCACTGCATGGTAAAGAAATAAAAGAGATATTATGAGTTCCCGGGCATCCTTGTAGTGAATTAAGATCACCAAGGGCTTCCTTGACTTCATTACCACACTCTACACCATTATCTATGGATGTAGTTAACACGGTTTCCAAAGCATCATCACAATTTAATTCAAACATTTGTTGTGCCAATGTATCCATAACATCAATGGAGAAACAAGAGTGGACATCACTAGGATATCTCATCGTCTCGAAAATGTTGAAACGTATTGTTTCTCCATCAAACTCCATGGTTAGCATTCCTTTGTCCACATCAATAAGGGTTTTCGCCGTTTTCATGAAGGGACGCCCAAGTAGCAATGGAAGAGACGAGTCCGGTGAACCTTCATTCATCTCTAACACACAAAAGTCAGTTGAAAATACAAGTTGATTAACCTGCACAAGAACATCCTCAACAATACCCATTGGGTAGACATTAGAGCGATCGGCTAATTACAATACAATTTCAGCCTTTTTAAGAGGACCAAGATCAAGTGAATTATACATTGATGCAGGCATAAAATTAACAGATGCACCTAAATCCAACATAGCTTTGTTAAATGTTGTGTTACCAATTGTGACGGGAATGTCGAAACTACCGGGATCCTTGCACTTAAGTGGGAGTTTGTGTTTTAAGATTGCCGAAGCATTCTCCCCCACACTAAGCACTTCATTACCTTTGAGCCTTTGCTTATTGGTACACAAGTCCTTCAACACCTTTGCATACTTTGGAACTTGCTTAATAGCATCAATGAGTGGTATGTTCACATGGATCTTTTTAAGAACGTCTAAAATCTCCTTTTCTAGTTCCGCCTTCTTGGAACTTGCAAATCTGCGAGGGAAAGGTAAAGGAGGAACATAAGTAGAAACCAGAGTTTTAGAGTTAGGAATAGGTACCTCAGAAGTTTGGGGAGAATCATCATTCTTCTCCTTTAAAACAGGTTCCTCTGGTGTTTCCACCTTGCCCGAATCAATAACTTCGGGTTGCACAAGTTGTGTACCACTTCTCAATGTAATAGCATTGACACCCTCTTTTGGGTTAATAGGTTGAGAAGGGAGTTTCCCACTATTTTGTGCCTTCAATTGGTTCAACTTAATAGCCATGAAGCCAATTTGTGTTTGCAACTCCTTGATAGCACTCTTAGTTTCCTGCTGACTTTCTTTAAACATAGTGGAAATGCCTTGCATCATTGTTTGAAGCTTTGAATCAATATCGGAACCTTGATTTTGCATTGATTGTTGTGCTTGAAATTGTTGTTGCTGAAATTGTTGTTGTTGTGGTTGAAATCCACTAGGACGGTTGAAAGTAGGTTGTTGGACTGCACCTTGCTTATTGTCATAGCTAAAATTAGGGTGATCTCTCCATCCCGGATTGTAAGTGTTAGAGTAGGGATCATACCGTCTTTGTTGATTTGGAAAGACCGCATTAGCTTACTCGTCTTCAAAAGCTTGAGAGGAACTTGGTATCACCGCGGCTGCAACTTGTTGCATCATTGCTGTCATGTTACCCATTTGTTGACGAAGTTCCTCAACCTCGCTCACTTCATTTACTTTCCTAAGAAGCACATCCGAACCACGACTCAAAAACTGTTTGGGAGTTTGTCTGCCATGTTTTCAATCAACTCTCTAGCTTGTGCCACCGTCTTGCTCACTAATGCACCACCACCCGCAGCGTCAAGAAGATTCCTATCACTTGATTGGAGTCCTTCATAGAAGTATTGGATGATCATAGCATCATTGAATTGGTAGTGAGGGCAGCTTGCCACCAATCTCTTGTATCGTTCCTAACATTCATATAAGGATTCTTCCACATTTTGCTTCATCCCACAAATCTCCTTGCGAATTTGAGTAGCCTTTGATGCAGGAAAATATCTCTCTAAAAGAGTTTCTTGACCCATTCCATGTCGTGACACTTAGGAAGGTAAATAGTACAACCAATCCTTAGCACTATCCATCAAAGAGAAACGAAAAACTTTCAACATTGCACCATCCGCCTCAATATCCGCTGGAAGCATGGCCATGACAATGGTGTGGAAGTCCATAAGATGCTTGTTTGGGTCTTCATTCACCATGCCATGGAACTTTGGTAATTCTCTAAGCAACCCCGGATTGATCTCAAAAGTATAGTTTGTTTGGATACACCCCTGTTGTGTATCAAGCCTATGAGAAGCCAAGTCCTTAAGTGTACTGTAGGATCAGAATATCGCAGCATCAATATCTCGCGAGATTAATAAACGACAGTATTGCGAAGATGTCGCAAGGAAGTATAATTAATGACGCAATGGATGACGACAACCAAAACATGAGAAAAGTGTGAAGATTTGGCGAGATTTAGGGGTGTCGCGAAGACGAACATTCATACACTTGCGATACTTCGCAAGTCATTCCCGAAAATAAAGGATAGCTTAGCTGTCATCCATTATGTAATACCCTATATAAAGGGTTGAGTAAGTCTGTTGGAGAGAGTTCTTTTTTGATTTGTGAGGCAAGTCATTAGGAGAGAGAAAATTCAGAGTGATTGTAATTTCTTTAACTCTGTTCTATCCTCCTTTGTAAACATTTCAAGAAAATAATCAATAAAATTTATAGTATTTTATCTTCAAATGGATTACTTAAGTAAATTCTAGTGAGGGGTGTATTGTGGGATTTCCTGCAACTACATATGCGCTAGAAACAGGGACGAAACAGGATTGAAGATAAAAGATTACAGCTAAAATTATCTGAATCAAGAAAATGAGAGAGAAAAATGTTAAATCAGATGAAGTAGAGAAGTTAAAAAAACAAGGAATATGATGAAAATACGGAGTACAGTACAATTACAAAAGTAATGATTAATGAATTTCATGAAAACATCAGAGGAAGAATACATAAACGATATTTTGAAGGAAAGAAGATTATAGATGGGGAGAAGACATCGTCTTTGAAAGAGTGGGAAAAGCAGAAAATAACATTCACAGCAGCAGAGGTACCTAAAGAGGGTTTGAATCATACATCCCCGTTAGTGATCACAATAAATGTATGCAAAAATGGAGAAGAACCGGCAAAAGCAGCGGAAGAATGGGCGGTAAATAGAACTTTGGTGGATACAGGGAGTTTGGTGAGTATCATGTTTTACCATACTTATAAAAAATTAGGATATAAAGATGAAGAAATGATTTCCCCGGCGTATTATATCCATGGTTTTGGTAAATCTATAACAAAACCTAAAGGAGAGGTAAAATTACGAATTCTGCTTGGAGAAATTGAAACACAGGTGACATTGAGTATAGTGGATATGGAATCGCCGTACAACGTGTTGTTAGGGAGACCATGGGTACATGCAATTAAGGCTGTAGCGTCAATGTTTCATCAGTGTATCAAATTTCCTATGCCGACTGGAATTGGTGAAATCAGAGGGGATATTGATAAAGGAAGAATATATCATCAAATCGAAGTGAAGCATTATGAAGAACAAGTGAAGAAATGAAGAGATCGCAAGAAGATGGTAAAAGCAGCTAAGAAAGAAGAAGAGTTTAAAATTTATATGGTAAGAGCAAAAGAAGGAAAAGGAATACCTAGCGCAATCTCGCAGGATAAGGAAATGAAAGGACCAACCCCTATGGGAGAACCGAAAGCTAGTTATATCGCAGCAGAACAAACAAAAGAAGTGAATGTTGGAACTGAAGAAGAACCCAAGATGTTAAAAATTGGGACTAAAATGGAAGTAGATGAAGAAAGAAGAACTATTGATTTGCTGCGAGATTATAAAGATATTTTCGCATGGGATATGGATGAAATGCCGGTATAGATCCATCTCGTGGCTTGCCATAAATTGGAAATTGACAGAAATGTAAGACCATTCAAACAAAGAATTAGAAAGATCGCAACAACATATCATCCTCAAATATAAGAAGAATTGCAGAAAATGCTAGATGCAAGAATCATTAGACAAGCAAAGTATCCCGAATGGATAGCAAATATGGTTATAGTCCCAAAGAAGAAAAAAGGGATAAGAATTTGTATAGATTTTACCGATCTAAACAAAGCTTGTCCTAAAGATAGTTTCCCGTTACCAGATATTCCGCAATTGGTTGAAGCTGCGGCAAGAAACGAAAGGATATCATCTCTTGATGGATATAAAGGTTACAATCAAATTCCTCTCGCCGAAGAAGATCAAGAACATACTGCTTTCTTTGCTCCAAGAGGATTATATTGTTATATAAAAATGCCGTTTGGTTTGCGAAATGCCGGAGCAACATACCAAAGAATGGTGGAAAAGGTGTTCGCGAGATGGATACACAAAACATTAGAGGTGTATGTAGATGATATGTTAATAAAAAGTAAGAAAGCAAAAGACCACATACAAGATCTGAAAGAAATTTTTGAACAAATGAGATATTTCAACATCAAAGTAAATCCAGAAAAATGCACCTTTGGAGTTGCATCGGGAAAATTTTTAGGTTACATCGTATCAAAAGAGGGAATCCAAGTTGACCCAGAGAAAGTACAAGCGGTTCGCGATATGCCAACACTGCGACGGTAAAAGATGTTCGAAGTTAAATGGGTTACTAGCTTCGCTAGGAAGGTTTATCTCGCGATCATCGATAAATGCAAGCACTTTTTCAACATTCTCAAAAAGGGATCAAAGTTTAGATGGACAGATGAGTGTGAGAAAGCCTTACAAGGAATAAAGGAACATTTAATGGATATATCAATTTTACAAAAAGCAGAACCAGGAGAAGAATTATTGATCTATCTTGCGATGACCTCGCATGCATTAAGTGCAGTATTGCTGCGAATGGACGCAGGGGTAGAGAAACCAATCTATTACATCAGCAAAACTTTCAATGCCGCAGAAAGGAATTACTCAAAAATTGAAAAACTAATCTTGGCATTAGTTTACGCAACATTTAAACTTCGCATATACTTTCAAGCGCACATTGTTAAGGTAGTGACAAAAATACCAATTGAATCAGTAATGAAAAATTCAAAAAGATCGGGAAGAGTTGAAAGATGGAATGCTCAAATAAGTCATTGCAAACACAAATACGAAATATTGTCTTCACCAAAATCACAAGTTGTCGCAGACTTTCTAGCAGAATTTCCTTTGGAAGAGGATGAACCAGTAGAAGAAATGATGGACGTAGAAGAAGAACATGGAGATCCAAAAGACTTGTTAACTGAGCCAAATAGATGGGAAATATTAGTAGATGGATCATCTAATGGAGAAGGTAATGGAGTTGGAATTGTCGTGATATCGCCAGAAGGCAATAAAATGGCTTTTTCTTTCAGATTAGAGTTTGCGTCAACCAATAATGAAACAGAATATAAAGCTATAATACATGCTTTGCGATTCGCAATAGAAATGAAATTGGAAAATGTGAGGATTACCAGTGATTCGCAATTGGCTATTCGCCAAATAAAAGAGGAATATACTACAAATGAACTATCTTTGCAAAAGTACAAGAAACTTGTTGACGAGCTGTCGATGCGAATCCGAGAATAAAATGGAGACATATATCAAGGAGAAATAATAGACTCGCAGATGCTTTTGCCTTTATATCAAGTATGATGACAGATCCGACTGCGAGAAATATAGAAATACAAACACTTTTAACGCCGTCAATTAATAAAGAAGAAGAGCAGGAAACAGATGTAATGCTAATAGAAGATGGAACACAAACACTTTGCGAAGAAGATTGGATAGCAGAACTTCATGCATACCTGATGAAAGGGGAAACACCAAGAAATAGATTAGAGGCACACAAATTAAAAAGTCGTGCAACAAATTATGAATTAAGAGATGGAGTACTATACCGGCGATCTTTTAATGGACCTTCATTCAGATGTGTAACAAGGAAGGAAGGAGAAACCATATTAAAGATGTTGCATAGCGGGGATGCTGGAATCATAGTGGTGGAAGATCTTTAGCACATAAAGCAAAAATGCAGGGTTATTACTGGCCGTATATGCATGAGGACGCGAAAAAAATATCAAGGCGTTACGAAGATTGCCAAAGGCATGGGAAGAAGATACATGCACCGGGAGCGCCATTAAATTCTTCAACAAGTGTGTGGCCCCTTTGGAAAATGGGTCTTAGATATTGTGGGACCATTCCTACCAGGAACAGGACAGAGAAGATATCTAATTGTCGCTACCAATTATTTCACAAAATGGGCAGAGGTGAAAGCGGTACAACACATTCGCGATAAAGATGTTTTTACTTTCATATTTGAGAACATTATATGCAGATTTGGGATTCCAGACGGTTGGTATCGACAATGGGAAACTTGATTTGAAGGACAAAATATAGAATTGCTGCTTAATGCATTTCAGATACGATGTGGAAAATCAACTCCTCTATACCCGCAGGCTAATGGACAGGCAGAAGCGACAAATAAAACAATTGCAGACATATTGAAGAAGAAGTTAGAAGGATACAATAAAGGATGGTGCGAACAAGTGCACAATGCAGTATGGGCTTATAATACAACCAGGAGAGAAGCTACAGGAATGTCCCCTTTTTGTTTAACATATGGGGTTGAAGCTGTACTCCCAACAGAAGTTATGATTCCAACAACAAAGAAAGAAGCTTGGGAGAAAAATCTTAGTGCGGGGAACATTTTAATCAAATTAGATGAATTAGAAGAAAAAAGAGAGAGAGCACTACAACATATGGAGAATTATCAGCGAAGATTGGCCAGAGAATATAACAAACGTGTCAAGATACGTGAATTTCAACCAGGAGATCTGGTGCTGCGAGAGACACCAATATATCAGCGTGAAAGTGGTGGAAAATTGGCAAGAAAATGGGATGGACCTTATATCATTAAGGAAATAGTTGGCACAGGGGCATATAGATTAATGGATCCTGAAGGGAAAGATGTAGGACAACGATTGGATAGACCATGGAATAGGTTATATCTCAAGAAGTATTATCCATAAAAGATGGATGAAATGAAATGAATTTGGATGAAATGTTTTTGCGACAGAATGATTGCGAAGTTGAATAAAACAGAGAAAGATTGTGCGAATGTCTCGCAAGCAATACATTACAGAAAATGAATGATTGAATGAATTAACCAAAATGAATGAGTGAGTGAATGGGACGAACCTTTATGGCGTACACCCTAGTTCGCGAATGATATTTCGCAAGAGGCAAATGTAAGACCTAAAGTGCGTCATATAAGGGGGTATCTCTTGACATGGCTCAGTGAAAAGGTTACACCGCTCCTGGAACCTGAGTCATGGAGATTTGGGGCCCATAAAAGCCTATCCGGGAGAGATACCTTGGATTTCCAACTATATATATAAGGTTATACCCTGGTTGGACGCCCGAGGGTCTCTTCCAAGGAGTCAGTGTATGCTCAAGGCGCGGGGTACACGGTTGAGCCAAGAGTGCCGGGGCATTTGAAGTGTCTCGGCCATTCTTGGCAAGTCTTGGTATATCTTTGCACTCGGCCCGAAGAAAACTCCACTTAGGGTGCAGTCTCGTAACCATAAACCATATAGGTATAAGGGATAAGAGGCTGCGAAAACAACTGGTTGTTGTTAAGACCCGATGGGAGGAGCTAGTCTTGTATGGCCGATGTACGCCTCCTTGAAGGGGCAACCAGTTGGGAGAAGATAAGGGCGACACCCTCCATTAGGGAGCTGATAAGTGTCAAAAGACGCAAATGTCACGAGGCTTTATTTTCGCAAGGAAATTCAGGCTTGTCATATTTGTGCGATGATCCTGTAGAGGCAATAATACTAACGCAAGGAGAAGACGAGATCAATGGGTTTTTGCATGAAAATATAAAAACGTCCTGCGATTTCGTCGCGAAGAAGGCAATGTCATGGGATTTTATATTCGCAAGAGTACTTAAACCTATCATATTGTCGCAAATAACATATCCTGCAGAGGCAAAAATACTTAAGAAATGATAAGACAAGGTCAATGGGTCATTACATAAAAATGTAAAGACGTCCTGCGATCTTGTCGCAACGAGGGGTGGCGAGATAAGACCTTTAATTAGGAAGGCAAAATAAGACCACACAATCAATGATAAGACAAGATCAATAGATTTCTTCATTTGTGAAGATATCCTACGATCTTGTCGCAATGGTAAATTTCAACATAAATAAAGGTAAGCAAACACGCTTGCGAGATTAGAATTGCAAATCTAAAATGAGATAGAAAGAGAAAATAAGGGATTATTCATCAAGGGACTTAGTCTTTCCAATCAAAAAGAGTACTTCAACAGGAATTGAAAAGCATCTCATGCAAAAAGTCATACAGAAAAAGAGACTGGAAGATATAAAATTGCAAGAGTAACTTAATTTTCTACATCTATATCGGCATTCTCGGCAACAGGAGATGATAAATGTTCTTCAACAATTTTATCAGCTTCACCTTCGCTAATTGGAGGATTTCCATCAGAAGTTTTTTCATTTGGATTCTCAGCTTCATCTTCGCCAATTGGAGGATTTTCATCAGAAGATTTTTCATGAAGATTCTTATCGACAATTTCATTGTTCGCGATATCTTCGCAGCTTTCATAATCGTAATCACTATCACGAGAGTTGGGAACTTCATCATCTTCAACTTCCAAAGGTTCAATAGAGACAGGTTCAAGGGATTTAGAAAGTAAGATCTCATTCACAAAAACTTCAGCTTTGGGATGAAATTGACGAAGAAGTGCCTTCTGTTGATTCCTACTTTGGATATCTTTAAGATGGCTAAGATAATTAAACCTTCTTGCGGCACGATCACGAGAATGGGCAAGAGTAGCGACAAGTGTTGTATTTTCCTTGCGAATCTTGGCATGAGAGGATTCCAAAGTAGACAGAGAATTGCGAAGATCTTTCTCAGATTCTGCGAAAATATAGAAGAACAGCAGGGTTAAAAATAAAAAGTAATGTAAGAAATTAGAAAAGGAAAACGGCGGATGAGGCAGTCAAATTTTATGACTACCTTCCTTTTGCGAGATAAGATGTTGGGTCAGGGCCAAGCAACTATTCTCCAAATGATCCATGGCATTATCAAAACCATCACCGACAAGACCTTTTAACCGAGAACGCAAGCTTTTTTCATTAGAAATCAGTAAATTATTTTCCTTCGCAAGGGAGGAATGAGATTCTTTTAACTTGGTATATTCATCCTTGAGCTGGTTTGTTTTCACACTTAGAGTTATTCTACCCTGAATAAGCTTATCTCTTTCGGTTGTGGTTTCTTTGAGTTTATTTTTCAATGAGCAGACAGATTGTTCTTGCTCATTCAGTGCTTTTCGACAAACATCAAGTTGTTGCGAGGATATCGCCACCTTGTCCAACAAAGCTCGCTTTTCTTGAGACAAAGTTCCATTTTCATATGATAAGGTTTCCAACTCCAAATTAGATTTAGTCAAAGAATATGAGAGATGCGACAATTCGTTACTTAAT
Source organism: Papaver armeniacum (assembly GCA_023531295.1). NCBI lineage: Eukaryota > Viridiplantae > Streptophyta > Magnoliopsida > Ranunculales > Papaveraceae > Papaver > Papaver armeniacum. The sequence continues at coordinate 739,875 of JAJJWW010013244.1, forward strand.
AATTCTTGCTTCTGGATTAAGTAGGCATTTTCTTGGGTTAGATTATTTATCTGGTCAACAGAATATGTATGGAGGTTATCTAATCGGTTATATTGCTCCATCCAAGCATCTCTTTCCGTTCGAATTTCTTCCACGATAGATTCCACTTGATATATCTCCATTTTACGTTTCTGGTTCAAAGCTTGAAAGGCGAACAAAGTCTTCAAAAAAAAAAAAAAAAAAAAAATGGGGAGGAAATGATACCTTTTAGTTCTTCATTCTTCCTGCGAAGATTATCACGATCCAGCGAAGTATTATGAAGGCTATTCTTCAAGGTCTTAATTTCTTGTTCCAAGGATGCTCGCGACATGGTATCAGAACCAAAATACTTACTCAAGGATTCATAAACACTAGACCTGATAGGATCAGTGGAAATTTTCTTAACATCATTCATGGTATCCGATAAAACTTTAAAAGCTATATCTATCCCTTCCAAATTTTCTTTAGTAAGAGAGATAGATTCAGAGGAAGAGGAAATGATGGAGGAAGAGGCAAAAGTTGAGTCATCCTTAGTCATAAGAATGCCAGTCGAAGGAGCTTGATCAACAAGGGGAGATGAGATAGAGGTATTAAGAGTAAAAGTGGAGAGGGGTTCATTTTGAAGAATTTCATTAACAGAAAATTCAGGGACTAGTTTATCATGCGAGATCATCGCCAGAGGAGGTGGGTTGTCCTGAGAAGAAGGAATTGGTTTATCTTGCGAAGACGTCACTAGAGAAGATGAATTGCCCTGCGGAGATGCTGCAGGAGAAGTAGTAAGTTTGAACCTAGGAAAAGAAACAGCAGGTGCGACAGGTTTAAAATGGCGAGGTTTCTTAGGAGATAAATCAACATTTTTGTCATCCTGCGAATTACAAGTTAAATAAGAAACAGAGGCAACAATATTGTTATTAAAAGAGTAAATGTTTCTTAAATACCTTGTTATTCGCAGTCTTTCTCTTAGAAACAAAGGATTTCGGCTGCGAGCCCATGGGAATGTTAGGGTTTGCAACGGTGAACTTGGTGTTAGATTTGTTCTTGCTAAAATAAAAATGGCAGGAAAGTCATTAAAAAAGGAGCAGTATCAGAGTAAAACAACTTTATCAGGAAAGATTAATCACAAAATGATCAAATTCAGCAAGATTCACAAACCTTGATGCCATAGAAACAATAGCAGAAGAATGATAGTGGAAAAATGATAAAGGAGGCGATGAAGAGAAAGAGTTGAAAAAAGTTGCAGACAATGAAGAAGATGAAGTAAAAGAAAAGAGAAATTGGGTAGTGAATTCTCCTTTAAATAGACAGGAAAAGAGTAACCGGATAGCATTAAAAAGTACCGGTAAAAAGGGTAATTTTAGACACGTGTAAACGGTCATTCCTAAATTCACGGAACCTTGCTGACAAAAAATTTGGTGGAAAATAAACGATCGCGGCATTTCAAAATATTGGTTCTCATGACATTCTCTCATTCGCAGAGAAGACATGAGAAGAGGCAAGATGTAGGATCAGAATATCGCAAAGATCAATATCTCGCGAGATTAATAAACGCAGTATTGCGAAGATGTCGCAAGGAAGTATAATTAATGACGCAATGGATGACGACAACCAGAACATGAGAAAAGTGTGAAGATTTGGCGAGATTTAGGGGTGTCGCGAAGACGAACATTCATACACTTGCGATACTTCGCAAGTCATTCCCGAAAATAAAGGATAGCTTAGTTGTCATCCATTATGTAATAACCTATATAAAGGGTTGAGTAAGTCTGTTGGAGAGAGTTCTTTTTTGAATTGTGAGGCAAGTCATTAGGAGAGAGAAAATTCAGAGTGATTGTAATTTCTTTAACTCTGTTCTATCCTCCTTTGTAAACATTTCAAGAAAATAATCAATAAAATTTATAGTATTTCATCTTCAAATGGATTAGTTAAGTAAATTCTAGTGAGGGGTGTATTGTGGGATTTCCTGCAACTACATGTACGATTTGCATCACCCATTGCTTCTTCTTCTTCAACTTGTGGTTCGTCTACGAATGGAACCTCTTGTTCTCCTTCTATTTGTAACTCTCCTTCTACTTCTAACTCTTGATTTTCTGTTGTGTCTTGACTTGGTTGGAGTATTGTGCCTCTTCGAGTAGCTATCCCGCACCTTGGGTAGTTCCAATCTTTAGAAGCCAGGGATTAGGTACCTGAAAACAATTCTCACAAACAAGTGAGAAACAAGACAAGAAACAAAAAGCAAAGATAAAAGAAGAAATTATAAAAAGAAACTAAAAACTTAATAACAAGCCGTATGCATCCCCGGCAGCGGCGCCAAAATTTGACCGGTTGTCAGCCGAGCAAAAATAATTTCACTTTCTCACTCTACTAATATAAATGAAGTACGTGGTAAGAAAGAGTTCGTTCCCACAGAGAGGCTTTTGTTGTTATAAAATTTCAGTTTCTTAGTAACCAAAGGGGGGGGATTTTTGTTTTAGAAAAGCAATAAAAATAATTGAAAGCAATAAAATAATTTGAATAATCAATAAGGAGAATATATTGGTCACGGGATAGTATCATTCACAAACATGTATTATCATCAATGACTAGAATTGGTATTTTAATCTCTTATTTACTAAAAGTCCTAGGATACCTTGATCGCAAGAATATCCCGCTAATTCCATGATTTCATCACAACCACATTAAAAGATGCATATGTGAATTCTTCCTAGAAAGCAACCTAAAGTGTAAAAGCACAATTAAGTTTAACTCCCTCAAAGCACTAAGTTCTATGGAATAAGACTAATCAAGGCAATCAAACGTGTAAAATCACTAATTCAATTTAACCAAGGTTATGATTCATATGCAATTATAAAGATGTATCACTACAAGTAATAACCACACTATGCTACTTAGAATCAGGTATAAACAACTATTTCGTATTGAAAACCCTAATCTAGCAATAGAGATGAATGTAAATCGGATTGATTCCGGACTCAACCAAACAAACAATCAAATCATATGACAATATTAATAATGAATCATAAACAATAAAGTATTGAGACAAAACTAATTCATAGATTCAAATAACATGTTGAGAAATCAACTTTATCCCATAACCAATAATATGTGTTTAGCTACTCATAGCTATGGAGTTCATCATAAAAATATTAATTGAATAGAAGAAGATGAACAAAAGCAAACCCTAGTAGCGTAAACAAAAGCGGCTCTCTCCAAGTTCCAAGAATAATACGTTTTTAAAGATGTAGAAAACTTTCTCTTTTGTAGCCTTTCATCTTTCCAAAATTAGGTCTTCAAAGCCCAAAGTCCAATAACAAAATGTCCACCAAGCCCATATGTGAGGAATACCCATGTGAAAATATGCCAAAAAGAAATCGTCGAAAAACTGGTATTATGGCCGGAAATTGGCCGGAGAAAAGTATCTCAGGTGACCGGCAAAGTCCACCCGGTCACCGGTCAAATATCAGTCAACCGGGTCAACTCGGTAAGTCAACCGAGTCACACCGAGTCAGTGAGTCATATGGGTGAATCAGCTGAGTTAGGTAACCAAGTTTGAGTCAGAGGCGAACTCAGCTGACTTGGTTCTAGCCTTCTAGGCCATTGCACAGGCCTGAGCTGTTGCACAATGGTTATGCTTCACCACCTTAGTCACAGCCATGATGGCCCTGCATTGCCACTCCCAACACCTGCAACTCTGAGTTAAATTACTCCATCACTATCTCATTTTTACAGTACCAACAACACCTGCAATTCCAGACTACCACTGTAATATCAGTTTCTGCAGCTCAACTTGCCAATCCTGCAATTTTGATTCACACATTCCAACAGCAGCTGCAACTCAGCTCACTGCCTCCATGACCAATTTCATATAAATCACCAGTGCCTTCAATCACCACCATTGCTCCAGTCCCATATTGAATTGTAGTCTCAGTATCACCCCTAACAGATTCCATTATATCTTGCTACACTCATCAGAAACCCAGAATAGTTCAATCCCCCAGCTACATATTGAGGTACACAGTACCCATAACTAGCCACCACTAGACTCATCATAACCTTTTCAGTCATCTCCTTCAATCAGTTCTAGCTTCAATCTAACCTGTACCAGTTCATTTCAATCACCAAATCAACTTCATATTCATCTTCTATACTCCTTCTGAGCATAGGCACAACTGCAATCTGCTTCTTTAACTTCCATCTCTGCTCAAACTGACAACACATCCACTGCTCAAAACAACATCCACCTGCTATCAACATTACACCAACACTATCTGCATCAGACTTGACTCTTAAGCAACAACACCAAGGAGCAATAACACCAACTCCATTGAGACTGCCACAGCAGTTACCCATTCTCCTCCTTTGCATTGTAGCTCAACACCTGCTACGGCGGCCACAGATTCATTCCCTCACTGCTCAACAACACAAGACTGCAACATAAAGCTCACTGCAACCACACAACACTTTCATTGCAGCATCAACTCAACTTGCAATTCCCATGAACATACCCATTGGACCAAAGCTTCACAGTATCTACATCATTGCTTCTGCAAGACTGCAATTAAGCGACCACCAAACATAAGACCCTTCACAGCAGCACCTTCTAATCCACCAGAGGCATATCCTGCCATTAAACCCTGATTCACTCTTCCATGGCTGCAAAATCGAATCAATATCTCAGCTTCAATCAACAGCAACAATTCATTACCACCAGACCCTAGATTCTTTAGCTTCCACCACTCAAATCCACAACAATTCCGAACCAAAACTGACATCTGATTCATACCCAGCTTTAGATCATGACCAATTCTTCCACCACTCGAACCCTAACTGTACCACTGACTCCATAATCACCTCCAGGCTTCATTTTCTCAAGCATCAGCACCATAACTTCAGTTGTAGCTCAGATTCACCTTCAGTCCGCAAACGCATCCTTAATTCATCATCACAGTCTTTTTAACTGCAACAACAACCACCAAATTCAATTTCTTCTCTTTTTAACCGAAACCCATCTCTCCAAATCTCCTCAAGAATCACCAGCATCTTCAATGGAAGAAATCATCTTAGGTCTTCAACGGAAACTACAAATGGCAACAACACATAACTCAATTCCAACAGCTAATTCAACACCAGACCCATATCATCTCAGATCCTGCAATAACTTGACTTTTCCTCTCTAAGTCGACCTCAATCATTAAACCCATCTCAATCTTGTTCTCTATATATTAATGAAGCCGGCGTATTTCTTCCTTCTCTGAATTCATATTACAGCAACAGCAGCCTTGGCTTTTCTCGGCTTCAGGCAGAGTGAAAGAAAGAAAGTAAATGTTTCTCTGATTTTTAGGTATTGTGTAGGAAATGAGACTGGATATAGCCACCCAGGTAGAATAGATAAGGGGTACTCAGAATGTCTTTAATCTACAATGGTTGGCTTGGCTCAGCTCCTCTCCCAATAACAGTTGCACATGAAATGATGTTTTAGCCTTTTTCGCTCCAAATTGACGTTTTCTCCTTCTTTTGCTCCCAAGGACTCCATTGCACCTAATAACTCAAAACTAAACATAAGAGATGCAATTCACAAGGATAATAGAAAAGAAAGCATAAATACTAGATATAAATCTAGGTGTTTATGACACCTATCATTGACCGATTCCTAGTTGACTTATTTGACCATTGACCCTGGACTCTGACTGGACGTTGACTGTTAGTTAAACCATGTGACCGTCTTTGACCGTTAGTTGACATAAAAGGACCGGGCCTTAGATTAATGGGCTTGTTTAGTAAATCTTGGGCTTAGGACTAGTTATCCTAAATTGATGTTTGGACCCTTTACGGTCCGGATTAGCTTTCGGTTCCTTCTACAAAGTTGTGGATATTCATAAGACTTAGTTATTGGATTGTAGAACCAAACTTATTGAATTATTAAACCTTAGATATGCTAAAGATAGATAATAGAAAGTGTAGAACCATAAATGGGCTTAGAACCATTAGATAAATTTGTATGATTCTTGTATGAGCCATTTTGGCTAGTTTCTTAGAGTGCTTGTATGATTAACAGTTAGATATTAACAACGATCGATTCAAAGGATGAACCAGTGGATAGTGGATCTCGAGGTAGGCATGGCTTGTCATCAAAAGAGCTGGGAATACATTTAACTCTTTTGTAACCATTGTTGTTTCTCTTACAAAAGTCTTTGTTTAACAAACTCATTTTTTGTTTGATTATGCATTCCATGTCTCGTTTTATTTGTATTACGATTTTTCTGTTGATTCTTTGAATCTTTCCACGAATTGGAAAGGACTTGTAATGGGAAATGAGAATTTCCACTTGTGGTATATATGATACGCTCCTTCGCATTTATATCTAGTATTTATTATTCGGTGTGGAATTGGCATCAATATTACTATTAGATGATTAAGGCTTAATGTACCAACTGGACTAGCAACTTAAGAATAATGAGAATAATCCCACAGTTGATAATACTATTTGAGTAATTAAACTAGTAGCAAATTTATAATAGATGGTATTTAGAAAATTTATATATATATATATAGTATTACACTAAAGTTAAAATATCAGACATTATAAATTGACGTGAAATCGAATTTGGATTACTTATATTGATAAAACAAATAAATAATAATAATAATAATAATAATAATAAATTGCTTAAAATGATGTGAACTATTTATATATTTTACGAAGTAAATTATCATACTTACACCAGTTACGATAAAAGTTTAGAGACTAATTAATCTTAAATAAATTAATACTTAGTTAATTGTAATAAGTTTGCACTTATAGTTAATCCAGCACTGGGGAATAGTGAAGGTTGTGTTCTCTCTGTTTGTAGGAAGGCATTGTTGGGACTGGCCAACCTTGACAGGGCAACTGCATTCAGAGGTAACCGATCATAGAAGTTTGGTATAATTTTTTTAGAAAACCAATAATTATAAGTTCAATTAGAAAGATTCGTAGGAATCTCCCTTGTAATTAGAGACAGGTATTTCATAAGATAGAAGTTAGTGTAAGAAACTTGGACTTCCCTATTTGGTAGAACTTAAATCAGCATAGTTGAGCTTAGAGCCGCAAATTTTAGTTGTAGAAAGTTATTTAGGTGTGTGCTTTGTTTTTATGTTGTTTACGCTTAGACAAGTGGCAGAATCATTCTATAAGGTGGGGAGTTTTGAATACTAGAAGGAGGGTTTGATTTTCGAGGACTAAAATGATATAAGGTGGGGAGAATGTAAAGACCCTCAAGCTCGTCAACGCTATTAGACCAGTCAAGAGACGATTAAGCCGTTAATAACTCGATTAGTTTGACACGAACGTTAACTAATAGAAATTAATCTAACAACAATTTAGATATGAAATTAGTATCACTGAATAGGTCTCGAAAAGTTATGCATAATGGACTACTCGCACACGTCATTCGGACACTAGGTGAAGAAGATTTATCAATTTGTTTTCGGAGAGCAAAATAGTAATTTTGGGATATTACCCTTGTTGCTGCACGTGTCGAACCGAGTGGGTGTCTCAGCAAATTGGGTCGGCCTTATCTCTATCTAACTCGAGAAGATAAACTCATTCTCATAACTTTCTTCTCATTCCTTCTTCTTCTTTCTTTTTCTTTTTCTTTCAGTTTCTTCTCTTCTCCTGTTCTTATTTTCTGCGAGAGATTTATCGATTTAGAGTGAAAATCAATTGACGAGGGTGATGATGAGGCTGTAATTCGTAAATGATAACAAGTAGGGATTGTTTGGGTTCCTGTTTGAAGTGATGAATCAGTAAAGAAGAGAACAAATTAGGGTTTATAGATTGGTTATTGTTCTGAAGATTTAGAAGATGAATATGGAGCTATGATTAGATTCAGAACAATGGGTAGATGTTTAAATGAAGTATTGGAGTTGTTTCGGTGATGGATTAAAGGAATCAAAGGTTAGGGTTTTGAGATTAATTTCGAGGTCACTGGTAAATTGATGGGTTAATCGGGATGTTGGTGGATGAGGATTAAGAGGGTCGATGTCAATTGAAGCTGTAGAGTTGTTCTGGTGATAGAATTGAAGAACTAGGGTTCTGCCATGATTGAACCAGTTGTAGTTTTAGAAGATGGGTTTGATTTGGAAGATACAGATTGAGTTAAAGATGGGTTTGTGTTAATTTATCAGTTGTAGTTGTTGTTGATGAAGAATCAGTGAATTAGGGTTATGTTCTGTTTTTTTTTCCCAAAATAGAAATTAAGGGTTTTGGTAGAAGTTGAACAGAACTGGTGGGTGGTTGCTGTCTTTGGTGGATCAAGTCAAGTGAATAAGAAACTTAATTCAATTGCCTAAGCAACAATGTTTTGAGGTAATTGTTCTTCTGAATTGATTATTAGAGTTATGTAATTTCATTAATTGAGTATGTGTATTAATAATTGAGATAAGGCCTAAGTTGGATGTGAAATGAATGTTGGTTGTAATTCAGTAAAGAAGTGGTATTGGTAGACACTCGTCTAATGTTGCAGGTGATAGTACTGAATCGAAGATTATTGAGCTTTGGTGGTTTATTGTGATGAATGGGATAGACAGTTTGATAGAGTTATTGGTGTTATGTTTGTAAGGAAGTTATGAAGTGAAAGAGAAGTAGAGGTGGAGAAGAGAATGATGTTTGATCAGTGACAGGTAAAAAATTAGTGGTAATGTTTGTGTAATGGTGTTGGTTTAGGTGATTACTTGATCTTGGAGTTGGCAGTGCCATTGACAAGAATGTATGTACATATAAATTGAGAGGATGAACAGAAGATGAGATTGGTATTGCAGCTGTGAATGCAACATAAATGTGTAATGGGATTGCAGGTTGATGTAATGTTATAGTGGAGGGTGTTCATGGTTGGTTTGGAATTAGTAAAGGAACCGAGTTTGATTCAGTTTGGTAGATGTGTAGTTGAAGCATTGAACTAAGTTATGACTTGAGTTAAGTTGAAGTAGTTCATTTCTTAGTGCAGTTATGTGGATTTTGGAGTTGCAAGTGTACTTCAATAAAGAAGAATGGTCTTACAGATGAGGGTAGTGGTGGATGAATATTTTTGTTGATGTTGCTTAGAGTTGGACTTGTAGTTAGCAATTGTTGAGAAAGCTTGGAACTGCTAGTGTTGCGGGTAGGCTTAAAATTACAGTTGTATTGAATTGTTGAATTCTATTTGATTAAATGAAATGTTTAGTAGTTGTATTACTTCTGTTCTCGAGTATTAGGCCTGTTAGTCATTCTAGTCAGATTATCTGACTGATTATGTTCTTAGCTGACTTGACCTAGTGCTTATGACTCTGTCAATCTGACTGAGTTAACTCACTGAGTTTCCCTATCTTGACCTGAGTTGGATCGTTGACCTATTCCTGGTTGACTTATTTGACCATTGACCCTGGACTCTAACTGGACATTGACTGTTAGTTACACCCTGTGACCGTCTTTGAAAGTTAGTTGGCATAAAAGGACCGGGCCTTAGATTAATGGGCTTGTTTAGTAAATCTTGGGCTTAGGACTAGTTATCCTAAATTTATGTTTGGACCCTTTACGGTCCGAATTAGCTTTCGGTTCCTTCTACAAAGTTGTGGATATTCATAAGAATTAGTTATTGGACTGTAGAACCAACCTTATTGAATTATTAAACCTTAGATATGCTAAAGATAGATAATAGAAAGTGTAGAACCATAAATGAGCTTAGAACCATTAGATAAATTTGTATGATTCTTGTATGAGCCATTTTGGCTAGTTTCTTAGAGTGCTTGTATGATTAAAAGTTAGATATTAACAACGATCGATTCAAAGGATGAACCAATGGATCGTGGATCTCGAGGTAGGAGTGGCTTGTCATCAAAAGAGCTGGGAATACATTTAACTCTTTTGTAACCATTGTTGTTTCTTTTACAAAAGTCTTTGTTTAACAAACTCATGCTTTGTTTGATTATCTCGTTTTATTTGTATTACGATTGTTCTGTTGATTTTTTTGAATCTTTCCAAGAATTGGAAAGGACTTATAATGTTTGTTTGTCATATGAATTTTTATGGGAAATGAGAATTTCCACTTGTGGTATATATGATACGCTCCTTAGCATTTATATCTAGTATTTATTATTCGGTGCGGAATTGGCATCAATATTACTATTCGGTGTGGAATTGGCATCAATATTACTATTCGGTGTGGAAGTGGCATCAATATTATAATTGTTTGAAGAAGGACTTTGTTCATATACATATTTGTTTGTTTCAGTGACTTGGTCTCTGTTTAGTGTTTCGGAAAGAATGTATTGTTTTCCAGATCTTTCTTATGATTACTTGAAAGTTAGATGTTATTTCTACTGGGCACCCCTTTTAGGGATGATGTGCTCACCCATTCCCACTTTCAGTTTCAGAGACAGATCAGAGTTGCGTAGCGGAAACTTCGAGGAGTTGAGTCTGTTAGTTGTTTGACTTCGGATATGTTTATTATTTTGTATGTTAGATTTGTAAACCAAATGACTATTGTATATGTATCATTTGAGAGAAGTTCTTGTATATATATATTTCTAAGCGGGGCTAGTTTTGGGTTAAGTTTTGTAGCAGATTTCTTAATGGATTGTTTAAGTAAATGATTTAGATTTTTAACACCTCTTCTTTAGTTAATCTCTTGGATTAGTCAGCTGTTAGCTTAGGGGGCGCTACAAGATAGTTGAAGACTGAACCACATATTAATCAAGTTATCTTTTTTTTTTTTGCTCGATAATAATATTTTTATTGATTACCAAAAGAGTTCTAAAAAAAGGTTTACAAAAAGAAAGCCCAATATGGACTATAAAAGTTACAAAAAAGATACAACCAAATAAAGCCCATTGAGCTTAACAACGACTATTTAAATCTATAGTAGGCTTGATGATCATTTTTCATGGGAGATAGAAAATCTGTTTTGTGAATGTAAATGATGTTTTCACCTCTGTGAAGATCAGCTCCTTTTTTTGCAAGTGAATCAGCTGAAAAATTCACCTCTCTATAGTTGTGTATGAATCTCTAGTTCCTGATACTTTGACAAGTTTTCCTCCACCTTGAAATAGCAAACCAAGGCATTTTCTGAGATTTAAAAGCTTCAATTACTGATTGAGAATCTATTCTGAAGAACAGTTGGAGGAAGCCATGCTGAATAGCCCACTCCCCTGCACATAGAATGGCCATAATTCTACATAATAGTTAGTAGCCACTCCTAAACCACCTGCCATAGCTATCACATAATCTCCATTACTGTTTCTTCCGATAAAATCAAAGCCAGCAGAACCTGGATTGCCTTTTGATGCCCCATCACAACACAGTAGTAAGTAATTCATTTCTGGTAGAGTGAAAAAGATTTCCTGGATTCTTGAACTTTTTACCTTTCTGCAACTGAACCCAAATTTCTTTAACACCTGCAGATCATAGGTTGAATTCCACATTGGAGCTGACATTCTCACTTCACATTCTGTAATGAACTTCATGATATATTTTCTAAGATTGTTAGCATGAGGTTTTTCATTATCATACACACATCTATTTCTCAGAAACCACAATTCTTGCATAGTGATAAAGGCTGCAATCTTCCATATTTCCTTCACTGCAGGACTTTTACCTTTTGAAGTTTTTAGAACTTCATCAAAGGATTTGGTATTAATAAAACTGAACATATCACCCAACCATTTCCATATTATTTCACTAAAGTCACAATGCCATAGTATATGTTCTAGGGATTCTTCATCTTTTCTGCAAAAAACATATCTGGAGGCTAAACTAAATTTCTTTTTTCTCATGTTTTCATCTGTGGGGCAGGCAGATCTGACTATTTTCCACACATTACTTGACACACTAGGATGAACAGAGGAATTCCATACCCGTTTAGCCCATTTCTGTTTTGGATATTTCTTCCTTATGCATTCCACAGCTGAAGCCATTGTAAAGTCACCAGTAATGGAGCCAGTCCACACTTTTTTATCATCTTCATTGGTTATTACTGGGAGTTCATTAACATTTATCAGTGTAAGCAAAGGAGTTCTCTGGATATATTTCATTCAATGCTTTATCTTTTATCCATATATCTTTTCCTACTGAGATATTAAGACCATTTCCAACCAACCATCTTGAATGATTATAAACTTCATATGCTATCCATTTCAAACCAGGCCATATGGATGACTTTTTATAGTACTCAATCCATTCACCTTTTTGGTTTTGGTATTTTGCTTTGAAGAAACTTGCCATTTCATTTGTACCATTTTGTATCCTCCAGAAAAGTTTCATTAGAATTGCTTTGTTTATTATCTCCAATCTTCTTAACCCCAAACCACCTTCATCTATTGGAGAACAAACTGAATCCCATTTCACAGTTATCAATTTTCTGGTTGCAGGGTCACCAGTCCAAAGAAAATTTCTTATAATTCTTTCACACTCCTTCAGAACTTTTTGTGGCCATTTATAGATAGCCATATTGTAAATTATAATGCTACATAGAACAAATTTTACCAGAATCAGCCTCTCTTGAAATGAAAGAAGTTTCCATTTCCATCCAGCTAGTCTCTCTTGCATCATCTCCACAAATCCCCATAAATGAATGGTCTTGATTCTGCCAGGAATTAGATTGACACCCAAATACTTATGTGGGAAAGTTGATAGCACCATATTACATTCTTCTGCAATCAGAATTTATATGGGAAAGTTGATAGCACCATATTACATTCTTTTGCAATCAGAATTTATGAAACATTTACTCTTTTCTAAGATGATGATTTGGCCTGAAGCTTCTTGGTAATCTTTGAGTATGTTTAAAAGTTTTTTGACATTTCTCTTGTCACCATTACAAAAGAGGAAAATGTCATCAGCAAAGAAAATGTGAGATGGATGTATATTTTTCCTTGTCACCATAGGAGTCAATTTTCTCTCTTTAATTCTATTTGTCAGGATTCTGCTCAGGAGATCTTCTGCTATCACAAACAGAAGGGGAGATAATGGATCTCCTTGTCTAAAACCCCTCCCCACTTGAAAATATCCCACAGGGCCTCCATATATATTAAGACATAAATTTTTGCTGATTGAAGAATAGTGTGTAACCAAGAAATACCCTTTTCTGAAAAACCAAAATGCCTCATAACTTGAAAAAGAAACTCTCAGATTAAGGAGTCATAAGCCTGTGTAATGTCAAGTTTTAAACCAATACTGCCACATATTACTCAAGTTTTCGAATTTCATATCTATGATACTATGTCGCATGACTAAAGTGTACTTTACATGCACAACAAAAATTTCGAGTCAAGTTTATTTTGATTATTCTCGAAATATGTTGACTAAGCTTAAGAACATTTGTTCAAACTTGATGAAATTGGTTAAGAACAATTTACTGTTTATGACCTTAATTATGATTCAAGTTAATAATTTGAAAATAGTCCGGAACAATGATATGTGTCATTGATGTTATTCGGGAATATTTCAAATTGATTATAAGAGAGATATAGAACTACTGTAAATCTGGATACAGGATAGTGCACGTACCATATTACATACTGGTGTAACTGTTATAGGTCCGGAGCCGCAGTACATGTACCCAGTACACGTACCGGCGTAGTTATAGTTCGGCAACGACTTTTGGTACACATACCAAGTATGCAAACCCCAAAAGTTCTGTGAACTCTTGAACTCAGGTTGGTACACATACCTAGTATGCATACCGATTTTTTTTCTTCTTTTTGTGAACTCCTGAACTCGTTTTGTCTTAAGGGTATACAAACTCGGTACACGTTCCATGACAAAATAACTCACGAACTGGAAGTAGGTACACGTACTTACCTTGTTAAATATTTTCAGATGCATCAGAATTATTTTTATGAGATAATCGACATTTGAACAACTCTCTAAAACACACATCTAGACATATTTGATCACATTATAACCTATGGTTGCGGCTCAAGATTAAAGCTTAAAGTGTTATATGAAAGTAGTTAATCTTATAGTTCGTCTAGCTAGTTTTGGCTTACCTTTCATGAACAAGTCATTGTACACGGTTCTAGAGTATATTTTGTTATGTTAATCTCAAATAAAAGATTCATCAAATGATGGATATTGATTGCTTGATTCCAAAGCTATCGTAGCTTAAATCTAAAGAAACCTTTGTTTTGAAAGTTTATATAAGGATAGCCTCAAACAACTGGGATCTTTGAATCCCCGACATTTTTCATGTGTGTCCTAGTTGTAAACTAGAGTCGTCCTCTCCTTTGAACCTTTTAGGTTTAGCGACTAAAAAGTATTCGCTTAGAGATTCGTAAATCCAGGTGGTCGGTTGTCAGCCGACCAAAAATAATTTCACTTTCTCACTCTAATAAATATAAATGAAGTACGTGATAAGAAAGAGTTCATTCCCACAGAGAGGCTTTTGTTGTTATAGAATTTCAGTTTCTTAGTAACCAAGGGGGGATTTTTGTTTTATCTAAGCAACAAAAGTAATCGAAAGCAAAGTAAATAATTCGAATAATCAATAAAGAGAAGATATTGGTCATGGGATAGTATCATTCACAAACATGTATTTTCATCAATGACTAGAATTGAAATTTTAATCTCTTATTTACTAAAAGTCCAAGGATACCTTGATCGCAAGAATATCCCGCTAATTCCCTGATTTCATCACAACCACATTAAAAGATGTATATGTCAATTCTTCCTAGAAAGCAACCTAACGTGTAAAAGCACAATCAAGATTAACTCCCTAAAAGCAATAAGTTCTATGGAATAAGACTAATCAATGCAAACGAACGTGTAAAAGCACTAATCCGTTTTAACAAAAGTTATGATTCAATTGTGACTAGTAGGATATATCACTACAAGCACTACCCACAATTATGCTACTTAGAATCAGGAATAAACAACTTTTTCGTATTGAAAACCCTAATCTAGCAATAAGGATGAAGGCAAACTCGATCGATTCCGGACTCGACTAAACAAGCATTCAAACTTTATAACACTAATAATTGTGAATCACAAACAATAAATTGTTGAGACAAAACTAATTCATAAATTCAAATAACATGTTGAGAAATCAACTTTATCCCATAACCAATAATAATTGTTTAGCTACTCATAGCTTTTGAGTTCATCATAATCATAATCAATAATAAAATAATGAAGAAGATGACAAACAAACGAGAAGCAAACCCTAGTCGTCGCTCTCCAAAACTCCAAGTAGAAAAAAATACGTGATCCCCCAAAATTCTAGAAAACTTTCTCCTTTTGTAGCTTTTCCTCTTTCCAAAACTAGGTCTTCAAAGCCCAAAGTCCAATAACAAGTTGTCCACCAAGCCCATATGTGAGGAATACCCATGTGAAAATATGTCCCAAAAAATGGTCACCGGAAAGCTGGTATTATGGCCGGAAATTTGCCGGAAATTTGACCTGAAAAGAGCTCAGGTGACCGGCGAAGTCCACCCAGTCACCGGTCAATGAGTAAACTCGGAAAGTCAGTCCGAGTCAAGCGATCCAGAGAGTCAGCCGGGTCAACTCGTTCAGATTAGCATCTTACTCAGCTGGATGGGCTGAGTGGCCAAGACCAGAGCCATCTTGCACAGGCCATACATTGTTCTGCACCATCATTACACTTCACCAGAGCAAATCCTGCCATGATGGCTGTGCCTTCTTCAAAACTGCAGCTTTGTCTCTTGCCCGCACTTCAACTCAAAACCATTTCATTTCCCTGAGCAGCACCAGCTCATACCAACATTACATTGCAGTTCCATCACTCCAATTGCATTTCAACAATCCAGTTCTTACTCGCAGGTGCGACAAACACCATCTTAACCTTGCAGTCTCCCATAACTCGCTGTAACCAACATGGCACAACCTACTTGACACCACCTGCAACTCAGCCATCTTGCATACAACTCAATCCATTTGTTGTAGCTCCAACTCAGTTTCTGCTTCAAACATTAACCATCATTTCTTCCAGTTCCATCTTACACAATCATCACCACAACTGCAACAAGATTGCTTCACATCCAATTTCGCCAGCTGAACAGTGAACCTGAGTTCCCAGCTTACAACTCCAATGTTGTAATGCAACATTCCTGCAAATCTGATTTATTATGACTCTGCCAAACTTTCATCCACAGACCACAACTGCGACTCCACAAACTCTTGGCAATCACCCTCAACAGCACCTACCACCTGAATTGGTTTGTTTCTCTGCATCAACACAATGCCTCTTGCTTCAGTCCAGCTGCACAGACCATCAGTAGCTCATCATCTCAGTCATAAATTACTAACTGCAATCAACACAAGCCATCAGTAACAACATCAGTGCCATGCTATGCCTGCAGCTGCTCTTGTAAGTTCCTCCTCAGGTCCATGTTTTCTCTACCATCATAGCTTCCCCATCTGAAGAGCACCTCACAACACCTGCACCTTTACCAGTTCATCTGAGTCTAGCACAACATCAGAACTCTCCATAACTCCACCTGCAAGTCCTAACACTCATCTAAACAGTGCCATACACCATTTCATACATCGCAGCATCAGAAATCTGCAACAACAGTTCCTTCATTGCAGGTGCACAACCAACTCAGGCCATTACTTCCATCTTCTACTGTCGTGAGCACAACTTCGAGCAATTCAAAACAACCCAAAATTTCAATTTCTTCTTTCATCATAATCTCAACATCTCCCATGAGTTTCAACATCTCAGATCTACCTTCTTCTCCATATTCTTCTTACGAGTTCAACACAGAGACCATCATCTCTTCCAAGTTTGTTGTATATCTGTTCTATTGTCTCTTGAATCAACCCATCATCTTAAATTACATCTCCTTACTGAACCAGATTCTGATTCCATAAACAACTCCATTTTTATTTCCTCTTATTCAATTAACATCACATCATTCGTCATATTTCTTCTTCCTGTTACAAACCCTAGCGCCCATTTGTTTCATAAGCAGCATCATCATCTCTGGGTTCACTCAATCAACAAAATCAAATCTAACTAATCTGAACAGCAACAGATTCTCTTTCTCTGTGTTGAATCACACAAATTCTTCAAACCCTAATAATTAAATCGATCTCAAGCATCTGTTGCAGCTTCGCCTTCTCAATCTCTCCTTGAATTTCTCTCGATTTCTCTTCCTTTCTCTGCATACCACTGGTGCCGCCATTCTTACAGGCAAAGAAAAAGAGGTAGAAGCAAATGATGAGAAAAATCATTTTTCTCTGAAGCTTAGGTCTTCTGTAGGAATTGAAGATGGATTTAACCACCCCAGCTCTGAGAACCCCAGAGTGTAGGCACCCAACATATTAATACAGGCCACCCAGTGACCATTTGGCCTGTCAGTCTCAGAAAACTGACAGTCCATACTTCATTCATTGCGCAACCTTAGCCGGTTTCAAATGTAACTCGCATGTGAATTGATCTTTTTGCCTTTTACGCTCCAAATGGACAATTTCTCCATCTTTTGCTCATAATGACTCCATTGCACCTAATAGACTCAAAAGCAATCATAAGATATATATTTTACAAGAAAACTCGCAAAGAAAGCATAAACAATAGATAAATATTAAGGTGTTTACAACACTTATCACCAGGTACGACTGTCTTTATCTTGATAGTTCGTGTATCCTGATTTTTCTACTGATTGTTGAGTCTCACTTCGATTAGGCAAGATAGATAGAAATCGCAAAGTTTCTTCATCCCAGACTTTGTGATTCCATATGCATATTCCTTTATAACATTTCTTAATTGAAATCAGAGTAAGAATTACTTGTGAGGTGAATAATAATCTAGGCTGGTACCGGATTTTGAGGATTGTTTGCTAGAATTTTTCTATTGCAAACAATTTCTTATCTCACATTGATCTTTGATCGAAATGGAAATCACATATAAGGTTATCTGTGGGAGGCATATTAGTTTAAAGTCTTCAATTGAGTTGAAGCAACTCTTAAGTTGTAAAGGACGTCAGCTAAGGGAATCAATTGCGCAGAGTCTTACGAGATTCAAGAGGCGTAAGGAGCGCGACTGTAACTGAACCGATGTGAAGGTAGATTCGGTCTCAACTACATTCCAGTCCACAGTTTTGATAGTAGGCTAGAGACTGTAGCGGCATAATACAATTTTGTGTTCAAATATGGACAAGGTATCGGGATTTTTCTACATTTTCGGTTTCCTCGTCAACAAAATTTTTGGTCTCTGTGTTATTTCTTTTTTCGCATTATATTGTTTATCTTTATGAAATAATAGGTTGTACGTAAATCAATCAAAATAGATACGTCCATCGTAATTGTTGGATACGACTTGATTGATCTTGGATATTGATCTTTGGAATCGTCCAAGTACTCTCACGGTATAATCTGGTTCACGGACTTGTATCCGTTTACATATTGATTGTGAGAGAAAGAGATATAAACTCTTTTTACAATTCCTGATGGAGATTCATTAAGTTGTAACTCTTGGAATTGTAATTTAGTCTAGTCCACACAACTTGCCTAAGAAAAAATTGGTGATGTATTTTGGTACACCCGCATTTTTAACCCTATAGGATTTTTGGTGAACCCCAAAGTACTTGTGCCAAGGAACCTTTTCATTAATGAAAATTCGAGGTTACAATAAGTTTGAGATCGGAAATAAGAGAATACAAAATAACAAGAACATACCGTAAAAGTACAATACTGAGAAATCCGACAAGAGAAAGAGAAGGATTACCGGAGTAAGACAAATACAAGTATGAATAAGATTTAATTAGATCGGAAAAAAGTGGGTTTTCTCAGAATTAAGTTCCACCATTTTGTTTGTTTATCTTCTTTAAAATTATATGCTACCAAAAGAGGAGTGATTTTCTCAAATCTCTTGTAATAGTGATTAATCTTCCGTCGTCAAAGAAATCACCGATGGAGATTCCGTCGCCGAATAAGCTGATGATGAAGATTCCGATGCGGATTTCGCCGTCTGAAACAACAAAGATGAAGATTTCGTCTTTAGACAACATCACTATTGATCTTAAAACCCAACCAATAACCAAGAATCACCATTAAAGCGAAGATAAACTTTAAAAAATTAGATAACTTTAAAAGAGTAGATAATGGTGTAGATAAGTAGAAAACATTATATAACTAAGCTAAAACTATTAACTAACAGAAGAAACCTGCTCAAACCCGACCCATTATTGGTGATAGTTTTGTTGAAGAAGGAGGGAAAGAGAGGCAACTAAACTAAAACTACTAACTAACCTAGAAAACAAGATATAAAAAAGCAATCGGCTCAGATCCGGCCCATTGTTAGTGATTGCTTTGTCGAAGAAGAAGGAATGAAAGAGCAGAGAACTGTTGTGATTTTACTAGTAAAAACAAGTTTGCACATGTTTGCACAAATATATAAACTAAAAACAGAAAAAAAGAACACCTACTTTGTACTAAGAAATCCGACATTCATAGTTATACACAATTTCATTTTTATTGTTTTTTTGGTAGATAGTGTACTTATTGACGCAACTACGCTATGGGTATTAACACCATTCATTTTTTAAGGGATTCCTGTACATAGTTATGTTAAGGACAACTTAACGAACGAGTGGCTCTATCCCCTTCGTGTTGTTTGATTTACAACAGATTCAATTCATTACTTCTCTAATTTTACATAATTTAATTGTTACAGGTTCTAACATATTTTAGGATGCGAATTAGAATCGAAATGTGGCATAGCTTCATGTCAATTTTTCTAGAAATGGTGATACGTGGATAACAAGCCTGGCATTTTTATGGACAACCTGAAGGAATTATGCGCATTTTTTTATTCTCATCCGATAGATATGGTTATGGGTTGTCCCAATGGTTAGAAAAATACTTAAATGTCCTTTTACAATCGGTAGATTAGTATTGTTTTTAGCAACCGATTGTGACTGTGTTCTTCTATTATCTTTGCTTTGTTTTGAAAAAAATAAATTTGGGGCTATAACCACAGTCGGTAGATAATCAACATCACAAAACTACCAATTGCTTAACTAGAGAAATTAGAAGTTTCATTTGTTTTGAAAAAATTGAATTGGGGCTACTATCACAATCGGTAGATAATGAACATAACTTATCTACCGATTGAACAATAGGTAGATAATAAACATCACTTATCTACCGATTATAAATATAGACAAATTCAAAATTCTATTAGTTTTGAGGAAACTAGATTTGGGGTGACTATCACAGTCGGTAGATGATGAACATAACCTATCTACTGATTGTACAATCGGTATATAAAGGAACATCACTTATTTACCGATTATGAAAATAGAGAATTCAAAATTTTATTAGTTTTTGAAAAATTGAATTTCACAATCGGTAGATAATAAACATCACTTATCTACCGATTATAAAAATAGAGAAATTCAAAATTCCATTAGTTTTGAGAAAACTAGATTTGGGCGACTATCACAATCGGTAGATAATGAACATAACTTATCTACCGATTGTACAATCGGTAGATAAGGAACATCACTTATCCACAGATTATGAAAATAGAGAAATTCAAAATTCCATTAGTTTTGAGAAAACTAGATTTGGGGCAACTTGTACAATCAGTAGATAATGAACATCACTTATCTACCGATTGTGCTTCTCTATTAGAAAAGAAGAGTATAATCGGTAGATTAAGTATTATATTATCTACCGATTTTGGGACGTTAATGGTGTTGAATGCATTCAATCGTCTCTCTAGTCGTTATTGAACCTTCAACGTGGTATTCTTCTCGGAAAATGGGTCATTTGTCCAAAAAAAATTAAAACACGGTTCAAATGGACGAGTAAAAAATTTTATGGGTGAAATGGACACAAAAAAAATTGCAAGGATGAAACTGGATTCATCCTGGCTTAAATTTAAAAAATAGCGAGGATGAAACTGGATGCATCCTGTGTAAATTAATAAATAAGAAAAAGTATTTGAAAATGGGCAGGATGAAACCGGTTACATCCTGCCTATTTTTAAATTTTTGTCCATTTAAACAGTATCAAAATCTAACTGTCCTTTTCACCCAGGAAATTTTAATTTTGGTCTTTTTAACCAATTTTGTGTATTCTTCTTAATGTTTGTCACCTTATTCTTCATACTCATCAGTTTTTGTTGTTGATTTAAGAAAAAATGGTTTTCTCCCACTTTTTTTTCCCTTCTTCTTCTACTCTAAAACTCAAAAACTTAGAAAATGTTAGCGACACTAACCATAAATTCCACGTCTCCCGATTATAGTGTTAACTATCGATTGTGAAAGGCAAATTAGCATTTATGAAAATTGAAAGATAAGGGGTAGCTTCATTTTAAATTTAGGTGACCCGTTTTTATCTTATTAGTCGCCCCTATTTCCGTTGGAATCGCCCCTAAAAATGAGGATAACAAGCTGCAATGCGTTGCCATTTCACAATATGCCAAATGAAACAATGGAAGAATATTTTTTTCTAGTGAAAATAAAAATGAGCCGTCTAACGAAAAGAATACAATAAAAGGGACAAATTAGAATGTCCTAAATATAAAAATAAAACCATCTGTCTGCTGTCTGGCTAGTCATCTAATTTCGAATAACTACTTGTTCGTTTTTCTACTAGTAAAATGGAAACAATGGAGTTCTTTACAGCACCTTGCATTAGGTTTGATCAATCATTCATCCATTCATGCCCATAAGCATGTTGTTTGAAGAATCTGAAATGGTTTGAAGGGAAACTAACAAATTAGCAGGGGAGTACAAAGCTAACAAGAGAAAACTAACCTCATAAAACGAATGAAACAGAAGAACAAAAAGTAGAGCACCCACTTCTTCACTGTATACACTAAACAAACCAGTCCCATCTGTTCCTTTACTTAAACCCGAAAATGTTAACAACTTTTTTTTGTTATTATAGGATTAAGTGAAATTAAGTGTACCAACTACTCACTCCAACAAAACATCTTTAATTTAGTCCTTATACAAACCGGATTGCTACTATATAAGCATTGTACAGACTTGGGTAGATCACAACGCATTCTCTCTTCCCATCTCTTTCTGTCTCTTCAAATCTCTCCTCTCTATCTTTGCTTTTGTTTTGCTGAAATCTGAAAATGGGAATTATTGGGCAAGTTTTATTTGCGTTTTTGATGGTGTTCTGTATTGCTGCAGTGCCAAATTCGGCAAAGGAGTATATTGTTGGTGACGCTGAAGGTTGGACAATGAATGTTAATTACGATTCATGGGTTAGTGGGAAGACGTTTACTGTTGGCGACAGCCTAGGTACGTAAACAATTCAAAATACGATGTCATTGTCATTTCAATAAGAAAAAAGAGAACAAAGAAGAAGAGAATTGCAAATGTTAAAATACTGCTTATTATAGCAATTATATTTTTAAATGTCCTATCACTAGGCTCACCAGTTAATTCTATCGCTTTGGTTCAACTAGCATTAATATGTCTTTCACTTCCTAATTCTAACTCAAATTGGTTGTGAACTCTTGACAGTGTTTAACTATGGAGCAATGCACACTGTTGATGAAGTGAGTGAAACCGAATATGATAGTTGCGCCACAGGCAACTCCATTACCTCTGACAGCAGCGGAGCCTCCACAATAAGTCTCACGACATCAGGATCGCATTACTTCATTTGTGGTGCAATGGGTCACTGTGATAGTGGTATGAAACTAGCAGTCATCGTGGCTGAAACCTCTGATGATGCGTCATCAGTGCCATCATTAACACCAGCACCAACACCTTTGTTAGGAGCCACCACAACCCCAGCAACCACCCCAGAACTCCCTGTCCCATCCTCCAACGACACGGATATCACCCCCAACCCGACCCCATTCGAGTCCATCTCGTCTTCAAGTAACATGCCATCCACCACCACTACTCCCTCGGCATTTGAACCTGTTTCTCCCAAAAGCGCCCCCTTAACCACCGTTATCAATGATCCCAACGCCCTTGAACCTACGCCACCATTTTCTGAGAGCTCCTCTAATGTTGACGGTGAATCATCCTCGTCAGCCAAGATCGTTTCATCTCCAACCGCGGGGGCAGTTTTCATTGGATTATTGACATTATTTAGGATGACTTTTCTGTAGACTTGAGAATAACTATCAAGCTAGATGCTGACATCCAGTGGGAAGATGAAGGCAGCCCTGGCTAGTACTATTCCTCTATTTCTTTTTATTATTATCCAGTGATAATTGTGATTGTACTATTTTAGCTTCCACTATTACTTTTTATTATCCAGTGATAATTGTGATTGTAGTATTTTAGTCTTGCATGATGCTACGTGGGTTCTTGCTTCGCTTGTTTTTTTGTGTCTTTGAATTAAGGTTTTCTTGAATTTAGGCAATCTAAAATTTAAAAACTCCAGTTCATGTTATCTACATGTTCTGATGAACATTGGGTAGGCTTTGATACAGTCATTGCCTTGTGCTTTAATACATATTGGTTTTGGTTTCAAAACCTTTTCCTTTGCGGGAGAAGAAGGTCCTCTATAATCATTTCTAGGTCTGAAAGGATAGCATTGACAGGCGAGAATTAATGGAGATACTACAAGTTGAATGAATTTATTGTAATCTTGAAAAATTTCTGTAAGGTTCTGATTTCCTAAATCGGCTTTGTTGATACATGAAAAATATTCCCCCTTAGCCGGCCTAGTGCGCCCCCAAAAGGGAGGCAAACCCAACATGAAACATGGGGACTTAGGGACTAAAGCCCAAGTCCACTAAGAAAGTATCCATAAGATGGAAAGGACAAGGGAGGAATTAATAGGAAAGAAGGAGGTTGTATTAGAGAAGGAGTGACATTAGTGGTAATTAAGGAGTTTTAGGACATGTGGCATGATATCATAAAATGAGGGGTTTTTGAGAAGTCTATATAAAGGGGCATGTAGTACAATGGAGGGGATCCTTCTCAATAAAAATTGGGTATGTTGTGGCTAGTACTTGTAGAACCAAAATTCACCCCTCAACATTTGGCGACCACGCCCGGAGGCTCGTGCCTAGCCCAACCGTCCAATTCCCATAACATCATGCGTCCCTCTTTTCTTACAACGCCAAAAAAATGCACCCCACTCACGCGCTCAGACTTTTCGTGTACAGCCCCCCGCGTCTCTTCCCACCGCGCCAATTAACCTCACCAGCGCCTTCCCTCACCTCTCTCCCTGCTACCACATCCTATCTCAACTCCGCGCCCTTCTTCTCCAACAACGCTAACAGCGCTTCACCCTCATCCCCAGCTACACTAAATTCGGCGTCCAACTGAAGATTCAGAACGAGAACCATAGTTCCTCACTACCTTCGATAGCGAAACCACCATCAATGATAAACTTGGGGATTAACAGAGGGCAGTTTCATCACAAATTCAATGAAAGATACGTCCATCTCTTCTCAACCCCTTGATTTAATCCGCCTGCTATTATTTGCCGTAATCACTAATTGATCGATCTCGAAAATAGGATTTGGAAAATCATTTAGGGTTTTCATAAATTCAAAACCCAGCTTTTATTTGATTTACTAATCCGATTCTAAGTCAAAACCTAGATCTAGAATTTTCTGTTTATTCTGACCCGATTCGTCATAACCAGATTCCTCTAATAAACAATGAGAAATAAAGGTTTGCTGACGGTGATGATAATTAGCAATTGGCGAAGGATATAGCTCAAATTTGGTTCAAAGCAGAAGGGATTCTATTTAACGAGAGGAATTGGTGAACGTTGATGAAGAAGGAAATCTTTGAGAGTTAGAGTGAATTGGAGCTACTACATATCGCTAGAAACAGGGGGAGAGAATAATGGATTTTTCCTTTGAACGTGGTGTGGAATTGCAAAGCGGAAGATTTATGACAAATTTACAGTTGAGAGTTAGTGGTGATGTTGAATCTCCGCAGTTTGGAGTTAAAGCTTTGGTAGTGAATTGCAAAGCGGATGGACATTGCAAATGTATGCGAGGATGCGGGGACTGTGTTAGCTTCTGTTTGGTGCTGAGTGTGGTGAAGGATAACTTGAGTTACGCTTAGACAAAAATGAAGAAGAGCTGATTGAACAGGGAAGTGCAAGAAGAGGATGGACATCGCGGATGAAATCCTGGAAGTGAAGTGGGTGTTGAAGGTGGAACTGGTGACATTGAGAATTCTAGAGTGAACTGCAGGTGGTTGAGAAACATTGTTGGCTGGAATGCAGGTGGTATTGCTTGTGACAAGAGATGCAGAGCTGCAAGAATTGAACTAAATAAAGCGGGCTATAATCCTGGGAAACCGAAGACCCATGGTGAAGATTAGTGAAGAAATCAAGAGTTCAGTCGATTGAGAAGTTCAAAAGTTGTATGTGGAAGTTAGCATTCCCCCAACTAGCCCCTAGCTGCTGTGTTGATCAGGAAGGGAGTAGTAGTGCGAAACACCCTCCCGACCGCAACAATCGAAATCGTGGCAGAAGCCACACAAGCTAAGTATTACACCCTTTGTATGTCTAATTTCAGCTATCTTGAAACATTGTTTAGACGCAAATCTTTAAAAAAAAAAAAACATATATTATTGTATACAATAACAAGTAACGCCACAGCTGAACTAGTACCATTTCTAGCATTAGAAATTTAAGTAAGTTGGCTTTATAAAATTCGATCATTTTGCGCGACCTGGCTTTTACTTAAAATTGGTTTTAAAGCTTATGAATTCTAAGATGAACTTGTTTTATTGACCGAAAAGTTAACTTCATTTCAAACCTCACTTTCTAGTCATGAGATGAAATGCTTAATATAGCACTACGCGGTTTAGCGCCTCAAATTCATTTTGAACAACGCCTTACACCATACATATCCAAGAGCGGTGGTTGCTTCATTGTGCACAATTATAGGCAGCTCAACTCGTGACAGCACCATGAGAACCTCTCTTCTCTATGCAACTACCAGTCCGACTCTGATAGCAAATACCTCCGGGCAACAGTATTTCCCTGCACCAGCGCCCCCCTCTTTTCCGCTCGTCTGCCACTACCAGTACCATCACCTAACCATCACAAGAACCAGCATCCGCCGCGTCAGTGCTGCTCACCTATGCGCCACTCAATGTCGATTTCCCCTCAAATGAGCTTCAAGCAATGAAGAGGAGTGCATGGCACAACATATCCAGAAATTTCATAAAAGAACAAAGCCATCATCAAGATCCTTCATGTACTAGCATCACAAAGGGGCACCAAGCTTATGGTAGCGTTCTACGGTCGGGTGGAGTTCCAGTCCACTCGAGTGAAGATAACAAGTAGTATTGATGTCGAATTGCCTCTCTTTAAAAAAAAAGTGAGGGGGATTAACTAGCAGTCTCCATTATAGAAGATATGCTGACTACTACTATAACTAAGCCTCCTACCACTCATTACCTTGAAGTCGCAGCCGCTGCTATTGTTGGAGTCCTGCGTGCTACCAAGAGTTGCCGAGAACTAAGTGTGACAATCGAAGAAGAACGCTTCAGCTCCAGCTTCCATGTACCTATGAACTACTGCCATCATCAATCAAACAGAAGCTAGAAGCCAACATAAGCCTCGCCAACATCATTTGAATACACCCTAGCTGATCCATCCCTGATTTCCAACTGCATCAAACTGCACCAGCGCTCTCAGACCCTCCCCGTAACACACATCCAGCAGGAGGCGCCAGAGCAAAGCCTTCAAGACGCCTGCCTCGTATTACAGAAGGCTAAGTGTTATCTTGTTTGAACTCAACTGCATTTTTAAATAACTTGCACATGGTCATGAATCCTATTACAAGCTCGAAGTGCACCTGTCAGTTGTTGATACATTTCTGTATTTATAAGGTCACGGACCAATGCATACCAGCAGCGGTTCAAGTTATGGCGTCATCCGGAAGCTCATATCACAACCTGGCTCTAATTATGGGCAATGTAAAAAGTCGCAATACAAAGATAAGATTCTCACCCTGTCTGATCCTTACTTGGTTTATGTCTCACAACTCCTGAATGTTCTCAAATGAATGTGCACCCGAACTCAACTAAAAGCACGTTAAGGTTGCTTCTTTACTAGGCGCTCATTCCTAGTAAGATCCATGACGACTTCTAGCAGATAGTTGTGTATATCCTCCATGTATGAATGCCCTATTTCGATCCACACATAAGCATGAATCTATGAAAAATTTCCCTTCTGCATTTAATACTTTCGAAATTATGTATGTTGTGAATATCCACCTGTTTGAGGGTGAAAACGGTTTCTGCTGATTTCGGTAATTTCGCGTGAGTGGGTGAGAATCTGAGTCTTAACCCTAAACAATGTACTGCAAGGGAGTACTTTAGAATCGAGAGATCAATATGTACAAATCCGGCCTAAACCAAGAAATGGCCGTTCCAGACTTGCTTCGGTCACAAAGTGAAGGAGAAGGGTTGGTTTGAGGGAGGGAAGTGAAGAAAGTGTTGAGACCAGAATAGTTGATTCTGGAAGAGTAGTTGTTTGACTTGTATCAGAAAGTGAAAGCTAACAGATGGGAAAGCTAGCAAGTGATTTCTGAGTGTTGTATGCTCCTGACCAAAACTTGTTGTTTGGTGGAAATAGGTAAGACCTATTTATACAAGTCGTAACATAACGTACTCTGGTCTCGTAGAAAATGGAAACGGCTAAGTAAAGTGGAAGGAGGTGATAAATGGGTAACGCCTGGAATTGATGTTCCATAATGAAAGGAGCTTTTCACCATTATTCCTTGTATTTACTAACCGACTCATTCTTATGACACTTTCATGTAACGGGCGTAGTGTACGCCGCATGCTGTAAACCGCCAAACCAATACCCTTTATGAGCATCCCCCAGTTTGTAACATGTGTTAGATGTCTCGAGTGTTTTCATGGGAAAACGTGTATCAAGGTGTTACGTGTGGCATGGTGGCATGCCAGTGGCCATGGTAGAGTCGACATGGCTTTGCCAAAGAATAGGCGCGGGCAAATTTGGGGTTTAGATGCAAACCGTGATGTTTTGGCTTTGGGCCGTAAGTTAGGTTGCGAACTTGAACGGTCGAGATACGCATCTCAGAGGGAAGGATAGACGTTGATTATTGCAACCCTCCGTTTTAGCAGCCAACGTTGAGCATGGCTTTGCCATGGAGTGGGCGCGACCAAATTAGGGTTTAGGTGCAAACCGTGTGTTTTGGCTTTGGGCCCCAAGTTGCCATGCGTCAGGTGGCGAACTTGTGTGGTCGAGATCTGCATCTCAAAGAGAAGGGTAGCCGTTGATTATTGCAACCCTTCGTTTTAGCAGCCAGCATTGAGCATGGCTTTGTCATAAAGTAGGCGCGGCCAAATTAGGGTTTAGGTGCAAACCGTGTGTTTTGGCTTCGGGCCGCAAGTTGCCATGCGTCAGGTGGAGAACTTGTATGGTCGAGATCTGCATCACAAAGAGAAGGGTATCCGTTGATTATTGAAACCCTTCGTTTTAGCAGCCAGCGTTGAGTCATGGCCTTGTCAAAGAGTAGGCGCGGCCAAATTAGGGTTTAGGTGCAAACCGTGTGTTTTGGCTTTGGGCCGCAAGTTTCCATGCGTCAGGTGGCGAACTTGTGTGGTCGAGATCTGCATCTCAAAGAGAAGGGTAACCGTTGATTATTGCAACCCTTCGTTTGTAGTAGCCAGCGTTGATTCATGGCCTTGTCAAAGAGTAGGCGCGGACAAATTAGGGTTTAGGTGCAAACCGTGTGTTTCGGATTTGGGCCGCAGGTTGCCATGCATCAGCTGGTGACTTTAGACGGCTAAGATCTGCATCTTAGATGGAAGGGTGGCCGTTGATCGTTGCAACCCTTCGTTTTGGCAGCCAATGACGTGAAGGAGAGGTTGGCATGGTATAGGAGCGGCCAAAACTAGGGTTTGCTGCAAACCGTGGTGTTTGGCCTTGGGCCGCAAGTTGTCGTGCGTTAGGTGGCGAACTTGGATGGTCGAGATCTGTATCTCGAAGAGAAGGGTAGCCATTGATTATTGCAACCCTTCGTTTTGGCGTGGAGAAGTAGCTGGCATGGTTTGTCATTGGCACGGTGGAGCGGCGGGCATGGTTGGCATGCCTTGGCGTAGAGACGTGGCTGGCATGGTTTGCCATTGGCACGGTGGTGCGGCTGGCATGGTTGGCATACCTTGGCGCAGAGACGTGGCTGGCATGGTGGTGCGGCTGGCATGGTTGGCATGCATTGGCGCAGAGACGTGGCTGGCATGGTTTGCCATTGGCACGGTGGTGCGGCTGGCATGGTTGGCATGCCTTGGCGCAGAGACGTGGCTGGCATGGTTTTCCTTTGGCACGGTGGGAGAATTAGGGTTAGGTGTATACATAGGTGATGTTAGTTAATACTAAGGGTTATGTCGTGGAACATGGCACGTGTATAAAAAAAAAGGTACCCTGGTAATTCTTACGTAAACACGCTGATTGTTTCAATAAATGCGCTATTGGTCATAGTGACGTCATGCCGGATGTACGGTTTTACTATTTTATCCCTAAGCTAAAAACCACCATCAACATTAAGTCCCCTGCTTAGCTCGGAACAAGAGCATTGTTGCGAGGTAAGCATAAGATGGTGACAAACGAGGACAAAATCGAAGCAGCGGGTCATGAAAGATGGCTAGGAAAATTCGTCTAACCTTTTTAGAGAGTGTCCTGAGAATTTGTGATCCTTGTGTTGGCGGCCTTGCATGAATTCTACTTGCGTCGTTCGCTGGACAGACCGTGAAACAGTAGATGCGATTGCTGGTTAAGTTGCAGGGTGTCAGCTCGGTTTGGTCATGTGTCACCTTGGAATGGGATTCGCAGGTATTGCGTGGCTAGCGATCGGATCGGTGAGGCGTTGGAAGAGGTTTGGTGCAGCTTGGCTCGGCGCAACTTGGACGCGGCTTGGCTTGGGCGCGACTCGGCTCAGGCTTGGCTTGGCTTGGCGCGGATTGGTTCGGGCGCGACTCGACTCGGGCGCGGCTTGGCTTGGCTCGGCCGCGGATTGTTGATACCGTGAGGCGGGCCCGGTTTCCTCTTTCCATGCGTATCTCGAATAGGAAGCCTCTCCCTCATCCAACTTTGAAAAGCGTTACATTCTTGTGTTTCTTTTGTTTACCTTTCATTAGGGTTTTGGTGAGAGACTCTGTTTGAGGCTGATTTCCCGACTGTGATGTAATCAAATTCTGTCTACTCGGCTTTTTTTTTTTTTTTTTTTTTTTTTAAGGTTTCCCCAGTATTTATGCCGGTGAAGGAGCGCCGTCTTTCCCGTTTTGAAACGAAGGTTTCCTCTTGTTGAGTCCATATCTCTTCATCATTTCGACAAGAAATGAAACATCCTCGAGCCAGTGGATTCTTGATCAAGCGCGTGAGGCCTAAATCTTGCCATAACTCCCCTACCCGGATCATCCGAGTCAAAAAGATTATACCTGTATGCTTTCATTGATCAACAACTACTTTGTTGTTTACTGTTCCTTTGTTTGCTGACGAGTAACAAAAGAGATTTTTTTTTGTATGTGCAGAGATATCCCGTCGGATCATGGTCACCGTCAATGATGAGGATGACTTGGTTACCCCCCCTTTCTTCAAGTCTGATCCCGCCAACCGCTGTAGATATGGAAAACGCCGATTTGGGAATCTCTTGTCATGAGTATCCCAACGCAGGTTGGTCGTTCGGAACCCGTATGCGGTGCTTGTCTTCCAATTGTCGGAACGTTGGTAGGTTTCTGGTGCGGAAGGAATTCGTGACTCTTTACACAAACATATGGATGAGATACGGCCACATCGCCACCAGGAGTGTGGTGCAACATTGCTCGTCTGCCTTGGTTTTCACCGTGAATTGTCTCTTGCCCATGGTCACAGAGATGGAAAACACGCCCATCCATGCTGTTACGGAATCTGTTATTCAGAAGTGGGAGAACCTGGTGGCTACATGTGAATCCCTGGAGTTCAATGTGAGTTGGTTGCGGCATCGTCTTGATATTGTGAAGCTTGACAGGGCCGGTATTCTTGCTGGTGTGGTCCCTGCTGCAAAGGCTATTTTGGAAGAGGAGAAGGATCTCGGCCACGGAGTCGCGAGAGGGTGGAAGAGTCATCCGGAACTTGAAGAGTAGAACTGAAAGGTATCAAAACCGGTTGAGGATGATGCTTTCGAGGGATTACAATCTGTTGGATGGGCTTTTCTGAGTTATGTAGTTGTGACATGTTTGGCTTCTTTTTGGGTTTCGAGCATGTTTTTTTTTTTTTTTTTGAAAGAATAAGAGAATTTTATTGACTTGCTTTGATTTAAACAAAAGAAAGAAACTTGATAATTGAGCCCTGGAAAAGGAAAAATGACTGGCTATCCGTGTTTATGATATGGCAAGGCGCGAGGCGGCGATCAGGCGTAGTATGCCTTTGTTTATGGGTGAAAACTACTCCTGCAGAATTTGGTAATTTGGGGTGTGGATGAGGAATGAATTTAAACCTTAAACAAATGCACTGCGCGGTGAGTGCTTGTAGATTCGAGAGATCAATCTGTGCAAGTTCGGCCTAAACCAAGAAATGGTCGTTCCAGACTTGTTTCGGTCACAAAGTGAAGGAGATGGGGTTGATCTTAGGGAGGGAAGCGAAGAAGGTGTTGAGATTGTGAAGGTGTTGGCTTGCTTATGACTTGTAATGTAAAGGTGAGCAGGCTTGTGATTGATGCAAGCAAGCTCGGGTGTTGGAATACGTTTTTGTATTAACACTTGGTTTTCTGTCTCGTCCGGACTTGTGTTGTTGTTTGAAATAGGGCGGAGAACCTATTTATACAAGTCATTGAGCCTTATTCACGTCTCTCGTGGGAAGTGGAGGAAGTGGAGTGATGGAGTAGTGGAGTTGTGCGTCGGTGCCACACGACCAGTCTTGCCCACTTCTCCTGTCCATCTCTAACCGTCCATGACTTCCTGACATGTTCTTGTGATAGCGCGTTGCACGCCGCACGCCGTAAACCGCTGAGACCAATACCCCAGTATGTATCCCCCGTTTGTGACATGATTGATAAACTGGAATGTGTGGATTGTGGATCCACGAAAGATAGCATGTAATCTTTGAATTGAATAATCTGCGTTATTCAGGAAGTCGATACTTGTGAAGTATCGTGTGTATTTTATGCAGGTACTGCATCATGGTGTGGTAAAGTGATGGGTAATGACGCCTCACTGACCAATTAACTCCTGACCAGGGTTATATAATGGTAGGAGCTTTAATGTGTATTTCCTACGACTATGTCTAAACCGCAAGTGCACGGCGTCTATCGGAGACGCGGCAAGTACGGGTCGATCCCACAGGAAACTAGAGTGTGCTTAAAATGATCTAAAGGCTCTTACTTAACTGATTCAAGGAGATGTAACAAAAGTCAGGGTTGTTTTTGTGGTTGTCGATGCGACTGAATTATGTTTGTGACTCTAAACTAAGGCAATGATGGACATAATAAGTTGTAACTGAGGTTTTTGTGGCACTAGGGTGATTAAACTCACCACTTAGTCCTATACTAAGGTATCCTAACTCAATTTATGTTCTTATCCTTCCTATGAAGGTCTCTAATGGAAATTTTACCAATTGATTTCACAATTCATCCCCTAGTATAGAGTGTCTTCTTTAAAGACACTCTATCACAGTCGAATTGTTCACCAACCGACTAATTAACCTAAGCAATACACATCAAGAACACCAATTGAATCATGAATCAACTCAACATAGAATTAAGGGTTTGTTTTACACCCTAGTTGAATTACTTAGAACATCTTTGTAGAAATTAAAATAACTTTAATTTAAATTCTATCAAGTAAACCCTAAAATATGCTCGAAAAACTAAAACTAAAACTGACTCCTTCTCTTACATCAAAAGTTCAATTTATAACTCACAAAATGTTTCTAGCTAACCACTACTCGACCCAAACCTGTAGTCGACCTTGCCTTGCCTCTGAATCGAACATGCAATGGAGTTGTTGGAAACCCTAACTCTATTTATCTTTAACCTAGCTTCTAGGTTGAAGAGAAGCTATGAAAAAGATAAATAAGAGAGAGAGTGGTGGAGCAGAGGCTAGAGGAGTTGTTGGTGATGACGAGGTGAGGAGATGGTGTTGATGATGGCTCTGCACAGGCGTGGGAAGAAGGAGGTGGAGGTGAGGGTTTTGCAGAGAGCTCGTGGGAGAGGAAAGAGAAGGTGAGGAAGGGAAATGGTAGAGTCGAGTGGGGGTATAGGGGTATGGGTTGATTCGGTGTTGAGCGGGTGTAGCAATGGACGATGGGAATGACGGAGCGAGCGTCAGATCTAGGGGAAGAAATCTCAACGGCTCAGGATGGTAAGCGGTTTTGGCGTGATCTGGTGTTGCGCGGGAGCAGCGATCTTCGATGCACGTGGAAGCGCGAGCGTAGGATGCGAATGAGTGAAATCTCAACTACTGGGAGTGGACGGGCTCGGATCCGGTCGCGGGTCGGGTCCAGCTCAAGCCCATGTCTTGTAGATGAGTTGCTACTTGTTGGGTTGCAACCGTTGCGCGCGGGCTTTGGCTTTCGCTCCATAGATGCTCGACTCCACTTCTTCGCTCTTTGGGCTCCTCGTTTCTCCGAGCTTTATTTATTACCTAAAAACACAAAGTTAATTAGTACAAATATTTATTCTTGAAAACAAAGAAAATACGAATCGGGATAATATCTGATTTATGAGCACAAAAGATGAGTAAAGTGCCAATAAAAAAGGTGTATAAATATGCAATATTTGGCACTCATCATATAACCAGGCTGGTGAAGTTGGACGGATGAGATGATCTTTGAGACACTCATCTGCGACCGTTAATGAAATTAGGGTTTTGAAAAGGTGCGCAGGCATCACTCTTCAGCTTGGTCGAAACCAAGCATGGGATACAATTTTGACCAGCCGACCATACATGCGTGTAGACGGCATGACGGTGTAGGCGCCCGTACTCCATTCCCTAACGAAAGTATGATCCGGGTCACTCAATTCATCCGGTGAAATCGAGTGGTCGGGATCAATTTGCGATAGAAAACCAATGCCGCAAGGGCCGCTCGTCACGCCCTCTTCAGGCGCGCGTTCCAAGACGACCAATCTTGGTCGGACTTGGTCGGTTGGCCTGGCGTGAAGGTGGTAGGCTGGTGTTCACGCCTACACCTGATTATCCCATGAAAACGTGATCTGAACCACTCAAATCGTCCGGCGAAGTTGAGCGGTCGAGATTAGTTTGAGGTTTGGGAGGTGTGACCACGCAAGTTTGGACGTGCGTTTTGGGATGGCCAGGCATGATATGCCTTGGCCGATCAAGTGAGGGGATAGACGGGCCCACGGTGGTCATGCTGGTATGACCGGACCTGCTTAATCTAATCTTGGACCCTCCATTCGTGCCGGAGAAGATGGACGCTCGTGATGGCTTGAAACCCTAATTTTGGCTTTCATAGCCGTGTGACCATGCTCCCTTTGGGCGTACGAATTTGTTGCAACCAAGCATGGTTGGTCTTGACCGATTGGTCAAGTGTGTAGGCGGGCCCACGGTGATCGTGTTGACATGCTGGGCCCTTTGAATCTACATCTACACCCTCCATCTATACTGCGAAGATGGATGGTTGAGACCGCTTTGCAACACATGTAATATGCCGCAAACCCTAATTTAGGGTTTTCCGTCCATAATGCTTGGTATGAACGGTTTCTTGGCAAGCTAGGCCAATGACCGACCATGCGGGGTCGGCCGTGGGTATTCCATACCTGCTTGGGGGTGATGGAATTGATCTGGGGCCATCCAATCATGCTTGTGGAGTTGGATGACTGCGATCAGATCATATCCGGACTGTTATGGTCAGTCCGGATGCTCAATCGGGCTAGTATAACACACCGAGAGGGGCTCAATCGGGCTAGTATAACACACCGAGAGTCAGCCTGTACGGGTATTTCGTACATGGTTTCATTATAGTGCTTGGAGGTTCGTGTTACTCTGTAAGAGTAACACTCGATCGTCATGCCACACCGATAATGAGTACCGGAAATACAAGGCTGATATGAAATTCACGGGATGGGATTGTTGCTACATGCTCCAACCTTGGAGGAATTTCATGTATTCACGAGAATGGGATTGTTGCCACATGCTCCATTCCTGGTGAATTAAGTGAGGGAGTATCCAACACTTATAAATGGCTTTATCTTTTACAAGATGTCAGCGCATGATTTTTCTGGTTTTTACAAATTTAACCTTAAACGAAAATCCACCATCAACAGCCTTAAGCCACTTTCCGTTGATGACCGCTTCCAGTTTTCCTCCATCTTCTTTAATGACCTTTTAGTACCCACTGTTGTATGCTTTCGTGACTATATAAGGCCCTTCCCATTTTGGGGAGAATTTAGGTGCGGATGCATCTTGCTGGATGTGTTTGGCAGTCTTCAGTACCAAATCTCCCACTTGAAAAACTCGAGGTTTCACAGTTTTGTTATATGCTCTTGAAACCCTATTCTTGTATGCTTGCGTGTGCCCTTCCGCTTTGGATCTTCTGGAATCCACAGTGTCCAATTCTGTTATCCTGGCACTCGATGCTTCAACTTCATTCCATCGGACTCCGCTTGCTTCGGCAATCCTAGCTGACGGGATTTTAACCTCCGTTGGGAGGATATCGTATGTGCCATAGACGAGGGAGTATAGATAGGCGCCAATGGAACTTCTTGGTGATGTCCGGTATGCCCAGAGTGCCATTGGCAATGGTTCGTGCCATGTCCGAGGATTATCGTGCACTGTTTGGCTGATGATTCAGACCAAAGTTTTATTAGTGCTCTCCGCCTGTCCGTTTCCTTGGGGATAGTACATAGTGGAGAAGACTTGCTTAATTCCATACTCTTCAAGTAAGTCCCCTACTTGCGTGTTGGCGAAAGGAGTACCGTTGTCAGTGATGATATGTTTAGGTACACCAAATCGGCGGATGATGTGTTCCTTGATGAACGCTGCGATCGTGGCTCCAGTAGTTCCTCGTAAAGGTATAGCTTCGACCCACTTGGTGAAATATTCAGTTGCCGTGATTATGTACTCGTGGTGTTTAGAAGACGACGGGTTGATCTTTCCAATGATGTCGAGTCCCCTGCTGTAAAAGGGCCACGGACTGCTTATTGAGTGTAGAGGAGTCGACGGTACATGGATAAGGTTTCCGTGGATTTGACATTTTTTGCACCTCTGAACAAAAACAGCTGCATCGTCCTCCATGGTCGGCCAGTAGTATTTGTATTTGAAGAAATAGTTTTCGTTTTCCCTGGTGTTCGCCTGCGTGCATTTCTTTCAGCATGATTGGGATTTCTGCCTCATTCAAACACCGTAGCAAACATCCTCCAAAACTTTTGCGATATAAGATTCCCTCGTGGAATACGAATCTTTTGGACTTTTGTTTTATCTTGGCCGCGTGCTTCTTGTTGGTGTGGAGTACGCCTTCATGAAGGTAACTGATATATGGTTCTTCCCAGTCCCCAATGTGGCCAACGTTGAAGACTTCCAATTGATGCAGCGGCGCTTGACAATTGGAACAGGTTTCTTGGAGTAACCGAAATTGAGCCTCCATTTCTGGCCAGTAGAAGCCAAGGCGTTGCAAACGGAGATAGAGCGTTACCACCAACGTGAGTCCGCAAACTTCACTGTGAACGCGTTTGAGTTGTTATTGCCCTTCTTCCTCTCCGAGGCATCTTGACAAGGATCCGTCTGGGCTTCGGTGGTACAGCACTCCTCGGAGCATGAAGAAACTTTGTAAAGTTTTAATACTGACTCTCCCCTGGGAAAGTGAGTTGTTAAGCTCCTGGATAATTAGTGTTCTCCAGTCGTCGGCCTCGGCCTTTTCGGGTTGTGAAATCCATGTCGAAGCTACAGTCCGTCTCTTCATAGTCAGGATTTCCTCGGAACCTTCGAATTGCAGTCTCAATACTAATGCGGCTAGGCAATCAGCGTGTTGATTGCCGCTGCGCCCAACATGCGTTATGGTCGCGTTGGCGAAGTAATTTAGTAGTTTCTGTGCCTCGGATCTATATGGTGCCAAGGTTACTTCCTTAAGTGTGTACACTCCATTCACCTAGTTGACAAGTAATTTAGAATCTCCTCTTATTTCCAGACGTGTGGCGCCAGCTTGTTTGGCCAATGATAGTCTGATGAGGAAGGCTTCATATTCTGCTGAATTGTTGGTGCAAGGGAAATCTAGCTTGAAGGAGTGCGAGTAGACTTCACCGGCTGGGGATACTAGAACCACACCTGCTCCTCCGGTACCATTGTTGGTGGTGACGGAGTCGTCGAAAAATAGTAGCCATGTTTCTTATTGAATGAAAGAGATTTCTGGAAAATATCCAAGGAGTTCCTCGTGTAGTGTCGTGGTGCATCAGGTACTTCCTCTTGTGGCTCGTAACCGTGTTCACATCTCGTTGGGAGGAGAGACTGTGTGGTAGTCTCTCCTGTTAATTGCTAACAGCGACGCTGATATACGGTCTTCCCCTTTTCGTCATGGCTCATGATAAAAGTTCGTTCTCGCTTGGTGCGGGCGTGAGCCAAGCTACGGCATGGCGGGTGTAGGCCGGTGTCTCACTCTTCTGATAGGGCAGGGTGAGACCGAGTTTCTCCGTGAAATGGCGCAAGCTCATGGATTTCTGCAATTGACGCCCATTTTGGTAGTGGGGTGTGGCGAGCTTTGTCGACTGTGGCCTGTGGGCTTTTTCTGGGCTCAAATGTCTCCATGCCGCATATCGGCGCATATGGAGATAATGATGCAGAGATGCAGATGACTTCTCTGTGTAGCATGGTTTTCAGGCACTGGTGGTATGACGAAGGAATGATTCTATTATCATGGAGCCACGACCTTCCCATTATCATGTGGTAATATGGATCCTTTTCGATTACTTCGAACCTCTACCTTGACTGGACTGGTCCCACTGATAGATTCAGGTTGATGTATCCATACGTGTTAGTCTGGTTGCCTTCGAAATCGGTCATCATAGTGGGCTTTCGCACGACTTCGTTTGGTCGCACCCTGGCTGTTCTGAGCGTCCTGAGTGTAATGACGTTGGAGGATGCTCCTGTGTCGATGAGAGCCCTCTTGAATTCTACATCCTTGATACGGGATGTGACGTGTAGGTCCCGGTTATGTCCTTCTTCTGCCATCATATCGTCGCCGGTAAATGTGACATTGTTGATGGAAATCTGTGGTATCCTCGAAGTGTCCTATCGTGAAGGAACCAGGGACACGTTTAATGTTATTCGATTGATGGCGGTGAACCTCTCCATCTGTTGATCCCTTGAAAGATGCAAGAGTTCACACAAACTCTCCACCAGCGAGGCCGCTTCCTGGTCCACTGGTTTCTGATTGGTAGTGAAGCTGTTGACTTGGGTGTGACCGTCCAGGACGCGAGTCCCCAGTTCTGGAGTTTCCAGGGCAGGCGGGTCGCTCAATTATGACGTTAGGCTGATAAGGAAGTTGAGTATGATGTTAATCGCCTCTTTCATCAGATCCATATTCTTGGTATGGATCTCCTGAGCCCGCGCCAAGTCGATCAGTCTCGGGACTTCTCCGTCGATTTCGTTGTTGGATGCTGCGTTAGGAGAGGAAACATTGCCATTCATCTGAGTGGAGTTTGGGGGCACGGATTCAGTCCTAAAACCGACCATCTTCCTGAATTGGAGTTATGAAGCGTAATTTGAAATTGGTATTGCAACCGAGGGATTAATCCTCCCGCTGTGGTCACCAATTGTTTGAGGGTGAAAACGGTTTCTGCTGATTTGGGTAATTTCGCGTGAGTGGGTGAGAAACTGAGTCGAAACCCTAAACAATGTACTGCAAGGGAGTACTTTAGATTCGAGAGATAAATCTGTACAAATCCGGCTTAAACCAAGAAATGGCCGTTCCAGACTTGCTTCGGTCACAAAGTGAAGGAGAAGGGTTGGTTTTAGGGAGGGAAGCGAAGAAAGTGTTGAGACCATAATAGTTGATTCTGGAAGAGTAGTTGTTTGACTTGTATCAGAAAGTGAAAGCTAATGAGATGGGAAAGCTAGCAAGTGATTTCGAGTGTTGTATGCTCTGACCAAAACTTGTTGTTTGGTGGAAATAGGTAAGACCTATTTATACAAGTCGTAACATAACGTACTCTGGTCTCGTAGAAAATGGAAACGGCTGAGTAAAGTGGAAGGAGGTGATAAATGGGTAACGCCTGGAATTGATGTTCCATAATGAAAGGATTGTTTCACCATTATTCCTTGTATTTACTAACCGACTCATTCTTATGACACTTTCATGTAACGGGCATAGTGCACGCCGCACGCTGTAAACTGCCAAACTGATACCCTTTATGAGCATCCCCCAGTTTGTGACATGCGTTAGATGTCTCGAGTGTTTTCATGGGAAAACGTGTAGCAAGGTGTTACTTCTGGCATGGTGGCCTGCCAGTGGCCATGGTAGAGTTGACATGGCTTTGCCAAAGAATAGGCGCGGCCAAATTTGGGGTTTAGATGCAAACCGTGATGTTTTGGCTTTGGGCCGTAAGTTAGGTGGCGAACTTGAATGGTCGAGATCCGCATCTCAGAGGGAAGGATAACCGTTGATTATTGCAACCCTCCGTTTTAGCAGCCAACGTTGAGCATGGCTTTGCCATAGAGTGGGCGCGGCCAAATTAGGGTTTAGGTGCAAACCGTGTGTTTTGGCTTTGGGCTGCAAGTTTCCATGCATCAGGTGGCGAACTTGTGTGGTTGAGATCTGCATCTCAAAGAGAAGGGTAGCCGTTGATTATTGCAACCCTTCATTTTAGCAACCAGCATTGAGCATGGCTTTGTCATAGAGTAGGCGCGGCCAAATTAGGGTTTAGGTGCAAACCGTGTGTTTTGGCTTCGGGACGCAAGTTGTCATGCGTCAGGTGGCGAACTTGTGTGGTCGAGATCTGCATATCAAAGAGAAGGGTATCCGTTTATTATTGCAACCCTTTGTTTTAGCATCCAGCGTTGAGTCATGGCCTTGTCAAAGAGTAAACGCGGCCAAATTAGGGTTTAGGTGCAAACCGTGTGTTTTGGCTTTGGGCCGCAAGTTTCCATACGTCAGGTGGCGAACTTGTGTGGTCGAGATTTGCATCTCAAAGAGAAGGGTTGCCGTTGATTATTGAAACCCTTCGTTTGCAGTAGCCAGCGTTGAGTCATGGCATTGTCAAAGAGTAGGCGCGGCCAAATTAGGGTTCAGGTGCGAACCGTGTGTTTTGGCTTTGGGTCGCAGGTTGCCATGCGTCAGCTGGTGACTTTGGACGGCTAAGATCTGCATCTTAGATGGAAGGGTGGCCGTTGATCGTTGCAACCCTTCGTTTTGGCAACCAATGACGTGAAGGAGAGGCTGGCATGATATAGACGCGGCCAAAACTAGGGTTTGGTGCAAACTGTGGTGTTTGGCCTTGGGCCGCAAGTTGCCGTGCATTAGGCGGAGAACCTTGATGGTCGAGATCTGTATCTCGAAGAAAAGGGTAGACGTTGATTATTGCAACCCTTCATTTTGGCGTGGAGAAGTAGCTGGCATGGTTTGCCATTGGCACGGTGGAGCGGCGGACATGGTTGGCCTGCCTTGGCGCAGAGATGTGGCTGAAATGGTTTGCCATTGGCATGGTGGTGCGGCTAGCATGGTTGGCATGCCTTGGCGCATAGACGTGGCTAGCATGGTTTTCCATTGGCACGGTGGTGCGGCTGGCATGGTTGGCATGCCTTGGCGCAGATACGTGGCCGGCATGGTTTGCCATTGGCACGGTGGTGCGGCTGGCATGGTTGGCATGCCTTGGCGCAGAGACGTGGCTGGCATGGTTTGCCATTGGCATGGTGATGCGGCTGGCATGGTTGGCATGCCTTGGCGCAGTGACGTGGCTGGCATGGTTTTCCATTGGCACGGTGTTGTGGCTGGCATGGTTTGCCATTGGCACGGTGGTGCGGCTGGCATGGATGGCATGCCTTGGCGCAGAGACGTGGCTGGCATGGTTTGCCATTGGCACGGTGGGAGAATTAGGGTTAGGTGTATACAGAGGTGATGTCAGTTAATACTAAGGGTTCTGTCGTGGAACATGATACATGTATAAAAAAAAAAGGTACCCTGGTAATTCTTACGTAAGTACGCTGATTGTTTCAATAAATGCGCTATTGGTCATAGTGATGTCATGCCGGATGTACGGTTTTACGATTTTATCCCTAAGCTAAAAACCACCATCAACACCACCCTATGAAATATCCATCTCTTCTTTGCCTTTTGTATATTCGTATGATTGATAAAGCGTCAAGCATCTAAAATTAAATCTTACTCGTGTATGAATATCCACCCTTTGAAATATGCATGTCACCTAGCCGCATGTGTAGGTTTTGTCACTTTAATTAATCTCTACAAAGCATCAATATTATCTTGTCGTGAATTTCATGATCTGCTATGAAAAAAAAAAAAAAAAATCTAGTAACGTGCTCCGGGCACCATGCTAGCAAGGGTCCATAGAGTCCTCTTGAACAAAAATTTACAAAAGGTCTCAGGTCAGCCAAGGGAGCCTGATTGACTGACAAATCTACAAGAGGTCTCAGGTCAGCCAAAGGTGCCTGATTGACTGGCAAAAAGTCTCAGGTCAGCCAGAGGCGCCTGATTGATTGACTAAAGGTCTCAAGTCATCCAAGGGCGCTTGATTGACTGAAAAATCTACAAGAGGTCTCTGGTCAGCCAAGGGCGCCTGATTGACTGACAAATCTACAAGAGGTCTCAGGTCATCCAAAGACGCCTGATTGACTGACACAAGGTCTCAAGATAGCCAAGGGCGCTTGATTGACTGACAAATCTACAAGAGGCCTGAGGTCAGCCAAAGGCGCCTGATTGACTGGAAAAAGGTCTCAGGTCAACCAAAGGCGCCTGATTGACTGACTAAAGGTCTCAAGTCAGCCAAGGGCGCTTGATTGATCGAAAAATCTACAAGAGGTCTCGGTGTCGCCCAAAGGCGCCCGATTGATCGGGCAAAAGGTCTCGAGTCAACCAAAGGCGCCCGATTGATCGACAAAAGGTCTCAAGACATCCAAGGGCGCTTGATTGGTGACAAATCTACAAGAGGTCTCGTGTCAGCCAAAGGCGCCTGATTGACTGGCAAAAGGTTTCAGGTCATCCAAAGGTGCCTGATTGACTGACTAAAGGACTCAAGTCGACCAAGGGCGCTTGATTGGTCGACAAATCTAAAAAGGTCTCAGGACAGCCAAGGGCGCCTGATCGACTGACAAATTTACAAAAAGTTGCGGGATGCATAGACACCCGGTCGGCTAACGAGTTTACAAAAGGCCCCAAGATGGGTCACAGATATACGAAAAGGTGACGGGTTGATATGCTCATCCGATCGTCCACATATATACAAAAAGGCCCTAAGATGGGCCACAGATATACAAAAAGGCCCCAAGATAGGCCACATATATACAAAAAAGGCGACGGCTTGATATGCTCATCCGATCGGCCACAGATATACAAAAGGGCGACAGGTTGCTCCGTGCATCCGATCATCCACGGATTTACAAAAAGGCGACGGGTTGCTCCGCGCATCTGATTGGCTACAGAAAAGGGGGAGCGAGTTTTTCTACCTTGGAAAAATAAAGGAAAGGGAGAGGCGAAGCATATGGACTTACCTCCATTACAAGGGATTCACCTATAAAGGAGCGTTTTGCCTACCCCAAACATAATCAAGAAGAATACGCACCCATCCCCACAAAGGCGAAACACCAAACACTGCGTTCCATGGAAAATAAAAGAAGGGAGTAGGCGCGCACTAATGTTGCCAAACAACACGCTTCGCATATCTAAGAACACTCGGACTACCCGCACAATTTTAACTGAATATCAACGTACGACAACGGGCAGTATCTACATCCAGAGTCTCCACCTTTAAACGCGCCTAAACACTCGCCAAAGCCAAATCCCGATCAGCTTCGTCTACCAACTTGCGGATGTTGTCCATAATCTTATCGACGATTGTGACCCCGCGTAAGTGAGACAATCTCTTCATGCTCGTCATAAGCTTTACGCGCCTTTAATGAATCACCCTAAGAGACCCCAACATGACCACCTCCTCCTTCAACACTAATAAGCATACTAGTTCACCCCGAAGGTAGGATGGAGATATAAGCGCAGATAAGATCGCCAGAGTCAAGGTATATCCAAGAATCTGTGGAGTCGCTCGATCAGAGAAATGAAGATGACTACCAGATATGGGGCATCCTATAATGGGGACTTTAGGATGGCATCATCAGAGGACAATGACTACTGTTGAAAAGTAGAACTTAAGATAAGGCATGATGTGACTACCGGGTCCTTTGATAATTGACCCAGTAGTCAGGGGACTAATGTTGATACATGAAAAATATTCCCCCTTAGCCGTCCTAGTGCGCCCCCAAAAGG
Organism: Papaver armeniacum; assembly: GCA_023531295.1. Classification (NCBI taxonomy): domain Eukaryota; kingdom Viridiplantae; phylum Streptophyta; class Magnoliopsida; order Ranunculales; family Papaveraceae; genus Papaver; species Papaver armeniacum. Next base: position 783,211 of record JAJJWW010013244.1, read on the forward strand.
GAGGCAAACCCAACATGAAACATGGGGACTTAGGGACTAAAGCCCAAGTCCACTAAGAAAGTATCCATAAGATGGAAATGACAAGGGAGGAATTAATAGGAAAGAAGGAGGTTGTATTAGAGAAGGAGTGGCATTAGTAGTAATTAAGGAGTTTTAGGACATGTGGCATGATATCATAAAATGAGGGGTTTTTGAGAAGTCTATATAAAGGGGCATGTAGTACAATGGAGGGGATCCTTCTCTCTCTCTCCTCTTGGGAATTGGGTATGTTGTGGCTAGGACTTGTAGAACCAAATTTCACCCCTCAACAGGCTTTACAATGTATTTGCTAAGGTTAGCTTCTTTTCCGAATAAAATAACAATAAAAATAAGGTTTATTAGAGCATCAACTACAGTGCCAAGTATGTCCTAATCCTTACAATAGAGTTGTACTACGATGTTACATTATCTATTTTATCTTTTGTTTAAAGGAATCATTATACTCAGAGAATTGGGTTTTTATTTTATGGATTTCCTAATGTATCTGTTAAAAGTCTACACAAATAATGCGTGTGAAAATCAATTAATATCCTGGCGAGATTGGGTATACCCAGATTAATTGGGGTATACCCAATTTTAAAGGGACTCTTTTTATGGGTTTTAAGGGGAGTCCTAATGGGTAAGTTACAAAACTACCCTCACCCTTTAAAAACCTATTACCCTAAATCAGTTTTAATCTTTTCATTTTTTTTCTTCTCTTATTCTTCTTATCCTCCACGACCATACCGGCTCCATCACCCCCACCACCATCAAAACTCGTCGATTAATTCATTGACATCGTCGATTCGAAAACTACGATTAATCTTCATCAATGGATCCACCACAGCGTAAGGGAACTCGTATGAAAGACGCCAATCGAAAACCCAATCAATACAACCCTGGAATTGCAAAACTAGTTCAACATAAAGTGAAGAAAAAAACGGTTGCTGAAGAAGAAATTGAACCCGCTCAAAATGAAGAAATGGTGCGATTAAGAAAGTAAGGGCCTACTTAAACTCACTCAAGTACTTCAATTTCATGTTTGCATGTCAAATTAGGTCAGAAAAATCGATTCTTTGATTTTCAGTTACTTCCGCCGGCAAGGTTTTTAGTTATCGACCCTACCGGGTTTTCATAGTTAGGGTTTTGCCGGCGAGCTATTAGGTTGAAAATCTTGTCGGCTGTTAAATACCTATAACTGTTACTTGCAGAGCCGGCAGGTTATTCAACCTCAGACCCTGCCGGCGATAGTTTTGTTTTTTGGCCGGGATGGTTATAAAAATTTTCCTTGCCGGCTGTATTTCAAATTTGTGTCTCCTGATACCTTGAATTTTAAAACCGGAATGGTATTTGGATAAAACCATGCCGGCTATTTGTTAGCCGGCAATGTATGGGTAAAGGAACTTGCCGACTGGTTTTCTGAAAAATCCAGTTAAGTATTGTGTTCATATTTGTTATACGCCGGAAGGTTATGTGAATCACACCATGCCGATTTATGTTTAACCGACATGTATTTAGATATCTAATCTTCCGACCATTTATCCGCCGGATTTGTTATATATGTCGAACCTGCCGACCTTTAATTTTTTTTTTCTTAATCGTTCATGTTCAGGTTGCAAAAGGCAAAGAAGAAAGCTATGAAAGCTCTTAGTCCTCGAGTTTGGGAATCCTAATGCAAGAAGTATTCAACAAGTCCACGCTAGGCACCTAGTAATCGAAAATGCGATACTTGCTTTTTTAGCGCTCCAACCTCGGATTTTTAACACTCGCCCCTTCACCTTGTCCATTGCACAATTTGTAAGTAATTTTGTGGTTATTTTTTACGCAACCCATGTTGTTTTATCTTCCAATGAAACACCACTAACAAATGTAAGTTTGTTTTTGTGTTTTTGTAGCACGAAGTCGTGAAAGCGCGCTACTTGGAGGAAAAGGGGGAAGCATTCGCGTTCGATGCAAGCTATCACTTCTTGGCACAAAGAATCCCGGAGGATAACCCGGAGTACTTGGATGCCGTATCGTCTTCGGGGGAGGAAGATTGATGGCTTTAGAAGTTTTTGTATAGGTTTTGTGGGTAAACCTCTATGTAAACCCTCACGAGACTATAACTCGTCCACTAAGGTCGCTTAGGGGTTCAAATGCTTGATGCACATGCTAAGTGCATTCGTTTTTATGTTTCAATCAGTGTAGTAACCAAAATTGCATGAATGAAGTGAATTACATCTTCCCATATTCTGTTTTCTGTTTGGTATAAGTACAGGTCGGCATGGTTATAAATCCTTAACATGCCGGCTACAGGAAAGCCGGTAGTGCAATAAATTATGTGCATGCCGACTATATTATAGCCGGCATGTTAGTGAATATTTACATGCCGACCGTTAGATTACTGGCCAAAGGTAGTCGGCTTATTATTCATTCAAAAACCTTCCGGCCAAAACATGGTCGACGTTTTCTTCATCCAAGGACCATGCTGGCTGAAAGTGGTCGGCATTTTATTCAAACGTATACCATGCCGGCTAAATATAGCCAACACTTTCTTCACACGTCGACCTTGCCGACTTATAACATTTTCGAAAACCCATATTTTTGATCGAAATCGAACTCATAAGACGGATTAAAGGTTTAACCTACTGAATTTTTATTTTCAAAAGTTTTAATCTAAACTCAATTAATTAAGCTAATCAGATTTTTAGTGTTAATTAAACAAGGGCATATTAGCCATTTAGAAAATACAAGGTTAAGGGGTGGCTTGGTTTTACTTCATAATGACCAGATTTTGTCTTATTGGGTATACCCCAATTAGTTTGGGTATACCCCAATCTCGCCAGGATTAATATCGTGTATCAAATTTGTATCAGCGGTTCTGATACATCTATACAAAAGACTATGTCTATTTTTATTGAGAATACATAATTAATTTTTGAATTTCAAATATTTTCAAGGTCACCATCATGCCATTCTATTATAAACATTAGCACCGTTTGGCCGGTTAAAATATGTGAAACATGAAATTAAATTGTTGGTAATGTATCAAATGGTAAAATTGAATGGCTAGACTAGTGGAGAGAGGGATTGGACTAACTCGAATACGCACCAAAAATATGTTTTAAAAACAAAAAGATTACACCATAAAAATGTTGTCGCCGAAATTTGGTATATTAAAAAATATCAAAATCATTCCATGCGTTACAAAATATATAGATGCAAGTTTAAACAAGGGTAGTGTAGAATCTACAGATAAATTTTAATACCATGATGATAATATGGTGATTTGCAACTAAGTTTGTATAAAATCAAACATCGAAAGAAACCTAAAATTAGTGCAGATAATATTTTTTCATTGCATTTATCCACGAAACAAAATAGCTTTCCTCGTTCACCATCCTTCACTTCGTATCAGCGAGATTTCGGATATCGTAAGGTCCACCGACACTTGATATATCAAAATAAAGTCGGTGGTATAACCAACATTAAATTCCTTGCGGGTGTGGACATCAATATAATTTATATATAGAGTTAATTTCAAATCTTATTGTGATAAGTATATATATTCTGTGTTTTTCCAAATTTATGTATGATTATTGTATATTAGCTAGGGCGCAAGTTGGACCAGTTTACCAGACAACTTACATTGAATTACCTGGGAGACTCTTGTTATATTTGACATCTTAAATCCCAAGGTACATATTTGTGTTACCGTTATTGGTATTGGGTTACGATGCATACCTTATGTAAATTAAAAAGATTTAGTCACAAGCCAATAATAGGTCATGGTTTGGATATTCTGCAAAATATACTCAGAACCATGACACATGATAAAATCTGAGTCACAATGGATCTTAGGTTAGTAAATAATTTTGAATCAGTAAAAAATTCGGTTAAGGTGGTAAATTGCGAGTCACGATGTGGATTTTGAGTCACACAATAACTTTTGAGCTACATCGCAGGGGTTACCGAGAAATTAAGGAATAGATTTCAGGTCACATTAAAAACTTTAGGTTATAGTTATTAAAAATTTTGTTACAATTCAAGTTTCTAGTTACGAGACACATTTTATGTCACGGTAGCATAGTTTGGCTTACAATGGAAAAGTTTGGATCACCGGCAATTTTATACTTGTATATGTCGAAAAATATACGAGGGTTGGTCGTGTAATTTGATTTTTTTGACTGTGAGGACGAGAGGCTAATGACGAACAGTCCTTGCCTAAACCAAGTTGATGGTCGTTCAAAGACTTCTTCAGTCGCAGATGGAAGGTAGGGTTGGTCTAGGGAAGGAAGCAGAAAGAGATGAGATTAGAGTTTCTTAGTTGCAGAGAGTTGCAGACGAAGAGACTCTAAGAGCGAGAGAGTTGTAGAAAACTTATTCTTGTTCTGTTGTGCTGTGTTTAAATGACCAATCGTAGGTCTATTTATATCTCCGCAAAACCCTAATCTCTAGTCGGTGGGATAATGATAAGGAGAGAGGATCATCACCTTCTCTTAAAAATCTCAGGAATAGATAAGGATAGACAACATGTTTAGTTTATCTTAATCTGACTCCTCACGACCGACTATTCACTTTTTGTGTGCATATGCTGATACCCACACATTGCCATAGACCTTCAGCCCAAAACCCAAAGTTTATCCCCCCCCCCCGTATGTGACGTGTCGTGTGACATGTTAGCATTATTCCAGGTTGTCACATGTTTGCATGTGTTTGCACTTGAAGGCCTTCTATGAGAGCTCTAGAATCCTTCTTGTAGTTGTGTGTATCATGTGAAGAGAACAAGCTTGGATGAGGTTTATGATAACCTAATCTTGAGTGTTAAAGTGAGTCATTTGATAATGGTTGGGGTGATCCGTTTGACCATGGATGAGGCGATCCGTTTGACCTCGGTGGAGGTGAGACGTCTGAGGCTGTCAAACTTAGACATAGTCAACAGAAGCTAGAAACCCGAACCGTATTGAAGAGGTCGGCTGGGAAGGTCAACCATAGATCTACAAGAGCCATCCATACGCGATGGAGGCAAGATGTTGGGCCTGATGAGGCACTGTGGCGAGTCGTTTGACCTCGGCTGAGGTGGTCACACCTAGCTATTCAACTTGGTTAATCGTAGACCTACAAGAGTCATCCATGCGTGGTGGAGGCAAGATTCCGGGCCTGACGAGGTACTGTGACGAGTCGTTTGACCTCGACTAAGGCGGTCAACCATAGACCTATGGGAGATTTTATCTTTGAGTGGTTAAGTCCTTTATTTTGGAGTGACCAGACTCTTTTTCCTTCGAGCGATAAAGGCTCTCCGCTTCTGAGATATAAAGGTGAAAAAGCGGGGGTCTAATAACCACACCTAATATTTCGTTCGACAATCTGTATGGACTAACTCCAATATAATTCTGAGAGAATCAACTAAACAGTCAGACTCAATAAAGTAAAAATATCCAAGAGTTATATTTCAATTTCTCAATACAGCCTGCAATCGGACAGATAGTGAGCCTGATTGATAAGAGAAATAACTTGGACGGTATCAAAAACCAATGTCCAAGCGTCAATCAATTTATATCCAACAACCAAAGGTCAGATTTACCAATTGATTGAACTATGTACAACATGTGATATTTCAATTATATAAACAAATATAATACGGAAAAGAAATAACACAGACACCATAAGTTTTGTTAATGAGGAAAGATTTTTGTTAAAGGGAGAGCAAAAATGGATCCGAGGAGCGCGAGAATCGTAGTTGATTCATCAACTAGGACCGATTCAACATTTTTTTTTTGACCCGGGCAAATATATCCCTACTAAATATAACTATTTACCACAAAACTCCCAAATCACGTAGACAATTTCACCGTTAGCAAATACTAAAAATATCCCCACCACCGCCATCACTATCATCCATCATCTTCCCATGAATTAGTTATTAATTCGATTTTCATTGGAAACTTTGTTATTCTTCTAAGATTTAGTTTCATATGTATATCATGGTTTAAACTCCATGATCACGATCTTGTACCTGTAGAGTACTTTGCACCTTCCTACTTTATGCGATATGCAGACGTATTTCCTCAAACTTCCTCGTCCATGATGAAAAAAAACAAGGATTATTAGTTTATATCCATTGTTATGGGTTTGCTTATGATACCTTCACAAGGAATTAATTGTGATTTTTTGTTTAGGGTTTATTAGGGTCTAATTATACAAGTATGTTGGTTTAACCTTGGAATCAATTCATGGTGGGGAGCCATTACATGCCCTCCTCTGCTAGTGAAGTTATGCCTGACATAAATGAAAAGGTAATGGGACAAAAACACGGCATGTTATCCTGTTTTTGTTTTGCTTTTCTAAGTAATTAGAATCGCATAGTAATCTAAAGATTGGGAGAAAATAGTTATCCCATGGATTTTTGCAGTTAGGAGAGCACTTGGAGGATCGTTGATGGTGGTGGTGCAGTTCGCGATTGGGTGTGAGTTGTTGTGGTTGTTGGCGTATTTAGTAGGGTAAAATTGTCAGAGTTAGAAAAATACAGTGAATTGGTCCTAGTTGACGAGCCAACTACGATTCTCGCACTCCTCGGATCCATTTTTGCTCTCCCTTTAACAAAAATCATGAGGAAACCGCAAATGCAGAAAAACCCCGGGACCTAGTCCAGATTTGAACACCACACTGTATTAAGCCGCTACATACACTAGCCTACTACAAGATAACTTCGGACTGGAATGTAGTTGATCCCTAACCAAGTCTCACACCGATTAAGGTACAGTCGCGTTCCTTACATCTCTGAATCCCAGCAGGACTCTACGCACTTGATTCCCTTAGCTGATCTCACTCACAACTAAGAGTTGCTACGACCCAAAGTCGAAGACTTATAAACAACTCTGTCTCACACAGATAAGTCTATTCTGATAGATAAATCTGTCTCCCACAGAAGTACCTATGAAGTTTTTGTTCCATCTTTTGATAAATCAAGGTGAACATGAACCAATTGATAATCCAGTCTTATATTCCCAAAAAAACAACCTAGAAATATATCTCACCTCACAATAACTTAACTATATGGTAGTAGAAGAAGTTATTGTGGAATCACAAAGAATGAGACGAAGAGATTTGTGATTACTTTTTATATCTTACCTATCGGAGATAAATCTCAAGCAAATCCTATAGAAGATAGTACTCAATACGATAGAACAAGTAAGATCATAATACGCAACTACAGAGAAAATAGTTGGATCCGACTTCACGAATCCCAAATGAAGTCTTCAAGTCGTTAGCCTATAATGGTTTTTGAAAAACCTAGGTTAAAGGAGAATCGAATCTAGTCGCAACTAGGACACAGGAAAGTGTCGGGATTAGGTTTTCCAGTTGCTAGAGTTCTCCCTTATATAGTCTTTCAAACCAGGGTTTGCTTTCAATCAAATCTAAGATATCTTAGTAACAAAGCATTCAATATTCACCGTTAGATGAAATCCTGATTTAAGACTCAAGCTAAGTTTGCTTAAAACCAAAGAAATATCTCTCCACCATTTGATGGTCTTAGCTTGTTACACACAAATGAAATTCATTTAGATATGGGAAACCGTACCTAAACGTGTATATTGAGTTGGCTCAATAATAATTAACCAAAGTTAGCCATATGAACACTTTTGTCTTAACCACATTCATCTATCAATTCTAGATTAAATATGATGATCAATCAATCATGAAAGATAATCAAATGAATCTAATTGTGTTACTCATAAAGTTGTTCAATTGTATATATCTCATAGAAGTATATAAAAACCAATTGAAACAAAATCAGAATGATTCGTAATTGTACAAAGTACTTATAACGAAATAAATTCATGAACATTAAGCAACGGTTTGCAAAGATTGCATTCCTTAATTTATTAATGTAATTGTTCATGAGTATGAAAACATACTTAACCGATTTTAGTACTTTAACCACTAAGTTTGCAAACTGGTACGCAAACTATAGCATCCGGACTTTGGTCTTGTCCAGCCGTTTGCAAATGGGTATGCAAACATCAGTCCCGGACCTAACTCATGTAGAACCATTCGCATACCGGTTCCCGGACTTTAACAGTTAAATTGTTCGCATACTGGTATGCAAACAAGGTTCCAGACCTGAATCAAACCAAAATAGTTCACATATTGGTATGCATACTGTATTGTATCCAGACAAAGGTTAATCGTTCTAAACTCTCATTTCAATCATTGAAACATCCTTAGAAGACGAAAATGGCGGTCTCACACAAATCATTAGATTATAAGTAATTTTCAAGTGATCGAATGATCAATACGAAACTTTCCGAGTCGACATCAAATGATTGTCTCACACAAATCATGTAAGATGTTTCAAGGCAATTTCTACATGATCATCTTTTGACTTATTATTTAGTTTCCAACAAATAAATTGTTTTCAGGTAAACTCATCAAGAATAATGATGAACGTAGCTAAAGTAAAAAGATTTTAACACATATTTCGAGAAATAGATAAGCGAGATAAACTCTGCTCGAAATATCAAATTTGTATAATATAAAAGTATATATAGCTATACGACTAAGTCTCATTAGGAGATATAATAGAATAGATTTCTGAGCGATAGATAGGTTTAGTCTCCATATACCTTTTGTTGATGAAGTTCTTTAAAGCTCTCCTCAGTAGATCTTCGTCTTCAATCGATGAACGTTATGAAGTCTAAAGCTCAGCTACACATTCTATCCTAATATGAGACATAGCTATAAGTAGACTAAAAATCAAGACTTATAGTTTTGATCACCTAAACTTGACAAACAAGATTGAGATAGCAACGCTTGCGAGTTCGACCGAGCAATGCTCTAACAAAAGGCTCTCCGCTTCAGAGTGATGAAGGATTTCGGTTTCAGAGTGATGAAGGCTCTTTGCCTCGGAGCGACGAAGATTCTTCGTCTTCAAGTGATGAAGGCTCTTCGCCTCGGGTTATGAAGGATATTCTCCTTAAAATGATTGGGGATATCCGGGCCTAACCAGGATTTTTCATCTTTAACTGGCTTCTCTTTCTTTAGGAGTTGAACTTCGTTATCCTTTCTTGGGCTTCGTGTTGTTTAAGTTGACACACTCCTCTGATGGATGACCGCATTCATGGGCCTGAGTACTTCAAATGGGTTGGACATCTCAATAGAGTGATGATTTTGTCTTGGATTAGCAAATTATGATTTTATCCTTAGGACGTAAAATGACTATTTTACCCTCGGTCCAAAAATCACCATCTATATTAAGTCCCTAATGAGTGTGGAACCGTAAGTATTGTATATTGAATATATAGATGGTGCATCCCTTTCCTGTGAAATGCTGATTAGTTTTCCTATTATGTTTCATCATAATTTTACTGAATTATTTCTCGTGCAATCTGATCCTAACGAGAGCTTTATCGAGACGTAACGTTTAATGTGAGCTTGCTAGCCATAAGCTAGGGAATATTTTGTGAAAAATACGTGCGAGTCCCCAATGCTAATACATCTTCATTTAAGCTTTTTGATTTAATACTCGATGTTTAACACTTCTGCTTGCCTTTTATATTGAAAACCCTAACTTTGAACTTCATTTGCATCAAAATAGTAGTTGAATGTGCTGAGGCTCGAGCAGGAGCATGAGAGCATGTCTGGCGTCGCCTAGGGAATTCCTAGAGTAGGTTGACGTGAGAATTAGGGTTTAATTTCCTTATATAAACCCCTTGTAAAAGACCTTCTGACTAAGTTTCCTTATTTGAGTCATCAAACACCTTTATGGCTTGTATTTTCTCTCGGTTTCCTTTTATGAACCTATTTCCTTATAGAATATTCACTTTAATTAAATTTCACTTATATATGGAATCTCTTCACTTAAATCAAAACATTACATTTTCTTGTTTTGACTCAATTTCCTTTTGTATGCCGTTCTTTTTTGAGATATAAGATATGTCTTGGCTTCATTAAAGAAAACCTAAACCGTGTATAAGCTTTCTTGGGTGCGCATAGGCTTTGGCCAGCCATCCCATTCATGTGGAAAAATCCTTGTCCCTTTAGTCTAGTCCTCTTTTATCAAATATTTCCTAATTTGATATAAACTCTTGATATAAAGTCCTTCAACTCAGAGTGAAAAGCATACATATCCAAATTTGGCACCCTAAACCCATGTGTATCCCTTGGCTTGGGCGTGACCTTGCTAAGCACGCTTCCGCTTGCAAAACTGCTTCTTTGTAGCAATAAAACTCTTCCTTTTATCAAATATTTCTTTATTTGACATTGTTTCTTATATGAACTCCTTCTGTAACAAGTGAAAAACTCCTATAACTTCGATTTTGGAAGCCAAAAATTGTGTGCACGACCTCCTTTTGTCGCGAGCAATCCCTAGCCGGTCCCTCATCTTTGACAACAAATCCCACTTGCATTCAAACTCTTATACTGCATGTTTATATACTAAGGTACATCTCTTTTATTTTACACAATACCTTTTTTTATCTCTTATTCTCTTTCATTCTTATAGAAAATAAATTTTTGAAGTGTTTTAATTATGTTTTCTGAGATGTCTAGTAGTAATGATTCTTCTTCCAATCATGATGATCCAAATAGGAATAATATAGAGGATTCTGCAACAAGTAACACCATGATTATCGTGACTCCAAAAGCTAATTCTAACTTTGTTGGTGAGTTCAAATGTATTTCCTCTGTCATTGATGGATATCCGACTCCTCTAGTGAACCACGTGTTCTCCTTCATGAAGCCAATCAACCCTCTCGGTCGGATTTATCTTATTGTTCCTTTGTCGATAGTACATTTATGTATAGAACGTGGAGATTTTCATGCTTCCTTTGTTAAGTTCAAAGCGCGTCAAGATCCCTGGATTTTTGGCCTGAGTGGGTGAATCTCATGCTAAGTTCTGATACCCTGAGACAAATCTTGGAAAAAGCGGGTATCTATCATGTTGTTGTTGTTGGGGTTCAGAGCCATCTACGTGCTAATCTTGCGGAAACATATTAGCTAACAAGAAACACTTGATCTCTCGGATTGCTCCATGAACCTTACTATGATCTAAGATAAGAAAAACAGAAAGAGAACCACATAGATGCAAGCCATAAAAAAAGCAACAAAAGTAAAGTACTCACGAATTTAACGTGGTTTAACAATATACACAATGTGTGTAATATTGTATACATCCACCAAACGGATACGACCTATTTATTCATTATAGAATCACCACTGAGAATTATACAACTGATTGAATAAATCAATCCATCGACTCACCACAACGTGACCGAACACAAGAACTCTCACAAGCACTCTATAATATCCAAAGTAGTGTCTTCACCCATACGAGATAACGTTTACCACATTATCTACCACAACAAGATGATATTCTCTGCACACCTTGATATAGATTACCATGGATGCCTTTATCTCAACACCAATAATCTAATCCAGCACCACCAAGATGATCTTCTCCTCAACAAGATGTTTTACCAACATCTCCATATGAATACTCCATAATGACATATCTTCCAATATCGATAAGTATCCCATAAGCACCATAATGGTGTACTCCTTCCACCATTAGGTCTCTCACATAACCACCTCAAATAGGTGGGATGAATCCCTCACATCTCTACGAGATTTACATTGAGAATTCCATGACTAAAACACTTAGCCTAGACCTCCTTATATAGGAGTCACAAACTTGGTTCCCAAGTATTAGCCTCCTTGGTTTAGGAAATTATCTCCAACTAGGAAACCATGGTTAATTTAGGTATTCCATATTTATGGAAGTTGACCTAAACTAGGAAACCATCGTTTCCCTACAATTATCTACCTCGGATCATGTATGAGACGATCAACTTGTTATCCCTCCATCTTCTGAACATCGATTGCACCATCACTGTTGACTACATATCCTCAATAGGAATCAAACCGAAATGTAGTTCACCCAAATTGTTCCATAGAACCTCCACCAGAAGAGAGCAAACCAAACTTGAACGTTACCAACTCGGACTTAACAATCCAACCTCATTGGTGATTGAACAAATCTCCACAACGGTGAAAAATCTGACCATCTCAACAAATCAACATCATATGATCATCCGTTATGCAACATCTTGAGAAACACCTTACTCCTTTATGTTCATAACTCCACATTGATGGGCATCATTCTATGTGTATTGCATGCCAACTCAATCAGACCATATACCATTGTTACCCATATGCTTCTATCGAACTTAGTTACAGTCATTATGCGCCCTTGAGCCTTCACCACCTCCGAACTTGCTCCATACTACGAACACATCTCCGTCTTGGATTTCCTTGCTCCACCTGAGTCAATGTTACGCTCTTATAAGCCACTAACTCCAAGTTGCGTACCACATCCATTAGGGTTGACATCCATAACTACTCGATAAGCAAATGAAACTACCACAGTAGCCACCATGCGTCTGCCTAAGCATTACCTTAGCAGAACCATAGTCTTCATCTTCGTCTCTAAACTCCAGCTAATTCAATTGCTTCTTAAAACAACTGATTACACACATGCTCTCTCCACGATCATGTCCACCAAAGTGAGTTAACGAGAAACCTTGCGTTAGTTTTTCATAAACCAACCATCATGTTAGCTTCCAAGAAACTAACCATCTTGTATGTACCAAAGCATATTGAGCATGACTCTAACTGCGCACCAAATAGAACCAATCCATGGATCATTGCCACTGCGTGCTAATATCGAGCTCATCTCTATGAGTCTTGCTTTACGGCCTATCTCTGTTTGGATTATGATTCTACGACCATATTTCCCCAATTGAGTTTTACTCCTTCAAAAAGCTCATCATATCTTCAACTAATGCATACATACCATACTAAATATGTCCAGCTTCATAGAGTCTTCAACAGATGACACACCAATTATCTTCATCACTTCAGCAACCTCAACGGGCTTTGACAACAATGTCCTTTTTACGGGCTTTAACATAATTATCAAGATAGTCTTTTATCAATTTCATAGTAAGCATGTAGTTTCGACTTTGCGAGAGTCAAACCACAACATAGTAAGACTTGGATAACACTGTGACTAATGTCGAAGAATTCATTGTTACCGTCGTAACAATACATAATGTCACATATTCTTTCTTGTGCATATCCCTTTCCGAATCTTGCTCCAAACGTACACCAATATTTCGAAATCTGATAATCCGTCCTCCACAGAAAGACCCAATCTCTCAGCCATAATCTGAAACCTTTGGAAACTTCCTCAAGATCCAAGCAATTCAAGACGCTGTTGTGTTTATCTTCTCAAACTATGTAGATAAAATATCTTGACGGAAACTATATCGTTGCTGAACCAAATTTCTCAAAAGAAAACTTTACCTTAATCTCTACAGGCTTTGTCAAATCTGTAGCAGACGAGCAAACCCCCAAATATTATCATCACTATAATGTAGCTCTCTCCAATAGAAAGTCTCACACTAATCATCAAGAAATCAAATATCTAATAGATAATAAAAGGTTGACGGAAAAACACGCCGAAAAATTGCATCCTTACTCAAATTCATGTGCCGTGTTTTCTCCTAAGTAATATGCGCTAGCTCGCAGCCACATGGTAGGCTGGTAAAAGTGGTTTTCCTACAACTTATACTGCAAGTGCACAGTGCCTATTGGAGGAAGGGCAAGTACAGGTCGATCCACAGGGAAATGGAGTGTGTGTAAAGTTGATCTCAAGCTTGCTAAACTGATTTCTAAGAAGGTAACACAAATGTGGGTTGTCGATATGACTGAATGGAGTGATAGTGATTCTAAACTAAGGCAGCAATTAGATTGTAACTAATTTGTAGAACACTAGGGTAGTGAATCCACCTTCTAACCTCATGCTAAGGTAATGTGGCTCTGGTTAAGTTCTTGTGCCTTCCCTTGAAGGTCTCTAATGGGTGTTTATTAACTAATTGTCACTAATTCACCCTAGTATGAGTTGTCTTCTTACAAGTACAACTCATCACAGGCTCATAAGCTCTTTAGTTAATTACTAATCCTAAGACATTATAGCTCAGCAAAAACAGAATCAAAGACAAATTACTTGACATGAAATTAGGGGTTTCAACAACACCCTAGCTAATTAAATTAAAACATCAAAGGAAACAATTAAACACAAATTAATTCTAGTTTGGTGCACTGGCTAATCCAGGCATATCCATTCACATACACTGCTCACCCTCTATTTATACATGCAAAAACCCTAATTCACTTCAACTTGGAAAATAAATGGCGACCCACTCACCCAAAGCCTCTGAATTTGTTGTTTCCTCTGTCAATTCGTCTCTGCAAGCCCTTAATGTGTTGTTGGAGAAAAAACCCTAGATTTATCTATCTCAAACCTAGATTCTAGGGTTTGAGAAGAAACTATGAAGGAGATAGCTAAATCTAGAGACGGTGGTGAAGGCGGCTGTGGTGGCTGAGGGGCTGCTGGTGTCAGGGGATGGAGATGGTGGTGGTGTCTCTGCAACTTTGGTCGGGAGAAGAGGAGAATGGGGTTTCTCTGAAACTGTCGGGGAGAAAGAGAAAAGGGAAGTGAGAAATGGGGGAAGGTGTGTTTGGCTCGATGGGTGTAGGTGTAGGTGACTTCGATGTGGAGCGGGAGCAGCGACGGACGATGTGCATGGTGGAGCGACCGTTGGATCTAGGAGAACCCGATGCGTGGGCTGATGCGACCGTAGGATGCAGAAGATGGAGATCTCAATGGCTCAGGGCGAATCGGGCTGTGGACTCGGGTTATGGGCCGGGTCTTGGATTGCTCTAGCCCATGTCTTGTAAATGGGTTGCTACTTGTTGGGTTGCAACTGATGCGCGCGCGGGCTTTGGCTTTCTGCTCCATAGACGCTTGCCTCCAATTTTCTGCTCTTTTGGCTCCTCAATTTCTCCGAGCTTTATTTACTACCTAAAAACACAAAATTAATTAGTACAAATATTTATTCTTGAAAACAAAGAAAATACAGAATTTGGGATAATATCTGATTTCTGAGCACAAAAGATGAGTTAAATGTCAATAAAAAGATGTGGAAATATGCAATATTTGGCACTCATCAAATACCCCCAAACCTGAATTTTACTTGTCCTCATGTGAAACAGAAATTAAGAAATCCTAACTATACCACTGTCGCTGGTCTCTCGAATGCATTTAGCGTATGCACTAAGCCTTTAAACCCCTAGGTGTCCCTAGTGGACGAGTTGTAGTCTCGTGAGGGTTTACCAGAGGTGTACTCACAAAACCTCTCCAACTTCAGAGTGTAAAAGAGTCTCAAGCATCCAAGGAGCTATGAGGACATAGAGTTTCTGCATGCTAGTAACACGAAGTTAGAACTACCAAAGAACGCCTTCTCATCCTTAAGAGTTGAGCGAGAAATAACCATACCATATGAAAGAATTCGGATTCGATAGTGATCACAAGCCTTGACTTCTGCCTCACCAATAGGGTTTTATGATAATTGCACTCAAAAAGACCGCTTTTTTAGTCTCTCACGTGTGCAGCGGAATAAAGAGAGAAATCCCGCACACGTTGAAGATGAGAAGGATAACCTTCCGAAATAATTTTCGGAGACTCACAGAGTTGTGGACAAAAAGAATCTTTTTCGATGATCTCTAAGAAAGGAAATCAACCATTAGCAAGGATGGGAGTACTCACTTACCTTCTCACCCGATCGGCAATTAATATCACTCTCTCAGCATTCATAGAAACGTCTTCAATCTTCGGTCTTCGGTCTTCAATAGCTGATGATGAACTTCACAAAAACTTGACAAACATTTTTTTTTTTTTTGAATTTAAAACATGAAAATAACAAATAAACAATAAAACTCAATTTTACACAATTTGTATTGTCTTGATTTCATAAACTTCACTAGTTCTCATCTTATTTTCTTTTCTCTTCTTTGTTGCATGTAAACCTTGGACTATTTCAACTTTTCTTCAAATATTCTGATGATGCTCCGCTTGCTGACGACGATGTGTTTCTATGAATCTGTTGATGTTGTTGAGAGGGAGAGAGTGATGCTAACTGCAAATCGAACTACAAGAAGGAGTTTTCATCTTTAAACGTCACCCTCATGATTGACGAAATTAGCACTCAAGAGATCAAACATAGTGCTGAAAGTGGTGCGAAGTTGGGTAGCTCACCATTCCTACCCGGAATTGACGTACGGTGACACACACTCTAACAGATTTTTTAGAAAGTCACAAAAATGAAGGTTGGTGCCTCTCTTGATGTAAAAATGGGTAGTCACCACTATGGGTGATCACAATTCTACTACCGAATATCTAAACAGCACCTAATTCGCCCTCCGATATGGTTAAATCCAACTTTAACGCTCTAATCAACTAAGAAACCCGATTGTGTTCTCCAGTACTTCCAAGTTCTGTTATTTCGGTCCGACTCTCTATGTAAACATAGCTAGAAGCATGCTAGTGACTCTAAAATCTCTAAAAGTTGGAGGTTTTTATGTACATATTTACAAAGAGTTTTTTTTTTTTTTTTTTTGAAATAAAAGACTAAAAACTCTATATGCAAATGCACCCCCAAACCTAAATCAAACATTGTCCTCAATGTGTCAACAGATGATAAGAATTCAAAAAGTCACATACCAAGAGAACTATGATGATAAGAGAAAAGGGAAGAGATTACCGGTATGTCGGCGGGAGCAAGGTTAGAACTTCATTAGTCAAGGCTAGAATCCAACATTCTGAGATCTTATTGGATTAGCACAATAAAAAGAAGACTCAACCGATTCAAAATAGAAAATTTAACAAGCCCTACTGGATTATATACAAGAAAAATTCACCATACACCAACAATCTAAAGAGTTGAGGATCAACCCAAAAGAAGATATGCAGAGACATCAACAACCTTACACAAATATAACATGAGAGCGTAAGTAAGATTGTATAAGTGAATGATTTTCCCCCCAAACCTAAACTTGTCAACAGATGTGCTTTTGAACACAAAATCTTGCAATTTTAAAGGCAGATCATGCACTAGGTCTAGTTCAAAATGGACACTTTTAGGAACGGGTAGAGATACACATTCCAACTGTGGCTCCCTACAGGTGTTATACTTTGATGCAAAATAATCCAAGAGGACTTGGGAAGCACAAAGCTCTAGGCCTAGATTAGGAACTCTCAGAATAGTTGGTTTAAGATTTTTGTGACAGGCCAAACCTAGGTTAGGTGGAAATCTATCAACTTGTGACATGGACAGGGGGCCACATGCATCCAATTTGTTCTTATTCATTTGACTCTTAACATCACTACACACTCTTCTTGAGTCAGAGACAAGAAGTGCAGTATCATGCTCACAATCATTGAACAAATTAGCAAATCCCAATTGATAATCATCATCAAAAATTTCAACCTCATGCATAAGAGAACCAGGAGAAACATCATGTTGTAACCTAGGCATGGAATCAGACACATCAAAGTTGTTTTCATGCATAGTATCATTGGTGTCAACAAAAATTTCAACATTTCCTAAGTCACAACAGGTGGTATAGCATGCTCACTTTCACAGAACAATTGCACATGCCCAAACTCAGAGTTAACCTCGCATGCATCTGCAGATTTAGAAGAAACCTCATTCATGGAGGTTGGAGCAAATCCTAATGTCTCTGAGTCCACAGGCTTCACCATATTTTCAGCATATACAAGCTCTTCTAACATGTCATATTCATCCTCATCATCATCATAACAAAAATGCATTTTCCTATTCAAAATTGTAGCATTTCTAGTGTACTCATTTACCTCTAGATTAGGTTCATATTCAGTGTCATTTGCATGAGTAAGAACACTATTTTCAAAATTTACTTTATTAGGGACAACAAACATCTTATCATGAGATTCCTTCCATTCTTCATTTTGTAACTGAATTAGGTTCATTTGAAGAATCATAGTGAGTTGTTCAATTGAAGGAGAGTCTTCACTAGTGGGTATGCATGCCTCATCTGGAAATTCACTTCATGGTTGTGCATGAGGTTCACTAGAGAAGGGAAATTCAGACATGTTGCTATATGGATGATCATGCATTGCATTCAATTCAAACCTAGCATTGTTTTGCTCTATGAGTTTGAGATTCTCCATTATCAACTGCATACATGGGTTCACTGGAGGACAGCATTGTTCAACCTCCCACTGTGGTGAATGATACATGTGCACATGGTCATTAGGGTCTATGTATTGATGCTCAGGACTATGAAAATGTCCATAACAGTCCCTATAACTAGTGATATCATGGTCTGTGGGGGGTTCGTAACATGAATCATGCCCGTAAGCATGTTCTTTGATGGATTTGTTTTCATCCCCAGTTGCAGATCAAAATCCTGACATGATCTAGCAACTCAATTTGAACTCAAAAAGAAGCACCCATAGCCTAGCACACATCAAGCATGTTAAAACACACAGTTAATCAATTTTCAGCACAGATAACTAAAAAATGATATATCAATAAAACACCAGAACTTAGGGTTCAAGCACACATGAGTGCTTGTTGTTGCTGTAAGGTACAACACAGGTTATGTGGGCTTCAGCCCAGTTTATGCAGAGCCCAGTGGTTATGGGTTCCAGCCCAGTTTATGTGGGCTTCAGCTTGTGCACAGGTTGGCAAGTTCTCACAACACAGGTCTAAGAGCAGCTCAGCTTATGCACTGGTTATGTGCACAGAGCAATACAACTATATGCACAGCACAGATTGTACACAGCACAGAGAACACAAACTCACAAAAATGACACCCAATTTCTAGCACACAGGGGTGCTGGATGTTGTTGGTTAAGGGAGACACAGCACTGGCAGTGCACAGTGCAGGTAATGTGCATCACAGCACAGCTTATGCACAGCCCAGTTGTTGGCAGGAGCACAAGAAAAGCAAAAAAATTTGTGAGGTGCACAGGGTAATGGGATGTGCTCACTCAATGTGAAGCATGTGCTAGGTTTGTGTGTTTGAAAATCAACAAGCTATTGCTAACACAATTCCTGCTACTCAACACTCACTCAAATCCACACAAATTGCAGAAGCTGAATCACACATGTATGCAAATAACAATTTTAGCAATCTATAACACATTTGTCATGCACAGATTCAATAGATGATGCCAACAGGGTCAGTTGATCTCAGTTTTCAGAGATTAGGCACAGGATATGCAGATATTCACAGGGTTGTGTGGTCACAGATGTACACATGCAATGGATGCAACATGGCACTTGTTATGAGGCAAAGTGGCACAGGGTTGACAGGGTATCTCAACAGAATTGCAGACTTAACATTCAATAAGTGCAAATGACAGCAAGTGAAGATGCCTTAGCAAGTGACAGATTACAGATATTGTTACACAGGTGCACAGATTAGCAGATGCAACAGCAATTGACTAATATAGTCAAGTGACAGGGTATCAACAGGTTTAGTTGATGTCAACAGGGTCAGTTGACCCCTTTGGTTTTCACTGGCTATGATCAGGGTATGCAACACAAGTGGTTATACAAGCCTAGCAACATATTCAACAAGCTTGTCAACAGAACATAGGGCATGCAAGATGCAGCGCTGATGATGTCAACTAAGTAAGTTGATATCAACCACCCAGATTGATGTCGGCTAGGGTTTGCAAAGCAAACTTGGATATCCAAGTTGCAGCTCACACTCAACGGCTTGGGTAGTGGAGTCAAGCACGTAGGCGAGATGGAGGCTAAGGGTTACATCACAGGCCTTGTAGAGGCCTAGATTGCACAAACACTGAGAACACACAAGGTCTCCAGATTTCAGATATTGATCAATACCTAGCAAGAGGTTTTATCATGCAATCAGGGTAGTGCTTCGGCATGATAGCTAATTTGTTATGCAAGGGCAATACAGGTGCATAAACAATGATACTCAGCCGACTTTCAGTCATGCACAGATTATAGCATTCTCAGTTAGCATGTGTATAATTCAAAGATCATGGAAATATTCAGATGGCTACCAACAATTGCAGAGGCTCAGGGCTTTGCAAGGCTCAATATATCATGCATTCATGGTTCACATACATATATTCATCACACAGAGCAGAGTTAGGGATTAATACCACCGATAAAAATCGGGTTTAGGCAATTCCACTATTGTCCTGCACTTTTTCTTCTCCTCCTAGGCTTGCTCAGCAGATGTTGCAGGTACCTGCTAGCTCAGCAAAACAATCTCAGTTCCAAAAATTGCATAGTTAAAGCAAGAGAGCACTAATGCTATGGCAAAATTCAGAGCTACACCTAAGGTACAAATTGAGACAAAGGATAACAATAACTGACAACAAGGTTCAGTGATGTTATGGAGCCGAAACAACAACTGCTAGGATGCAGAGTGAGTGCAAGCTACAAATGAGTATGCTCGGGATGAATGTTTCAATGTATTAAGCTGATGATTGTGTTATACTCTAGTGCTGAGTAAGCAACATGCATTGACAGGTGCAAACTAGCATGCTTACTCTCTAAGCTATAGCATGTGCAAACTGAGAGAAAAACAGGTTACAAGCTGCAAGAAACAATGAGCTAGAAGAAGCACAAAAGAAAACTAGCAATAACAGATGCAGAGATGTACAGGTTTATGATACAAATCAGCCAAGTAAACTGCAGGGCTATAGCAAACTGAAAATTACAGGGTGATATGAAGATGCAGAGTTTAACAAAAAGATCTGAAAAACAAAAGAAAAACTACTACAGCTAATGCTAAACCGATGTGAAGGAAACTGCAAGGGTGATTGACACACTAAGCTAACAATAAGATACAGATACAATTGATGCTATACTAACAGTAGTAGACAACAAGATAAAATCTAACACATATATACAAAAGTAGATTGAAAGTCAGTAAAGAAAGAAATTTCTCAACACTACCACTTCCCCGGCAGCGGCGCCAAAAACTTGGTAGGCTGGTAAAAGTGGTTTGCCTACAACTTATACTGCAAGTGCACAGTTCCTATTGGAGGCAGGGCAAGTACAGGTCGATCCACAGGGAAATGGAGTGTGTTTAAAGTTGATCTCAAGCTTGCTAAACTGATTTCTAAGAAGGTAACACAAATGTAGGTTGTCGATACGACTGAATGGAGTGATAGTGATTCTAAACTAAGGAAGCAATTAGATTGTAACTAATTTGGAGAACACTAGGGTAGTGAATCCACCTTCTAACCTCATGCTAAGGTAATGTGGCTCTGGTTAAGTTCTTGTGCCTTCCCTTGAAGGTCTCTAATGGGTGTTTATTAACTAATTGTCACTAATTCACCCCTAGTATGAGTTGTCTTCTTACAGTACAACTCATCACAGGCTCATAAGCTCTTTAGTTAATTATTAATCCTAAGACATTATAGCTCAGCAAAAACAGAATCAAAGACAAATTACTTGACATGAAATTAGGGGTTTCAACAACACCCTAGCTAATTAAATTAAAACATCAAAGGAAACAATTAAACACAAATTAATTCTAGTTTGGTGCACTGGCTAATCCAGGCATATCCATTAACATACACTGCTCACCCTCTATTTATACATGCAAAAACCCTAATTCACTTCAACTTGGAAAATAAATGGCGACCCACTCACCCAAAGCCTCTGAATTTGTTGTCTCCTCTGTCAATTCGTCTCTGCAAGCCCTTAATGTGCTGTTGGAGAAAAAACCCTAGCTTTATCTATCTCAAACCTAGCTTCTAGGGTTTGAGAAGAAACTATGAAGGAGATAGCTAAAGCTAGAGACGGTGGTGAAGGCGGCTGTGGTGGCTGAGGGGCTGCTGGTGTCAGTGGATGGAGATGGTGGTGGTGTCTCTGCAACTTTGGTCGGGAGAAGAGGAGAATGGGGTTTCTCTGAAACTGTCGGGGAGAAAGAGAAAAGGGAAGTGAGAAATGGGGGAAGGTGTGTTTGGCTCGATGGGTGTAGGTGTAGGTGACTTCGATGTGGAGCGGGAGCAGCGACGGACGATGTGCATGGTGGAGCGACCGTTGGATCTAGGAGAACCCGATGCGTGGGCTGATGCGATCGTAGGATGCAGAAGATGGAGATATCAATGGCTCAGGGCGAATCGGGCTGTGGACTCGGGTTATGGGCCGGGTCTTGGATTGCTCTAGCCCATGTCTTGTAAATGGGTTGCTACTTGTTGGGTTGCAACTGATGCGCGCGCGGGCTTTGGCTTTCTGCTCCATAGACGCTTGCCTCCAATTTTCTGCTCTTTTGGCTCCTCAATTTCTCCGAGCTTTATTTACTACCTAAAAACACAAAATTAATTAGTACAAATATTTATTCTTGAAAACAAAGAAAATACAGAATTTGGGATAATATCTGATTTCTGAGCACAAAAGATGAGTTAAATGCCAATAAAAAGATGTGGAAATATGCAATATTTGGCACTCATCACTACACCACCATATACATTGTAGTATTTTATATTTATTCTTTAAACTCTTGAAGTGTCCAAGCGATACCTTTTTAATTCCTCACAACGGGATTCACCAAAGTAGGAACGTATCCGCAACACAAATAGACCAACATGTTTCTTCCAATGGTCTTGCACTTCAACCAGCTCCGATCGACTTCAAATGGTGTACAACCAAAAATAACTCTTCGACTGAACGTCATCGGCAAGAATCAAAAGATCACAAACTATCTAGCTTCTCCATCAGAAACAGTACGAGAGAAACTCCAGAAAACATTGTTCTACCCGACACAATGCCATACTCAACATAGACAAACAAAACCTACAAACTGTGTCGACAAACTTCTTCTTATATAAAAATAATAAACCATAGATCCACCACAACCAATATCACATCTCATCCAACGATCCATGTCCTGCAACTTATTTGTAGCCACATGCTTCAAATACTCAGACTGAAAATCAAACTTTTCACTTCTGGAACATATGAAATCCTGGCCAACGATCAATACTTCCAAAACGAAAACACTAAGAGATTTCCCAAATCCTATTGTAACAAACAATTAAGGCGGAAGGAGTATGAATTCATCTTCACATTCTTCAACTTAATGTTAAAGAAAATCAGCAACATGATCTAATTGATGACGATTGATAACCAAACTATTGTTTCCCTTGGTTTGGAACAATAATGAGACTTTGACATGCTAATATTACATCTTTACTTCCACGAACATACAAACCAATATTTGTATCTCAACTACGATACTCTTGCCTTCTTGTGTCTTGCCAAGCAAACACCGATTAATTGAAAACCAAATCTACGTAGGTCTTTCAAACAGTTCACAAGAATCTAGTACGAAGTATAGATAATAAATAAACTTACTTGAAGCCATGCATAGAGTTTCTGCTCCAATAAGTATCAATGCCAAATCTCCAGTATAGAGCACCAAAACATCAAGACCATACATCTTGACCACATCGAATGCAGATCACCTGATATAATCACATTCCTTTAAAAAGTACGCTTTACTTTACTTTGTTCCCAAAACTGATGAAATAAAATCCTACACATGCTTGATAACATCAAACTCTGCATCTTCGGAAGCTGTAACATCAAATCCTCACATACTTGATGAAACCAAATCCTTTGTCTTCAAAATTTTCTGCCGATCCAGAAAACCCAAAACTTCTCTCTTCTAACCTCTATCCAACCATAGCTCTGATACCAATTGTTGGGGTTCAGAGCCATCTACGTGCTAATCTTGCGGAAACATATTAGATAACAAGAAACACTTGATCTCTCGGATTGCTCCATGAACCTAACTATGATCTAGGATAAGAAAAAGAGAAAGAGAACCACATAGATGCAAGCCATAAACAAAGCAACAAAAGTAAAGTACTCACGAATTTAACGTGGTTCAACAATATACACAATGTGTGTAATATTGTCTACATCCACCAAACGGCTACGACCTCTTTATTCATTATAGAATCACCACTGAGAATTACATAACTGATTGAATAAATCAATCCATCGACTCACCACAACGTGACCGAACACAAGAACTCTTACAAGCACTTTATAAGATCCAAAGTAGTGTCTTCACCCATACGAGATAACGTTTACCACATTATCTACCACAACAAGATGATCTTCTATGCACACCCTGATATAGATTACCATGGACGCTTATATCTCAACACCAATAATCTAATCCAGCACCACCAAGATGATCTTCTCCTCAACAAGATGTTTTACCAACATCTCCATATGAATACTCCATAACGACATATCTTCCAACATCGATAAGTATCCCATAAGAACCATAATGGTGTAATCCTTCCACCATTAGGTCTCTCACATAACCACCTCAAATAGGTGGGATGAATCCCTCACATCTCTACGAGATTTACATTGAGAATTCCATGACTAAAACACTTAGCCTAGACCTCCTTATATAGGAGTCACAAACTTGGTTCCCAAGTATTAGCCTCCTTGGTTTAGGAAACCATCTCCAACTAGGAAACCATGGTTAATTTAGGTATTCAATATTTATGGAAGTTGAACTAAACTAGGAAACCACCGTTTCCCTACAATTCTACACCTCGGATCATGCATGAGACGATCAACTTGTTATAACTCCATCTTCTGAATATCGATTGCACTATCACTGGTTGCATACATATCCTCAATAGGAATCAAACCGAAATGTAGTTCACCCAAATTTTTCCATAGAACCTCTACCATAAGAGAGCAAACCAAACTTGAACGTTACCAAATCAGACTTAACAATCCAACCTACTGGTGATTGTACAAATCTCCACAATGGTGAAAAATTTGACCATCTCAACAAATCAACATCATATGATCATCCGTTATGCAACATCTTGAGAAACACCTTACTCCTTTATGTTCATAACTCCACATTGATTGGCATCATTCTATGTGTATTGCATGCCAACTCAATCAGACCATATACCATTGTTACCCATATGCTTCCATCGAACTTAGTTACAGTCATTATGCGCCCTTGAGCCTTCGCCACCTCCGAACTTTCTCCATACTACGAACACATCTCCGTCTTGGATTTCCTTGATCCACCTGAGTCAATTTTACACTCTTATAAGCCACTAACTCCAAGTTGCGCACCACATCCGTTAGGGTTGACATCCATAACTACTCGATAAGCAAATGAAACTACCACAGTAGCCTCCATGCGTCTGCCTAAGCATTACCTTAGCAGAACCATAGTCTTCATCTTCGTCTCTAAACTCCATCTAATTCAATTGCTTCTTCAAACAACTGAATACACACATGCTCTCTCCACGATCATGTCCACCAAAGTGAGTTAACGATAAACCTTGCATTTGTTTGTCATAAACCAACCTTCATGTTAGCTTCAAAGAAACTAACCATCTTGTATGTACCAAAGCATATTGAGCATGACTCTAATTGCGCACCAAATACAACCAATCCATGGATCATTGCCACTGCGTGCCAATATCTAGCTCGTCTCTATGAAACTTGCTTTACGGCCTATCTCCGATTGGATTCTGATTCTACGACCATATTTCCCCAATTGAGTTTTACTCCTTCAAAAAGCTCATCATATCTTCAACTAATGCATACATACCATACTAAATATGTCCAGCTTCACAGAGTCTTCAACAGATGACACACCAATCATCTTCATCACTTCAGCAACCTCAACGGGCTTTGACAACAATGTCCCTTTTACGGGCTTTAACATAATTGTCAAGATAGTCTTTTATCAATTTCATAGCTAGCACGTAGTTTCGACTTCGCGAGAGTCAAACCACAACATAGCAAGACTTGGATAACACTGTGACTAATGTCGAAGAATTCATTGTTACCGGCGTAACAATACATAATGTCACACATTCTTTCTTGTGCATATCCCTTTCCGAATCTTGCTCCAAATGTACACCAATGTTTCGAAATCTGATAATCCGTCCTCCACAGAAAGACCCAATCACTCTCAGCCGTAATCTGAAACCTTTGGTAACTTCCTCAAGATCCAAGCAATTCAAGATGTTGTTGTGTTTATCTTCTCAAACTATGTAGATAAAATATCTTGACGGAAACTATATCGTTGATGAACTAAATTTTTCAAAAGAAAACTTTACCTTCATCTCTACAAGCTCTGTCAAATCTGTAGCAGACGAGCAAACCCCCAAATATTATCATCACTATAATGTAGCTCTCTCCAATAGAAAGTCTCACACTAATCATCAGGAAATCAAATGTCTAATAGATAATAAAAGGTTGACGGAAAAACACGCTGAAAAATTGCAGCCCTACTCAAATTCATATGCTGTTTTTCTCCTAAGTAATATGCGCTAGCTCGTATCCAAACCACCACACACATTGTAGTATTGTATCTTTATTCTTTAAACTCTTGAAGTGTCCAAGCGATACCTTTTTAATTCCTCACAACGGGTCTTCACCAAAGTAGGAACGTATCCGCAACACAAATAGACCAACATGTTTCTTCCAATGGTCTTGCACTTCAACCAGCTCCGATCGACTTCAAATGGTGTACAACCAAAATAACTCTTCGACTGAACGTCATCGGTAAGAATCAAAAGATCACAAACTATCTAGCTTCTCCATCAGAAACAGTACGAGAGAAACTCCAGAAAACATTGTTCTACCCGACACAATGCCATACTCAACATAGACAAACAAAACCTACAAACTGTGTCGACAAACTTCTTCTTATATAAAAATAAGAAACCATAGATCCACCACAACCAATATCACATCTCATCCAACGATCCATGTCCTGCAACTTATTTGTAGCCACATGCTTCAAATACTCAGACTGAAAATCAAACTTTTCACTTCTAGAACATATCAAATCCTGGCCAACGATCAATACTCCCAAAACGAAAACTACTAAGAGATTTCCCAAATCCTTACTGTAACAAACAATTAAGGCATAAGGAGTATGAATTCATCTTCACATTCTTCAACTTAATGTTAAAGAAAATCAGCAACATGATCTAATTGATGACGATTGATAACCAAACTATTGTTTCCCTTGGTTTGGAATAATAATGAGACTTTGACATGCTAATATTACATCTTTACTTCCATGAACATACAAACCAATATTTGTATCTCAACTATGATACTCTTGCCTTCTTGTGTCTTGCCAAGAAAACACCGATTAATTGAAAACCAAATCTACGTAGGTCTTTCAAACAGTTCACAAGAATATAGTACGAAGTATAGAGAATAAATAAACTTACTTGAAGCCATGCATAGAGTTTCTGCTCCAATAAGTATCAATCCAAAATCTCCAGTATAGAGCACCAAAACATCAAGACCATATATCTTGACCACATCGAATGCAGATCACCTGATATAATCACATTCCTTTAAAAAGTACGCTTTACTTTACTTTGTTCCCAAAACGGATGAAATCAAATCCTACACATGCTTGATAACATCAAACTCTGCATCTTCGGAAGCTGTAACATCAAATCCTCACATACTTGATGAAACCAAATCCTTTGTCTTCAAAATTTTCTTCCGATCCAGAAAACCCAAAACTTCTCTCTTCAAACCTCTATCCAACCATAGCTTTGATACCAATTGTTGGGGTTCAGAGCCATCTACGTGCTAATCTTGCAGAAACATATTAGCTAACAAGAAACACTTGATCTCTCGGATTGCTCCATGAACCTTACTATGATCTAGGATAAGAAAAAGAGAAAGAGAACCACATAGATGCAAGCCATAAACAAAGCAACAAAAGTAAAGTACTCACGAATTTAACGTAGTTCAACAATATACACAATGTGTGTAATATTGTCTACATCCACCAAACGGCTACGACCTCTTTATTCATTATAGAATCACCACTGAGAATCACACAACTGATTGAATAAATCAATACATCGACTCACCACAACGTGACCGAACACAAGAACTCTCACAAGCACTCTATAAGATCCAAAGTAGTGTCTTCACCCATACGAGATAACGTTTACCACATTATCTACCACAACAAGAAGATCTTCTCCGGACACCCTGATATAGATTACCATGGACGCCTTTAGCTCAACACCGATAATATAATCCAGCACCACCAAGATGATCTTCTCCTCAACAAGATGTCTTACCAACATCTCCATATGAATACTCCATAACGACATATCTTCCAACATCGATAAGTATCACATAAGAAACATAATGGTGTACTCCTTCCACCATTAGGTCTCTCACATAACCACCTCAAATAGGTGGGATGAATCCCTCACATCTCTACGAGATTTACATTGTGGATTCCATGACAAAAACACTTAGCCTAGACCTCCTTATATAGGAGTCACAAACTTGGTTCCTAAGTATTAGCCTCCTTGGTTTAGGAAACCATCTCCAACTAAGAAACCATAGGTATTCCATAGTTATGGAAGTTGACCTAAACTAGGAAACCACCGTTTCCCTACAGTTGCTGCTTCAGTGACCCTACGAATGAAGAAAGATGTCACTGGACTCGTGTCTCTTCTTTGTAGATGGAGTAAGCAAACCCATACTTTTATTTTCGCCTGGGGAGAATTGACAGTGACTTTAGAGGATTTCTCTCTTATGCATCTTCCTGTTCGTGGTATTTCTTCAATAATTATGAATGAAGAGGAAAAGAAGATGGTTAGTACTTTAACCGACACAATTGATTACGTACACACTCATGCTGGTAATAAGAATAATGGTTACAAGTTTTGGATAATCGTAGGCGTGGTCACGAGAAGTCCCCTAGCATTACTACTTATTCAATACTTAACCTAGCCGCATTCCTGACATTGTGGTTATCGAAAGACATATTCCAAGACAACCAAGGTGATAGCATAAAACTGGTCGTGGTTCCCTTCGCAGTAAATTTAGCTCAAGGAATAACATTGCCCATTGGTAACTTTTTCCTCGGCACTCATGTTGGCAGTATAGGTGATCCACCGGTGGCTATGATATGTTGTTGGTCTCAAAATCCTTCTTCTCCCAAGTCTTCCTCAGCTCCGGAATATATATTTGCCCATCATGAGACCAGTACTGACCTGTCGCATCCAGCGTACTCTCTCACCCTCGACAGGTAACCTAGTTGTCGACTATGATACTATCTGTAATGACCCGACCATCCACCGATATTGTCCCCACTTAGCCATTGAACGCTTAACTACATAGTTTTCTGCCAACTCTGGAGCCAACTTTGTTGAGAAAGCCTCGGTGAAAGGACAAACCATTACTTGTATTCCATTCGGCCAACCACTGCCGAATATTGGGGTATTACAATGATTATAATGAAAGTTGCAAAGATAACCGTAGAAGCTCTTAATAGAATACTTACCTTTTTTGTCTAGTTTCTAGATTAGAATATCATTACTATAGATGACACTCTCACTGCAAGTATTTTCTCAGCAGTATCAACTGAGAAAATAGAAAGAATAAGATCCTCATTCCAAATTATGGTAGTGGATACAAACAGTTCATAAACAAAAGTATGATTCATATGGTTAGAAGAACCAGAAGTTGGTCGAGGTACGCTATGAAGACCTATAACCCAACAACTTAACCAAATATTTATTTTATTACCACACCTAATAGTCCACATTGAAAACTTCTTAACAATCTCAAGACCATCATAAATACCCTTCCAAATCCAAAATATATCCTCATTTAATTTATCTATATATAAAATATCCTTATCTGTAGAATACTTAGCCTTTATGACTTTAACATACAAATCATCAGGATTATTACAGACCTTCCATGCCAGTATACTAAGAAGACCTTTGTTGAACATTTCGAGGTTTATAAATATAGATCCCCTAAAGCATTTGGCATTAAAAGATTATGTTAGGCAGTGAATTTTATGCCTCTACTATCTAGGTGGTTCTACCAAAAGTTTCTCTGAAGAGTGTCCATTTTGTTCACGATACTTCTAGGAATCATAGAACTACTTATGTAATGAAAGGGCACAAAATTCAAGACATGTTTTGTCATAATAGTTCTGCCAGCTTGATTTAATGTCTTACCTTTCCAGTTTTTCAGTCTATACTCAAGAGATTGTACAAAAGGTTTGAATGACTCACGTTTGTTTTTACCTAAGAGAAGAGAAACGCCTAAATATTTCTCAGTATTCTTTATGAAGGACATATTTAGGGCTTTAGCTAAATCAAGACAAGTTCATTAACTAAGATTCTTACTAAAATAAACACAATTTTTATTAAAGTTAAGAAGCTGACCTAAATGATTACCAAAGTGATTAAGAATATCCAGAATGCCTCTGACATTATGCATATTAGCTTTAATTATAAATAATTACCAAAGTGATTAAGAATATCCAGAATGCCTTTGACATATTAGCTTTATTAAAAATTAAGATGCATCCGGAAACATCAAGTAAGAAATAGCAGGAGCCATTCTTGATGCCTTAATACCAGAAATACAAGTGAGAAATAGCAGGAGACAGATGATATGAGTTACCATAATTTTACAATCACCTCGCAATTAGATGATATGAGCGACAAGGTGTTAGACCAGTAATGCTGCAAGTTATTGCGGCTACCTACGTACCCTTCTCCGTGGCTCAAAGAGATCAAGTACTGATTATAGTTCATCACCATCAGGACAAGCAGCTAAATCCAACTCGTATTGTAAGGCCAAATCCAAGCAAAGCCTAGTCCGTACAGTCCAAAGTGACTTTCGCAAGATATGATAAAGGTTGTGCATAACTAATATTTTCCTTAAGGAAATATTATCCTCAACTTCCTCGAGGAAACATTCCTTAAGGAAACCCAACCAACCAACACCTTCCTCGAGTAAGCAACATGTCATAATGATGCTTTCGCATCATATATACTCTACTGGTGTTTATGGGTGAAAACTATTCCTGCCAGATTTGGTAATTTGGGGTGTGTGGATGAGGAATGAATCTAAACCCTAAACAAATGCACTGCGCGGTGAGTGCTTGTAGATTCGGAAATCAATCTGTGCAAGTCCGGCCTAAACCAATAAATGGCCGTTCCAGACTCGTTTCGGTCACAAAGTGAAGGAGATGGGGTTGATCTTAGGGAGGTAAGCGAAGAAGGTGTTGAGATTGTGAAGGTGTTAGCTTGCTTATGACTTGTAACATAAAGGTGAGCAGGCTTACGATTGATGCAAGCGAGTGCTGCTGGGTGTTTGAATACGTTTTGTATTAACACTTGATTTCTGTCTCGTCTGGACTTGTGTTGTTTTTCCTCCTGTGTTGAAAATAGGGAGGAGAACCTATTTATATAAGTCATTTGAGCCTTATTCACGTCTCTCGTGGGAAGTGGAGGAAGTGGAGTGATGGAGTAGTGGAGGTGTGTGTTGGTGTTACACGACCAGTCTTGCCCACTTCTCCTGTCATCTCTAACCGTCCATGACTTTCGACACGTTCTTGTGATGGCGCGTTGCACGCCGCACGCCTGTAAACCGCCGAGACCAATACCCCAAAGTATGTATCCCCAGGTTTGTGACATGATTGATGTCTCGAGTGTGTGGATCGTGGGACCCACAAAAGGTAGCATGTAATGTTAAATTGAATAACTGCGTTATTCAGGAAGTTGATACTTGTGAAGTATCATGTGTATTTTATGCAGTCTTGCATCATGGTGTGGTAAAGTGACGGTGGTGATCACCATGACGCCTCACCGACCAATTAACTCCCGACCGGGGTTGTATAACCAAGCGGTGAAGTTGGACGGATGAGATGATCTTTGAGACACTCATCTCGCGACCGTTGATGGAATTAGGGTTTTGAAGAGGTGCGCAGGCATCATTCTTGCCTTGGTCGAATCCAAGCTTGGGAGACGATTTTTCCGTGCCGATCGTACATGCGTGTAGACGGCATGACGGTGTAGGCGCCCATACCCCATTATCTCACGAAAGTATGATCTGGGCCACTCAATTCGTCCGGTGAAGTTGAGTGGTCGAGATCAATTTGTGACAGAAAATTAGTGCCGCAAGAGCCGCACATCACGCCATCTTCAGGCGAGCGTTCCAAGACAACCAATTCTTGGTCGGTCTTGGCCTGTGTTCACGCATATACCTGACTGTCCCATGAAAACGTGATCTAAGCCACTCAAATCGTCCGGTGAAGTTGAGTGGTCGAGATCAGTTTGCAATTTGGGAAGTGTGACCACGCAAGTTTGGACGCACGTTTTGGGATAGCCGGGCATGATATGCCTTGGCCGATCAGGTGAGGGGATAGACGGGCCCATGGTGGTCATGCTGGTATGACCGGACCTACTTAATCTAATCTGGGACCCTCCATTCGTGTCGGAGAAGATGGACGCTCGTGATGCTTAAAACCCTAATTTTGGGTTTCACGGCTGTGCGTCATGCTCTGTTCGGGCGCACGAATTGGGATGACCAACCATGGTTGGTCCTGGCCAATTAGTCAGGTATGTAGGCGGGCCCACGGTAAATGTGTTGACATGCTCTGGGCCCTTTGAATCTACATCTACGCCCTCCATCTATACCTGCGAAGATGGATGGTTGAGACTGTTTTGCGATACATGTAATATGCCGCAAACCCTAATTTAGGGTTTTCCTTCCATACGCTCTGGTTTGGACGTTTTTTGGCAAGTTATGCCAATATTTTGGGAGGCCGACCATGCGGGGTCCGCGTTGGTTCGGCAGGTGAATATTCCATACCGCTTGGGGGTTATGGAATTGATCTGGCCATCCAATCACGCTGGTGAGGTTGGATGAACGAGATCAAATCAGATCGATATGGACAGTCCGGATGCTCAATCGGGCTAGTATAACACACCGAGAGTTCTCAATCGGGCTAGTATAACACACCGAGAGTTGCAACCTGTACGGGTATTTCGTACATGCTTTCATTATAATGCTTGGAGGTTCGTGTTGCTCTGCTGAGAGCAACACTCAGTCGTCATGCCGCACTGATAATGAGTACAGGAAATACAAGGCCGCTCATGCATTAATTAATAATGCTATAAATTCACAGGGTATATGGGATTGTTGCTACATGCTCCAACCAGGATGAATTTCATGTATTCAAAGAATGGGATTGTTGCCACATGCTCCATTCTAGGTGAATTAGTAAAGTGAAGGAGTATCCAACACTTATTAATGGCTTTATCTTTTACAATATGTCAGCGCATGATTTTCTGGTTTTTTACAATTTTAACCTTAAATGAAAATCCACCATCAATATTAAGTCCCCTGCCTAGCACATAATGGTTACACTATTGTGGGGTAGGCATGAGATGGTGACAAATTTGTATATTGAAATGACCAAGCTAAGGTGAATATATATTTAGGATAGGCCGACATCGTCAGGCGTTGCCCTGGAACCGGTTGGTCCTGATCAAGGTTGTGAAGGAAGCAGGACTTGACCTGGTGAGTCGCTTTGGTTCCCCTTGTGTATATCCGAGCTTGGTCCCTCCTTGGGTCAGGTGTACTCCCTTTCATCACACACAGCTTTCCTCAAATGTATCTGATAAGCATCGTTGATTGCTATCCCGAATTGGTAGCCTTTATAGATGGTAAGTAAAGACTTCTTTTCTCCCGGGATTATGTCGACTTGCGAGATTATAAAGAATCATATCACGCAGTCGTTTATTCTATATCTCAGGTACTGCTCCGTACTTATCTGATCTCCTGATTGACTGATCGATTGATTGGTTGATTTTGTGTGTGTGCTCATAATCCCTTCTCCTTTGCAGTTTATCATGGAAGCGGTGGACGATCATTCTGTCGCTTCTCTAGAAAGAAGCTTCGAAGTTGACAAGCCTGAAACCCATGCGCATAAAGAAGTAATGGCTAAGATCGATCTTCCACTTCGTGAAGTCGGCCGTGCTATACAGGGGATGTCTATTCTGCACCTGCGTATTGCCAGGGGACGATCTCGTGCTCTTTGGTGCGATTGACATGGAGGAGCGATGGAGGCGCGAGGAAGCGTTGCAAGCACTAGTAAGCGCAAGGGCAGAGAGATATGCAGCGTGGTTGAAGAGGCGGAGGGTTGAGCATAAACGACCTCTGAATGAAGATAAGTGCGATTACCCAATCCAGGATGGCGTGATAATTCTTGATTCTGACACAGACGAACCTGATCATTTGAAAGCAATCGACACGGCTCCTAATGTTGATGTGTCCTTTGATGCTCCTGCTGATGATGTTGGGATGGAGTACGTTGCTGTGGAGATGTCTGATGCAGAAGTTGAGGTATATCCTAAGGGAGGAGCATCAACAGGTGATGGCGCTGAAGTAGAACCTAACGATGGTGCAGGAGATGTCGACCCTCTTGGCGACTAAAACCTCTTTTCTTTTTCCGCTTTCCAAGTATATTCCATATATTTGAACATCTTCCTTGTACTCAGTGGCAGCCGAGTTCAAGGTTTTCTTCTATTTGATTGTTTGAACAAAAGTTTTTTTTTTTTTGTTATATATATATAACCCTTTGTCAAGACTGCAATTGAACCCTCTCAGGCGCAAGGGTGCGCTTTCACACGTAATTTCTTGTGATAAGATAAATAATGCCATAATGGAATACCTACGGACCTGTGTTCCTGATGCGAGATCTTCCCGGCCTTGCTGGGGTGAGTGGCTCAAGACTTCTTCCCTTCCCGCGCATATCTTTTCCCTCAACTCTTTTCAGGATGTTTTTGTTTAGGGTTTCTTTCCTGACCTGCTCTAGTGGGTCGATTTAGGCTGGACTTTGTGTCTTTAGGGGTAAAGAGGTTCTCAGATGGAAATAACACTTCAATTAATTTGAGAATCGAACATTGAAACCCTAATCATGAATGCAAGTATTGCAATCATTCTCTAGAGGAATTACAAATATGATGTGAAATTGTAAAGGGAAACAGGAGGAGGAGGTAGCCTTTGCTTCTTAAAGTGTGTAGGATACCGGAGAGTGATAGCACAACGTCCTAAGTACGGTAGGGTTTGAGCCATCGTGAGTGAATTGTTACGCCTTCTAGCTTGTCGGCATTGATGAGTTTGCGGTAGCGCCTAGGATGACATCTCTGCTACTGTGTATGGTTCATCCTCCTTCTCGGTGGTTGAATCGGGTGAGGTATCCATTCTCACTGTAATGCTTCCGACCTTGAACGCGGTTGTCTTCGTTACTAAGTCCCCAATTCCTAACGGGTTTGGGCGTGTTGACATCGGGGTCTTGGTTTTGTCGTCTTTGATCAAGACAGCTTCTAGACTCCTGATAAATTGTTTGAAGGGGCCGGCCTCCCATTCGCATCTCTTAGCCAAGGTTGGTTTTTTGGCTAGAGTCAGTCCCCAGGACTTTTCAGAATGAGGGGCGGTAGGTTGCTGTTTATGGGTGAAAACTACTCCTGCAGAATTTGGTAATTTGGGATGTGGATGAGGAATGAATTTAAACCTTAAACAAATGCACTGCGCGGTGAGTGCTTGTAGATTCGAGAGATCAATCTGTGCAAGTCCGGCCTAAACCAAGAAATGGCCGTTCCAGACTTGTTTCGGTCACAAAGTGAAGGAGATGGGGTTGATCTTAGGGAGGGAAGCGAAGAAGGTGTTGAGATTGTGAAGGTGTAGACTTTCTTATGACTTCCAACAGGAAAGTGAACAAGCTTACGATTGGTCTAAGCAGGCTCTGGGTGTTTTCTTGTTGTTTTTCTCTGTCGTTTGGAAATAGGGCGGAGAACCTATTTATACAAGTCATTGAGCCTTATTCACGTCTCTCGTGGGAAGTGGAGGAAGTGGAGTGATGGAGTAGTGGAGTTGTGCGTTGGTGATACACGACCAGCCTTGCCCACTTCTCCTGTTCATCTCTAACCGTCCATAACTTCCTAACACGTTCTTGTGATGGCGTGTTGCACGCTGTAAACCGCCAGACCAATACCCCAGTATGTATCCCCCCAGTTTGTGACATGATTGATGTCTGGAATGTGTGGATCGTGGATCCACGAAATATAGCATGTAATGCTGAATTGAATAACCGCGTTATTCAGGAAGTCGATACTTGTGAAGTATCGTGTGTATTTTATGCAGGTACCGCATCATGGTGTGGTAAAGTGATGGGTAATGACATCTCACTAACCAATTAACTCCTGACCAGGGCTGTATAACCAAGCCGGTGAAGTTGGACGGATGAGATGATCTTTGAGACACTCATCTGCGACCGTTGATGAAGTTAGGGTTTTGAAGAGGTGCGCAGGCATCACTCTTCAGCTTGGTCGAAACCAAGCATGGGATACAACTTTGGCCTAACCGACTATACGTGCGTGTAGATGGCATGATGGTGTAGGCGCCTATACCCCATTACCTCATGAAAGTATGATCTGGGTCACTCAATTCATCCGGTGAAATCGAGTGGTCGAGATCGATTTGCGACAAAAAACTAGTGTCGCAAGGGCCGCACGTCACGCCCTCTTCAGCCGCACGTTCCAAGACGACCAATCTTGGTCGGTCTTGGCCGATTGGCCTGGTGTGAAGGTGGTAGGCTGATGTTTACGCCTATACCTGAATATCCCATGAAAACGTGATCTGAGCCATCCAAATCGTCCGGCGAAGTTGAGTGGTCGAGATCAGTTTGCGGTTTGGGAGGTGTGACCACGCTAGTTTGAGTGTGCGTTTTGGATTAGCCAGGCATGATATGCCTTGGCCGATCGGGTTAGGGAATAGATGGGTCCACGGTGGTCATGCTGGTATGACCGGACCTGCTTAATCTAATCCCGGACCCTCCATTCATGCCGGAGAAGATGGACGCTCGTGATGCTCAAAACCCTAATTTTGGGTTTCAAAGCCGTGCGTCTTCTCTTGTTTGGGCGACGATTTTGTCACGACCAAACATGGTTGGTCTTGACCGATTGGTCAAGTGTGTAGTAAAGGCCCGCGGTGATCGTGTTGACATGCTCTGGGCCCTTTGAATCTACATCTACACCCTCCATCTATACTTGCGAAGATGGATGGTTGAGACTGTTTTGCGACACATGTAATATGCCGCAAACCCTAATTTAGGGTTTTCCGTCCATAATGCTTGGTATGAACGTTTTTTGGCAAGCTAGGCCAATGACCGACCGTGCGGGTTCCGCATTGGTTCGGCAGTGGATATTCCATACCGCTTGGGGGTGATGGAATTGATCTGGGTCATCCAATCATGCTTATGGAGTTGGATAACTGCGATCATATCCGGACTGATACGGTCAATCCGGATGCTCAATCAGGATAGTATAACATACCGAGAGGGGCTCAATCGGGCTAGTATAACACACCGAGAGTCAGCCTGTACGGGTATTTCGTACATGGTTTCATTATAGTGCTTGGAGGTTCGTGTTACTCTGTAATAGTAACACTCAGTCGTCATGCCACACTAATAATGATTACTGAAAATACAAGGCTGATTAGAAATTCACAGGATGGGATTGTTGCCACGTGCTCCAACCTGGAGGAATTTCATGTATTCACAGAATGGGATTGTTGCCACATGCTCCATTCTTGGTGAATTAAGTGAGGGAGTATCCAACACTTATTAATGGCTTTATCTTTTACAAGATGTCAGCGCATAATTATTTTTTGATTTTTTACAATTTTAACCTTAAATGAAAATCCACCATCAACAATAAGTCCCCTGCCTAGCACATAATGGTTACACTGTTGTGGGGTAGGCATGAGATGGTGACATATACAAACGTAAGGAGACAAAATAAAAGGAGTCTACCTGAAGGGATAATGGCCGTAGGCAATCCTCCATACGTGCGTGACCACAGGCCTTTGATGAGCCGGCTTTCTCCCTTAGGTGTTTGAGTCAGGAATAGGATTCTTCTTTTACTGGGATCCTGGGCGTGGGTGCTTGCACACCGCTGGTTGAATCGCTCGTATCCAAATGCTCTTTTGATTCTTGATTAGGGTTCAAAAGAAATCCTGACTTGGTCGGTTTTGAATCCTCGCATATCGGGCGCCGTAATTGTTTTAGGGTTTTCTCAGCATATATGCAGGTGTAGAGGTTTTGAACCATTTTTACGATTTTTCAATAGGGTTTTCCCGCAGAAACTCCGTTTCCTCATCATGTCGAACAACAGTGGATCGTCTTCTTCATACCATCCAGGATCTTCCATTAAACGTGCACGACCTGCGTCTGAGCTTCATGATCAATCCCCTGCTCGTGTTCTCCGAGTTAAGAAGATCATACCAGTTTGTCTCTTTTTCCTTTTCTGAACCATTGCTTGTTCGTCATAATGATCAAGTAAATAATCCCTTCATTCTTGCAGAGATACCCTACCGGAACATGTGTGACGTTTATTGATGATGATGACTTAACCAGTCATCTCCCTTCAAATTCAAACACATTCACCCCTGTGAACCTCGAAGATGCTGACTTGGGTATCTCATCTTATGAATACCCAAATGCAGGTCTTTCATTCGATGTTCGCATGAAATGTTTATCCTCTAGCTACCGAGATGTCGGTGGATTCCTGGTGCGGAAGGAGTTTGTGCCTTTGTACACAAAGTTATGGAGGAAGTACGGCCATATCGCAACCAGAAACGTGGTCCGACACTGTTCCTCTGCTTTGGTCACCGCGGTAAACTTCCTTCTTCCCATGATTGCTTTGAGATGGAGAGTATTTCTATCCGCAACGTTGCTGAATCAAGCCTCGAAAAGTGGGAGAATATGGTATCTACCTGTGAATCCATGGAGTTCAACGTGGGATGGTTGCGGCAGCGTCTTGATACCATCAAGGTTGATCGAGCTGGTATCCTTGTAAATGTTGTTCCTGCTGCGAAAGCTATCTTGGAAGAGGAGAAGGCTCTGGCTGCAGAATCAGAGAAGGTAGAGCAGGCTGTGCAGGACTTGAAGAAAAGAACAGAAAGATATCACACTAGACTGGAGATGATGCTCTCAAGGAACTATAATCTTCTAGACGGCCTCCTCTAAACTGCACTCCCTTATTGTTAATGATGTTTATGTCAAAAGTTTTTTGAACGTCTTTGCGAAATAAAGCGCATTGGTTTTTGATTGGTGAAACAGTTTTTTCATTGACACATCTCTGAATATAATTGATGATTCAAACATGTAATGAAAATAAATGCATGTATTGTTGACACAGCAGATAGTGGTCAGGCATGATATGCCTTGAGCCACTTTCCATTGATGACTGCTTCCAGCCTGCCTCCGTCCACTTTAATGATCTTGTAGTAACATGTATTGTAGGCCTTGGTGACCGTTTATGGACCTTCCCATTTTGGTGAGAATTTCGGTGCAGACATGTCTTGCTGGATATGCTTGGCCGTTTTTAGGACCAAATCTCCCACTTTGAAAATACGTGGTTTCACAGTCTTGTTATATGCCCTGGAAATTCTGTTCCTGTATACCTGAGTACGTTCTTCCGCTTTGTTTCTCCTGGAATTCAGAGTGTCTAACTCCGCTATTCGAGAGTTAGAGGCTTCATCCTCGTCCCAATGGATCCCGGTGATCGCTGTAATCCTGGATGATGGGACTTTGATTTTCTTTGGGAGAATTGTCTCGCTCAGTAAACAAGTGAATATGGGGATACCCCAATTGAGCTTCTAGGTGACGTACGGTATGCCCACAACGCCATTGGTAACTGGTCATGCCATTCTCTAGGATTGTCATGTACAGTTCGACTGATGATCCGGATCAGCGTCTTATTGGTACTCTCAGCTTGTCCGTTCCCTTGAGGATAGTAGATGGTGGAGAAAACCTGTTTGATGCCATATCCTTCAAGTAACTCTCGTACCTGTTTATTGGCGAAGGGAGTGCCGTTATCGGTGATAATATGCTTAGGTATACCGAAATGACAAATGATGTGTTCTTTGATGAAAGCCGCAATTGTTGCTCCTGTAGTTCCTCGTAGTGGGATGGCTTCTACCCATTTGGTGAAGTATTCCGTCGCAGTTATGATGTATTCGTGCTGCTTCGATGAGGGCGGGTTGATTTTTCCGATGATGTCTAGTCCCCAGCTGTAGAATGGCCACGGACTGCTTATCGAGTGTAAAGGGGTGGAAGGTGCGTGAACAAGGTCTCCATGAATTTGACAATTGTGATAGCTTTGAACAAAAGCGGCCGCGTCATCCTCCATGGTCGGCCAATAATATTTCTCGTGTATCTGGAGGAACAGTTTCCTCTTCCCTTGATGTTCCCCTTCGTGTGTTTCCTTTAAAATGATCGGAATTTCTAACCCGGCCAGGCATCTTAATAGATTACCTCCGAAACTCTTGCGGTACAGGATCCCTTCGTGGTATACGAACCGCTTGGCTTTTTGCTTTATCCTGATAGCATCCTTTTGATCGGCGGAAGTTGCTCCATCACG
Organism: Papaver armeniacum; assembly: GCA_023531295.1. NCBI lineage: Eukaryota > Viridiplantae > Streptophyta > Magnoliopsida > Ranunculales > Papaveraceae > Papaver > Papaver armeniacum. The sequence continues at coordinate 823,439 of JAJJWW010013244.1, forward strand.
AAGATAGTTGATGTATGGCTCCTTCCAGTCCCCAGTGTGGTTCACACTAAAAACTTCCGATTGGTGTGGCGGTGCTTGGCAATTTGAGCAGGACTTCTGAAGTAGTCTGGATTGAGTCTCCATCTCCGGCCAGTAATAGCCCAGACGCTGGAGTCGCCGGTAAAGCGTTACCACCAATGATTGTCCACAGATTTCATCGTGAACACGGTTCAGCTGCAGTTTCGATTCGTCATCTCCAAGACATCTTGACAGAGAGCCATCCGGGTTTCGATAGTTTAACATACCATGAAGCATGAAGAAGTTCTGCAGGGTTTTGAGACCGACCTTTCCTTGAGAGAGTGGGTTGTTGAGCTCCTGAATGATTGGAGTTCGCCAATCATCAGTCCTGGTGTCTTTGTATTGTGACATCCATGTCGACTCTATGGTTCTCCTCTTCACTGTCAGGGTTTCTTCCGCTCCTTCGAATTTCAGTTTGGAAGCCAATGTTGCCAGACAATCGACATGTTTATTGTTGCTGCGACCAACATGGATTATGGTTGCGTCGGCGAAATAGTTTAATAACTTTTGTGCTTCTGACCGGTATGGGGCTAGTGTCGCTTCCTTCAATGCGTACACTCCGTTCATCTGATTTACCAGTAGTTTGGAGTCACCTCTTATCTCCAAACGCGTGACTCCTGCTTGTTTAGATATTGAAAGCCCGATAAGGAAAGCTTCGTACTCTGCTGATTTGTTGGTGCATTCGAAGTCTAACTTGAAGGAATGTGAAAATACTTCTCCGGTTGGAGAGACTAACACCACGCCCACTCCTCCAGTATTGCTGCTAGGGGTAGCAGAGACATCAAAATACAGGAGCCACACTTCTTCCTCCAAAACAGAGACGTCTGGGAATTCTCCGGGGAGGTCTTCATGTAGTTCTGTAGTGCCTTCTCCAGGAAATGCTGCCAGTAAGTCTGCAACTGCTTGACCCTTGATAGCTCTAGGTGACGCACACGTTATGTCCAGCTCTGATGACCGCTATCGTAAGCGTCAAAAATAAATTACACTTTCTTACTACTCAAAATATAAATATAGCAAGGGCAAGAAAGGATCGATCCCACAGAGAGGTCTAGGTTGTCAAATTGTTTCGGTTTCCTATATAAAATACCGGGTGTTTTCTAATTATATGAAAGTAAAATAAAAATAAAAGCAAATAAATAAATAAGCAAACAAATAAGATAGAAGAGATATTGGTTAAGGATTTCGTTTTCATTCACTAACATGCTTTTCACAATAACTAGAATTGATTTTTAATCTCAACTTTTATCAAAGACCCTAGAATACCTTGATCGCAAGAATATCCCGCAAATCTCCTCATGTCATCAACAAACACATTAAAAGATGCGAATATGAATTCTACCTAAAGGAACAACCTAACGTGTAAAAGCACTAATCAAGTTTAATTCCCTAGATGCATTAGGTTCTATGAAATCAGGCCAATCAAAGCAATTGAACGTGGAAAGCGCACTAATTCAATTTAACAAAGGTTACGATTCACATATGATCATAAGAATATATCACTACAAACTATAATCATATTATGCTACTTGTATCCAAGGAATATCACTTTTGCGTATAATAAACCCTAAACTAGCAATAGATGTGATTAGAAGTTCTACCAATTTGCAACTTGACAAAACAATCAATCAATCATAAAACAATATTTCAGAGAATTGCAAACGATAGATATGAGACAAAACTAATATATTGAATCAAAGAATCATATTATGTGAAATCCAACTATTCCATAACCAATAATAAACTTAGGTACTCATATTCAAGGAGTTCATCACAAGAAGAAAGAGAAAAGACTTCATGGTTCTAAACCCTAGAATAAAGTAAAGGAAAAAGAATAAAACGTGGTCCTCAAAAAATTGTAGAAGTCTTCCCTTTTGTAGTCTTTTTCTCCTTCCAAAACTAGGTTTTGTCTTCAAAGTCCATTAGTTGGAAATTCACCCAGCCCACCATGGAGAGAAACCCGTGCAGAAAATATGTCCCAAAACGCTCGCCGGAAAACTGGGATTATGGCCGGAATCCCGCCGGAATAGTCGCCGGAAAGTGTCTCAGGTGACCGGCAAAGTCAAACCGGTCACCGGTCAACGGGTCAGGACCGAGTCATCTCGGGTCAACTGGGTCAAGTCACTGAGTCACCAGGTCAAGGCTCAGCTGAGTCAGAACGGGTCATGAGTCAGACTACTATTCAGACGAGTCAGTCTGGCTCAGTCTGAATCACTCTGGGCTAGGCCATTGCACTGGCCTGACTGTGCTGCTGCACAATCATTGTGCATCATCAATTCATGTTCAGCCAAGATGGCTATACACCCAAAACAAAATCCTGCCATTCTTCACTGGATGATTACCTGAGCTCACCACTAATACCCATAACCATCTCTGGCACTTCCTAAACTTCATTAATCCAGCCCAGACCTGCAATATCTCAGCCTGCAATTGTTTTCGCACTACACAACTGCAACTACATCACTTCCTTAACCATGCCATCTTCCATACCAACAACATATCACCTCAGTCCACCACTACTCAGCTGCCACTTCAATTCCATACTCTATTGCAGCTGCAACATGCCTGCACAATCCAGTCCACTCCTTCCTAGCCATTCTATCAATTCATAACTCCTGCGTTTCCAGCATTAGAACTGCCACCTCCCATTCCTTGCTTAGCTCAGTTTCATCTCCACCTGCAAATCATTCCATAACTGCACTAACATCCACCGAGAACCCAAGCTTCATCAATAGTTCCACCAACACAGAACCCTGTAGTTTCCTCAGCTGCACTACCTTCAGTCTACTTGCCCTGAGCTTCCAACTTCATTGCAGCATCAGTTTCTGCAGTTGCACTTTCAATCTCACATTGCATTTGTAGCTCCATTTCGAGCTCCTCCGCATCTCAGCAATAACAGCCACTGCTCCAGCTTAGTGCATCACACTGCATCATTAACACCCGCAAGCAAAACCACTTCCCAAACCTTCAGTTCCACCACTGCAATTCCATTTCATTACCAGACTCGATGCTACAATTATAATTTGCTGCCAGACTTCCATTTACCTGCAATCTGACTGCACCACCTGCAATGCCATTGCCTGGGCCTGCAATGTATCTCGCAACGGGACCTTTCAGTGCATGCCGACAGGCTCTCTCCGTAAAATCGTGTCACGTCGGAAAGTTGTCGATGCGGCAGCAAACAGTCATCAGGGGGTCCAGAAGGCGTGTTGGAGATTCTTTCAGGTACTGACACCGGTAGAGGACAGACTTCCAGTATGGCTTTGTTGTCCTGCATCCAAGAGCTTCCTAGGATCATGTCGTAGTTGGGATGGTCTTTGACTATGTAGAACTTTGCTTGTGTCGAAACATCACCCAATTTGACTTCAAGATTGATGTACCCATATGAATCTCTGAGTTCTCCTGCTGAATCTTTAACTACAGTTGGGTGACGAGCGGCTTCCTGCTTCGAGATCTTTGCCGCTCTCAAGGTCTTGACAGTAATGATGTTAAATTCTGAAGCCGTATCGATCAACGCGTTATCAAACTCAACGTTTCTCAAACGAGTGACGGTTAGGAGTCCCCAGTTTCGTTGCTCATGTCTTTCGGGAAAGACGGGGTTCTGGATCTGCTCATCGGATGCAAACGCCTCCCCGACACAACGTGGTTGAGGGCCGTGAACATGTCTTGACGCTGTCCTTTGGAGAAATATAAGATTTCACACATGTGCTCCATCATAGATTACACGGTCTTGCGAACGAGTCCCCGAGAAATCATGCGGTTCCCGATAGGTAGAGGATCTCTATGAACACCTTCGTTTCCAAGCCGGAGTTCCCCGTCTCTACCTTTTCCCCGAATATTTGTTTCAACTCGTTGCAATCTTTGGTTGGATGATGGACGAAACCTGTGGTAGCAACGATGATCCGGGATCTGCTATTTCTTCCTCGGTCGGAGGACGCCCGATAGGGGGTAGTTTTACGGCATCATCTTGGATCCACGCTTCCAAGAGCTCTATCACTTCATTCATGGGAAAAGGAAAACCCGTGTCTTTGGCGTTTTGTGCAGGAGTTTTGTCTGTTCCTTTTCGAGACGAAGTCTTGTGTGCCGAGGATGTTCGCTTGGTTTGTTGTTCCGTTATCGAAGCTTTCCCTGTTTTCTCCTCCGCTTACCACACTCACGGAAGGGCCAGTGTTGTATTGTTTATTTGTGAGACGCCGCTTCCTCGACTTTCACGCAAATCTTCACTTCGAACAACTCGGTTCTTTCTAGTAGTCTTTGGTGCGATTGTTCTCGAACGTTTTGCGGCTTCGTGGAGTTCGAGAGAATGTTTGAAAGCCAGATTCTCTAACAGAGCGCGGTATATGGGTATCATCCCATTGATGCATGATTCCACCAATTGCCGTTCGGTAACATTCGGGTCGTGACAGTCCAAAGTGCTTGGGTTCTCGAATCTTTTAACGAAGTCGTTGGGATGTTCATTGTTCCACCGGAGAATTCTTCCAGTGTCCGAAAACGTGATTTGTTCGGACACGAAGAAATACTTCTGTAGAAAGCACCGACCATCTCGCTCCAATTGGATATGCTGTTAGGCGCGATGTTGTTGTACCAGGTGTATGCCCTCCCCGTGAGTGATTTTGAGAATTATTTTAGGCGTAAAACATGATTGTATTCATGTTCCCCCAAGGCTTCCAAGAATCGAGAAATGTGTTCACGAGCATTACCGATCACCGTCGTAGAGGGAGAACTGGGAGAGGTGTAACCTCTTGGTAGAGGAATCCGTTGCACATCTTGAGGGTACGGCGCTGATGTTGGTGTACGTCCGTTCGGTCCCCTTTTCCTCGATTTTGGAGAAGTCGCTCTAGATCTTCACGCGTAATGAAGTTGGAAGACTGGTCTCTCTCCCCTTGGCACTCAGGAGCAACACGAGTTTCTTCATTCATGTGAATCCGAGTGGAAACACCTGCTCCGGGTGTATTGAATGCATCTCTCGCTGACTCCAAGGGTTGCCGTGAATCTTGCGGCAATCGTTCAGTCAAAGTTTTAAGGAAAGTGAGTACCTCTTTCTGAGTTGCGGCCATGTCAGTTTGAGTTTTAGCAAGAATTTCCTGTTTCTCCATCAAGTCTGCAATGGTACTAGACGGCGGTCTTCCTCTTGTGTCTCCGGCTCCTCGTCCTGATGGAGGAGTGAAAGTTGTTGCTCCGGTAACCACCGGAGGCGTTACGCTCGAAGAGATGCCGGGATTTGCGGCTGCTCCGGCTCGGTGATGGGAGGTGTTACACCCTCTTGGGATGTCTCCTGCTCCGCTAGTGTTGGTGATAGAAGTGACAGCTCCACGAGATGTATTGACCGTTGTAGCTCCACTGACGGGTACATCAACACCGGAAGTGTCATCCATGCTGGCTCCATCAGAGTTGATTGCTGATCCGGACCTCAGTTCCACCATCTTGGAATGAATTCTGATTGAATTGGTTCTAAGATCTACCCTTTTTGAAATTGATGAAATTGAATCGGATTTCAAAGAAATTGATTTTACGACCGAGAGATTAATCTCCCTCTGTGGTCGCCAATTGTTGATGGGTGAAAACTACTCCTGCAGAATTTGGTAATTTGGGGTGTGGATGAGGAATGAATCTAAACCTTCAACAAATGCACTGCGCGGTGAGTGCTTGTAGATTCGAGAGATCAATCTGTGCAAGTCCGGCCTAAACCAAGAAATGGCCGTTCCAGACTTGTTTCGGTCACAAAATGAAGGAGATGGGGTTGATCTTAGGGAGGGAAGCGAAGAAGGTGTTGAGATTGTGAAGATGTTGGCTTGCTTATGACTTGTAACAGAAAGATGAGCAGGCTTGCGGTTGATGCAAGCAGGCTCTGGGTGTTTGAATACGATTTGTATTAACACTTGGTTTTTTCTGTCTCGTCTGAACTTGTGTTGTTCTCCGTTATTCCTTGTTGTTGGAAATAGGGCGGAGAACCTATTTATACAAGTCATTGAGCCTCATTCACGTTTCTCGTGGGAAGTGGAGGTAGTGGAATGATGGAGTAGTGGAGTTGTGTGTCGGTAACACACGACCAGTCTTGCCCACTTTTCCTGTTCATCTCTAACCGTCCATGACTTCCTAACACGTTCTTGTGATGGCGCGTTGCACGCTGCACGCTGTAAACCGCCAGACCAATACCCCAGTATGTATCCCCAAGTTTGTGACATGATTGATGTCTGGAATGTGGATCGTGGATCCACGAAAGATAGCATGTAATGCTGAATTGAATAACTGCGTTATTCAGAAAGTCGATACTTGTGAAGTATCGTGTGTATTTTATGCACGTCTTGCATTGTGGTGTGGTAAGGTGATGGGTAATGACCCATCGACCAATACTCCCGACCAGGGTTGTATAACCAAGCTGGTGAAGTTGGACGGATGAGATGAGCCTTGAGACACTCATCTGCGACCGTTAATGAATATTAGGGTTTTTGAAGAGGTGCGCAAGCATCACTCTCCCGGCTTGGTCGAAACCAAGCATGGGAAGGATTTTGAGAGGACCGACCATACATGCGTGTTGACGGCATGATGGTGTAGGTGCTTGTATTCCGTTCCCTCATGAAAGCGCGATCTGGGCCACTCAATTTGACCGTCAAAGAGGAGTGGTCGAGATTGATTTTGCGATAGAAGTTTGATACCGCAAGAAGCCGCGCGCCACACTCTTTTCCGGCGCGTTTCCCAAGATGACCTAACTTGGTCGGTCTTGGCCGGCTGGTTTGGCGTGAAGATGATAGGCTGATGTTCACCCCCATGTCTCACCGTCCCATGAAAATGTGATCTAAGCCACTCAATTCGTCCGGTGAAGTTGAGCGGTCGAGATCAATTTGCAATTTGGGAAGTGTAACCACGCATGTTTGGGCGGGCGTTTTGGATTAGCCAGGCATGATATGCCTTGGCCGATTACATGAGGGGGTAGATGGGCCCACGGTGGTCGTCTTTGGTATGACCGGACCTGCTCGATTTGATTCGTGACCCTCCATTCGTGCCGGAGAAGATGGACGCGCGTGATGGCTTGAACCCTAATTTTGGCTTGCAAAGCCGTGCGACCATGCTCTTTCAGGCGGGCGAATGTGTTGTAACCAATCATGGTTGGTTTTGACCGATTGGTCAAGTGTGTAGGCGGTCACATGGTGATTGTGTCGACATGCTCCGGGCCCTTTGAGTCTACATCTACACCCTCCATCTATACCTGCGAAGATAGATGGTTGAGACCGTTTTGCGGCACATGTAATATGCCGCAAACCCTAATTTAGGGTTTTCCGTCCATAATGCTTGGTATGGACGGTTTCTTGGCAAGCAAAGGCCAATAGTCGACCATGCGGGGTCGGCCGTGTGTATTCCATACCGCTTGGGGGTGATGGAATTGATCCGGGGTCATCCAATCATGCTTGTGGAGTTGGATGACTGCGATCAGATCATATCCGGACTGATATGGTCAGTGTCGGATGCTCAATCGGGCTAGTATAACACGCCGAGAGGGGCTCAATCGGGCTAGTATAACACACCGAGAGGGCTCGGGCTAGTATAACACACCGAGAAACAACCTGTACGGGTATTTCGTACATGGTTTCATTATAGTGCTTGGAGGTTCGTGTTACTCAGTAAGAGTAACACTCGGTCGTCATGCCACATCGATAATGAGTCATTATAGTGCTTGGAGGTTCGTGTTACTCGTAAGAGTAACACTCGATCGTCATGCCACACCGATAATGAGTACTGGAAATACAAGGCCGATATGAAATTCACAGGAAGGGATTGTTGCTACATGCTCCAACCTGGAGGAATTTCATGTATTCACGAGAATGGGATTGTTGCTACATGCTCCATTCTTGGTGAATTAAGTGAGGAGTATCCGTCACTTATAAATGGCTTTATCTTTTACAAGATGTCAGCGTATGAGCTTTCCGGTTATTTATAAATTTAACCTTAAACGAAAATCCACCATCAACACCTAGTAGTCACATGTGAGTCATAACCTTTGTTAAATCGGATTAGTGCTTTTACATGTTCGATTGCTTTGATTGGCCTGATTTCATAGAACCTAATGCATCTAGGGAATTAAACTTGATTAGTGCTTTTACACGTTAGGTTGTTCCTTTAGATAGAATTCATATTCGCATCTTTTAATGTGTTTGTTGATGACATGAGGAGATTTGCGGGATATACTTGCGATCAAGGTATTCTAGGGTCTTTGATAAAAGTTGAGATTAAAATATCAATTCTAATTATAGTGTTGAAAACATGTTTGTGAATGAAGACGAAATCCATGACCAATACTTTCTCATCCTTGATTTGCGTGTTTACTTTTTATTGTTTTGCTTTCATATTATTTTAGTTTATAAAAATCAGAAAACCCCGTGTTACTTATAAGATACCGAAACAATTTGACAACCAAGACCTCTCTGTGGGAACGATCCTTTCTTGCCCTTGCTTCATTATATATTTTGAGTAGTAAGAAAGTGTAATTTATTTTTGACGCCTACGACAGCGATCAAATTTTGGCGCCGCTGCCGGGGAGGCAGCGGTTGTCACTTGTTTTTGGTTTCTTATTTTTGTTTTTAGTTTTATTTTTTTTTAGTTTTTCTTATTTTCTGGTTTTGACATAGTTTTGAGAACTCTTGTTTCAGGTGCTTACTATGTATGGAGCATATTGGAGCAATGGATACGGTTTTCAACAACCTCAACACTATGAAAATTACCCACCATCTATGGGATGCAATCAAAACCAATTTATTGGCTATGATGCATATCCTAGAAAACCTTATGGTGATTTTCATACATACCAACAACAACCTTGTAGTGGGTATGTAAGTCAAGCACCTAGGTGGGATAATTCTACTTCTAATTGGCTTTATTCGAGTTGTATGCAGATTTTGAATGGATTACAAGACATGCAACAAAGGCTAGACCAACTTGACCGTGATAGAGAGAACGTCGCACAAACCAATTTTTGGAACATTTCTTCTTACCCGATTCCAGATCGTAGTTATGATCATTCACCCATTCAAAGGGAAGAGTCATGGGAAAGAGAACATATTGTAGTCAATGGTGGTAAGCGTGTGAACGTCAAGAAACTTGCGCAGAAATTATACAAGTTGGAAGATGATGGAGCCTCGGAAGAGCTTGTCGATGAAATTAGTAGGATCATTCATATGGAACTTAAACGACGTCGTGATAAAGATTGGGAAACCGACGACGATTCTTATTATGGTGAGTCTAAAAATGAAGACGAAGATGATTGTGTTGAAAAGGACCAACCTTTGGAAATATTTGATGACATTAGTGTAGTTGACTCAACTCTTGATCTTTATAATGATCAAACACCTATTCAAAAGGTACTTGAGTATGATGAAACTAGTGTGTTACCAAACTTCCTTGCAACAAGGTTTGAGTCTAATGAAGAGGAGTATGTTGAGAATGTGACCGGTATGACCAATATTGTGGAAGACCCAATTGAGCTTGCATATGATTGTAATGATGATGTTTATGTCGAAACTTTGGTTAAAGGGCGAAACGGACGAAGAATGGTTGCAAAGTTTGATAGAGGACCATGATATAAAAGAGGTGAATAATTCACTTGAGTTTTTCAAGGATGAAGAGGATTCCGTGATACAAGAGATTGTGCAAGGTTTGTCTAACTCGTTGCCTATCGTTTCTTCTCCTTTACCTCTTATTGGTTTGAATGTATGTTCTTCGAGAATATTGTTGAATGACTTTGTTTTTCGATATCCGCCATTAGAGATACTTGATTCTCATACGATGCAGGTTTTGGAACAAGAAACCGTGGAAGTACCCGACTCCTATATTCTTTATACACTTCCAAGTGTGGACAAGAATAAGTGTGGGGGAAACTTTTATCGGTTAATAGCTTCGTTTCTATTTTATATTACTAATATTTGTGTGAAGCTAGTGTTTGCAAAACAGGTTCTATGGAAGGATCCTCAACTTTTCAGGTTATTGGTGTATGGGGAATCGATCTTGCAAGGATATAGTCGGGCTGACGACTTTAAACCAAGCGCTACATGGGAGGCAACCCATAGGTTTTGTATCTCTTCTCTTTTAATTTTTCTTTTCTTGTTTTTAGCTTTTTCTTTTCGCAAATTGTTAGGATTTCCCACCTTGACTTTCTTTGGACGATTCAATTTACATTGAGGACAATGTAAAGTTTAAGTGTGGGGGAGTGGTTAAGCATTTGTGTTGTAAATTTTTCAACTTTTGTGTAATTAGTGAATAAAGAACTCCAACTTGTAGTTAGTTTAGAGTCACATAATATACATGTCGCTAAGATTACATCGAGAATCTCATAATAGTGACTGAACTTAGAGATGACAGAGAACATGATCGGGTTTCTTAATTGTATGAGAGTTAAAGTTGGATTTAACCATGCCCGGTGGCAAATAAGGTGCAGACTGAATTCGGTATTAGAGTAGTGGTCCCCTATAGTGGAGACTACCCATGTTACATAATGTGAGGCACCGACCTTCAATTCTTTGTACCTGTCTAAATATGTGCTTTTAGAGTGTGTGTCACCGTACGTAAATTCCGGGCAGAATGGTGAGCTGCCCAACCTCCCACCAATAGAAGCACTATTTTGATCTCTTGAGTGCTATTTTGTCAATCATGATGGTGACATCGAATTGCTAACTTACATACCACTTGTAATCTTGTTCGCAGTTAGCACCATCCACTTTATCTCTCTCTACACCAACAGGTCCATAGAAACACCATCATCATCAACAAGAGGAGCATCACAAATTTGAAGGAAAGTTGAAGACGTTCAAGGTTTACAAGCAACGGTACAGAATTGAGCAGATTTCAGATTCAAGTAAAGCAACAAGACAAGGAGCAGAATTTTTACAAGTTGAAGACTATTGTATAAGAGCGAATATTATCAAGATGAGAGTTCGAGAAGTTTATGATATCAAGACATACAAGTTGTGAAGAATCAAGCGGTAAAGTACTTACACCATGGCCTTTGTACTTACGTTTTTATTTTATCTTATTTGTATTTTATTTTTCTCTTGTCTCAAAAAAAAAAAAAAAAAAAAAAAAAAAGAGAAAAAAAAAAAAATGAAAAAAAAAAAAAAAGACAAGAGAAAATTTTTAGTTTTGTTACTAGTTTTTATTATTTTGTTTTGTTTTTATTTTGTATTTATTTTTCTTGTCTCATAAAAAAAAATAAAAAAATATATAAAAAAAGAAAAAAAAGAAAAAAAAGAATATTGAAAAAAAAAGAGACAAGAAAAATTCATTGTATTATATTTTGGGTTTGTATAGTTCGTTTTTAGTTTTGTATTCTTTCAATAAAGCCAATGGAAGAAGGAATATCTATAATGAAGTTTCAAGCAACGAGGATTTAGCGGAAAGAATCATATTGTCAAGATTCTACGAAGTTCAAGAGTTATCATCAAGAGTTGAAGACCGAAGACGAAGATGAAGACACCGATAGAAGACCGAAGACGTTTCTATGGATGCTGTGAGAGTGGTGCTAGCTGCACGCCGAACGGATAACGAAGTAAGTAAGCATATTCCCACCTTCGTTAAGTGGTTGATTTCCTTTCGTAGAGATCGTCAGAAAAATGGGTTTTCAAAAATGAATTAAAAGATGTGGGTTTTCAAAACAATTCGGAGGGTTTTGCCTTCCTACCATTCAACGTGTCGCAGGATTCTCTCTTCATTCCTACCTGGACACATGTGTGACCCATAAAAAAGTTGTTTATTATTGAGAGCAACTTCATAAAACCCTTTCTTGTGAGGCAGAGTCGAGACTTTTGATCACTCCGAACCCGAATTTCTTTCGAAAAGCGATGGTTATTTCTCTCTCAACTTTTAAGGATGAGATTGTGTTCATTTATGTGTCTAACTTCTTATGACTAGTGTGCAGAATTTCTATGTCTTCTTAGCGCGTTGGATGCTATCATTTCGGAGAACTAGTAAGTTGGAAAAGTAGGTTTTGTGGGTATATCTCTAGTAAACCCTCACGAGACTATAACTCGTCCACTAGGGACACCTAGAGGTTTAAAGGCTTGTTATTTATGCTAAAAGTGACCGTAGCCTCGACGACACGGAGTTGTATGTATTTTAGAATTGTTTTGTTTAATTTGCTCGAGGACTAGCAAAGTCTAAGTGTGGGGGAATCTGATAGGTGTTGTAAAACACCTAATTTTATATCTAGTATTTATGCTTTCTTTGCTATTTTCCGTGGGAATTGCATCTCTTATGTGTGGTTTTGAGTTTATCAGGTGCAATGGAGTCATTCGGAACAAAAGAAGGAGAAATCATTCATACGGAGCGTTAAGGGAAAAAAGATCAATTCACTAGTGAGTGATATTTGAAACCAGACTAAGGCACGCGGAAAGGAGGCAAACACTATTGGGAGCTGAGCCAAAAGGCTAAGGGGCAACTCTCTTTTGAAAGAATGATGGAGACAGCCATCTAAGGTTAAGGGATAACTATGTGTTAAAAACACCCAATCCGGGGTAGCCCTTAGGAGTGGGGTGTCATTATCCAAACCAACTTCATTTCCTACACTAAAAATCAGAGAAGATAATCAGTCTTCTTCTTTGTCTGAGACAGCAGCTTGGATGAGTGAGATGCAGAAATGAATCGGAGAATCAGTAAAGATTAAAGAGGGGTTTTGTTATGATGAAGAAGGTGCACTCTTTGGTGAAGGATGAGACTGATTCAAAGGAGGAGATAGCTATTGTGATGGAAGAGGAATTGCTGCTCGATTCGAACAAGGAAGGAATTAATGGTGGTTGCATCGAATGGAAGAGATTCAGTGGAAGTGTTAGAGACTTGAGTGAATTAGAAGACATGGGTTTTCATCAGATTTGGTTTCAGGCAGAGAAATGACTCGATTGGAGTTGTTCTAGGGTTTGTGGCTCTGAGATGAATGATGGGTCTGTGAATATAATGGGTTCTATTGATTTGTGGAAGATGAACTCGAGAATGAATCTGTGATGGGAATTATGACTTAGGGTTCTGAACTGAGTTGATTTTGGAGAGCTGTTGGAGATGAAATTGAAGATGGGTTGAGTTCAAATCTCAGAAAGAACTGGAATCTGTAGAAGGAAATGCTTGCTGCTGGTTAGTTTGATATTCAAGGCTTTGATGGAGTTGGTGGAACTGCTTAAAGCTTGCACTGATGCAGTTGGAGATGAATACAAATGGGTTTTGTGGTGTTGTGAAGCTGCAGGAAGAAATGGTGGCAGCTGAGCTGCAAGTGCTGGTTGCAATGCTACTGGTGCTGGTGGATTATGATGCAAGAATGGTGATGTCCAATGGAGATGAGTTTGTAATTGTTCTAGAGTTGGATTGTAAGGCAGGATGGAGATTGCAGGTGGAGTGGTGAACTGATACTTGAGTCGGGTCTGAGTTGCTGAGGCAGTACAACTGGAGATTGTGGTGGATGTATGCAGAAGAACAAGGAGACGGAGTGCAGGTTAGATAGCTTGTCTGAGTTGAAACTGGTGCTGCAGGGAAAAAATGGGACTGAACTTGGATGGCTAAGGAAACGGTGATGTTTGAGCTGTAGAGAAGAAGAATGAGTTGCAGCTGCAGTACGACACTGGCAGATAGAATGGTTATTATGTATTAGTCCTGGGCAGAGATGCAGCTGGTTACAAGTGTTGTCGTGATATGAGTTGAAGTTGTTGTTGCAGGCAGGGAGTAAGTAGATGGCAGTGTCATGATGGTAAGATTACAAGAAGAAGTTGCAATTCAGTATGGGACTTCAGCTATGGGAGATGATTGTGCTCATGGTGGTTGAAGCTGTTGGTTACTGTGGTGCTATGAACTGGAGAGATGAGTTAAGTTGCAGCCGGTGGTGAGAAAAGAGCAGAAGCATTGGTGAACTGAGTTAAAGCTTGAGCTCAGTTTTTGAATATGGCTGTTGCAAGGAGTTGTGGACGGCGCGGAAGTCAGGGAATGGAGAAGAGCTGCACTGAAGTGATGATGTGACTGAAATGATTGGTACAACGGTATCTGGAGCTGATGGTGCTGAGATATTGGAAGCTGTAGTTGTGGGAAGTAGGATGTGTGTTACTAAAGACTGATGTGAGTTGCTGTTGTTGATACAGTTGCAGTGTAAGACTCAGCAGATGTGTGTTGGTGGCTTGACCTGAGACAGATGGTACTAAAGTTGGTTGGCGCTGGAGCTGCTGTCATATGCAATTGTAGCTCAGATGGAGAATTACAAGGTTTTGGTGCTGGTATGGCAGGGAAGCTATGACTTAGCTGTTTCAGATGGAGTTGTTGCACTGGAATGGAAATTGCAGACTGGTTTGAGTTGTGGTTAAATTGAATTGGAAATTGCAGACTGATGTTGAATTGGAGTGAATGGAAGAGCCAAGATGGCTGCAAAGTGTTGCACAGCCAAGATGGCTGGTTAAAGACTTATCAAGCACAATCACAGTGCGGCCTGAGATCAGGCTTGTGCAATGGCCGAGCCAAGACGACTCAACTCGGTCGGGCTAGTCGATGGCCGACTCACACTCGACTCGGTCTTGACCCAGGTTGACCCCGATTCCATCTGACTCGGTTGAGCTTTGACTGAGCTGACTCGTTGACCCGACCGAGTTGACCCAGTTGACCGGTGATCGGTTTGACTTTGCCGGTCACCCGAGCTATTTTTCCGGCGATTCTTCCGGCCATAATCCCAGTTTTCCGGCGACGAATTTTGGACATAATTTTACATGGGTTTTTTCTCACACATGGGCTTGGTGGACCACTTGGAGATGGGTGTTGAGAAGACCTAATATTGGAAGGAGTATCCTTTATGGAAATAGAGAAACATATAAAAAGAGAAGACTTTTACCTAATGGGGGATATCTTTTATCTAATCTTTTTGCCTCTACTTTTGGTTCTAGGGTTTAGAACTATGAAAGCTTTTCCCTTTCTTCTTGTTATGAACTCCATGAATATGAGCTAGAGTTTTCTTTTGGTTATGGATTAGTTGGATTTCCAAACATGAGTTTTTGTTCAATAAATTAGTTTTGTCTCCATATTATCGTTTATGATTCACCATCAATATTGTTACATGAGTTGAATGCTATTTAGTCGAGTCGCGAATCGATTGAGTTTCTTTTCATCTCTCTTGCTAGATTAGGATTTATTATACGCAAAAGTGATAGATTCCTGATTACAAGTAGCATAATTGTGATTATTGCTTGTAGTGATACATCCTAGTAGTCACATGTGAGTCATAACCTTTGTTAAATCGGATTAGTGCTTTTACACGTTCGATTGCTTTGATTGGCCTGATTTCATAGAACCTAATGCATCTAGGGAATTAAACTTGATTAGTGCTTTTACACGTTAGGTTGTTCCTTTAGATAGAATTCATATTCACATCTTTTAATGTGTTTGTTGATGACATGAGGAGATTTGCGGGATATACTTGCGATCAAGGTATTCTAGGGTCTTTGATAAAAGTTGAGATTAAAATATCAATTCTAATTATTGTGTTGAAAACATGTTTGTGAATGAAGACGAAATCCATGACCAATACTTTCTCATCCTTGATTTGCGTGTTTACTATTTATTGTTTTGCTTTCATATTATTTTAGTTTATAAAAATCAGAAAACCCCGTGTTACTTATAAGATACCGAAACAATTTGACAACCAAGACCTCTCTGTGGGAACGATCCTTTCTTGCCCTTGCTTCATTATATATTTTGAGTAGTAAGAAAGTGTAATTTATTTTGACGCCTACGACAGCGATCATTCCGCATTATATTTTGTTATATAATTGAAATATCACAGGTTGTGTGTTGTATCGATCAATTGTGAAATCCAACCTTTGGTTGTTGATTGGAAATTGATTGATCCTTGGATATTGGTCTTTGTTACCATGCAAGTTTATATCTCTTGTATTTGATAAAGACTCACAGATTTCTATTTGTTTGAGTATAGATCAAATCCAGAGAAAGAGATATTAACTCCTTGATATACTTTTTATTAAGATTGAGTATGACTGTCTAGTTGATTCTCTTAAAAGTATATTAGAGTTAGTCCATACAGATTGCTAATCGAAATATTGGGTGAGGTTGTTGTACCCCCGCATTTTCAGAGGGTACATATCATTTGTGTGTAACAAGCTAAGTTCGATCTAACGGTTGAAAGATATTAGCTTGGTTGAATCAGGTTTTTCATCTAACGGTGAATATTGAATGCTTTGTTACCAAGGTACCTTGGATTCCAAACTCTGATTTGAAAACTATATAAAGGAGAACTCTAGCAACTGGGAAACCTAATCCCCACACCTCTTGTGTGCTATTAGTTGCATAACTAGAGTCGATTCTCCTTTAACCTTAGGTTTCTATCGAGACCCTGTAGGTTAACGACATCAAAGACTTCATTGGGATTGTGAAGCGGACCCAACTATTTTCTTTATAGTTGCATGTATTCGATCTTTCCCGATTCTATCGTATTGAGTACAATTGAAATAATTGACTCAAGATTAATTTCTTCGATAGGCAAGATAAAAGAAATCACAAACATCTTCGTCTCATCGTTTGTGATTCCACAATATCTAGTTTCGTCATCATATAATTTAGATTATTGTGAGGTGATTGATAATACTTGGATGTTCTTCGGGAATATAAGTCCAGTTTATTAATTGGTTCCTGTTCACCTTGATTTATCAAAAGACGGAACAAAAACTCTTGGGTATTTCTGTGGGAGACAGATTTATTCAATCCTATAGAATTTTCTGTGTGAGACACATTTGTTTATCAAGTCTTCGACTTTGGGTCGTAGCAACTCTTAGTTGTGGGTGAGATCAGCTAAGGGAATCAAGTGCGTAGTATCCTGCTGGGATCAGAGACGTAAGGAACGCCACTGTACCTTGAATCAGTGTGAGATTGATTAGGGTTCAACTACAGTCCAGTCTGAAGTTAATTGGTAATAGGCTAGAGTCTGTTGCGTCTTAATACAGTGTGGTGTTCAATCTGGACTAGGTCCCGGGGTTTTTCTGCATTTGCGGTTTCCTCGTTAACAAAACTTCTGGTGTTTGTGTTATTTCTATTCCGCATTATATTTCGTTATATAATTGAAATATCACAGGTTGTGCGTTAAGATCAATCAATTAGAATATCCAACCTTTGGTTGTTGATTTACATTGATTGACACTTGGATATTGGTCTTTGGTACCATCCAAGTTTATCTCTCTAGTATTTGATAAAGACTGTGATTTCCATTTGCTTAAGTAAAGATCAAATCGAGAGATAGAGATATTAACTCCTTGATATACTTTTTATTAAGATTGAGTCCGATTGTCTAGTTGATTCTCTTAAAAGTATATTAGAGTTTGTCCATACAGATTGCTAATCGAAATATTGGGTGAGGTTGTTGTACCCCCGTTTTTTCACTTGTGTTTGTGGAAATCCTCATACAGAAAGAAGGGAAGAAATGTGAAAAGTGTGTTTTTTCCCCAATGGAGAGGTGGCTAGATATCCTCTCGAGAAAGAGAAAACTCTTTTTTATATATGTTACTCCAAAACGATACGACTCTTTTCTTTTTCTTCTTAAATACCTTCAATTAGATCAAGCCTTCACAATCTTCAAAATTCCATGTCCCAGGAGTCCACCAATAATAATCAGGCTCATGGATTTCTATCATTTGATTTCTTGATTACATTGTGAAACAGAGATATTAAAACTCTTTGATATACTTTATTCTAGATTGAGTCTGACTGTCTAGTTGATTCTCTAGAAAGTGTATTGGAGTAAGTCCTCTCATATTGCCAAACGAATTGTTGGATGTGGTTGTTAGACCCCCGCATTTTCAAATATGGCTCCCACAGAAATACCTACGAGTTTTTATTCCGTCTTTTGATAAATCAAGGTGAACAGGAACCAATTGATACACCAGACTTATATTCCCGAAGAAACTGACCTAGTAATATGAATCACCTTACAATGATCTTAACCGTATGGAAGAAGAACAATATATTGTGGAACCACAAACGATGAGACGAAGATGTTTGTGGCTACTTTTTATCTTACCTATTGGAGATGGAATCTCGAGCAAATCTTAGAGAAGATAGTACTCAATACGATAAAACAAAGTAAGATCAGAACACGCAACTATGAAGAAAATAGTTGGGCTTGGCTTCAGAATCCCAATGAAGTCTTTAAGTCGTTAACCTATAATGGTTTTAGAAAAACCTAGGTTAAAGGAGAATCGACTCTAGTCGCAACTAGTATCACACATGAGGTGTAGGGATTAGATTTCCCAATTGCTATAGTTCCCTTATATAGTCTTCAAATCAGGGTTTGCAATCAATGTTATATTGGTAACAAAGCATTCAATATTCACCGTTAGATGAAAACCTGATTAGATTCAAGCTAATATCTTTCAATCGTTAGATTGTCTTAGCTTGTTACACACAAATGAAATGTGCCTTCATTTAGATATGGGTAACTGTACCTAAACGTGTACACTTAGTTGGCTCAACAATAGTTAACCGAACTTAGACATATGAACACTTTCATACCAACCTTGTTCATCTTAATCACAACTAGTTCAAATGACTCAAATGAAACTAGTTATAGAGTTGTCAATTGTTTGTATTCTCATAGAAGTATACAAGACACAATTGAAGCAAAATCAATTTTGATTCACTCGAATCAATTCATGAACATTATAGCCACAGTTTGCAAAAGATTGCATTCCTTATTATATAAATGTATTTGTTCATGAACAAACCGATTTTAGAACTTAACCCACTCAGGTATGCAAAAATGAACGCATACCTAGAGTTCCCGGACCTGGTACATTCGCCAGTATGCAAACTGGTACTCATACTGTCATTCACGACCAACATTAGTTGAAATCAGTACGCATACGGGTATGCATACTAAGTTCCCGGACTTCAACTATTAAACCAGTACGCATCCGGGTATGCATACTAAGTGCCTAGACTTGGAATATATCTACAACAGTTAGCATACAAGTACGCATACTGTCTTATATCCAATCAATGGTTATTGTTCTAAACTCCCATTTTAATCATTGAAACATTTTTAGAATACGACAATAGCTATCTCACACGAACTATTAGCTTCAAAGCAATTTTCTAGTAATCAAATAATCAATACGAAACATTCCGAGTCTACATCAAATGATTGTCTCACACAAATCATGTAAGATGTTACCAGGCGATTTTCACATGATCATATTTTGACTTTCGTCAAGAATAAAAGATGAACTTGCATGGTTACAGCAAAAGCTTACCAACACATATTTCGAGAAATATGTAAGCGAGTTAAACTCAACTCGAAATATCAAATGTGTATACTTTAAAGCCTATATAGCTACACGACTTTTGTTTCAATATGAGATAGAATAAAAATAGACTTCTGAGTGATAGATGAGTTCAAGTCTCCACATACCTTTTGTTGATAAAGTTCCACAAACTCCCCTTAGTAGTTCTTCGTCTTCAATCGTTGAATGCCGTGAAGTCTAAAGCTCAACTACATATTCTATCCTAATCCGAGACATAGCTATAATTAGACTAGAAATCAAAACTTATAGTTTTGGCAACTAAACTTGACAAACAAGCTTGAGATAGCAAAGCTTGCGAGTTCGACCGAGCAGTGCTCTAACAATATGAAAATGGTTAAGTATATAATTCAATTGGATAATTTCGGCTAACCTACGCGAACATGTCATTATACATGGTTCGGTTACGGTCCATCTTAACCAGAGTGCATATTCTGATATGTTAATCTCAAGTCAAGTTTTTCATCTAACAGTAATTATTGATTGCTTGTTTCCAAAGCTATCCTAGCTTAAACCTAAAGCAACCTTGATCTTGAAGTCTATAAAAGGAGAACCTATAAAAACTGGGATCTTTGAATCCCTGATACTATTCTTGTGTGTCCTAGTTCGGAACTATATTTGTCCTCTCCTTCAAACCCTTCTAGTGTTTAGCGACTAAAAAGACTTCACTTAGGGATTCGTGAAGCCAGGACCAACTATCTTTATCTTGATAGTTCGAGTATCCTGATCTTGTTTTGATTATTGAGTCTCTCACTCAAACAAGATAGGTAGAAATCACAAAGTTTCTTCGTCTTAGACTTTGTGATTCCACAAGTTTCGACTTGTAAGGTGAATAATAATCTAGGCCGCTCTTCGAAAGTCATACGACAGGATTTTGAGGTTTTCTAGACTTGTCTATTGTAGTCGATTTCATGCCTCACCTTGATCTTTGATCAGAATGGAAATCACAAATAGGCTTATCTGTGGGAGGAAGATTGGTTTAAAGTCTTCAACTGATTTGAAGCAACTCTTAGGCTATAAAGGACGTTAGCTAAGGGAATCGTTTGTGCAGAGTCATGCTGGGATTCAAGAGGCGTAAGGAGCGCGACTGTAACTGAATTGTTGTGACGATTTAATTCGGGCTCAAATACATTCCAGTCTGAACTACTGATTAATATAGTTTGGTATTCAAGTCCGGACTAGGTCCCGGGGTTTTTCTGCATTTGCGGTTTCCTCATTAACAAAATTCTTGTGTTTGTGTTATTTCTTTTTTCTCATTATATTGTTTATCTTTATAATTGAAATATCACAGGTTGTACGTTAATCAATTAAAGTAGATACATACATCCTTGTTTGTTGGATACGATTTGATTGGTTCTTGGTTATTGATTTTTGGAATCGTCCAAGTACTCACACACATAATTAGGTTCACGGATTTGGTTCTGTAAACATTTGGATTGTAAGAGATATAAGCTCTACGTATAATTCCTTGATTGAGATTCATTAAGTTGAACTCTCGGAATGGTATTCGAGTTTAGTCCAAACAAGCTGCCTAATAAAAATTTGGTGGTGTATTTTGGTACCCCCACGTTTTCACCTACTATCAGACTTCGGACTGGAATGTATTTGAGACCGAATCCACCCTCCAAGCGATTCAGTTTCAGCCGCGCTCCTTACATCTATTGAACCTCGTAAAGATCTACGCACTTGATTCTCTAAGCTGACATCCTTTATAGCCTAAGTGTTGCTTCAGTCGCAATGAAGACTTTTAATACTAATTTGCCTCTAAGAGATAAGCCTATTTGATTTTTGCTTAGATCAAAGATAAAGGTGTGAAAATTTGTTTGTAACAGACAAGCTGGCAAATTCACAAATCCGAAACTTACGACTCCCAAAGAGAAGCCAAAATTCTTAACCACCTCTCAAGAATTTTTTTCAAAAGATCAACTAAGATCAGTTTTCAGATATCTATCTTGAGGAATCACAAAGTCTGAGAGGACGAGAACTTTATGATTTTTATTTATCTTGCCTGAAAGAGATTACGAGAACCTCGATAACTAAAAAGAAAGATCAGGATTCACGAACTATCAAGGTAAAGATAGTCGGACCTGGCTTCACGAATCCCCAAAGTGAAGTCTTTTAGTCATAGACCTAATTATGTTTCTCCGAGGAAACCTAGGTCCATAAAGGATGACTTTAGAATCAAATAGGTCACAAAGTGTTAGGGATTGAATTACCCAGTTGAAATGGCGTCTTTATTTATAGTTTTTCTAATACCATGGTTAGATTAGAATTCAAGCTAAGATAACTTGAGAATCAAGATAACTCTATTTTTGAAAAAATACAATAAAAGAATATACACTTAGGTTCGGTCACTAAACGGTGTATAATGACCATTCGGTTTGGCAAGTTAGCCAACGAACTAAAAGCAATTTGACATTCATTCAAACACTTAAGATTTTAATCATGATGCATGCATATAAGTGTTTAAGTGATCAATAAAGTCTTAGAAGTGTTTAAGAGAGTTCTAGTAATGCTAAACATATTATGAAAATAAGTGATAGGTGTATTAAACACCTTGATTATATCTATAATTGATGCTTTCTTTGTTATGTTTTATGGCGAATTATGTATTATTACGTTTGTTTTGAGCTTTTAGGTGTAATGGAGTCATTTGGAGCGAACTGAGGAGAAATCGGCAAAAATTGGCAAAAGCGGCATTTCACAGGGCACGTGCTAAAGGGAGTCGAGCCAAAGATAAGGGGCAACTGTTGGGTGGCACGTATCCACTCTTGGGGTGCTAATAGCAATCCCACTTCGCAGGGCTTTATCTAGATCAAAATTGAGAAATTAGGATCAGTTTCTCCTTCTCTATTGTTACTATCGGCTGCTATCGAGAGATTCATGGGTTCGATTGATTTGTTAAGAAGGAAATGAAGACAGATGCACAAGTGATTTATTGATGAGTACAGTGAGATGAATTGGAGGGAGATGCATTTCTTGAAGGAGAGTCCGAGTAACAGCAGGTGAGATCGAGAAAAAATGGGTTTGATTTGAATCTACAATGGAGATTTATTCGAAGCAGAAGAACTAGGTTTCTGAATTTGAGATTTCGAATCAAGGAAAGATATTAACTGTCATGGAATGAAGGTAATTTGAATGGGATTACAGAGAAATCAAGGAACTGGTGGTTGGCAGTGAAGATGGTGGTCGACTTAGGGTTTGAATTGGTTGATTGTTGTTGTTGGTTAAGGGATGAACGGAATTTGAGATTCAGAGTTTGACAGATGAGAATTAGTTGATGTTCATGGATTCTGAAATCGAAATCTGAGGATTGAATATGAGGTAGTTACTACAAACAGAAGAACGAGAAGAATCAATGATGGGTTTCTCTCAGATTTGAGTTTTAACCCAAAGATCTGTTAGAAATTGTTGATAATTTGAGGCTGTTCGCAAGCAAGGAGGCTTTGTTTATGATGCTGCTATTGGATTTGAGGCATTGCAGATGATGGGAATAACAGTGTGAAGTCGAGACAGGGAGTATAGAGAGTTGAGGTGCAAAGACTTGAACAAAGGAAGAAGAATTATGCTCTTGCAAGTTGCTGCTGTAGAATATGGCCTGTGGCAGTGGTGGTTGCAACTGAGAAGAAATGTTGATGCTACTGATGTTCATGGTAGGTAATACTGAAGTTGCAGTTCAAGTAATTGCATTGCATGTGGCATTGAAAGGAGATGGTGCTGGTTAGGAGTGTATAAGTTGCAGAAATGTGGTCTGTTGTTGGTATGAGTTGTAGGGTAGCTGGTGGTGCTATGAAGACATGGAGATGGTTATGTGCTGCAGCTGATGGCTTGACTGAACTCCGGTGATGCTGCTTTGCTACCAAAATGGTCAGAGATGGAGTTGTCCGTGGCTCTGGTGGTGCTGTTCAATGAGATTGCAACTGAGTTGCAGCAGAGCAGATGGTGTAGTTTTATACTTCAGAAGTAGGATGGTGTGTTGAGATGCAGGGATGGAAATAAACCTGGTAAGCTACAGATTTCTGCAATGAAGGTTGGTATGGCACAGGGAAGAGATGGAGATAAAGATGAAGGCTTGAATTTGGCTGTTGAATTTAGCTGCGAGGGTCAATGGAATCAGGGTGGAACTGAAGCTGTTGTCGATGGCGAGTTGGCGGATACTGGTGGTTATGAGCTGAAATGTGTTGGTAATGCAGTCAAATGGGACCAAGAATGGAAGCAGGGTGTGCACATGAGCTGGAGTATTAGGCTTGTGAGGTTGCAGCTGAAGTTATGGGTTTGTGGTGTTGAACCTGACTTACAGGAGGTCGGCTTGAGATGTAGTGTGCAAGCGATGCTGGGGAATGATTTGAAATCATGTGACAGTGAAGGAACTATGTAGCAGATGTTTGAGCGGCGATGCTAAGAAGAAATTGAGGTACTGATGTTGAGCAACGAAATGGCAGGGCTGAGATGTTGAGCTGCTGCTGTGACAATAGGTTTTGATGATGCTACAAGGAATGAATGCAGGCAAGAAGCTATAAATGGGTTTGGCAGTCTGTGGTGATAGAGTGCAGCTGGAATTGTTGTTCAGCTGAATTGGTTTTGAGCTGAGAATTGAGTGGCGATAGACTGAATGGAGCTGTTGCCATTGCTCGGTTGAGTGGTGGAATTGCAAGAAGCTACAGCTTGGGAATGCAATGCAGTTGGAGCTGTTGGCAGTTGAAGATGGCTTGGAATTTAGTGAGAAGGAATTGAACAGCCATCATGGCTGGATATGAGCTGGTGAAGCACAATGATAGTACAACAGAAAATATGGCCTGTGCAATGGCCTGGCCTAGCCAACTTAACCGAGTCAGATAGATGATCCAGACCCGGACTCACCTGACTCGGTCGGTTTGACTCGAGTTGACCCGGCTGACTCTCTGGATCGTTTGACTCGTTGACCGGTGACCGGGTGGACTTTGCCGGTCACCTGAGATGCCTGCCGGCGACTTTTCCGGCCAAATTCCGACCACAATACCAGTTTTCCGGCGACGTATTTTTGGGAATATTTTCTACATGGGCTTGGAGGACTTCTATCTAGTGGACTTTTGAAGATTAGACCTAATTTTGGAAACAAGAGAGCTATTTAAAGGAAAGACTTTTACAACTATGGGGATTATTATCTTATATCTCTTTTTCTATTCTTTTGCCTCTACTCTTGTTCTAGGGTTTAGAACCATGAAGTCTTTTCTCTTTCTTCTTGTTATGAACTCCATGAATATGAGCTAGAGTTTTCTTTTGGTTATGGATTAGTTGGATTTCCAAACATGAGTTTTTGTTCAATAAATTAGTTTTCTCTCATATTATCGTTTATGATTCACCATTAATATTGTCATATGATTGAATGTTTGTTTTGTCAAGTTGCAAATTGGTAGAACTAACATGCATGTCTTTTGCTAGATTAGGGTTATTATACGCAAAAGTGATAATTCCTGATTTGAAGTAGCATAAATATGATTATAGTTTGTAGTGATATATTCTTATGATCATATGTGAACCATAACCTTTGTTAAATCGGATTAGTGCTTTTACACGTTCGATTGCTTTGATTGGCCTGATTTCATAGAACCTAATTCATCTAGGGAATTAAACTTGATTAGTGCTTTTACACATTGGGTTGTTCTTTTAGATAGAATTCATATTCGCATCTTTTAATGTGTTTGTTGATGACAAGAGGAGATTAGCGGGATATTCTTGCGATCAAGGTATTCTAGGGCCTTTGATAAAAGTTGAGATTAAAATATCAATTCTAGTTATTGTGTTGAAAACATGTTTGTGATTGAAGACGAAATCCATGACCAATACTTTCACATCCTTGATTTTATTTGTTTACCTTTATTGTTTGCTTTTATTTAGTTTTAATTTCATAAAAATCAGAAAACTCCCGGTGTTATTTATAGGGAACCGAAACAATTCGACAACCAAGACCTCTCTGTGGGAACGATCCTTTCTTGCCCTTGATATATTTATATTTTGAGTAGTAAGAAAGTGTAATTTATTTTTGACGCCTACGACAGCGATCAAATTTATTGTTAAAAGCAATTTGACATTCATTCAAACACTTAAGATTTTAATCATGATGCATGCATATAAGTGTTTAAGTGATCAATAAAGTCTTAGAAGTGTTTAAGAGAGTTCTAGTAATGCTAAACATATTATGAAAATAAGTCTTTGAGCATTTACTAAAATATAAAATGGGACAGTTGGTACAACGATTTGCCAACCATAGGGCTTGTTCACGAGTCAGGGTGTAACGGTTCGTGAACCGGGTCCGCCAACCAACCCTACAAGACTTTCGAACTCAGTTGACAGCGGTTCTTGAACCGGGTTCGCCAATTGTTATCCTATTATTCCAACATAGAAAATTCAGTTCACCACGATTTGCTAACCGGGTTCGTGAACTGTTCCCAACTGAACCTCGCGGTTTGCGAACTGGTTCGCCAACCTTTCCTGTATTTCTAAAACTCAGATATCTATGGCTTTCAAACTGGTTTGCCAACCTTCCCTGAGCAGAAATATCAATAAGTTCAATATTTCTCTCTTATGAAGTTTTAAACATTCCCAAGTGATAAAATCATTTGCATGGACAATTTTTAATTGATCCACAAATTAATTCATAATACTAATATTGTTAAGGACCGTTGAACATCTTTGCTTAGAATCATATTTCGAGATTTTTCACACGACAATTTGACTCGAAATTCTTCTTTGTAAATCCACTAGAAGTCATACGACGTAGTCTCATCAGATACAATGGTAAGATTGTGAGTAAAATATAATGGTTTCAGTCTTCACATACCTGATACAGAAGTTCTCCAAATGTCTTTGTCGATCTTCAGTCTTCAAGGGTGATCTCTGATACTCAACTATAGATTCTAACTATTCCGAAGCTTGACTTAGTAGACTAGAAATCAAGATATAGTTTTGATCATCTAACGTTGACGACAAGCTTGGGATAGAAAAAATTTTGGGTTCAACCGAGCAATGATCTAACAATCTCTCTCTTTGTCAATTTTAGTGACAAAACTATTCGATACATATGGATACAAAAATAAATAAACTTTTCCGCTTAATCCACTATGCTTGATTTCCTTGGTCCTTCAACACACATCTTGAATCCTTCGTACTTCAAGTTCTTCTAATGTTCTACATGTGTTTGTTCAACACTTTGTTTTTGAAGATCCGTAGCGATAACAACTTCTGAGAATAATTAAGCTTGCCTTTCTGTTTGAGTATTCTCGTATAAATTAGCTTTATTAGAATGAGGTAATCACTCTTTTCATTGGTTGTTATACAAAAACGTAGCATTGTTACCTTCCTCAAAATTCAATTGCACCACAATTTTGAAACAATACTACGGTGATATGTTCTCCCCCGTAGTCAATTCATTTCCCCTTACGTGATGCCTCGTAAAGACATATGTAATGTAGTAAGATAGTACTTAATAATACTACCCCTTTTCGTCAACAAAATTGGCAAAAGTGAAAAATCGAGATAATCATGAATTAATCAAAAGAAATTCAAGACTAGAGAACACATACCAACCTTTAGTATAGACGATTTCAACCAAGAAATCTCAGTTTGCGTCAAGGAGACATAATGCACAAGCATCTCCTACAATTCCACATCCGTTCTTCCCACAAAGATATTACTATTAAGCACAAGTTCAAAAGAACTCTCCCCATTAAATGTGAAACCCGGAAGAACAACATGAGCGACCTTACTCTAGTCACAAGAGAAGGATTTTCTTGGACTTTAAATTATTTGCTAGTTACGAACAAAATAAATTTATATCCAATATTTTTCTTTCTTCTCGCTAGTTACGAACAAAGAAGTTAAAAATAGCGATCTTAATGTTAGAAGCACTAAGATACACAATTTTTGTGAGAAAAATCATCGACAATAACTATTCTCTATGCCAGTTACGAAAAAGAGAACAATTAGTGCAATATGACTCAACATAAGAATTATAAATTCTTTAGACATTACGAACGTAAAGATTAAAGTTCACCACTTATTCCCTAGTGGCGATACAATCAAGGAAGTAAGTCGATCCCTAAAGAACATCTTACGGAATCCTCTAGCAGTTTATTCACAAAAGTGTAATCATGGAGAGATCAAAACTGCAATTCTCAAAATAATTTACTCTTCTTTTGCAAGAGTGAAAGAGCTTAATCTATGAGAAAATATGAGATATTGCAATACAAATATATAATCCATGAGAATTAGGTATTGTGAGTCATCTTCCAAAATAAAATTTAATTAACAAACTTTAATGATAATATTTGGAATAGTTAATGTAACACATAAAAACTACTCCAAAAACTAGTGTTCCTCCTTAAATAATAAGAACATAATTCCTACAAGGAGTTAACTAGTAAAAGCATATGAAGGATCTAGGCATCATCTTCATCTTCATTCTCCGATTCACTCCAAGAAGCTTAAATTTTCATCCTTAATTTCGTGAAATTTGGTACCAAGTAAACACATTTGTGTACCTACACATTTTACACTGTTGTCTACCTTTTCCATCCTTTTAAGAATTTTGTTTAAAAGTTCCAAGGAAGTAGGATCACAAGTACCGATTGAGGAGGGAGACGAACTTCTTCTTCTTTTGATATCATTACTTCTCATACGATTGTACGAGGTCTTGAGAACGGGAGTGGGAGTTCCAATTGAGTATCCAATTGGAGCAATATCAAACCTAACTTTTGTCATAGTGCTTCATTGTGGCCATTTGATGTATCATCCACCTATAAACATCATGAATTGAGCTCCCATATCAAGAAAGTATACCAATTCCGTAAAATCTCGTCCCCATCGATCATGTTCAATAGTGGAGGGACAAAGATTTGGAATTCCAAGTTTTCCAAAAACCCTTAATGCCATGGAATTCCAAGTTAGGTTTGATAATAGATAGTTTGACAAGATGGCTTCTCATTCCTTGGTATGGGAAAGGAAAAATCTCTCATATGAAGACTAGTGATTGTAGTCAAAACTTCTCTATTCACTTCAATAATATTTCTTCCAATCATATTTTTAAAGGAGAATTTTTCAAGATTCACATCATGGACATTTGCGTAAAATACTCTTGTTAGAACATCAAATCCTTCACCATGACCATCAAAGATGTCACCAAGATTATACTTTTCAAAGCAAGATAGTTCACTAGCATGAAATTGATCCTTGACCAACTTCTTTTCAAAAATAAATCCTCTTAAAAGAAATTTTTCATAAGATTATAACAATCATCATCCACAAATACTATTCTACAAGAAGATTGATAACCAGATTCACCTTTCTCCTTGTGATGAAGTTCTACTTGAGAAGATACCTTAGAGTTTATCTTTTTATTTTCCCTTACTCTAACCGTGATTTACTAAAAATAGTAAAATTGAAGAAGATGAGGTAGAGAACTTACTTAGAAACATCTTTGTATGACGACCATTTCCTCAATGAAGCTCTTATTCAGAAATAACCTTGAATCTAAGATTTAGAGAGGATAAAAACAACACCAAGGGGCACAAGTAGGGAAATTGGTTCTGTAACCATAGCTTTTTATCTCTTATCATTCGCGAACTGTTGGAGAAGAGAAAAAAGTTCGTGAATCCAGACCTTATTGTTTATGGGTGAAAACTATTTCTGCTGGTTTCGGTAATTTTGGGTGTGTGGATGAGAAATGAATCTAAACCCTAAACAAATGCACTGCACGTGAGTGCTTTTGATTCGAGAGATCAATGCATACCCTGGCCTAAACCAAGAAATGGCCGTTCCAGACTTGCTTCGGTCACAAAGTGAAGGAGATGGGGTTGATCTTAGGGAGGGAAGCGAAGAAGGTGTTGGCAGTTTATGACTTGTATCAGAATGGTGATTTCTAGATACTGATGACAACACTTGGTTTTTTCTGTGTTTGTCTGTCTTATTTTGGAAATAGGTGAAAGACCTATTTATATAAGTCATTGAGCGCAACCCTTCATCTCGTAGGAAGTGGAGGAAGTGGAGTGATGGAGTAGTGGGGTCGTGTGTGGGTGATTGTCACACGATCACGCCTTTTCCCACTTTCCTCATCATCGTTAACCGTCCATGCCTCCTGACGCGTTCTTGTAATGGCGCGTTGCACGCTGTAAACCGCCAGGCCAATACCCTAGTAAGTATCCCCCAGTTTGTGACATGTTTAATGTCTCGAGTGAGTGGGTCGAGTCGTGGGACCCGCAGGAAATAACACGTGATGCTATTAGGTTAAATAACTAAGTTATTTAGGAAATCGATATTCATGAAATATCGTGTATACTTTATGCGTGTAATGCATCGAATACAATTAATATGTATGAAGCATCGCTGTTTTAAAGCATAACGTAGTAAGTTGCGGATTAAGCGTCTTAAAATAGCTGCACGTCCAACCATCTTCGAGTGATCGTTTGGAGGTCGTATGGGCGGGCCATCCCTTGGTAGATCACTCCATGTGGAAGAATGACGGACGGTGATCACCAAGGTGCCTCATTGGCCGTTTAACTCTTAGCCTAGGCTGTCCGACCAAGCTTGCAAAGTTGGACGGACGAGATGAACTACGGCACATGTTTGTGACAGTTGATGGATTTTAGGGTTTTAAAGAGGTGCGCAAGCATCACTCTTTAGCTTGACCGAAATCAAGCATGACCAAAGTATTTAGTGGGACCGACCGAGCACGCGTGTAGACGGCTTGCCGGTGTACAAGTCCATGCCACTCTATCTCGCGGAGGTACAATCTAGGCCACTCAATTTGTCTGGCAAAGGTGAGTGCTTGTGATCGATTTGAGACAGGAATCCATTGCCGCAAAGGATTTTAGGGGGCCACGGCATGCCATCTTTGGGCGCGCGTTTTTAGGCGTCTGGCCAAGGTCCACCTTGGCCGACCGGTTACATGCGCAGGTGAGCCCACGGTGATCATGTTAATGCTCTCTGGACCTCCTTAGTTTATATCTATACCCTCCATCCGAGATGGCGAAGATGGATGGTCATGATCAAACTGCTACATATATGTAATGTCGCAAACCCTAATTAGGGTTTTGGATCAGTCACGCGTGCGCAACTTTGGCCAAACGGTTTGGCAAGCCACGCTTCCCCTTTGGGAGGACCGACTATGTGGGGCCCACGTTGGGCTAACGTGAACATATGTGCACCTTCCTGATGGTCCTAAGTTCGATCTAAGCCATCCAAATAGACTGGCTAAGTTGGATGGTTATGATCAATTTAAGACGCTTTTAGAATTCCGTGACCCTTAGAAGCATCACGTCTGCCATGGTTTGAGCAAATGTTTTTATTGCTCCATGGCTTCACCGTGAGAAACCGATCGGGTATGGGGATAGTGGGCCCGCAAGCGTGTGTGTTAGCGCTTACCTAATCATTCATGGAATGATCTAATCTGTCCAATCAGGCTGGTGAAGTTGGACTGTCGTGATTGTTTTAAGACTGCCCTGAACAGTCTATGTTCGATCGAAACCTTCACAAAGCAGCACGACCACCATACTTAGGGTTAGCGTTTGATGATGCTATAAGGTGTTCGTGTGATGGCCGACCGGCTAGGGCATAAGTGGACCCGCCGGTGGTCATCATGACAATCGCCTATTATTGCCAGGGTTCGGCTAGGCTTGTTAAATTGTGCAGCCAACTCGTGTGGTCGTGATCGTTTCTGAGACTGACATGGACAGTCTAGATTTTCCTTAAGGAAATTAAGCATGCTCGATCGGCTAACCAAAGCGCGTCGATGCGAGACTCTCTGTCAGAGAGTGATGTAGCCTGTGTGGGTATTTCGTGCATGTCTCAATATGGCACGAAGATTCATGTTACTCTGCTGAGAGTGAGCACTCAGTCGTCATGTCATGTCAATGATGAGAGTTCGGCTGAGAACACAACATGGAAAATACTAGGCAAATCATGCATTAATTGTTAATGCTAATAAAATTCACAGAATATTTGGGATTGCTGTTGCGCGCACCATTCTGGGTGAATTTTGTGTATTTATTGAATTGCTTCAAATAAATAAAGTGAAGAGGTACGCATCACTTATCGAATGGCTTTATCCTTTGCAGGATGTCAGCGCATAAAAATACTGATTTTACAATTTTAGACCTGAACTAAAATCCACCATCAACACTTATAAAAGCTTAGATGGGCTTGGACCATTCCCGAACCACTATCAATAGATATCTTGAAAATAGATACTATTATGGAGATTTTTTGACAAGTAATATTCCAATTTTTTTTTATAGATTGGTAAAATGATACATACTACAATGTCTTATCAAACTTAAAATGTATTACCAAAATATCTTAATGAGACAAATCATGATACCTCTAATGGCTTTACTCATGTTTGGACAATTCATCATTATTCAGCTAAGCTCAACATAATGAGAGACATTCCTTTAAGATTATCTATAAGATATCAGGAGTGTTTGAAGAGTCAGATTAGAGAGATCACATATAATTCCAACAAAAACACAAACTAAAGAAATTACTTATCTGATGCTTGCCCCACCTTAAGCTATATACATGATAGGGTGATTCTACTTCTTGTTACAAATAAGTTGAGTGAGCAAGATGCTCACGAATCATCTCAAAATGATGGTTGTATTCTCTTATAACTGAGGCATAATCAAAAGAGTTAGGAACTATCACACAATTATCCTTTAGTTCAGTTCCCCGTTTACTGAACTGATCAACTAGTGTGGTATCTTGGCAAGTAGACAATGTCATAATCTTTGCGGATTTTCTTATAGAATATGCATGATCTTTTGACATGTCCAGTTTGTACATAATTGGAAAACATTATAATAAAATCGGGACAATGCGAGAATTTATTTTTGCTTATGATCAATACAAGGTGTTCCAAGAACCCAAAATTTTCTTCAAAAGCTAAAAACAAATATTCGTCCATAGACCCACTTTTGTTGTATTCTTTAAATGGGCTGTTTAACAATCTTTTAAGACAACATAATTTTTTACATTTGACATGATATTTCTTGACTTTTATCATTGTAGAGTAACCACTAATTTTTTTCTTTAGATTCTTTTGCATCAACTGTGAGAGTGGAGGTCTCAGTTGAATTAAGAGCACTCTGGGTAACCATAGGTTCGGTGATCAAGAGGCTCTCAAGAATCTTTAAGATTTTCTTGTGTACGTCACAAGTGAACTGAAAAAGTCCCTTAAAGCAGTTTCTCATTAGATATCACTTTGAGGATCGATACATACACAAACTTATTAGATTTTAGCGTGTTTGCCTGCTCTTATACCAATTGAAAACGCATGGGATACAAAATACACCCAACTTTTTCGTTCGGCTACCTGTATAGACAAAACTTAATTCAATAGCATGTAGACCAACTTAATGATCCTTGACAATATGTATATATAGTTTATATCTCAACCTCTACTCAATCAGTATGTGTATAGACACAGGGTACGTGAACTTGATTGTTAACAGAGTACTTGGAAGATCTCAAAAATCAATATCCAAGATCAATCTAGTCGTATCCAAATAATTCAATCGGAATTATGCCATTATTATCTATCTTTCAAGATACGAATTCTACAAGAAGCAAGTCTCGTAATCGATTACAATTAGGCAGACGTATCTACTTAGATTGAATACATACAAACCTGTGCAAATCCAATTATAAAGATAAACAATATAATACGGAAATGGAAAAACACAAGACACCAAAAATTTTGTTAACGAGGATATGGAAATAACAAAAAAACCCTGGGACCTTGTCCCGATTAACACTACACTATATTAAGCCACTACAGACACTAGCCTACTATCATACTTAGGACTGGAATGTAGTTGAGATCGAATCCACCCTCCAAGCGATTCGGTTACAATTAGGCAGACGTATTTTACCCCAACTTTAAGAAGAAATTTCATAGAGTTATGTTCTCATTCATAGGCTTGGTGGACTCCTGGGACATGGAATTTTGAAGATTGTGAAGGCTTGATCTAATTGAAGGTATTTAAGAAGAAAAAGAAAAGAGTCATATCGTTTTGGAGTAACATATATAAAAAAGAGTTTTTTCTTTCTCGAGAGGATGTCTAGCCACCCTCCATTGGGGAAAAAACACACTTTTCACATTTCTTCCCTTCTTTCTGTATGAGGATTTCCACAAACACAAGTGAAAAAGCGGGGGTACAACAACCTCACCCAATATTTCGATTAGCAATCTGTATGGACAAACTCTAATATACTTTTAAGAGAACCAACTAGACAGTCAGACTCAATCTTAATAAAAAATATATCAAGGAGTTAATATCTCTATCTCTCGATTTGATCTTTACTTAAGCAAATGGAAATCTGCGAGTCTTTATCAAATACTAGAGAGATAAACTTGGATGGTACCAAAGACCAATATCCAAGTGTCAATCAATTTAAATCAACAACCAAAGGTTGGATATTCTAATTGATTGATCTTAACGCACAACCTGTGATATTTCAATTATATAACGAAATATAATGCGGAATAGAAATAACACAGACACCAGAAGTTTTGTTAACGAGGAAACCGCAAATGCAGAAAAACCCCGGGACCTAGTCCAGATTAAACACCACACTGTATTAAGCCGCAACAGACTCTAGCCTACTACCAATTAACTTCAGACTGGACTGTAGTTGAACCCTAATTAATCTCACACTGACTCAAGGTACAGTGGCGTTCCTTACGTATCTGATCCCAGCAGGATATTACGCACTTGATTCCCTTAGCTGATCTCACCCATAACTAAGAGTTGCTACGACCCAAAGTCGAAGACTTGATAAACAAATCTGTCTCACACATAAAATTCTATAGGATTGAATAAATCTGTCTCCCACAGAAATACCCAAGAGTTTTTGTTCTGTCTTTTGATAAATCAAGGTGAACAGGAACCAATTGATAAACCGGACTTATATTCCCGAAGAACATCCAAGTATTATCAATCACCTCACAATAATCTAAATTGTATGATGACGAAACTAGATATTGTGGAATCACAAACGATGAGA
The DNA here is from genome assembly GCA_023531295.1 of Papaver armeniacum. Taxonomy (NCBI): domain Eukaryota; kingdom Viridiplantae; phylum Streptophyta; class Magnoliopsida; order Ranunculales; family Papaveraceae; genus Papaver; species Papaver armeniacum. The sequence goes on from JAJJWW010013244.1 coordinate 857,839, forward strand.
CGAAGATGTTTGTGATTTCTTTTATCTTGCCTATCGAAGAAATTAATCTTGAGTCAATTATTTCAATTGTACTCAATACGATAGAATCGGGAAAGATCAGAACACGCAACTATAAAGAAAATAGTTGGGTCTGGCTTCACAATCCCAATGAAGTCTTTGATGGCGTTAACCTACAGGGTCTCGATAGAAACCTAAGGTTAAAGGAGAATCGACTCTAGTTATGCAACTAATAGCACACAGGAGGTGTGGGGATTAGGTTTCCCAGTTGCTAGAGTTCTCCTTTATATAGTTTTCAAATCAGGGTTTGCAATCCAAGGTACCTTGGTAACAAAGCATTCAATATTCACCGTTAGATGAAAAACCTGATTCAACCAAGCTATCTTTCAACCGTTAGATCGAACTTAGCTTGTTACCACACTGTATTAAGCCGCTACATACACTAGCCTACTACAAACTAACTTCGGTTTGGACTGTAGTTGAACCCTAATCAATCTCACACTGATTCAAGGTAAAGTTGCGCTCCTTACGTCTCTGATCCCAGCAGGATACTACACACTTGATTCCCTTAGCTGATCTCACCCACAACTAACAGTTGCTACGACCCAAAGTCGAAGACCTCAATAAACAAATCTGTATCACACAGAAAAGTCTACGGTGATAGATAAATCTGTCTCCCACGGGAACTAATTGATAACCCGGACTTATATTCCCGAAGAACATCCTAGTATTATCAATCACCTCACAATAATCTAAATCGTATGGTAGCGAAACTAGATATTGTGGAATCACAGACGATGAGATGAAGATGTTTGTGATTTCTTTTTATCTTGCCTTATCGGAGATATAATCTCAAGTCAATTATTCAATTGAACTCGTACGATAGAAAATGGCAAGATCAGAACGCTCAACTACAAGAGAAGTAGTTTCGTCTGGCTTCAAAATCCCAATGAAGTCTTTCAGTCGTTAACCTACATGGTCTCGAGAAGAAACCTAAGGTTAAAGGAGAATAGACTCTAGAAAAACCAACTAGTATCACACAGGAGGTGTGGGGATTAGTTTTTCCAGTTGCTAGAGTTCCGCTTATATAGTTTTCAAATCAGGGTTTGCAATCTAAGTTACCTTGGTAACAAAGCATTCAATATTCATCGTTAGATGAAAAACCTGATTCAACCAAGCTAATATCTTTTAACCGTTGATGATTATTTTCAATGATGTTGAGTTGTAGTAAAAGGTTCGTTAAGACTTGTGAAGACTGTGCTTTTAGATTTAAATTTTAAGACTAAAGAAAATAAAGCAATTTAAAGCTGACTATATTAGAGAGACCGGGGTTCAGGATTTCACCATTCACCAAAATTCATGTGATTTAATGTTAATGTTTATCATGCAATTCTAGACAATATAACTCCAATCAAAAGAAATTGTGATTCTAATCATTGCCTAAATTAGATTTTCAAAACATCAATTGTTAATCGCAAGCATGAAGTATCAAAAGCCCTAAACTAAGCATACTTCATCAAGACAAAACACAACTAATTAATAAAAATCATTTACTCAATTTTCATTCGGTGCAAATAATCATAAAAGAATTGCATAAGTAAATTTAAATAAATTTTACCACATAACTTTTGGAAGAATGGCTTCCTTCATCGCCCCGGAGGATGGGTTTAGCTCTTCATCATGGAAACACGCTCAAAGTTGATTTCATTGCTCAAATAGGTGTTTACAAAGATGAAATATAGAGAAAATGATTAAAACTGGGTGTTTGCAATGCTATAATTGTTGCAAAACACTGTTACAGAGATCGATATAAACAAAGTGTCGCTGTAGTTGTAGCGTATAAGACTGTTATGGAACTGTCGCAATCATTGTAGCATGAACGACAGATGGGTGTGCGTCTTATGTTCTTCGTGTTCTTCACAGCAGCAGCAATGGTGTTTCTCTGTAACTTAACTCTCCGGCTCTGTTGAGGCTCCGTCACTCTCCCAAACTCTCCATCCCCCTCTATGAGCTCCGTAACGCCTTTTTATAGCCAATTGCCCCTCCAAATCACTGCAATAACTCCAAAATATTCCTCTTTCCTTCTACAGCAAAACACGGGAATAATTTTATTTTTCTTCCCTCTTACGCGTCTGCTGTTGCTTAACTCACACTAAACTCGTGGTAAACAAGTCCCAGAATGAGTCAAACACATTGTAGCCTCATGTAATCCCCAAAATATAGTAGAAAATATCTTGAGTATTTCTCCCACACACGGCTTTCTCTGTTTTGTTGTGGTTGTACGTTCTAACCGTTTTTATCGAAACTACACACGTTAGCAGCCCTGTTTTTACTTAACAAGTCACTCCCAATCAAAATCTCGCCAAATATCTCCACAAATCTTCACATGATAAATGCAAGAATACCCTATTTTCCGACACTCCCTGTTTTGCTTCCACAAGATTATTCGGACAAATCTAATCGATTCCAAGGACCTTACCATCCCTGTTTAGTCAAAACAGGATCTTCTGAGTCAAATCCAGCTATTTAATCTCATTTAAACACGTCCAAAATCTTCCATAGAACTTTTGCACTTCCAAATAATTTTTCCCGCCAAAACTGTTCTTAACGAGGAAGAAGATGGTTGCCCCTTAACCAGCGATGGGGGTGCGAATAGCGGATGTCTTGAGGGGTGCCTGGGGTGCCCTTATCCAAAATGAGGGTGCCTTTAGTACTTTCTCCGGGGGTCCAAATAGCACTTTTTGAGCAACTTTTTCCACACAAGTGTACTTCTCCAAAAACACCTACACAAACATAAAAACACCATAATAAGTACAAAATCAAGCACTAACAATAGAGACACTGAGGACAATTCGGACACAAAAAATGTGTCTATCAAATACCCCCAAACTTATTATTTGCTCGTCCTCGAGCAAATCTAATCTAAAAAAATAAAAATGACTACACTTAGCACGTGCAGCAAGCCGTTAAACCGCTAGGTGGCCCTAGCGGCGGAGTGTTGTCTCCGGAGGGTTTACCAGAGGTGTACCCACAAAACCTTTACTCCAGACCCTAGCTATCTACCCAAAACCTTGGAAGGCACTAAAGAATCTCCTTGATTGGCATACAATCATTGACTATAGGAGGAAGTACCCTGATGCGAAATTCTAATTGTTGTACACGAGTTTGCACTCAAGCTTACCAAAATTCATATATAAGTGACAGAGCTCTACTCAGATAGTTTATGTACATCATAACCGGAGTCGACTAATCACATGGAAAGATTAATAAGGTGGATGTAGAGAAAAACGTAGATGGTTTTGATGTTGACTAAGGTGAACGGTGTTTCTCATATCTGTCTGAAGGCCTCTGCCAAGGTGAACCTATCCTAATGGACTGAGATACCGATCTAACTAATATCAACACAGCTGGCATATACAAGGGGACCAGCGGTCGATAATCCTAACTCTAGGTCAACACAACTGGCATATACAAGGGCACCAGTGGTCGACTTTATTGAATTTATTCCGGTTGGCCTGATGGTCTGGTCTCATTTTTTTTTTTTTTTTTTTGGTACCTCAATCACTCTATTTCACCCTAGCAATGGTAACAACTTGATTAGTGGGCCCCACCAAATCACTTAGAAACATATAAAAAAATAAAAACAGAAGTGAAAAGGATTCAACGAGATATGGCGAAACTACAATGTTTTTTTTCTAACACCTGAGCTCTGTGCTTTTATGAATAGACTCTTTAGATGTTTCCATCTAATCAGACAACCAAGATGCTTCCATCCACTTAGATTGGCTAGTTCCATCCTTAATAAGCATAAATTTCTAGGCTCTGGAGTTTATTTATTGCAACTAAAAAGTTTCTCCCATACCCCAAACTTAAATCTAACATTGTCCTCAATGTTCAAAAGATGAAATTAAAAACATGAACAAGGAGAAACTATTACCATTTGAAGAAAAAGAGATAAGGAAAGATATTACCGTGTCGCATGAATATTGGGTCACCTCCCAAGAAGTGCTAAGTTTAAAGTCTTCAGCCAGACAATGGAAGAGATTAGTCACCTCGAAGAATCATATAGCAGCAGCCGGAATAACTGCGGGTCATCTGGATCAAAAAGTGCTAACCACAAGAAGAGGAAACTGCAACAGACCCGGAAGATATCCAACACACCCTTATCTATTTTTTTGTTTAAGACAACTACATCTAGTTGTGGTTCGGTTTCAGGCTCTATAAAAGGGTCTAGATAAAAAGTTTTCATCTACTGGATTTCCTCAAAGGCGGTATCCCAAGATCGAGGTTCTAGAGTCTGGAAATACTAAATTAAGAACTTAGAAGCACATAATAATAACCTGAATAACTGGGGATCCTCTAAGTCAATCAGTTTTGACTTACACAGCTGACCACAATAAGATTGGTGGTCTTCCTTAAGCAAATGTGTCGACCCTAATATCCTAAAGTAATTAGGTTTAGTCTCAAAACTTAATAATTGACACATCTGAAACTTATATGTTCCCACAATTGGATGAAAAATATTTGGTGGGAAAACAAAGTCAATTTGGGTATTATCGCCTGGGTAAAACACATCAACCATAGATGGGTATCTAACAACTGAACTTCTTTATGGACATCACTAGGTTCAGGAAAACGTGTATGAAGAGAATCTTTTAAAATGTTTGAGGCACATATGTCAAGTCCCAAGTGAGGGATCTCTGTAAGAGCTAAAGGTAAGGCACAAGGAGAATGATAATCACCCCCAAACTTAGAGTTTTGGGTGTCTCTAGATAGACTAGCTACAATTTCCCTAATTTCTAGATCATCGGAATCCTGAAAATGGTCAATTGCTTCTTCTAGGTTATACTCAGGTGATGCATCCTCACTCATATTTAAAAGCTCTACGAGTTCATCTTCTTTATCTAAGACTAATGTTTCTAAATCGCTATACTCGAAAACAATATTCTCAGGATAAACCCACTCGTTTAAACTATCATCGGCTTCGTAATCATAAGGGAATACTACATCGTCTAAAACGGTGGTATCTCTAGTCAAATCCTCGTCCTTTTGAATAGGTGAATAATTATTAAAATTATTTGGATTTGTACTAGAATTAACATTATCATTATAAAGCTCGTTGGGAGTAACAAATTCCTGATCACTATGCTTAAAAACTTCAGATTCTTCATCAACACTATCCACATCATGATCATCACTATAATAACATGAAAATGATCAAACCTCATCTAAACAAGTATTGTTACCAATTCTAACCTCGTCATCTTAATTATGCGAATAACTATCTTCATTCTCAAGGGTATTATTGAATACACTATATTGGCAATTCCAGTTATTTCGAGCTATACTTTCGTTCGTCTCTAACTCAAGTCTACGTGTCGACTCAGCTATCCTCTCAAGGGTCTCTTCCAAAGAAATTTCTCTTAGTGTTGGATCTAAGTTTTGATTTAATCTATTGAGGATGTCTTCTAAAGAAGATTCGGTCATTGTTGCAGTCCTTTCGTCCATAACTACGTTATTCACCTCAGCTAACTTATATGTCGTTCTAGATAAATCCCTGAGGGACTCTTCTAAAGAATGAGTAGGAACAGAAGGATCATAAAAATGACTACTTTTCAAAAGTTTTATTGTATCCTCTAGAGACGAAGAACTAGTATTATAATCTTCTTGCTCGTAAGACTGATGCACGTGTGGATAGTAATTGGGCTCACCATGGTATGACCCATAACCTTCAAAAGGTTGGCGTTCCCAACCACTATTCACACTATGGTCATAAAAAGAGTGATGTCTGTATTGTTCAGTTGGATATTCATATTCATTGTGATGGCTATTATAATACCAGTTTGACATCCTAACTGCAAGGGAATTCTACACAAACACAAACAAGGCTGACTCAACCACAACAAACCTACTGATTTCTAGCAAACAAAAAGCATGATGGCTCCACTTAGATTGTTTCTAGACCAGCTTCTAATCCTTCGAAAATGAACTCGTTACAATCTGAGCAAACCTCTCTGGAATCAATCCGAGTTGAAGTAAGTTGAATAGAGGCGAGGGAAGCTGCGTGGAGCTTTGATACCCAAGGCCTCACCGGCATTACAAGGCGGCGCAGTCACGCATTCAACTCACAGAAACCATCATGAACTTCGAAGTATGCTTAAAAGAGTAACTAATATTTTTCGAATGACTTTCCTATTAATCTCATTACCCTATCGGTCTCGTTCTATTCCAAATTTTAAAGCTTAGGTTCGCGTTAAGTATTGTTTTCCTAAGGCGTGCAAGAAGAGAACGGTGATGAAATCCGAAACCTTATCTTGTATGGCTAGTCCTTGCCCTTTACTAGGAAATTAAAGCAGCCGTATTCAGTTCCTCGACATATATGCAAATGAAGGAATACAGTAACCCGCTGACAGGGGATTCGCGAGTGTTTCGACAAACTTACCTCCCGTTCCAGACGGGGGATGAACCGTTGTAGTCGACTCGAGCCACGACTCCAATGTCGTGTACGAACCCGAGGGGATGAGACGATATCGTAATCGCCGTCCTTCTCTGCACACAGTTTATATTTAAACTACCTTCCGTAGGGTTTAAAAATAATGTCCCAAAGTTTAAAGTCCAAAGTCCAAAAATAAAGTGCAAAAGAAAAGGAAAGTCTAAAAAAGAAAAAAAAATATCTAAAAAAAAAAATTTAAAAAAAATGTCTCTCTTTTTTTTTCTCCCTCTTTTTTCTTATAAAATAAAAAAATCTTCTTCTTTCGCTCCTTTCGCTTTGCCTTTTACTCCAAGTCTTTAAGTATTCACCAAAAGCTTTGGCAAAATTTTCTTTCGCTCCAAATTCCAAATTCTGTAAGGAAAAGATAAAAACCCAAAAACGTAAAGAAGAACAAAAACAAATAAAAACCTAAAAAAGAAAAATAAATATAAAAACTCTAGCCTAAAGACAAGTCCGCGTCGGCGGCGCCAAAAATTGATGATTATTTTCAATGATGTTGAGTTGTAGTAAAAGGTTCGTTAAGACTTGTGAAGACTGTGCTTTTAGATTTAAATTTTAAGACTAAAGAAAATAAAGCAATTTAAAGCTGACTATATTAGAGAGACCGGGGTTAAGGATTTCACCATTCACCAAAATTCATGTGATTTAATGTTAATGTTTATCATGCAATTCTAGACAATATAACTCCAATCAAAATAAATTGTGATTCTAATCATTACCTAAATTAGATTTTCAAAACATCAATTGTTAATCGCAAGCATGAAGTATCAAAAGCCCTAAACTAAGCATACTTCATCAAGAGAAAACACAACTAATTAATAAAAATCATTTACTCAATTTTCATTCGGTGCAAATAATCATAAAAGAATTGCATAAGTAAATTTAAATAAATTTTACCACATAACTTTTGGAAGAATGGCTTCCTCCATCGCCCCGGAGGATGGGTTTAGCTCTTCATCATGGAAACACGCTCAAAAGTTGATTTCATTGATCAAATAGGTGTTTACAAATAGGCGCCAAAATTTGATGCGTGTCGTAGGTGCAATCAAATTAATTCAATGTTTCCACTCAATTAAAAATAATATAATGGAAGTCAAGTTCGTTCCCACGAGGAGCAAGAGATCTTAGTTGTAAAAGTTGTCACGAAAGGGGGTGTAAAAAGCAAAAGAAAATAAACAAAGCAATTAAAATCGAAAGTTGAAAGATGAAAGCAATAAGAGAGACAAGATCAAGGAATCCTTCTTCGTTGCAAAACAATGATTAAAGTTATGTTCTTTTCTACTTGTTATTAGTCACAGATTATCACCAACCGTAGGATAGCAGTCCGCTTAGCTAGCCCCAAAATCCCTAATTTCACCGAGTAACAGTCCGCTTAGTTATCGATTCTATTCAAAAGAACCACCTTGAGGTTCGCTTACAAGATGTAATTCCCCAGAATGCATTAAGATTTATGAATTTAGGTTTAGTACTAGTAGTTAAACTCGGTTCGCTTGGTTCACTTTCTAGCGTTGTTTCTACACACAATTGCTCCACGGAATCCCTCCGCAAGGTCTTGTGTTTTCTACTTGTGTAAAGTGTCGAGAACGATTACGTATTCCCTAACTTATACTAGATATAGATCAATTAACAAATCAATTTAGCGTGCACTCCAAACAATCTATCAATCAATCATGAATGTCTTTAAGATCATTCCTATTAGTAAAAACAAACGATAATCATGTGAAAAACTTCAAGATAGAATTTGAAAACAAAAACTTAAATCATATGTTAAGAACTAGGAATTCATCCTCAATCAATAAGAAAATTAGCTACTCATGTTTTTGAAATTCACACAAATAATAATAATTAAAAGAAGAATTTTCAAATTCACACAAGTAATTAATAAGAAAAATCTTAGAAAAGCAAGCAAAAACACAAGTGTTGTGTGTGTAGAGAGGTGTGTAGAAGTTGTAGAAAACTTCTCTATTTATAGGCTTCAATATTCTCCAAATCTTCCAAGGAATAGAATCCTTTTTCTTTTGCAATTCAATTTCCAAATCCAAGCTTTTCTCAACTCTTCCACCTTCTCTTTCCAAATTTGAGTCCAATTCTCCATCCAATTCCTAGCCAAAGTCTTCACACCCATGAGAGAAGTCCATAGAAAATTCTGGATTTTTTTGCTCGCCGGAAAACTGGGATTGTGGCCGGAATCCGGCCGGAATAGTCGCCGCCGGCCGCCTGAAAATTTCTGTCCGTCGGGAGAATATTCGACGGAATATTCCGTCAGTCCACCGTTAGGACTAACGGTCAAAAGTAAAACCGTTAGTCAACTGTTAGTCAGCGGGTCAAGGTCTAAGTCACTGAGTCAGAACCGAGTAAGTTAGCTAACTCGGCTGACTGGTCCTAGCCAGGCCACTTTGCACAGGCCAAAGTCTTGTGATGCACAATCCTTGTGCTGTAGCATTGGCTGGATCCTGCACCAACCTCTCCAGCTGCATTGCATAACTCAATCACCATAATTCCATAAACTCAGCCTTGCTGCAACAGCTGCAACCACCAGCATTGTTATTACCTGCAGATCTACACAGCTCCTTCCCTTCTCCAGAACCATACCTCAGAGCCTTCCATTCCCAGGTCTGCATCAAGCTCATTTCATTCTGTCAACACTGCCTCAATCAGCAGCACAGAGCTCACTTCTCCTGCACAACTTGAGCCACCTGCAATCTCAGTTCAGCACTCCTATGAATCCCAATGCATAACCTGTTCATTCAACCTCACTGCCACAGCCTGCTCTGCCATATACTCAATCTCAGCTCCATTCTACCTCCAGTCTGCAACTCCATCTATCACCCACATCTCACTGTGAATTCCATCTTAACAAAGAAGAATAAACATTTTCTCCACCGGCACTTTCATTTGCCATTCCATTGCAAAGATCTCTCGGACCCCGACAACACATAACCAGTTTAAGACTCTGCCAAACCTTCATCCCCAGACCATAGCTGCACCACCTGACCTTCAGTTGCAACTCCAATCTGAGCCATTTCAACACCAGGACCAACCATCATCAAATCCCACAGCCTAACTACCAACACTCATCGCTCCCGCAACTTCATAGCCATCGGACCCATTGCAATTCATATATGCCGGCTCCCTTATGACATCACCATCTTCACTTCAACCAACAAAGAATGAATCGATCGACCCATTCTTTCATTATTCCAACCCATTGCTACCAATATCCGCTCAACTCTTGGTTCAATAAAAACCCAGCTGCTTCTGCCACTTCTTCTTTCTCTGCTGTTCATGGAGGCACTCATCACTATCAACAATCCATTCTGCAACTGCAAACCAATAGCACGGCTAAATCAACCACAAGCCCCTGAATCATTACCGCCAGCTTTAATTCTCATATGAACCCTAACATCAACTCTCGTAACTCATTCAGAAGCTCAAAATTGCAGATCTATTCAGCAACCCCATTTCTCGATTATCCTTCTCAGTTTCCGCCATCATTCCTCGAGCTTCACATCAAACAGTTCTCCCATCTCTCGGTTTCTTTTGGCAGTCATGGCTACTTCTTCTCGATTCACAACCATTCTTGAGCAACACAGAATCCCCAATAGCAACTGCTCTCAATTTCTTCTCTTGATCTTCTCTCGGACGGAATACAAAGAATTGTACCGATCCATATCTTCCTTAATTTCAACTTCTCGATCTGTTCTTTTCTCTCGAATTTCTCATCTCTCGATTTTCAGACACAAAATCAATTTCAAAGCGAAATGAAAGAATAGAATGGGATGAAATCATTTTGGTTTTAGGGTTGGGAATGATTGGGATGCTATTTGCGCCCAAGATAAAGACCACCCATTGATAATTACAACCTCTAATAATGATAAGGGGCACCCTGTATGACAACCCCTTAACCGTAACTGGTTTGTGTTTAGTACGCCTCCAAGAAGAGTTGCCCCTTAACCGTGGTTAGGCTCCAAATATCAATTGCCAGTAAAATGACCTTTTCGCCCTTTTGACTCAAATTGGGTGATTTCTTCTCCTTTTCCTCCGTGTGACTCCATAGTAGCTACAAAACTCAAAACAAGCGTAAAATACATAATTTACAAGAAAAATAGCAAAGAAAGCATAAACTACTATATAGTAAATACGGTGTATTCTACACCTATCAGAAATATAGAGAAAATGATCAAAACCGGGTGTTTGCAACGCTTATAATTGTTCCAAAACACTGTTACAAAGATCGATATAAAGAAAGTGTCGATGTAGTTGTAGCGTATAAGACTGTTATGGAACTGTCGCAATCACTATAGCATGAACGACAGATGGGTGTGCGTCTTATGTTCTTCGTGTTCTTCACAGCAGCAGCAATGGTGTTTCTCTGTAACTTGACTCTCCGGCTCTGTTGAGGATCCGTCACTCTCCCAAACTCTCCATCCCCCTCTATGAGCTCCGTAACGCCTTTTTATAGCCAACTGCCCCTCCAAATCACTGCAATAACTCCAAAATATTCCTCTTTCCTTCTACAGCAAAACGCGGGAATAATTTTATTTTTCTTCCCTCTCATGCGTCTGCTGTTGCTTAACTCACACTAAACTCGTGGTAAACAAGTCCCAGAATGAATCAAACACATTGTAGCCTCATGTAATCCCCAAAATATAGTAGAAAATATCTCGAGTATTTCTCCCACACACGACTTTCTCTGTTTTGTTGTGGTTGCACGTTCTAACCGTTTTTATCGAAACTACACACATTAGAAGCCCTGTTTTGACTTAACAGGTCACTCCCAATCAAAATCTCGCCAAATATCTCCACAAATCTTCACATGATAAATGCAAGAATACCCGATTTTCCGACACTCCCTGTTTTGCTTCCACAAGATTATTCGAACAAATCTAATCGATTCCAAGGACCTTACCATCCTGTTTAGTCAAAACAGGATCTTCTGAGTCAAATCCAGCTATTTAATCTCATTTAAACACGTCCAAAATCTTCCACAGAACTTTCGCACTTTCAAATAATTTTTCCCGCCAAAACTGTTCTTAACGAGGAAGAAGATGATTGCCCCTTAACCAGCGATGGGGGTGCGAATAGCGGATGTCTTGAGGGGTGCCTGGGGGTGCCCTTATCCAAAATGAGGGTGCCTTTAGTACTTTTCTCTGGGGGTCCAAATAGCACTTTTTGAGCAACTTTTTCCACACAAGTATATTTCTCCAAAAACACCTACACAAACATAAAAACACCATAATAAGTAAAAAAATCAAGCACTAACAATAGAGACACTGAGGACAATTCGGACACAAAAAATGTGTCTATCAACCGTTAGATCGAAACTTAGCTTGTCACACACAAATGAAATGTATTCATTTAGGTTTGAGTAACCGTACCTAAACGTGTACACTTAGTTGGTTCACAAATAGTTAACCAATGGTTAGCCATATGAGTACTTTCATATTAACCGTATTCATCTTTCTCATAACTAGTTCAAATGACTCATAAGAACTAGTCACTAGACCAAATTCCCGGATTAGTAACAGAAATTCGTAACGGCTTATGGGCCGTTACAAATTTCCCGTTACAAATGGCTATTACAAAAAATTCGTAAAAGGCTGAAGTCGTTACTAAATTTTAAAAAATTCGTAACAGGGCCAAGCCGTTACGAAATTTTTTATAGGCGTTCCACTCACACGCTTGGTCACACTTGGGTCGTAACAGGCATGTTCTCGCGTGTGCCATTTACCTGTGTGCCATTTTTTTTTCCACCCAATTTCGGTTGAACTAGAGGATTTTTCCTCCCCCTACTTAGGTCTTTCCTCTTCCTTATCGACCATTCCTTTTCTTTTTCTTGTTCATTTCTCCTCTCCTCCCAAACTTCATTCCTCCTCCCAAAACCTAGATGGGCGGCAAAGGATGGAGAGAATGTTCTTTAGCAAATCTTGAGCAATCGATTATCGGCATCGAAGTATGTAAAGGGTTGAGAGATTGTTCGAGAAAGATTTGGAAATCGACTGAAAAACATAGATCTAGGGTTTCTGTTAGAGATAAAGTCTGGTTTATTGGGCTTAGTTTTGCTTGAATTATCTCTTACTATGCAAAGGTTTGATTTCTATTTATCTCGATTTTATCTATTGAGTTTTGGGGGATCGATTTCATCTATTGATTTTTTGGATGAAAGTGTTTTGAGAGTTTTATCTATTGATTTTTTAGGGTTCTGATTTTGTAATGCAGTGATGCTGGTTCAACGATGTTTTCTTATTGATATGTATATTAGGGTTTGATTATTGGGTTGTTTTGTTCAGCTAATTTTATGTAAATCCTGGCTTTTGTATGACTTAATGGATATTCCTAATATTTGTTTTGATTGTTGGAAATGCTTTAATTGAAGATTTTTATCTGTTTATGATGAGTTTCTAAGATTATTCCATAGGTTTAGTTTTGAATTCAAAAGAGTTATATAAGTTTCAGTTGTGTTTTTTTAAAACTGTAATTGTTTAAGATGTTGAGAAGAAAAAAATTTATGTTCATGAAATTTAGTCTTTAATTTGGTTATGTGCATGCATTCACCAAAGCACAGAAATCCAGGGCTTACTTCAAGAGGTTTCAAGTTAAATTCAAGAGATATTTTGTAAAAGGGTCGTATGTTTTGTGCCTAATTAGGGTCTGGGTCGTAGAAGATGCGGTTGATGCATTAGGGTCGTATACTAACTTTGAACGTCTAATTATTTACCAAGACACCCTTAATAAATAGTTAAATGACATCATTTCCTAACCACAATTACAAACTTAAACGAGCATAACAGTTGCGATATTTCCTTGAACATCTAAACTGCATATTCATATGCATCTTCTTTCACCAAATCCGTAAGAAGATTGTTAAAACCTTCAACTTAGTAAACCCACCACCATAAATCTTAAACAAAATCGAGTCTTTTAATTGTTTAAATCCTATAGATTAGTAAACCCACCACCAGAAATCTCAAAAAATTCATATCTTTTGATCTGTTCTACCGCCACAGAATCTCTCGATGATTCGCCATTTTCTTCAACCAACATACACACCAACTGGCCATTGAAAGCAAAAAATCAGCGATGTAGTTACAAGAGATTTAATGTAGATCTATTTTTTATCGTTCTAGGTTAAGTGATCTTCGAACAAAATGATTGATCTATTTTTTACAAACAATAACCAATATTGCACTATTGATTCATGAAAAATGAAAGAAATTGTTGGTGGTGATTCCGAGAAGTTCCTTAGCTAATTGGGTTTTGGAGTTTTTGGTTTAGCAGCCGTGGAGCTGATTTAGTAATAACAGGGGGAAGAAGATGGAAAAGGATGAAACTGTAATAAGTTTTTAGCCTATTTGGACAGTCAACGACGGTCAAGGTGTTTTTTAAAATAATAGAAGTCAGCTAACAATTGTTTAATGGTCTTCGGTTAGTCTACGACCCTAATGCATCAACTGCATCTTCTACGACCAGACCCTAATTAGGTACAAAACATACGACCCTTTTACAAAATATCTCTAAATTCAAGCGAAGGAGAGGTATATGCTCATTTGATTTTCTAATATAATGTCTTATATCTTTGGTTGGATATAATCTGATTGTATTATATAATTGTAACAAATGCAGAGGGAAAGCCTGATTACAAACCCAGAATCCGTCTTATTTACCAGGACAAGAACAAGTACAACACCCCTAAGTACTGTTTTGTTGTTCGTTTCACCAACAAAGACATTTTTGCTCAGTTTATTTCTGCTACCATTACTGGTGATTTGGTAATGTGTGCTGATTATGCACATGAGTTGCCCTGATATGCTCTTGATGTTGGTCTCACCAACTATGTGATAGACACATTTTTGTGTCTGATATAATCTCAATTGTATATACTGTTAGTGCTCAATTTTGTATTTATTATGGCTTTTTGTGTCGTTGTAGGTGTTTTTGGAGAAATAAGCTTTTGCGGGAAAATTGGCTCGAAAAGTGGTATTTGCGCTCGTGGGAGAAAATTACTATTCAGACTCTCAGTTTGGATAAGGGGCAACCTCACTGCTATTTACACCCCAATGGCTAAACGCACCCCAGTCTGGATAGGGGGAGGTCATCTTCTCCGTTTGAAAAACAAGAATTGGCAGGAAAACAAAACCAGTTAAGGGAGATTTTAGGGTTCGAATTCTGGGTCATTTTTAAGAGATTTAATCGCTGATATTGATGGGCTGGACTCATTAAAGATAAACATGCTTGGTATGGTGTTTTGATTCGGATAAATTGGGCTAGGTATCGAACAGAAGCAAAACAGGGGAGAAAACTATTTACGGAAACAAGGGAAGATTTGGTCGATGTTTTGTTGGATTTTCTCAACTGTTGGATTTGGTACTAGTTGTAACAACACAACGGGATTGCTACGCATGCTAGAATTGAGAGAAAATATGAGTTGTCGACAAGTCAGGAAAGATATTCTCGGCATTGTTTTGATTTATCTTTGGTAGTTACGTGCAATGGGAGAAGGTATAATCTTCATGGATTCGTATCTTCCAGATTTGGGAAGTTGATAACAATCAAAAGACGCGTTAACGGAGGTGGCAGAGTGATTATCGTAACTTGGCAGCGAAGAAAAGAAGGGAAGAAACAAAAGATTTACCGGAGATTTGATTGGTCTGGAGGTGTATATAAGAGCCGCGGGGAGTTCACAAAGGGTTGTCGAGACCTTGGGGGGGAGTTTGGGTACGCTGCTGGGAAGAAGAAAATGCTGCAGAGGAGTTGTAGCAGCAGCAGAAAGAAGAAGAAGAGAAGGAGTTGCAGAGGACACTAGAGAAGTGTCGTTCTCAAGAACCCTAGAACACGAAGAACATAAGACGCACAGGGAATTGTCGCAGACAACTATAGCTATTCAACAGCAGAACCTAAGTATCGTTTATCAATTAGGTCTTTAGCTACATTTTCTCCTTTGTAACATCGATTCTGTAACGCAATTGCACTGTTGCAAATCGGCTGTGTTATTACTTTTCTCCCTTTTAATCATCTTTTGAACTATAAACACATATTTTGAGATCATGATTAATATGAGGAGCTAAACCCCAACACTGGGACAATGGAGGAAGCCATTCTTTTCGCATGTGGTAATTCTAATTAATTCTTTTATGACTACTTGCACTATTATCAATCGTTTTATGATTTTTCTTAATTAATTGTGATGTCGTATGATGATGTATGCTTGGTCTAAGTGCTTTTGATGCGACATGCTAGTGATTTAGAGTCAATCTTTTAAGAATCTACCTTGGCAAAGAACTAGAGTCAATATTATTTGATCTATAATTGTTTGGAATAAATATACGAATCGCATGAATGAGTTATGGTGGAATCCTGAGTCTCAGTAATCTCTCGATTTTTGTGACAAACTTGTGTAAATATTATCTTTGTTTTTAGAGTTTTATATTTTTAAGTCTTAAATCGAGTCTTTACAAGTCTGAGTTGAACGAACTTTTACTACCACTTTCTACAACAACATAAAAACCACATAAATTTTTGGCGCCGCCGACGCGGACTTGTTTTTAGGTTTTTAGTGATTTTTATTCTTTTGTTCTATTTTACGTTTTCTTGGGTATTTGTGTTTTGGTTACAAGTTTGGATAGTGGATCGAAAAGAAAGCTGAGCCAAAGATATTGGTGATGAACTAAAGACTTGGAGTCAAAGACAAAGCGAAAAGAAACAAGGAAGAGACAAAGAATTTTTTTTTTTTTTAGTTTTTTAGTTTTTTTTTTTTTTTTTTTTTGAAAACTGTATTAGGGTTTATTATTATTTTATTTTTTTTGTAATTTTTCTTTTATTTTTGGACTTTTTGGACATTTTTGGGACTTTGGACATTATTTTTAAACCCTGCAGAAGGGTAGTCTTAAATATAAACTGTTTGCAGAGAAGGAGGAAAATTACGATATTGTCTCTACACCTTGGGTTCGTACACTGACATAGGAGTCGGTGGCCTGAGTCGACTTCAACGGTTCATCGCCCGTCTGGTACGGGAGGTAAGACTCTATCCACCCACGAATCCCCTGTCAGTGGGTTTAATTTTGTGTGACAACTCACACCCCTGCAATAGAATGTCGAACTGGTATTACAATAGACAATACAACGAATATCCGACTGAGTTTCAAAATGGACGTTACTACTTTGACCATAGTGTGAATAGTGGTTGGGAACATCAGCCTTTTGAAGGTTATGGTCCATACCATGGTGAGCCCAATTACTATCCACACACCCACGGGTCATACGAGCAAAATTCCTCTCTACTAGAGTCCGCACGTAAGTTAGCTGAGTCAGCACAAAAGTTACTTGAGTCGACACGTAGTTCAGCTGAGATGAATAAATTAGTTATGGACGAAAGCAATGCAATATGTGAACCTTCTTTCCTAGATAAAATCAGGAAGTCATGTGAGTCGACTCAGAAAATGTTGTTAGATGCCCAGGAAAGAACTGCTCAAGATAGTCTTAGTTTCCAATATAGTGTTTCCAATAGTACCTTTGAAAATGAGGATAGTTATTTGCATAATCAAGATGACGAGGATAAAATTGGTAACACTACTTGTTTAGATGAGGTTCAACCATTTTCATGTTATTATAATGATGATTATGATGAGGATAGTGTTGATGAAGAATTTGAAATAAGTAGGCATAGTGATCAGGAATTTGTTACTCCAATTGAGTTTAATAATGATAATGTTTCTAGTTCAAATCCAGATAATTTTAATAATTATTCACCTATTCAAAAGGACGAGGATTTGACTAGAGATACCTCCGTTTTAGACGATGTAGTATTTCCTTATGATTACGAAGCTGATGATAGTTTTGAGGAACGAGTTTCTTATGAGAATATTGTTTTAGAGTCTAGCGATTTAGAAACATTAGTCTTAGACAAAGAAAATGAACTCGTAGAGATGAGTGAGGATGAACCTGACTTAGAAGAATCAATTGACCATTTTCAAGAATCTGATGACCTTGAAATTAGGGAAGTTGTGACTAGTATTTCTAGAGACACTGAAAACTCTAAGTTTGGGGGTGATTATCATTCTCCATGTGCTTTAACTCTAAAAAAGGTCCCTCACTTGGGACTTGACATATGTGCCTCAACCATTTTAAAAGATTATCTTCATACACATTTTCCTGAACCTAGTGATGTCCATAGGGAAGTTCAGTTGTTAGAAACCCATCCTCTGGTTGATGTGGTTAGCCCAGGCTATGATACCCAGATTGACTTTGTTTTCCCACCAAATATTTTTCAACCAATTGTGGGAACATATATGTTTCAGATGTGTCAATTATTAAGTTTCGAGACTAAACCTAAGTACTTTAGGAGAATAGAAATGACACATTTGCTTCAGATTGACCACCACTTTCATCGTGGTCAATTGTGTGAGTCAAAACTGATTGACTTTAAGGATCCGCAGTTATTTAGGTTATTATTATGTGCTTCTAAAGTTTTACTTGAGTTTTTCCAGACTCTAATACCTAAATCGGATATTACCTACGAGGAAATGAAACCCATGAAAATATTTTATTTGGACCCAGTTATAGAACCTGAACCTGAACCACAGCTAGATGTAGTTGTCTTAAACAGGAAACTAGACAAGGGTGTGCATTATTTGTTAATTTTCTTGGCGTGTTGCATATTCCTTTTTCTTGTGATAGCTCTATTTGGTTTTGATGACCCACGGATATTTCGGCTATTACTTTATGATTTTATGAGGTGACTAATCCTTTCTTAGTCTGGCTGAAGACGTTAAACTTAGCACTTTTTGGGAGGTAACCCAATATTCATGCGACACGGTAATATCCTTCCTTAACTCTTTTACTTCAAATGGTAACAGTTTCTCCTTGTTCATGCTTTTAATTTTATCTTTAGAACATTGAGGACAATGTTAGATTTAAGTTTAGGGGTATGGGAGAAACTTTTTAGTTGCGATAATTAAACTCCAGAGCCTAGAAATTTATGCTTATTAAGGATGGCACTAACCAATCTAAGTGGATGGAAGCATTTTGGTTGTAGGAGTTGAGGAATCAATCTGATTAGATGGAAACACCTAAAGAGTCTATTCATAAAAGCACAGAGCTCAGGTGTTAGAATTAAAAAAAAAACATGGTAGTTTCGCCATATCTCGTTGAATCCTTTTCACTTCTATTTTTTGTTTGTTTTCTTCAAAATATGTTTGTCTAAGTGATTAGGTGGGGCTCACGATTCAAGTTGTTACCACTGCTAGGGTGATATAGAGTGATTGAGATACAGAAGAAAAAAGAAAAAAAAAAGACCAGACCATCAGACCAAACGGAATAAATTCAATAAAGTCGACCACTGGTACCCTTGTATATGCCAGCTGAGTTGACCTAGAGTTAGGATTATCGACCACTGGTTCCCTTGTATATGCCAGTGTGTTGATATTAGTCTAGACCAGTATCTCAGTCCATTAGGATAGGTTCCTTTTGGCAGTGGCCTTCAGACAGATATGAGAAACACCGTTCACCTTAGTCAACATCAAAACCATCTATGTTTTCTCTATATCCATCTCATTATCTATCCATGTGATTGGTTGACTCCGGTTATGATGTCCAGAAACTACCTGAGTAGAGCTCTGTGACTTATATATGAATTTTAGTATGCTTGAGTGCAAACTCGTGTACATCAATTGGAATCGCATGAAACCGACGATGTAGTACTTCCTCCTCGATTTAATCTCTATATATTGTAGTCAATAAGTATGCCAACCAAGGAGATTCTTTAGTGCCTTCCAAGGTTCTGCGTAGATAGTTATTCCCGTGACTTGGAGTGAACGGAAGAGAAAAAAATATATTCCAAAGATTTTCTCGAGATTTTATTGGTCTGGAGGTGTATATAAGAGCCGCGGGAAGTCCTAAAAAGAGTGTCGAGTATTTGGGGGTCGATACGGAGGATTGTGCGTAGAGCAGCGGCAGCGACAGTGAAGAAGAAGAGAAAGTATAAAGGTTTTGTGGGTATATCTCTGGTAAACCCTCCTATTTTGAGAGACTATAACTGGGACAATGGAGGCCACTAGGGCCACCTATGATTTTTATTGGGTTTAAAGGCTTGTTGCATACGCTAAATGCAAGCTATAAATGTCTAGACGATGTAGTTATCGTGACAAACTTGGAAATCCTACACTACACCCCTCACAAGAATCTATACAATCAAATCATTTTTAGGATGAACATTCGAGTTTCAAATGTAATTTTTATTGATTAAACTCTTAAAATGTTTACAAGATGAAATGGAAATCTTATAAAGGTCCTCACTTGGGACATGACATATGTGCCTCAACCATTTTAAAAGTTAAAGAATCACAATGACTCTAAACTTTCTCTCTCTTAATGCCATTTTGGTTGTGTCCGCAACATCTAAAAACTACTGTGTGTTAGAAATAACATGAGTAGAGCTCTAAGTGATTAGGTGGGGCCCACTACTCAAGTTGTGACTTATATATGAATTTTAGTATGCTTGAGTGCAAACTCGTGTACATCAATTGGAATCGCATCTTTGTATATGCCGGTTGTGTTGATATTAGTACTTCCTCCGGATATGGGAAACATCGTAGTCAATAAGTATGCCAACCAAGGAGATTCTTTAGTGCCTTCCAAGGTTCTCGTAGATAGCGTAGATAGTTAGGGTGCGATGCTGAGTTAGGATTTTATTTTCTTTGTATAAAGGTTTTGTGGGTATATCTCGTTTTTGTACTTATTATGGTGTTTTATGTGTGTGTAGGTATTTTTGGTCAATAAACCCTGACTATAACTCGAGGATATGGGGCCACTAGGGCCAACACACTACACCCCTCACAAGAATCTATCAATCAAATCATTTTTAAAGATCTCTCTCTTCGGTTAAAGAAAAAAGATCTCTCTTCCAATAGACCTGCTTTCGGCTCTTTATATAGGGTATTACATAATGGATGACAGCTAAGTTGTCCTTTATTTTCGGGAATGACTTGCGAAATGTCGCAAGTGTACAAATATATAAGCTCGCAACTCTCCTAGATCTCGCTAGGTCTTCACATCTTTCTCGTGTTTTGGCTGTCGTCATTCATTGCGTCATTTATATTACTCATTTGCGACACCTTCGCAATGCTATCGTTTATTGATCTCGCGAGGTATTGATGTCGCGATATTCTGATCCTACATCTTGCCTCTTCTCATGTCTTCTCTGCGAAGAAGAGAATGTCATGAGAACTAGTATTTTTGAAATGCCGCAACTGTTCATCTTTATCTGTTTTTGATATGACCCCGTACTTTTACACAGAATTTATTACACGTGTTTCTTCTTCCGCTCTTTTCTTGACACGTCTCTTTCAACCGTTTTCTTTTCTTGACCATTCACGTCTCCTCTCGCATTAAATGCATTTATCTTCTCGAGAACTCCTCTCTATATATAGTTTTCTCACTATCCCTCTTCTTCTTTTTTTACTTTCTCTCTGCAATTTTTCTTCAACTCTCCTCCTCCACAATTTACGTTTATGCTAGTGTAAATCTTCTTTTTCTTCTTTCTCTTGATCTTCAACTTTCTATTCATTCACATATTCTGAGAATGGCTCCACCTGGTCGTAGATACGAAACCCTTTTGGGTGAGACTCAAAAGAATTTACAAGAGAAGGGTTTCACCTTATCCACCATTCCCAATCAAGAATCTTCATCTATTCTCTCTGCAAAATTGTTTACTGATCATAATTGTGATGATCAGAAAATCATAATTTCGCTAGGTCAGCTCCTCGCAGGTCTTCCCATTCCGCTCTACGATCCCGAATTGCCCTTGTTTTATGAAATTCTTGCTCATGAGAAATTCTCGCGAGCTATCTATCAATTAAGTGGGGATTGCATCCGTTTAATGCTTGAATTCGCCAATCGTGGAGCTGGTAAGGGATCTCTATATCCTGATGAAGTCAGAGATCCTAAATTTGCAAACTTAGAGATAGTTGCTGAAAAGTATTCAGTAGAAAACTTTTTTGAAAATTATGAAGTGATAAATATGAAGAACGATAGATCTCCTTGGGGTGCACGGTTGAAAAGAAAAGAGAACATTCCCAGCGACAAGATACTCATGCAAGATATCGATTGGCACTCCGGCAAGAACAATGTTCCTCGCCATTCCAAAGACGACAAGTGGTGCGTCTTTCCGCTATTTTTGAACGGACCTTACATTTCAGGTTCCAATGTACTCCCTGCGAATCTCGCAAACTATCATCCCTGGGTATTTAATTGGCCCGGGAAAGCAAAAGAGGTATATTTCCTAACCTTCACTTACTTTGCAATCTTCACTTCCTCTTATATCTAATCTTGCGAACTTTTTAGATCACCAAATTGAGAAGAAGTTACGAAAGGAATCCAAAGGCGAGTACCACGGGCGATACTCCGTTCAATCACGGATGAAGTAAGAAATACTTTCTTTTGCTATTTTTAACAATATTGTTGCCTCTGTTTCTTATCTTCATTCGTGTGTAAAGATTGGTGTTGAAGTTGTTGGAGAAGAAACTTCTGAAGCTGCGAAGGCCAAAGGAAAGGGTAAAGGTCCTCTTCGCAAGGGGAAATCCACTGCTCCACCTTCTAAAAAACGGAAGATTCACTCTTCTTCTCGCTCAAGTCCTCTATCCAGGGAGAGTTCTGATGAGGATGATGACGAAGTTGATATTTCTTTTGCGAAGGAGGATCATAACCGAATCCCCTATGGCACTACTGTCTAATATCTTCTCAAATTCCATGCAAGGAATTGGAGATGATCGCCTCTCTAGTACATGCGAAGCTATCGTAAATATCTGTGATGCTTCCTTGCTAGAGGGTAACGATTCTCTCCAGGGGGTTTCCAGATCAGTGACTCCCAGCTTCTTAAATGCACTTAGTGCCTTGGTACGTCTGTATTTCTTTATTTCTTCATAATTTTGATTTTAAATCATATCTTGATAATTTCTTTTTCTTTCTTTGTAGTCTGGGAGAGCTTCCTTTTTTGTTGCCTCAGATCTTGAAAAAAGGCGCAACACTCTTCACAAGAAAAATCTTCAACTTAGCAAGAAAAATGAAGAGTTAGAAAGTGCGCTGCGGTTCTTCGCGAAAGGATTCAACAACTGGAAATTTGAATCTTCCACACGGAAGAATAAAATATCTAGCCTTCAAAGTGCTAATCAGCAACTCTATGGTATAAGATTCTTCTTTTTTCCTTGTTTTTACTCTGTCATTTATTTTTCTTTATCTGACATATCATTTTCGCAGACATTTATAATCTTTCTGATGAAGCCATCCTTCTTCACTCATTTCCCGAACCTATGGATAGTGATGCTCTTCTTACTCATCTCAACGAATCTTTAAACAGTTCTTTGAATAACAATATTAGATCTCTTCCACTAAACGAACTTCAAACCAAATTTCACCTCTTAGAAATTGATCATAGATCTAGTTTAGGTTTAGCCAACCGATTTAAACGTCTATACCTTAGTTCCCACGAGAAAACTAATATTTTAAGGAAGAAAATTAGTAACCTTATAGATGACAAAGATTGCATTGCTAATCAAGGTGCCCAAGCATTAGCGAGATTTCAAAAAACTCTTCTTGAAGTCCAAGTTGAACGGGATGAATCTCTTCGCCAAAATGCCATACTTAACGAAAGAGAGAATCATATTCGTTCTCTTCTTCTCATAAATAGTGACGATGAATTCGCTTGGGCTGCGAAAGTTCTAGATAATGCCAGAAATAACTTAGGTGTTAACGTTAGTCTTCACGCTGAGCATACTGCCATGGTTAAAGATATGATTTCTGACAGAGAAGGTTGTTAACTGTTCTTCTTTACTTTACCGCTTCTTTTTTGTGAAATTGCTATTAAGTTACTAATTCATTGTCATATGTTCGCAGGAGCTGAGAAGAGGTTTGGGCAAGAATTAAAGAACTTGAATGCGAGAAAGCACAACTTGCAAAGGACTTCTCTCTTCGCAATGACAAGTATTCCAAGTTGAAGAAGCAACTGCAAACTACTGTAGCGAATTTCAAGAATGATGATGTCCGCTTTCGCAATCAAACTATTAGGACAGTCTGCGATGACCACAGTATTCCTATTTCTTCATATCCTTGTCTTCTTGATGAGATTCCTGAAAATATGCCTTCCTTGGATGTCTCTGATAGTGATGCTAGCGAAGAAGAGGAGTCCGATGAAGAGTCTGATGAAAAAGAAGAATGAACTAAGAAATAGCTCCATTTTCTTCTCTCTTCTTGTAATATCTGTACATTTATCCTTTTAGTCTTCCATTTTTGTAACTTCTCACTGTAAATCTCTTGGATCTTCAAATAAAAGTTCTATTTTGTTGTCTTTTTCCGCACATGTTAAAAGAACAATTCTTTCTTGCAATGCAGTTAATCAATATTATGAGTGCGTAAATCTATCATATGAAAATAAATAACAAGTTTATATCTTATTCATTCCCATATTTGCCTCTGTTATTTGTTTTCAAATGAGAGATTTAGTCGAGAACCTTTAAGTAATAATATGCCTCGGTTTCAGAATCGTTGTTCTTTGCTAAGTCTTCGCAAGCAAATTTTTCCTGGTTGTTTCCATGTATATACTCGCAAACTTGTTTGTTTGCATATAATCATTTTCCCAAGCTTATTTGCTTACTCATTTTCTTGTGTGGTCTTATTTTGCCTTCCTAGTTAAAGGTCTTATTGCGCCACCCCTCGTCATTGCGACAAAATCGCAAGACGTCTTTACATTTTCATGTAATGACCCATTGATCTTGCCTTATTATTTCTTTAGTATTGTTGCCTATGAAGGATAATTTTATTGCGACAATATGATAGGCCTAAACTTTCTTGCGAAAATAAAGCCCCATGACATTGCCGTCTTGCGATGAAATCGCAGGACGTCTTTACATTTCCATATAAAGACCCATTGATCTCGTCTTATCCTCGCGTTAGTATTATTGCCTCTTCAGGATCATCGCACAAATATGACAAGCCTAAATTTTCTTGCGAAAATAAAGCCCCATGACATTTGCGTCTTAAGACACTTATCGGCTCCCTAATGGAGGGTGACGCCCTTATCATCTCCCCTGGTTGCCCCTTCAAGGAGGCGTACATCGGCCATACAAGACTAGCTCCTCCCATCCGGTCTTAACAACAAACCAGTTGTTTTCGCGAGACTCTTATCCCTTATACCTATAGGGCTTATGGTTACGAGACTGAACCCTAAGTGGAGTTTTCTTCGGGCCGAGTGCAACATGTGCCAAGACTTGCCAAGAATGGCCGAGACACTTCAAATGCCCCAGGCACTCTTGGCTCAACCGTGTACCTCGGCGCCTTGGTCATACACTGACTCCTTGGAAGAGACCCTCGGTCGTCCAACCAGGGTATAACCTTATATATATAGTTGGAAATCCAAGGTATCTCCCCCGGATGGGCTTTATTGACCCCAAATTTTCATAACTCAGGTTCCAGGAGCGGTGTAACCTTTTCCCTGAGCCATGTCAAGAGATACCCCCTTATATGACGCACTTTAGGTCTTACATTTGCCTCTTGCAAAATATTATTCGCGAACTAGGGTGTACGCCATAAAGGTTCGTCCCATTCGTATATATCATTGATTTTTGATTATTTCTTCTCATTATCTTTGCGAAATTATCGCATAGTCTTGCTTTGTTTGTTGTGATCTCGCTGTAATTCTTTAACCAGATTTTCATATATTCTGTCTCGCGAGACTTTCGCGTACTCCTTCTTCGATCGTCATATTCTTTGTACTGTCGACATGTCTTTGTCACTCAAAACAATTTTTTTTTTTTTTACACCTTTCACAAATCTAAAATCAATTATTCATTTCCTACACCTCTTACTTCTGTTACTCTCTGCTTCTTCATTTGAATTTCCTGATATTTCCTTCCCTTTTGCGAAACCATCGCAATTTCCAACTGTCTTCAGGCATTGGTTTCGCTATGTATCTTCATCTCTCACTTCTATTGCGTCCACCATCAGTTTTTCCCTTCTTTGCTCTTCTTTGATGTTCTGCTTCCAGTTCTTCTTTTGAGCAGCCCTTTCCTCGCAAGATTCCACATCAACTTCATAGCACTTTTGTCCCTCAGCCTAATCTCCTTTTATAACTCCAACACCACTGGGATGAGGAAATTTGATGCATTGGTGGTAAGTCGATGCTACACCCAAGATCTCATGTAACCAAGGTCGCCCAATTAATGCGTTATAGGGGGACTCCACATCGACTATGCAAAACAAAATTTCAGTTGATAATCCTTTTAGTGGTATTCGCATATGAGCTTCTCCTTTAGGTTTATTGGCAGTACCATTAAAACCATAAATCTTATAAGTTGAAGGTATCAGATCTTCGTCTTTCCCTCCCATAGTCTTGTAAGTATGGTAAAAAGGATGTTTACAGAGCTTCCAGTATCAATTAAGATTCTATTGATTGCCCATGAATTTTCTGCCTCATCATCTTCATCATCAACAGGTTTTGGGTTAATCTCCAATCTTACTACTAATGGACTGTCATGCATCTCTCCGCCCTCAGGTACCTCTTCTGCGGTAAAAGAAATAATCTGCGTTTGCCATTCTTTTAGTGGCGATGTCTTCGCAATGTTCATTACTTCTCTATTGTCAGCATCTCTTGCGAAAACCCTACTGAGAACACTATCATGAAAATCTTCAATTGTCTGTACGAATGTACGATAGAGTTGCAGAACAAGTCTTTGGCTTTCGCTCCAACTTCTGCTACAAATGTTTCTTTCCCTTTTGTTGTGTTTACTCTGTGAATTTCTGGTGGTGGTAGTAATGGTTTAGTCTTCTGTTCACATTTTAAGAAATGATTTAGCTTCCCTTGGTCTATCATTCTGAGGATGATTCTTTTTATATTTCTGCAATCATTCGTTAGGTGTCCATGAAAATGGTGATAAGAACAGAATTCATGACTTCTGTCACCTGGAGGTGGTTCATTCCCCATGTTCCATGGTGCAGGTATGTTTTCCATCAGGATTATAGCTTCCCATATTTTCTCCACACTAGCGTTCAGTGGGGGCATCTTGATTTCCTCCCATACTACCCTATGACCTCGCTGCCCTCTATGATAATTCTGCCTCTGACCTCCGTAAGTTTCTTGTGGCTGATCAAGTCTTTGAATTTTGTTATTTCCGCCACGGTTATAGAAGTTTCTCTCTCTTTCAAATTCTTCCTGATCGCGACTTCCCATGGCTACTAACTTTTGCTGACCATCATTCGTTATCATTTCTTGTTGACCCTACGAGGTGCTCGCCACTGTGTTTATCAATTTAGGTAACAAACTTGCATTCGCAGCTCTTGAACTTGCATTCGCAATAGGGTATGATTCCATTTCATTTTTCTTTTCCTCTAGAGCAATGTACTCCTCCTGAAGTTCTCGCAACTCAGTCATTGTGATTTTATTCTTGATTCTAAAAACCTGAATGTATAACAGATTGGTTGCGAACATGGCATTAATGAATGATAAAATGAGATATCTATCATCCACACGACCAGCCATATCGCTACACATTGTCTTCCACCTCACGGTCAGATGTTTCAAACTTTTGCCAACCCTTTGTTTTAACCCAAATACATCTTCAATACCCGGTCGTGAGGAATTATTACTTATGTACGCCCCTAAAAATATAGCTTGTAAATGGTTGAATGATGTGATTGTGTTTCTTGGTAAACCTTCAAACCACTTCAACGCTTCTCCTGTCAAACTTGATGCAAAATACTTGCACAATATAGCATCATGATTTTCCCATTGTAACATACACCTCACATAAGCTTTGATGTGTTGTATTGCACAAGTTGTTCCATCAAAAATGCTTGTTAACGCAGGTAAATTACACTTTGGGGGTATTCCTCCTAGTTGTACTTCTTGTGTAAATGGAGTTTTCGCAGCTTCCTCGATGGCCTCATCCAATTGTCTCTTTCCTCCTCCCTTTTTTGTTCAAAGCATTCCTCTCATTTCGCTAATTCTCTCAGGATTTGTTCATTTACATCAGAATTTGAATCTACTGGTCTTTTTAGCTCCGCCTCTCTTCTCCTGCGTTCATGTCTGCTTTGACTTTCTTGTTCATCATTCTCTTCTCGTCTTTCTATGCGATCTTCTCCTTCATCTCTTTCACGAATTCGCACACCGTTATATCTATCATTTTCTCTTCTTTCATATTCTTTATTGATATTACCATTTTTGCGATTTTGTTCTCGCCTTCTTTCTCGATTATCATGATTATTCTGGAGAATTGCTTCTTCCAATTCCTGTTCTTCCATTTCTGTTCTTAATCTTTCCCTCTCGTAGGCTAGACGTGCTTGTTCAGCATAGTGTCTTTCAATTTCATCTTCAATCTCTTTTTGCTTCCTCTGTGCTTCTCTCCCATGCAATATTCTTCTTCCTTCTTCCCGATTTTCTTCATCAATCTGGATTATTCCGCCCCTGACGCTGCCTATTTCCTTGATTTCCATCATTTCGCCCATTTTGAAGAGTCTCGGGATGTGGGATATAACGATCTTCCATCATTTCTCTTCTCTCGCAATGTTCTACGCTTGGATTTTGCGCTTCCTCTCGATTTTCTTCATCAGCATTTTCTATAGGTAAAGTTCTCCTTATTTCCTCTCTAACTGATCTTGAGCTTGACCTTGTAGTACTTCTCGACCTTCTGTTTTGTAATCTCATATTTTCCATCCTCAACTCATGATTTTGTCTTGTCAAATTTGCACGTTCCTCTGCCTCTAATCGTCTTTCTTCATGTATTGTTTGTCTCAATGCCTCTAATGCTGCGATCTCTTCATTTCCATGAATTATTTCTCCAATCCCTTCTCGTTCTCTCTCCCCTTGTCCATTGTTTACCAATTGTTGTTCTTCTCCCCTTTCGTCCACAGAGTCTGATCTCCAAGTATGCACGCTTACTCTATCATAATCCACAGTTCTATTCGGTACTGGTTGAATTGGTGATTGAATTTGATTTTCTTCATTATTTCTTATGTTCATTCTTGAGGATTCCCCCATTTCATTTCTCCTTTCACCAGCAAGTCTCCTACTCCTTCTAGTTGTTGGTTGTTCTGACGCATATCTTCTTCTAGCCATTTCTCAATTTCAGTAAGTTGTTGAAAATTATATGAAATTCCTTCCCTATTACTCCAAATTCTTTCAAATCACGGTGTCAATCTTCACTCTCTCCCTGTTTCTAGCGCCAATATGTAGTTGCAGGAAATCCTACACTACACCCCTCACAAGAATCTATACAATCAAATCATTTTTAGGATGAACAACTGTAATTTTTATTGATTAAACTCTTAAAATGTTTACAAGATGAAATGGAAATCAGTTAAAGAATCACAATCACTCTAAACTTTCTCTCTCTTAATGACTTGCCCAACACTCCAAAAAAGATCTTTATTCCAATAGACCTGCTCGGCTCTTTATATAGGGTATTACATAATGGATGACAGCTAAGCTGTCCTTTATTTTCGGGAATGACTTGCGAAATGTCGCAAGTGTACAAATATATAATCTCGCAACTCTCCTAGATTTCGCTAGGTCTTCACATCTTTCTCGTGTTTTGGCTGTCGTCATTCATTGCGTCATTTATATTACTCATCTGCGACACCTTCGCAATGCTATCGTTTATTGATCTCGCGAGGTATTGATGTCGCGATATTCTGATCCTACAGACGATGCCTGCGACAGTGAGTTAGGATTTTATTTCAAGATTTGATTTGCTCGAGGAATAGCAAAGAATAAGTTTGGGGGTATTTGATAGACACATTTTTGTGTCTGATATAATCTCAATTGTATATATTGTTAGTGCTCAATTTTGTATTTATTATGGCTTTTTGTGTCGTTGTAGGTGTTTTTGGAGAAATAAGCTTTTGCGGGAAAAGTGGCTCGAAAAGTGGTATTTGCGCTCGTGGGAGAAAATTACTATTCGGACTCTCAGTTTGGATAAGGGGCAACCTCACTGCTATTTACACCCCAATGGCTAAACGCACCCCAGTCTGGATAGGGGGAGGTCATCTTCTCCGTTTGAAAAACAAGA
This sequence comes from Papaver armeniacum, assembly GCA_023531295.1. Lineage (NCBI taxonomy): Eukaryota > Viridiplantae > Streptophyta > Magnoliopsida > Ranunculales > Papaveraceae > Papaver > Papaver armeniacum. Next base: position 887,377 of record JAJJWW010013244.1, read on the forward strand.
ATTGGCAGGAAAACAAAACCAGTTAAGGGAGATTTTAGGGTTCGAATTCTGGGGCTGTTTTTAAGAGATTTAATCGCTGATATTGATGGGCTGGACTCATTAAAGATAAACAGGCTTGGTATGGTGTTTTGATTCGGATAAATTGGGCTAGGTATCGAACAGAAGCAAAACAGGGGAGAAAACTATTTACGGAAACAAGGGAAGATTTGGTCGATGTTTTGTTGGATTTTCTCAACTGTTGGATTTGGTACTAGTTGTAACAACACAACAGGATTGCTACGCGTGCTAGAATTGAGAGAAAATAGGAGTTGTCGACAAGTCAGGAAAGATATCTCGGCATTGTTTTGATTTATATTTGGTAGTTACGTGCAATGGGAGAAGGTATAATCTTCATGGATTCGTATCTTCCAGATTTGGGAAGTTGATAACCATCAAAAGACGCGTTAACGGAGGTGGCAGAGTGATTATCGTAACTTGGCAGCGAAGAAAAGAAGGGAAGAAACAAAAGATTTACCGGAGATTTGATTGGTCTGGAGGTGTATATAAGAGCCGCGGGGAGTTCACAAAGGGTTGTCGAGACCTTGGGGGGAGTTTGGGTACGCTGCTGGGAAGAAGAAAAGGCTGCAGAGGAGTTGTAGCAGCAGCAGGAAGAAGAAGAAGAGAATGAGTTGCAGAGGACACTAGAGAAGTGTCGTTCTCAAGAACCCTAGAACACGAAGAACATAAGACGCACAGGGAACTGTCGAAGACAACTATCGCTATTCAACAGCAGAACCTAAGTATCGTTTATCAATTAGGTCTTTAGCTATAGTTTCTCCTTTGTAACATCGATTCTGTAACGCAATTGCACTGTTGCAAATCGGTTGTGTTATTACTTTTCTCCCTTTTAATCATCTTTTGAACCATAAACACATATTTTGAGATCATGATTAATATGAGGAGCTAAACCCAACACTGGGACAATGGAGGAAGCCATTATTTTCGCATGTGGTAATTCTAATTAATTCTTTTATGACTACTTGCACTATTATCAATCGTTTTATGATTTTTCTTAATTGATTGTGATGTCGTATGATGATGTATGCTTGGTCTAAGTGCTTTTGATGCGTCATGCTAGTGATTTACAGTCAATCTTTTAAGAATCTACTTTGGCAAAGAACTAGAGTCAATATTATTTGAGCTATAATTGTTTGGAATAAATATACGAATCGCATGAATGAGTTATGGTAGAATCCTGAGTCTCAGTAATCTCTCGATTTTTGTGACAAACTTGTGTAAATATTATCTTTGTTTTTAGAGTTTTATATTTTTAAGTCTTAAATCGAGTCTTTACAAGTCTGAGTTGAACGAACTTTTACTACCACTTTCTACAACAACATAAAAACCACATAACTATGTTGTTGGTAAATATTTTGACAGTATCCATGATATCCTGTTTGTGTGTTTTCATTGGTTATTTATCAAAGTTCTTGTTGTTGTTGTTGTTGCGGAAGAAGACGGGAGTTAGTAAGAAGCTAATGTTTCCTGCCAAGGGTATGATGGTGCCGAAATAATGGAGTTGAGTTGTGGTTGAAGCTGGAAACTGGTGTAACTAGGAGTTGCAGCTGCAGAAGTTCTTATGCTGTAAAGAAATGGAAGAGATGAATTGGTGATGGTTGTTGACAGAAATTGCAAGGATGAGATGTTGTTGTAGAGTGGTTGAAATGGATTTTGGTGATGTTCTGCTGATAGGTTTGCTTGTTGCTACTGTAGAAGGTGAGCATGAGATGGTTTGCAGTGTGCAACTGGTGATGTGTGGAGTTTTGTTTCAGGAGATGTATATTGGGTATGATGCAGATGAGTAACTTTTTATCATCTTAATTAACTTGATTCTAACATTTTCAGATCTAACGGAAAGAATTCGGCTTCTGAACAGGCATAATGTGTATTATTTGGAAGTAGATTTGCAGTCAGACAACGAAAGATACCTTACATTTATCAAGAAAGTAAGCGCATCTCTAAATCTTATAGTAACTTTGATCAATTTATGTATATTTTTGTTACTATTTTCAAAACATATGCTTAAGCAGTAAAGCTTACCAAATTTTTCTTCAGATTGGGTATACTTGCAGTAAAGAGTATTATGATGTCATTCATGGAGAGCTAGTAAATAAGACAAGTGAGTCTCCTCCCATAAACTGCATTTCAGATTTGAGAATAATCGCAACAAACGCTTGCATATAACTAATCTAAAACTACTCTATGTTTCTTTGATCATACAGAACTCAAGAAATACTTGTCAGGTGGAGGCTTGCATGTCTTGGCAGAAACTGCAGCAACCAGTACTGGCATCTAGAACTGGACTTTCGGTGGCTTCTTCTACTAATCGTTCAAATGTGATTACTGACGTTGATACACATATACATTTAAATAGTGACAGTGGTATACAAAAATACATGATAAATAAGTAGTATGTCAAAGCGAAAGATATGTCTTACATTGTATGGATTCATCATACACTTCAGTTGTAGAGATGTTACAGAACATGGTGATAAATAGCCTGCCATCTAGAGGGTCTTCTGGTGTTAAGTGAATCTATTGTCGTCTTCATCTTGTTCTGGTGGTTATACAGTCTTTGAGTGAATTTATAAGTAATGCATGATAACTCAGCGGTGGCAGTAGAAATCAATAAAGCTTGATCTTCACTGCGCGCATCTTTCTGTAAAATACTTGTCGATGTATCAGTATGTCTATATTTTTCCCCTACATGTCGCATGATAACTCAGAGGTGGCATTAAAAACCAATAAAGCTTGGTTTTCTCTTTAAGTATGGATGGGTTAGGATTTAGGCAAGTAACTTTTCTTCGTATCTAATTCAAAAGCCCTTGGTCTGTGTGTTTCGATTCTAGGTGTTGCCAGTTCAATTAACTTTGACATTGTAGCCTGATGAGCAATGGACTAGAGCAGAAGGAGATACAACTATGATGGAGATAATTGTTATCAGTAATTAAAGCCAAGCGTTCTTGTTTTCATCGAGGTAATTCAAGTGTGAGTTCTTGTGTGGAATCACAAGATGAGTGTGTAAAATGAGGATCAATGCTTGGTTGCAGAGAAATCTTCGAGGTAACTATTACTTATGCTGCCTTACTGTTTATGATTGATTGTTGAGTATCTGCTGCTTATGAGTAATGACTTGCAAATGCACGACTACTTGTGTCCTATTGTTGGTCTAGCAATAACTATGTGATGCTTGCAGACCGGGTGGTGGGTATTGCAAGTTCACTCATTGTCTATTCTTATTCTTAATACCTCTTTTTTTCTTTTTTCCTTGTATGTCCGGTAGGTCAATCGTGTTGAATATTTACTCGCCAAATCTTTTCTACATCGAGATATTAAGCCAGATAATCTCCTCATAGGGCTTGAAAGGTGTGCAAATCAGGTTTGTGTCTTTACTTTGTAATACTTTTGTCCATTCTCCAGCAAATGCTCAAGATAAGTTTTTTGATGCAATAACTTGACAGGAACTGCTCGGTATGCAAGCATGAATACTCACCTCGGCAAGCAGGTACAAAGAAGAGTGTACTCATCAGTGAATACAGGCAGGGTTATGAATGCAGCTGAAGTTGCCGAGAACAAGCTCTTTCTGCTTCATCCAAAACTGCAATCAAAATGGATAGCCATAGGTGAGGATTCTCAAAAGAATCTAAACAGGTAATTAAGTGATTTTACTGGTGATTTTTGCAATCTTACTTTTTTTATGCATTTTCTTTGCGTAGTGCAAATTGGTTTTCTATACATCATGCATGTCTTTGCTTACCTGCAGTTTATATGTTTCTTTTAGAGATTTGATAGTCCATGAAGTAATGTTTCTGCATTGTCCAACACTTAACTGCAGGGATGTGTGGGGCCATACTATCCAATCTCCATTGCTTGGTTTTTCATTTGTAGGTCTGTTTTGATTTTGCAGTTGGAAGAAAGAATGTGGGTTACAATGCTAATACGTCTCCATATTGCTGGAAAGAAAGATAAGATCATGTTATCTTTGTAAGTTTGTAAATAGCATCTGCTTATAGTGGTTTATGTTAGAAGAATTTGTGAACTTAGGAAGTTTCCAAAGTTTCTTATGAACTGAACTTAAGAACTTGATACTTAGCAAAAAAAATAATTGTACTTAGAAAAATCTATTTCTTTTTTTCTGATATGAATTGAATGAATTATGAAACTATTATTGAGTGTGGATGATGAATGCAAAGGTGTATGAAGTTTGGCTTGTTTCCGGCAGAAAATAAACTGCCAGTAATATTGACCTGGTCAAAATTGGTCGATATTGACCAATTTTGACTAGGTCAATGTTGACTGGCAGTAAATTTTTTTGTTGTTACAAAAAAGTTCGTAACGGCCCTGAGCTGTTACGACAGCGTTGTTGCAAAAAAAATCGTAACGGCCCTGAGCTGTTACGACGTGGCACAATAGTAACGGCTTACAGCTGTTACGAGAGCCGTTACAACCAAAATTCGTAACGGCCCCATTGCCGTTACAAAAAAAATGTAACACCCACTTTTGCAACAGGCAAGAGCCGTTACAATCCGTTTTAGTAACGACTCAAATCTGTTACGGATCCCAGAATTTGGTGTAGTAAGTTCAAGAGTTGTTCAATTGCTTAGGTCTTTATTCATAGACACAATTGAAGCAAAATCGGTTTGATCCACTTGAATCAATTCATGAGCAATATAGTCATGGTTTGCAAAGATTGCATTCCTTATAATTTATTGTTTTAAGTTCATGAACTACCGATTTAAGAAATAACCAGCTTGGGTACGCATACGGGTATGCGTACCTAAGCTATCGGATTTGAGTTTACAAACTCCAACAGAAATTTTCGGTATGAAAACTTCCGTGGGTACGCGTACTCAACCTGTCTCCTTCACCAATACCGCATGCACACATATGCACGCACTTGGTTTCCGGCACATGGATTTATACACTAATGTGCGAACACACTATATTTGCTTATATCCATAGTTGGTAATCTCAACTCTACATTTCAATCATTGAAACATTCTTCTATAATGTTATAACAATCGTTATTCACGACTATCGTCATCAAAGCTATTTTCAATATTGAAACATCATCATGACTTTCGTCACGGGTAAAGATGAAAATGGTTAAAGCGAAAGCTCACCAACACATATTTCAACAAAAAGATAGGCGAGTAAACTCGGCTCAAAATAACAAATGTGTATTTATGAAAAATATCATACTTATACGACTATTGTCTCAAGAGTAGGAGATAGAGTAAACTTTTGAGTGATAGATGAGTTCAAGTCTCCACATACCTTTTTGTCGGATGAAGTTCCACTTGTTCCTTGAGTAGTTCTTCGTCTTCGTAAGATGATCGCCATGGAGTCTGGAGCTCAACTACACTTAACTATCCTAGACCGAGACTTAGTCATAAGTAAACTATAAATCAAGACATATAGTTTTGATCACTAATATTGACAAACATGCTTGAGATAGCAACGCATGCGAGTTCGACCGAGCAATGCTCTAATAACAAGTAACTAATTTATTTTTATTGGTTAAAGATTAGTTGGATTTTACAAATATAATTTTTGATTTAATGAATTAGTTTCGTCTGAATTTTATTGTTCATGATTTATTAGAAATATAGTTGCATGATTGACGTATTGCAACATGATTTGATTGTTTGTTTTGTCAGGTTGCAAATTGGTTGAACTCACATTTATATTTATAGCTAGATTAGGGTTTATAATATACAAAAGTGATAAATTCCATATTACAAGTAGCATATATATGGTTATATCTTGTAGTGATATATCCTTGTAATCATATGTGGTCATGACCTTAAGTTAAATTGGATTAGTGCGATTTCCATGTTCGATTGTATTGATTAGCCTAATTTTATAAATCTTAAATTAAGCTCCTCGGGAATTGAACTTGATTAGTACTTTTACACGTTAGGTTATTTTCTTGGTAGAATTCATATTCGCACCTTTTAATGTGTTTGTTGATGACTTGAGGAAATTTGCAGAATATTCTTGCGATCAAGGTATTCTATGACTTTTGATAATGAGAGATTAAATATCAATTCTAGTTATTAGGACAAGAATATGTTTGTGAATGAAAATGAAATTCTTGACCAATATTTTCACTTGTTCGATTTGCTTGTTACTTTTCTATGTTAGAGTTTGAATAAAATCAGAAAACCCCCTGTTTGTATATAGGAAATTGAATTTTTTTTTAACAAACCTATGCCTCTATGTGGGAACGATCCTTTCTTACCCTTGCTTCATAATATATTTTGAGTAGTGAGAAAGTAATATTAATGTTGATGTGTTGCGACTCACATGACTTACATATCATCACATTATCCTTTAATTGATAGATTCAAATTTGTTTAATTTTTTGTAATATATTGGGGTAAAATAGACTGGTAAGAAAATTTAAATTCCAAGAATTAGAATCAGGTATCATTAGTTCATGCGTAAGCACATATTAGGTATCTGCTGCATTATTAGGTACTAAAATTACTTTAGTTCCTACAATCCACCTGTCTCTCTAGATTTTTCTTGTTTTGCCATTACTTATCATTATGAAGTAATATTGTCGCAGGATAGTAAAACTAACTTCAACTCCTTTCCAAAACCATGAAGTGTTTTTGTTGTTTTTTTTTTTTTTTTGGCAAGATTCAAATTATAATTTATTTATTTTTTGTTAGCTTTGAGAATTCTCACTCATGGACTATCAACTTAATTATTGATTTTCCATGCAAGCTTAGTGAGCAAAGTATGATTAAGAGATTCCAAATCTCTGATTTTCCATATTTTGGAAAATTCACGAAGTGGTTTAGTTTTTGAGAGTTATTGAACCCCACGAATGCTTGATAGTTCACGAAAAACTTAACCATTGTTCTTGGTCTAACTACTTGGTGTACGAAGCTTATTTCATTTCGACAAATATGCGGTTGCACATTCTTGTTTGTACTTCAAGACAAACTTATCTGCATGCTTGCATGATCAATATATATTGAAAAATTGAGCTTTCTTAGTAACAAAGTAATTTGTAAACATGGAAACTAGTTCACAAACTCAACTTTGTATCTATTTATTTTTTAATGAAAGACAAATCTATTAAAAATCAAGGAAAGTTACAACCAGATAAGTCCCAACCCTTAACAACACTTTTAATAATGATACATTTGAAAATATTATGTTGAGGGCAACTCTCTAAGAAATAACCTTGTTGAACCCTATTCCACTTGGCTAATTGATCTGCTTCATTGTTGAAAGCTCTCTCCAAGTAATAAATGATGATGCTTTTTCCATTATTCAACATCCTCTTGAAATCCGAGAGAATTGATTTGGCTCTCCAGTCACAGGATGAAGGCTTTTGCTGTAGGAAAGATGTTACCCCTTTGCTATCACTGAAGATCCTAATGTCTTGAATTTGTAAACCAATCGCTCATTCCACTGCCAGATCTTTAGCACAATCTGAACTTGTAGTGCTGCCTGAAAAAACCTTTATATCCGCTACAGTGTTATCAACCCAATAAACTAAACCAAGACCATAAGCACCTGTTTCATGATTAAATAAAGCATAAACTTGAAAACCATTTAAACTTGGTCTTTTCCTAACCCTGCTTTCGCTTCGGTTTAGACATTTTCCTCCCTTCTGCTGAGTATCACCAGACCTGGGTTTAATTTTCCATCCTGCCAAGGTTTGATTTATGAGCCTAATATAATCTACATGATTGGGTTGTACATTTTTAAACACTACGGAGTTTCTATAGTTCCAAATTTTCCAGCAAACTATGTTATACTTTTCTGTCCATTCTTTCCAAGGTTCCTCAAACCAAGACTTAACCCAACTAAAGAAATTACCATTAAAACCAGGACAGCGAACATTGAGACCAAACCAAATTGCTCTAGTGAAAGCACAAGAGATAAAAAAAATGAGCATAACTCTCACGCAACACATCATTACAAAGCATACAACACGGATTACAATCTTTTAGGAAACCACTTAACTTAGCATTAAGAGGTAAGGCATCATCAGTCATTTTCCAAATAAAGTTACTAACCCTAGGATAGTCTTAATATGCCAAATTTTATTCCAAACCTTATCGGGAACAATTCTATTCTTATTAGATAAGATTCTATAAGCAGATTTAGTTGTAAATTCTCAATTTCTATTTCCAAGCCATCTTAACCTGTCTTGCTTTTCCATGTTAGGAAAAATGGACTTAATATTTCTAGAAATTTCATAAGAAAAATAAGCATCAACTAAACTAATATTCCAATTGCCACTATCATCCAGAAGATCAGAAACATGCACGATATCACTGTGATGCCAATCAGTTTGAAAACCACAATTGGGAATCCAATCATCTTTAGCAATATCAATGGATTGACCATTACCAATTTCCCAAATACTATTGTTTTTCACCACTTCTAACCCTTTCCGGATGCTATTCAAATCCAGGATGTGCGGGATGTTCTATGCTTATGAAAGGGATGACTTCTAGGAAAGTATTTTCCTTTAATAATCCTAACCCAAAGGTCTGTTGGGTTATTAAGCATTCTCCAAGCCAACCTACTCAATAAAGAGATATTAAACCTATAAGGATTTCTAATGCCAATACCACCACTAGATTTAGGAGTACAAACATTACTCCAAGACTTAGGATAAACACCCTTTCTAGGTTTATCTTTGTTCCACCAGAAATCACGTTGAATTCTATCAAATTTAATTATCCAGAATTTTCTTAGGAATGGAAAAACATTGCATTTGGTGACTAGGATAAGCAGACAGAGTAGATTTAATCAGAACAGTCCTTCCCGCCTGGGAAAGAAGCTTAGCTTTCCACCCCTGGAGAGACTTGTAAGATTTTTCAAGTAAAGGTTCAAAGTTCAAAAATTTAGCTCTGTTAAAGAAAATAGGAGTTCCAAGATATTTATCGTCTTTAGAAATCCTTTTAATTTTGAGCATGTTGGCTAAAATCTTACAATGTTTATTATGAACATTTTTGCTAAAATAAACCCCAGATTTATGATAATTTATAGTCTGCCCAGAATAAATACTAAATATATCTAAGATATTCATAAGATTTCGAATTTCACCCATATCAGCTTTGCAAAAAATAAAGCAGTCATTGGCAAAAAGCAAATGAGAAATAACATGGCAATTCTTACTGATCATAAAACCAGCAAACTGATTATTTAGCTCAGCATGCATGAATAATCTAAACAATCCTTCAAGAGCAGTTATAAACAGATATGGAGATAGGGGATCTCCTTGCCTAAGCACTCTAGTAGGATGAAATTATAATCCAGGGACACCATTAAGTAACACAGTAGAATTAACAGTAGAAATACACAGTGATGGAGCCATACATTTTCTCAAATGGGGGCGAATTCATATAGTAAACTTCCGTGCAAAAAGCGAGTAAGCGGCCGAAGGCCGCTCAATTTTTTTTGACAATTTTATTTACTTTTTAGATTTTACTAAGTGAAAATGAAATCACAAAATATTTTAATTACATTTGATGTATTTTTATTAATTTGATATGAGTTTTATAGTATTGATCCCATTAAAAATGAAAATACAATTTTATTTAGCATATTTGCCCCCGCAAGATATGTAAATTACAAAAATGGTAAGCCTATACCAAAGGAATTTCAAAAATCAAGTGGGGGTTGGGGACACCATTTGTCCCCATTTCCCTCCGTCCCTGGAAATACACTTCATTATTAAGTCGCACCATTTATCACTAAAACCAAATTTTTTAAACATGTGAATAACAAAAGCCCATTCCATTCTATCAAAAGCTTTGGAAAGATCAAGCTTTAAAGCTAAAGAGCCTTTTTTGGTATTATTGGTCTTCATACTATGCAAGACCTCATGGGAAATTACAATATTATCCACAATCTTCCTTTTAGGAATAAAAGCAGATTGGCAAGGTGAGATAATCTTATCCAGCACACACTTCAACCTAGTTGCTAGTATCTTGGAAACTAATTTATACAGAGCATTACTAAGGCTTATAGGCCTAAAGTCAACAGGAAAAACATGGTTTTCAATCTTAGGTATCAAAGATATGAAAGAGTTGTTAACACCAGCAGGTAACTTAACAGTTTCAAATAAGTCTACCACAAATTTGACAACAGAATCTTGAACAACATCCCAGTTTGAAAAAAACCAGGCGGATAACTATCTGGGCCAGGAGAGCCCCAAGGGTTCATATTGAACAAAACAGAATTATCTATCAACATATGAATAGAGTTATGTCTCTTCCTATTTGAAGCAGTCACATGATTATTTTTTTTTACATCTATCATGCTCGTTAAAATTTTTATCCCTGCTGTTTTCCTTCCAGTAAATGTTTTCTATTTTATTCCATGTTGCAAGTTCACTTTCAAAATTATTTAAAACTTTCCTAGACACTAAATGTCCTGGTTTTTTGTTTTCCTGATCAATTTCCTTTAAAATCGTGTCTTTGTTTTTAAAAATGTTCTTAAAAATAAGTTTATTCTAGAATTTGAAATCAAAAGACAAAGTATCCAAAGTTTTCAAGGCATCATGACTAGCATTCATATTATTCACCTTCCAAGTCTTTACAAAGAACATTTGATAATCTTTATGTTCCATCCAGCCCCTAAAATACTTATATGGTTTATTCATACTAAGATTAATAGGGTCAGAATCAAATAGGAGAGGGTTATGGTCCAAAGCAACCCTGGTCAAGTGATACACAACAGATTCTGGGAAAAAATCGAACCAATTTATGTTAACAAGACCTCTATCTATTCTTTCTCATATATTATCAACCCCTTCTCTTCTATTTGTCCAAGTAAACGGATCCTCAATGAATTTTAGATCTAGAAAGTCTAATTATTGAATAACCCATTTAATGTAATCACCAACACTAGAAGATGTATCATTCCCTCCTTCTTTCTCACTAGAGTTTAGAATAAAATTCATATCTCTAACTACCATCCAGGGTCCTTTAATTCTGACACTAAGTTGTTGTATATAATCCCATTGCTTATACTTTCATGGATCATCGAGAGCCCCATAAATGCAGGATATAAAACATTTCATTCCCCTAATTGTGACAGTGACTGTGATGATATTCATGTCTAAGCTTACTAATTCCACTTGGACCGCACTATTCCAAGCCACAATCTGCCCTCCTAGTCTCCCTATAGAAGGAATAATAATCCAGTCTCTAAATTGCAAATTTTTTGCAGTAGTTTCCATCTTGTGAAGACCCATTCTTGTCTCGGAAATAAACAAAATCTCTGGCTTATGCTTGGATAAAAGAAATTTCAAGTGATTAATGGTTTTAGGGCTATTGCATCCCTGGGCATTCCAAGATAACATTTTTATTTTGTGGGAAGATAAGTTATCCCGATGATCTAGAGCCAAACAAATATTATGTATACCAGCTATCGTTTTCAGACTAATGAAATTAAAATTGGAGGAAACGAAAGTTGAAGGAAATGAAAAATTGTGAATATAAGGACAATTATTAAGTTTTGGAAGTACCTCAGGAGTAACAACAATACTCAATGTAGCCAAGCCAAGTGCATTAGAAACTCCACCAGAAACCATGGTTACCAATCTACCATTCCAATTTTTCTCCACCAATAGATGAGAGTCGATCGATATTCCAGTAAAAACCAATACTTTCTGTCGTTCTTGTTCTCAATCCTCACTACTGCTTGATCAGAAAAACTATCTTCGGTTACTTGATTAGGAACACTTCCTTTTGTTTGAATAGGATACGTGTGATTACCGCACACCTTATAATGATGTTTACTGTATTGTAACCAATATAATTGTACCATGTTGAATAAAACTTGCTTCTCAAACTCTTCCACCAAGCCATGGATACACTCACACGTCAGTTCCCCACTTATTACCACTTGTCCACGTATCCAACGGATGTCCAAAAGGGAAGCTGAGTATTCAATTATTTCATGTCGCAATTTGACCAAACTACCCTTGACTGAATCTGGCCGGAAAATATGAGTATTCTCATGTCTTCTTTCTTTCACCAAAGTTTCAAGAACAGCTTTTAGGAAAAACGACAATCTCTCACAATATGAATTTGAGAGAAATCTCGTAACCACATCTAGAAGAATACTGGCAACAATGGATTCCAATAGATGCTTCACAACCGCACTTGGCTCAAACTCACCTTTCCCGGTTACCCCAAAGGTGGGAATTAGGTTAACATAACATATGAATGAGAATTAAACAGATATGAAAAATTGATAGAAACTTATCTTGATTGATTAGACGTTAAAAAGTTTCACATGCAGGGCAGATTTTTCATTGCCGGAATAGTTGCCTGAAATCGCGCCAGAAATCGCGCCAGAAATCGCGCCAGTTCTCCTCTCTCGTATCCCTCTTTTGCTAGCTACCAGCTCTGTTTCTAACTACCTAGCTTTGTTCATCATTATAAAAGAGGACTCTTTGCATACTAGATTCTCAATCCTGACACCTCTACATCCTAGTTGCGGCTAGAGTCATTCTCAAAAGACTTAGATTTCTTCATGAATTTATATTAGCTTATGACTTTTAGATTCATCACTAAGTGATTCGTGAAGTCCGGTCAAACTATCTCTGAACGTAAACGTTTGCCTCTTCTTCTATATGACCATTCAAGAACTATCGTTCAGGGAATAAGATTAAAAGAAATTATGTAGTAATCTTCCTCTCAGACTTTTTAATTTTATAAGCATCGTATCGTGTTGTTTGATCTTGTAAGGTAAAATCGAATAGGCATCTCTATAACCTTTTGAAGAGAGTAACCTATCTTAATTGTTGAGGTTTGTTTGATATATTATTTCCTTGAAGAAACTTGACAAGCAAACTGATTTCCATTGCCTCGATTGTATATTTTTCTGAGGGAATTAATAAGTAATCTGTTATAGAAAGATTAGTTAAAGTCTTTAATTAAACTGAAGCAAAATCCTAGGGATATAAAGGACATCAGCTTGGGGAATCAAGTGCCTAGGGTCTTGCGACCAGGAGATGTAAGGATCACGACTGAAGCTAAGTTGTTTGGGGCTCGATTTGGTCTCAACTATACTCCAGTCCAAAGTATGATAGTAGGCTAGTGCTTGTAGCGGCTTAATACGTGGCGGTGCTCAAAATTTACTAGGTCCGGGGTTATTCTGCACATTGTAATTTTCCTCGTTAACAAATTTTCCAGCGTCTTGTGTTATTTATCTTTGTGCATTATATTGTTTATTGTTTATATTAATAATGGAAATATCACAAGTCGTACGTTAAACAACCAAGACAGTTTAAGCTCAGACTGTATCAAACCTATAAGATTTACTCTTGTGAATTTGTATCTTGAAATATAGATTACAAGGCTTGTTCTTGTTGGAATTCGGTTCATGTACAGTTTGGGTACATACTAGGTTAATTCGTGGATATTTATTTTTGATATCATCCTAGTAACTTGTTTACAAATTAAGTACAACGATCTTTATTGTTGATTTATACTTACTGATTACAAAAAGTTTGATCATACAGGTTCCCGAACGAAAAAGTTGGTGGTGTACACAGTTTACCCTCCTTTTCATAAGATGTTAAAGAAAAACTATCATTAATTAAATGACATCTGCTCATTCGACTTATGGGTTGGAATAATACTTTTTATAAGAAGTATCAATTACTATCTACCACTTAGGTATTTTTATTTTTAGAATTAATTTAAATAACCATTAATTTGAATAGAGTTTAATAAGTACTATTGTGTCTGTTTAACATCCTAAGGATGTGGAAATAACCTTCATGTACGAAAATTCTGCCATGCCATGTTTGTTATACCTCCAGAGCTCTTTGTTCCTGTAATTTACAAAACTTAATAAATTAAAGACCACATCACAAATATATATGTTTTTAATATTTTAAATTTACAATCATTCTTCTGAATATTAGTGTCACTTATTATTCTGGATTGCTTAGCTCAGTTTTTTGTTGATTACCTGTAAAAGACAAAGTAACTTATTAGAATCATGATTGTTGGAGTTCATAGTTTGTTCAAAGAAAAAATAATGAGCGTTTGTCCATAAGTAGATTGGTTGTTGTTCTGCACCATTAAATGAACAAAATACATAATTCTTACTAGCTGCTTCATCTTTGCCTCTTTTGAACTTGAGACCATGAACTCCTATTTGGGATGATGATCCAACTATTTTCAGGAAACTTATTAATCATTAAATTGCTTTAAGTTTTGAAATGTATCGTTGAGCAATGACAAAATTGCCATGTTGTTCAAGTTGTTGCTCTGTATGCCTTGTACACACAGTATTGGCTTTGTTGTGCGATGAAAATATTATTGCGATGGATAAATATTTAATTTCAAACATTTTCCCATCCATTTGAGCATCGCATAATGCAATCAAATTGATAAATTTTATTTTTTCCTTCGATTTATCCATTCCATAAGATTTTCCCCTAGTAGAACCTGACTAGTTTGGGGCCTATAGAAATTATTTGACAAATCACTAGAAGACAAAATAAGACATTTTGAAGCAAAATGGAAAACCCCTTAGCTTTTTCCCTTAATGGCTAATTTACCCCTGATTAATTAGTGTTAGCTCGGTTGATTAAAAGATGTTTGATCTTGTTAACCTATAAATCAACCAATCTTTATTCATCATCAAAACATGAAATTTTTTATTTTTTTGAAAAAACATAAACCCATAATTGGTGGATGTTCATGCACTTGTAGACCGTTCTAGGTTAATGTTTCCATTCACGAATAACACCCTGAACCGGTGCATATTGCTCACTACACAGACCGATTGTAAGAATCGGTAAGCACGATACATACACATAGACCGATTCCTAACACTGCACTAAAAGAATCGGTCCATACATGAGCTCATAAAAACCGATTACAGGTTAAAAAATTATACAGAAAAGTTGTGCATTTTCCACTAAGAATCACCTTATATGGACATTTACATGAACCAATTATGGGCTTAACAGTTAAGAAATCAAATGCTATAGAATCACTTTATATGAACATTCATATAAACGGATTCTAGCATAAAAAAAACATACTAAAAACCAGGTATTTCTTTCATACCAGAACCGAATAATATGGGCATGAATATCGGCTGATTCTGGTTAAATATTCTTCAATCAAAAAATATATTCAAAATAAATCAGTTGACGTGGTCATAAACATCGACCGATTATCATACGAATCGGTCAATATAGACATGGATGTCGGCCGATTATGGTTAAATACAGAAACCCAAATTCATTTGCATTTTCAATTTTGAATGGATAAACTAATCACAAATATAATTAAGAGTAATGGCTTGCAATAGATGATGTTTAGTTTGAAAAAAGAATTAAGAAAGAAATGATAAAAATTTTCTTTTAAATTGATCGATGTAATTAGAATTTATTAATGTAGTTAGGTTTTAATTTAAGTTTGTGAGTGAAATTGTTTGAATAGTTTTCAATTTTGAAAGAATTTGAACAGGTTTTAAATCTGAAAGATAAGGCTTAGGATTATTTTTTAAGGACCATGGTAACTTAATACTTTTATACAGTAAAAATTCCATATATTAATAACCTTGGGACTTTACAAAATTATTAATATATGGAGTTTATTAATATAAGGAGGTACACCAAAAAAAAGATGATTTTTTTTTTTTTGCTATGTCAAAGTATGTAATGTATATACATATATTGAATAATGTATCCTTTATGTGAAGGATATATATCCTTTATGAATAATATATTGAAAATATATCCTATTGAATAATATATCCTTTATTATATATTGAACTAGTTTGAAACCCGTGTTACACACCGGGATGGCTGGAATTTCTTATATCGTCGGTTCATGTTCACTGAGGCGGCGCTTCGCCCCGCACTAATAAGAGTTCTAATAAGTTTATAGAATTACTATCCAACAAATTGACAATTAACAGTTAAAAATTTATAATAATCAAATTTATAATATTACTATGATTTGAAGATCTAACATGGTTTTGAAATCTAATTTCATGCAATATAATAAAATAATAACTAATTTTACAAATAAACTAAAATATTTTAAGCTATAAATACATAATTAAGTATTTTTTTAGTATTTAACACATGCTTCGAACCGGGTACGACGTGAATCGGTCCTCACTTGGGTGAAGCCCCGCACCCGTCCAAGAAGGAATCTCAATTAACAACTGCAGTGTACCATGAAACACCAATTATCTTTTCTTTTTGTTGAAGCAATCATTTAGTAGATTAACAATCAGAACCAAATTATTCACCAATTACATATTGTTTAGAGTGTTGGAGATTAAGAAATCCTATTAAATAAAATACTTTTGAAAAATTATATCGACCTTTGAAATCAATAAGTTGTTCATTCCATTACATGTAACAATACTATTGGTAGTTAACTGAAACATCACACTTTCTATACAGTTGTATCAATATATGATATTGGAGACACTAAAAAAACACGATATTAATATAAAATAGATTGAAAACTCTAAATGGCGCACAACATATGAATTGATTCCCGTCAAAGAAAATGTTATCAAGGAAATGCATTGATATATCTTTCTTCGAAAATCATATATTTGTATTAAGAATTAAGGGACCAACTCAACTGCTCTTCCAGGCTCCAACTTCTTATAGTTAAATGAAAAATCACACTCATTAGCCATTATATAGGCAACGATATCTGAAGTTAGAGACACTAAAAAATTCATGATATTAATATAAAATAGATTGCCAACTCTAAATAGGGCAAAGCATATAAAGTGCTTCCTGTCAAAGAAAATGTAATTAAGGAAACTTACATATATATTTTTCTTCAAAAATCATATACTTGCGTAAAATATAAAGCGGCTAACTCAACTGTTTTTCTAGGCTCCAACATTTTGTAGTTGAATGAAAAATCACACATATTATGTAGTTGTATTGATATCTGACATTAAAGACACTAAAAATAACACGATATTTATATAAAAAAGATTGGCAACCCTTAATAGTGCAAAGCATACAAAGTGCATCCCGTCAAAGAAGTAATCAAGGAAATATCATTAGCCATTATATAGGCATCCATATGTGATATTAGAGACATTAAAAGAAAATATGATATTAATATAAAATAGATTGTCAACTCTAAATAACGCAAAGCATATGAAGTGCTTCTCGTCAAAAAATGTAACTAAGGAAAAACACACACACACACGCACACAGATATATATATATATATATATGTATATATTTCTTCAGAAATCATATACTTGTATAAAAAACCAAGCGGGTAACTCAATTGTTTTTCCCGGCTCCAACTTCTTGTAGTTGAATGAGAAATCACACATATTATATAGTTGTGTTGATATCTGGCATTAGAGACGCTAAACATAACACGATCTTAATATAAAATAGATTGCCAACCCTAAATATCGCAAAGCATGTAAAGTGCTTCCCGTCAAAGAAGTAATCAAGAAAATGCACTGATATATTTTTCGTAATAATCATAAGTTTCCGTTAGGAATCAAGCAGCCAACTCAAGTTCTCTTCCAGGCTCCAAGTACGTATAGTTAAACGAAAAATCACAATCATTATATGGTTGTATCAATACCTGATATTAGAGATATTAAAAGAACACACGATATATAACATAAAAATAGCTTGCAAATTCAAAATAGTGCAAAACAGATAAAGTGCTTCTAGTCAAAGAAGTTGTAATCAAGGAAATGCACTAATATCCCACTGTGACCTCGTTTGAATACCCGTGATTGTTTCTTTAACCGTAAGGATCGCCTACTAATATTTGGAGCATTTTTATTAGAAAATGGAATCTAAATTGTATTGGTTATGAATTCTCACCATTTTATTTTTCTTATTTATAACTCCTACTGGGCAGAATTGTATTTATTGTTAATATAAAATAGATTTTCAACCCTAAATATTGCAAATCATATATATGAAGTGCTTCCTGTCGAAGATGATGTAATCAAGGATATTCACCGATCTATATTTTTAAGAAGCATATACTTGCATTAGGAATCAAGAGGCCAACTCAAGTTCTCTTCCAGGATAAAAGTCCCTATAGTTAGATGAAAAATCACACTCATTGTGTAGTTATATATGGATATCCGATATTAGTGATACTAAAAATCGATAATAATATAAAATAGGTTTCAACCCTAAATAGTGCAAAGAATATAAAGTGTTTCCCGTCGAAGATGATGTATTCAAGAAAATGAATTGATATATCTTTCTTCAAAAATCATATACTTGTGTTAAGAATCAAGCGGTCAACCAACCCAGGTACCAACTCCTTATAATTAAATGAAAAATCACACTCAAATATATAGTTGTATTAGTATATGATATTAGAAACATTAAAAGAACACACGATATAACGTAAAATATTTTTCAAATCTAAATAGTACACAACAGATGAAATGTTTCCCGTCAAAGAAGTTGTAATCAAGCAATGAGCTAACATCTCACTAAGACTCTATTTGAATACTCGTGATTGTTACTTTAACCACAAGGATTGTCCACTAACTAATGATTGGAGTACCTTTATTGACTAAGGGAATCTAAATTATATTGGTTAATTAAATAATTTGGTTGCTGGATTTTTAGTGATGCATATGGCTAATTTTATTATGTATGTGGCTTGAAACAAAACATAAAACTCTCTTTGATGAACGATTAAAGGGACGTGTTTTTTTTTACATCAACCGTAAGTCAAGTTAACGAAGTGCCGTTTCGGTATGGTCTATAAAACGAAGCAATTTCATGCGTATATCCTGTTCAAGAAATAAAAAGAATAATAAGAATATGTTTCACAAAAAACTATATTTCAATAATCTAGCAGAATCCCATAAAAAAATATCATAAAAATTTATAAAGGAAAGCCAAGAGAGAGTAGAATGCTCTTAGGACAATAACTTAACAATGTTTCTTGGGATTTACATATCCTTATTCCTATTACATAGAATTTAAAATGATGGATGGGGACAGTATCATATTGGTTTATAATTATATATTCACCACTAAATCATCGAAAAGACTTGTACATGTTTAGAGAAAATATCTAAGATGACAAAGAGAATTGTTCATTTTACAAATGTCCAAACATAAAATAGACTCTTGTTTGTGGAAACCACTTTGGCCCTATACCATATTATAATTCATGAATACCCAATTTTCAAGTTTCATCGCAGCTGACAGTTGCAATATGCACACATAGTTTTCTTACTCAA
This sequence comes from Papaver armeniacum, assembly GCA_023531295.1. Lineage (NCBI taxonomy): Eukaryota > Viridiplantae > Streptophyta > Magnoliopsida > Ranunculales > Papaveraceae > Papaver > Papaver armeniacum. The sequence goes on from JAJJWW010013244.1 coordinate 906,658, forward strand.
ACCAGCACGCCAAGTGGATTATCTCAAGACCCTCTAAAGCACCTTTCAGTGAATATTATATTTCACCCAACATAAATAAACCACGGGCCAAGTAGATATCAATGTTCATGCCCCGAACAAAGTTCGAATATTAAAAACAAATAATAGAGATACATCGCTACGTTTAGCAAGAAATAGTTTTTGCAGTACTCCAAGTCCCATCTATCACAATATTAGAACTGATATTGTCGAACACATGTGAAATATAATCCTATGTATGTAATTGCTATTGTATTTCCCTAATTAGATATCAAACATATTGATCATTTCATTAAAACTTGTAACTTGTGTAGGATATGAGCATGCAAGTTCTTTCAGCAGCCCCATCACTATCACACAACTGCAAAAAATCGAAGGGCAAGAGTTTTTTGACTAATGCTTATAAGTTTCCAATAAAAGAAAAAATTGATTCAACCTCACATTGAAGTATTAAGAATTACCTTTTCAGATTGCTAAAATCAGCTTAATATGCCACATGCACTACAATGATCTCTCAAGATTGACCACTGAAATGATCAAGCTTTCAAAGCACAAAGTAGTTCTCTTTGCCTCGATTGGCATCACAATAAGAATCTAACGTTCATCCATGGATCTAAAGAGCATTACAAACATTTAGACCTTGATCATGATCATGCAGGATGCATTTAAATTTATAACTTGAATAGAATTAGACATTTCTATACAAACAACTAATGTGTACTATAGCATAAGAAACGAAATGGATAAATCAAAATCAATTGAATTCTATATAAAAAAAGGAATTAGTTTGTGTGAACTGAAAAACCCAAATTGATAAGTTAGAGTTTTATTTGCGTATTAGCCCCAAATTCATGAACAAACCCAAGTTTCCAAAATTTACTGAAATGAATTTCAAGGTTCAATTGAACGATGGAAAAAATATGTCGAACTTTACTCTATGGAAAAAATTTGCTAAAAATATGTCGAACTTTACTCTATGGAAAAAATTTGCTAGTAAATGCACCTGATTAGAAGGGATAACCTCGCGCAAGAACAAAAGTAGCACGGGTTTCAAAATTTGCAAGTGTGCTAGTTTGAAACCCGTGCTACGCACTGGGACTGTTGGAGTTTTTTTTTATATTGTTGGTTTATGTCCACTGAGGCGGGGCTTCGTCCTGTCCCGGTCCAATAAGAGTTCAAATAGGCTAATATAGAATTACTATCCAACAAATTTACAATTAACAATTAAAACCATGTAATTGTAAATTTATAATAATAAATGTGTAATATTATTCTATTCTTAAAATCTCATATGATTTTTTTTTTTAAGCATGAAAATATCATATGATTTTGAAAGCTAATTTCAAGCAATCGAATAAAGCAGTAACCAATTCTTCAAATAAACTAAAATAAATCGATCTAATCTCAAAAGTAAAATATTTTAAGCTATAGATATTAAAGCATAATTAGATATTTTTTTAGTATCTTACCCGTCCTATGTACCGGGTATGATGAGAATTGTCCCATTTGGTGAGGTGGGTTTTCGCCGCGCACCTGTTTAAGAAGGGGTGCCAATTAACAAATGTAGTACACCAATTATCATTTGGTAGATTAAATGTTGGAACTAAATTCACCAATTACAAACTGTTTAAACTTCATGGCATTGCCAACATCAGTACTCTAAAAATATTTTGTAAGGCTAGATTTGAAGTTTGCTACTCAAAGTAGCACTATACATACCATTATTCTTGCTAGATTTTAAAATACATATTTCTTGGATAATCAACTTTTGCAACTTAAAAGTAAAGAAACAAAGCCGTAATAATATTGTACCTTAAAATCCTAATAAGGACTTTCAGTTCGGCTAAATAATGTTTCTACTTCACCCTCTATACACTCCACCATCTTCCTTACGTACCATATCACATAATTCTGTTAAGAATCAAGCATCCAACTCAACTACTCTTTCAGACTCCAACTCGCCTCTGTAAAATAAAAAAAATTACACTCACTATATAGTTATATCAATCGTGGGTATAAGAGATACTAAAAAAATGATAATATAAAATATGTTGCAAAATAGTGCAAAACATATGAAGTGCTTCCCGTCGAAAATGATGTAATAAAAAAAAATACTGATATGTCTTTATTCAGAAATCATATATATTAGATATACTCCAAAGCGTGCAAAGCATATGAAGTGCTTCCCGTTAAAGATGATGTAATCAAGAAAATTCACCGGCATATTTTTCTTCATAAATCATATACTCGTGTTAAGAACCAATAAGCGACCAAATCAATTGCTCTTCCAGGCTCCAACTCTCTATAATTAAACGAAAAATCACGCTCACTATATGGTTGTAATTAAATGAAAAATCACGCGCACTATATGGTTGTACACTATAAAAAACATAATATTAATAAATAAATAAATGGCCAATTCTACATAGTGAAAAGCATATGAAGTGCTTCCCGTCGATAAACATGTAATCAATATATCTTTCTTCAGAAATCATATATTTGAGATACTAAAAAAATGATATCAATATGAAATGTATTGCAAACTCTAAATAGTGAAAAGCATATGAACTGCTTTCCGTCGAAGATGATGTAATCAAGAAAATGCACCGATATATATTTCTTCATAAATTATATACTTGTGTTAATAACCAATAAGCGACCAAATCAATTGCTCTTCCAGGCTCCAACTCTCTATAATTAAACGAAAAATCACACTCACTATGTGATTGTATCAATGTATTAGAGACACTAAGAAACATAATATTAATAAATAAAAAAATAGATTGCTAACTCTACATAGTGAAAAGCATATGAACTGCTTCCCGTCGGAGAATATAAAATCAATGAAAAGTGCTAAAATATCTTTCTTCAGAAACCATATGCTTGCGTTAAGAATCAAGCATCCAACTGAAGTGTTTCTCCAAACTCCAACTCCGTATAGTTAAACGAAAAATCACATGACTATATAGTTGTATCAATATCTAACATTAGAGATATTTTTTTTAAAAAATTTAAATAGTTTGCTAACTCTAAGTCGTACAAAGCATATGAAGTTCTTTTTGTCACGAAGATGCAGTGATATATCTTTCTTAAGAAATCATATACTTGCTTTAAAAATCAAGCGGCCGACTCAACTACTCTTCCAGGCTCCAACTTCTTGTCACTAAATAAAAAACTACACCCACTATATAGTCATATTGATATATGACATTAGAGACACTTAAAAACACATAATATTGACATAAAATATATTGTTAACTCTAAATAGTGCAAAACATATAAAGTGCTTCCCGTCAAAGAAGATATAATCAAGGAAACACATTGATACATCTTTCTCCAATCAAACATGTAATCAAGGAAATACAACCAGTATTACGCACAGGGTCCGATGGGAATTTTTGATTTGGTGCGCCCCGTGCCGTCACGACACATCTAAAAACCTTTAAAAAAATTCTTTATTAGTATGATTATTTTAACTGGGTAGCAAAATTTGATACACTTTGATAATCCAATATAAGGATTTATTCCACCAGTTTTATTATACTTGGCTAAAATAGATTATTATTTTTTAGTTATGAAATTTTATCGGCTCAAATTTATATTTTTTTTAATTATATATAATGAACATGGACGATCTAAGTAACAAACTCAAAAATTAAACGATCCGAGATTTTAAAAAGTTTTGTAAACGTGGAATAAAATCTCAACCAATCAGGACTAAGAGTTTCATTAACCACCCAAAAGGAGGGTAAGCGCTTCCTTTGAACTTGGAACCAGAGATGGAGCCCATTTTATATATATATAAAAAAAAAACGAAATATAAACAGTTTTTAGACCAACCATAAACCATGGTTTCGTGGACCACCGGTGGGAAGAAAGATAAAAGCAACTTTCAACGTGGTCCTCGGCTATAAATACCCCTAATAAAAATAACTTGGTATCTCACAGGTTGTGTAGTAAGCCATCTTCTTTTAAAAATAAAAAATGACTGCAACGGTTGTCTATTAACATGATTAGTTGTGATTAAAAATTGAAGCATATGTTCTACGACTCCTTAAGAAAATGTAAGGAAAATAGAAAAGTGTTCCTTTATTAATGAACTCAAATGTTCAGGAATTATAGAAGACCGAAACTGAATCTGTTTATCTTTAAACATTGAAACCAAAATTTTTGTGTAAATATATTATGTAGTAATCCAACAAATATATCTCACTACAACAATTGTGCTCAAATAAAGATAGAGGTTACTTATGAGAAACAATTAATTAAAAATGTAGTGAACGATTATAAAGTAGGTCAGAATGAGGATTAGTGTATAGAACTTCCAAAATCTATGATAATATTTGCAGCGGGGAAATGCTTTGAACCATCCTTTGAAAAAAATATATATAAATTCGTCTGAATGCTTTGAAGTCTTGGCTGGCAAATTCTCTTATTTGCACTCGACGTACCCGTAATCTTTTCTCCATCTACAATCGCCATGCGAGGTTTTCTAATTAAATATCAACTGGGATTGGTGGAGGTGTTGGCAACTCCCTCCGGCTCATTAGACCCGACTCTGAAACCTAAAAACCAAATACAATAAAAATCATTAGATATCTTCAAACCATACAAAGTCAGCTAGTTAAAGAGCCTTTACTCTAAGCCAGTACCAATAAGATCCCGTGTAGAATGCACGTGATTTCAAAAGAGTTATTCTCAGTTTCTCTGGAACACCAGGAACAAACAACAAACAAAATAAATTCAAAACTTGAGTTGATATGTTTAGGTTACAACTTCTTTTAGTACATTTGTTAGTGAGCTAAAACATACCTTATCCCAACTATGCCCTAGAAACTCGGTAACTGCAAGTTCATTCATTCCATATATCAATGAAATTGTCCAATATCTCCATATCCACCATTTTTTTACACTAAGTATTTAGAATCCTGAAAAAAGGAAAAACATCCTTATATAGGAAACAAAGAGTGCATAAAGGCCGATAACTACCATTTATCTGATTGCATACTCCTAATGGATGCCAAAGTAACACTTTAAAATTAAATGGAAGAATATATCACACATAAATCTAAATTTAAGATACATTAGGATAGATATCATTCTTAACATATATTCAATGTGACAATGTATTACAGAAAAGGAGAAAAAAGGTTGGACAATAATATGAATTTTCTGCTACGTTAAAAGGATGCTTGAATAGAAGAAAAAAATAATCACGTGTGCTAATACAGTAATTAAAAAATGAGAACAAAAAAAAATACAAAGCCCTACCTGTCTTCTTAAGAACTTCAGTGTGCACCAAATTAATAAAACCAGAATAACGATCGTCAAATGAAACCATCACCCTCAACAAAAAAACAACAACACATAATCAACATCCAAATATATTTGCAATCCCATTCAACTAAAATAAACTCGAAATAACACCATATGTTACCATATGGTAATTTCATCGATATAAATATTGATAAAAAAAAATCATCATAACAATTTGTCCTCATTATTCCAAATCATTAATGAAAGATTCAAAGAGATTAACAACCATAGAGGAAAATCCTACCAATTGCTGACTTGAATGAATAATTCAAACCAAGAAATCAAAAATTACCCGAGCAGTCTTCATAGGAGGGGAGGAATCCCAATCAACTACAGTTTTCATTATACCTGCAAAATGATGATATTGAATCGTAAGCATCCACTAACAAAAGACCAAAATATCAGAGAAGCAACATCCAAAAACATCCAAAGCCATCAACAAAAAAAAGAGAGAATGAGGCTTAGATTTGCAGTCAAGCGTTTTAATATAGGGAGGGAGAATTTTTTAAGAACGCGAAATTGGGGGATATAAAAAGGAATTGGGGGATATAAGAAAAAGACAAAAACTGGATCCATATATCAATTCGGGGTCACCCCTTATCTAAGTATTTTTTTAAATCCTAATCTACCCCTCACTAATCAGGTTTAGTGGTTAATAATAATTAGTAAAAATCTTACGTATTTGTTAAATGATTAGTGTGTATTTGTATTTGGGTGAATGAGATGAGAGTAGAAAGATGGAAAAAAAGTTTGAGAGGGAACTTTTTTTGGTGAAAGTGGAGGATGATTGTGAAGAGAGAATTGATGCTAAGAGGTTGAAAATTTGATTTTTTTTTCTTTGAATCCACCATTGTTGCAGCTGAAAAAGCTTGGTGCCGGCATGGTATTCAACCAAAAAACCATGCCGGCATTTGTTGGAAATTTTCATAAATTGTTTGCCACTATCTGGTTTTAATTAGTCTACTTCCGGCACAGTTATTTGATTTTCGAGCATGCCGGAACTACTTCCGGCATGGTTTTTGCTTAAATTTCTATGCCGGAACATGATGAAAAGTATCCAGGAAACTTCAATTTTTTTTTCACTTGACTACCGGCATTGATAGGTTTCTATCGAGCATGCCGGCACAATTTTCCGGCATGGTTCTTCACCAATTCCGGCATGGTCTTCATCACTTCCGGCGATGTAAAAAAATATTCCGTTTTGAGTTTTTTCTGGTTTTAATCAGTCCACTTCCGGCACAAGTAGTTAATTCTCGAGCATGCCGGCACCGGTTTCCGGCATAGTATTTTGCTTAAATTTCTATGCCGGCACATGATGAAAAGTATCCAGGAAACTTCAATTTTTTTCACTTGACTACTAGGCATTGATAGATTTCTATTGAGCATGCCGGTACTTAGTTACGGCATTGAATGTTAGTTACCAACCATGCCGGCACCAGTTTCCGGCATGGTCTTCATCAATTCCGGCATGGTCTTCATCACTTGCAGCATGATCTTCATCACTTCCGAATTAAAATTATAAAAATCGTTTCCAAAGTGAGGAGCCGGCAGAGAAGGAGAAGAGAATTTGAAAGAGAGTGGGGAGAGTTTATAATTTGAAAGGGAATGGGGAATATTTGGGTTTCAAAACTCTAACCCTGAAAGTGATTAATAAGAAGTGGAGATGGAAATAGGGGATATGATTTTGTTTTTTGATTTTAAGTTTTTTAATTTTTATTTTGAGGGAAGGGTACTTTAGTATTTTCATACCCAAAAGTCACCCCTTAGCAGACACCATGGGTTGGGAGAAGTAATCAATATCCCCCAATTCCTTTTTATATCCCCCCATTTCGTGTTCTTTTTTAATTCTTGGAATTAATGTCTTATTTTTACCAAGAAAAATCAAAAAGATTTTTTCTTCTCCATTTTTATCTTTGCCTCTGGATTAATTAGGAAACTATGTTTAAAATATTGTTATTTTTAGTTAGCTATATTAGGGTCATTATGTTCACGGATTTTTTTTTCTTTGCTGATAAATATAGTATGAGTGATGTAAAAAAATAATCTCTAGATTAATTTTAGAAAAATATATTTTTAATATTGTTAATGTTTTTACCCTATATTTATTGGATTTGTTACCTTGTAATCTATTAGATTTTTCAAGATCATACTAATACTTATTCATAGATTTTTACCTTAAAACGATCCAAAAAATATAAATATAATTTTTTTTACCCCATAAACATTCTTAGTCGATTTTTTGGATTTTTATCATAAATATTCGAAATCAACATAGTAATTTTTTATTTTTTTTGGATATTTATCATAAATACTCGAAACTAATATAGTAATTTTTTTTTAGAAAAATTTGACGGACATGATTATAAAACAATCATGTAAACTTGGTGTAATTATACGTAATAATTTTTTATAATAACCACATGAAATTATAAAAGATTAATATAGTAATCTTTTTGTTATTTCTATATTTTCTTTCTTTTTTTTCCCTTACAAAAAATTTTAGAAATATAAATCTCATTAATTTATCCATAAAAACGTTGAATTGATTTTTATTTTATTTTATTCATAAATGTACGAATTAATATGGTATTCTTTTTTATTTTCTGGAATTTCTATAATAAATACATGAAATTATAAAAGATTCAAAAAATATAAATTATATTATTTTATTCCATAAATATGTTGAATTGATTTTTATTTATTTTAATCATAAATGTCCAAAATTAATATAGTAGTTTTCTTTATTATCTGGATTTTCACAATAAATGCAAAATATTAATATAATGTTATAAACGTGTAATTATGTTAAGAATATCTAGGGCAAATCCCGTTTATTACTGGGATGCCCTTGTGTCTAGCCCTATAAATAGAGGCTCTAATGTTTGTCTATTGTACTAATGAATAAGAAATCTCTCTTCTTTTCTCCCTTTACTTTGTATCTTCTTCTCCTCTTATTCTATATCACAAGACGTTATCATGCACGTTGCTCCACCAATACGAGCAAAGAAGATTAATTTCTATCCATATCTAATTCTTTTAAATTGATTTTTTTTTTCAATAATTTATTAGTGGGATTCTGATTACGTTTCCATTGGATTTGTTGCAAGGTACAGTACAATCTCAAAGAAGTGATGACGATAACCATCACTTTACGGCTGTATACAAACCCCATCTCGGTTGGTGCTTTTCGTGATCCTTGAACGCTCCCTCCAAGCACTAACTGGCTATGCAATAGTCATATATTAATGGGCTTATATATTAGTTGGACTGCGCCAAACTTATATTTGGCTTTTTGATCTTTATTTTCGTTTTATATTTGCCGTTTTTTTTTCATTGTTATATATTCACAGGATATTTTTAATATCCTTTCTTCTCTAATTTTTTTTTCTATAGAGAAAGAAAATAAAATCCATCGAAATATGGTTTACAGTTTCTATACTCCTTTAATGAAACTGTAATTGACAAAAATTGGTGTTATTGTGGATCAGATTACATGCATGGTTGTAAAACCTCCGGCCAATTATTATTGGTATTTTTGTCCACTAGACAATGATCATGTGATTTATCCATATGGTTTCTATTTTTCATTTTACAAGAAACCATCCGCTAACCACAAAGTGGATTTTACCAATGCGATGGATCAAACGGCAATATTTTTTATATTTTGTCAATTGAATTTTGGTAAATTGTACAAACCAATTGATATTGGTTTTTCCCCATTTTTTTTTCTATAAGGGATGTAAAAATTGGCATTCCAAGAACTTTTAGCCACTTTTGGTTTTTGATTTCTATTCCACCAGAGAAATCTTCATCAACCAAATACCAATAAAACGAGGAATTGTTGCATTCTTGTTGGATATTTTTGCAATTTTAATTTTCTTCGTGGTAATTATCTCCAAATTTTGGGATTGTTCCAATTGGAATTAGAATATAATTGGACACTTAAGATCATTGAGTGCGCACCCGCTTGTTAGCCAATATCATTAGTCCTTGTAGTGACTATATATGTTGATCTTGATTGATTTTTTTCTTTTTTGATAAATAGAGTGTCCAATAACTCCAATCTAAACCATTATCTCGTTGGCCCTCGAGGTCACGAAATTGGATATTTTATTTCCATATTTTGCTTGTAACCAATAAAATCCATGGTTGATTTTTAATTTGTATGAACTACAATTTTTTGGACATTTTTTTATGGCTTTTGAAGTCAATATATCCTGTCCAACGTGGTTTTCTTAAAATCCATAAATCATCATAAGTATATGTCTCGAATTAATCGGATAATACTTTATAAAACTTGTATATGAATGAAAATATTTACGCCATAATTAAGGAGAGATTATGCATTACGGACGTTGGTTTTCATTAACTTAAAAGTTATATAAATATCTCTCCCATCACAATCAATTTGATTTAGGCTGTCATTATATGATTGGCGTGAAATTTCTCATTTTGCTTTTATATAAGCTTTTGCCTCTTAAGAGGAAATCCGGTCACATCTAGCAGATAAGTAGTGTTCTATAAGAGTCTACAGGTAATGCTCCAATTGAGTACCGAATTCACATTCTCAATTATAATATCTTCTCACTTGAATATGAGGAGATTATAATGCTGTGTAGTATTTGGTACCGATATTGATTGAATTTTTCAGTATATGCATACATTTGAGAATTATGTGGGATCATAATAAGCTAATATGATTGTCGATTATTCACAGTAGCTACTAAAATAATAAAAAATTGTGGTTGTTAACCCCTCTGCAGAGGAATATCGACATATGTGATTGGTTTGCATACAAACCAAATTAAGTTGGATTAGTTTCTCAATTAACGCAATTTTTGGATCCAAAACTTAACACTTTAAAAATGCCAAGCCTATTAATTACAGGCTAGTGTAGTCATAACGCGTTATACGAGAAATTTTTCGTTGTAAATACGATTTTAAGGGTTTTATTTTTTTTCTCAGACCCTAGGATTGATTCATTATTTGTTCTCTTTATACAATGCACTTGGCGTGGTAGTCTTTGAAGGACTCATATTGCATTGACACACGAAATGTGGTCGATTTAACATATTGAATTTGTAATCTTTTGAGGATTCAAATTTTATTCAGCAACCACCTTATTTGCTTACATAAGGTTTAACAATCCTTTATGTGTTTTTAGAAATTTGGTACACAACCAAAAATCCGGATTAATTAGTTGATGATTTCAACGTTATAGGTCTCTTGAGGAGTCCTTAAAAACACAAAAATCCACGTTTCAAAGAAAGATGAATTCTATTTATTTTTTATTTTTCTTTCTCAAAACTGCAGTTGGAATTATGCTAGCTTAAACTCGTCTTTGAAATAGACTAGAGTTATTATTTTGATGCTTTTCTTATATAAAACTCATATAGTTGGGTTAGCATCCATATTTACGTCAAAAGTTGTACTCTTTTCCCTTTATTTCAGGTTTTATCCCATGTGGTTTTCCTGACAAGGTTTTAACGAGGCAACATCTCGTTGACGTTTGATTTTCTTTCAAAAATGTTGATATTTGTGCTCTTTTTCCTTCGTCCAAATTTTTTCCCACTGGGTTTTATTGGAAAGGTTTTAGTGAGGCAATTTATTCAACATGGTGGTCATCCATAGGCGAGTTGTAAAATTTTTGTTATTTGGTGGATTCCCACCATTAACTAGGTCATTCTGTTTTTGTTAGACCACATCAACATAAGAACCCTTAGGAATTTGGATATCATTTTGATCCATATATGATATGATCACAAACTTTACTCGCCTATGGTACTATAATCGCATATTGGCACTTTGTTGAAGAAACTACATCAACTACTTTTGCAAATCATCTACGAGAAGCTAGGAATCCAAGAAGAAAGTCCTCAATGTACTTAAAGAAGCGTGAAGACTCGAGAACACTACCATTAGAAGCCTAACACAAAAGAAGACTTCATCAACTTGGAAATTTCTCACGAAAGCATTGCTATCTCCAAAGATTCAAGAAATTCGTTTACCGAAATTGGCTCGACTCAAGATTTGCAAGCCAAGATTTAACTAAAGTACTTATTGGGGGAGTATCAAATTAGAAGGTATTTTACTGGACTATCACGTTGTAATCTTTTTCCTTCATCAAGGTTTTTCCCATTGGGTTTTCCTTGTCAAGGTTTTAATGAGGCAACATTTGCGTGTCCAAATTTTTTTCTAAGTTTTCTCAATTGTACTCTTTTCCCTTCGATCAGGTTTTGTCTTTTTGGAATTTCCTGACAAGGTTTTAACGAGGTAAATAGCTTAGACACAATGTCATCAGGGGGAGTGTTATAAACGTGTAATTATGTTAAGAATATCTAGGGCAAATCCCGTTTATTATTGGGATGCCCTTGTGTCTAGCCCTATAAATAGAGGCTCTAATGTTTGTCTATTGTACTAATGAATAAGAAATCTCTCTTCTTTTCTCCCTTTACTTTGTATCTTCTTCTCCTCTTATTCTATATCACAAGATATAACAATTTTTCTAAATAATGAGGGCTGTCCGTCGCGTGTGTCCCAAAAATCCACCCAATCTACACCGCACATTGTCAGATCAACGCACCATATCTAACGAAATTTCATCCGACGATTACGAATGGTTTCTCAATTAGCCAATGAGAGCGCCAGATTATGCTCACCAAATAATAAGAGAGAGGGTAAGCTCCACCAGTGCTACTTTTATTCTGGAGTGAGGGATGGTATTGAGTTTTTAGGTTGTTGATATCCTTTAATATGTTGAATAATATATCCAATTAAGAATTTTTAAAGTTTTCTCTACACTATAATATAAATAGTACTAGATATATTAGAAGATAATTCATTATTTTTAATATTCTCTTCTTCTTAACCAAATCAAAATGTCATCCAATGTTAGGAAAATAACTCATATGAGTGATAAAATTCGTATAGAATTGTGTGAAAAGAAAAAATCACATCCAAATTGGACGCAAAAAGATCTTGCGAAATGGTTAAAAGATACTTATGAGTAATCAAATTGAACAGTTGCACTACACTAATCGAATGGATATGGACGTCTTCCTTAATCATCCCAATAAGCAACAAGTCGTATATGCTTCAACCGAAGAAGAAATAATCGATAGAATTAGACAAAAAGCGGAGGGAGATAATCCCGATGATGATAGTACGGAGATACCAAAAGTTTCATGCCAAGAAGCTTTAAACATGCTCGACAAGTTGGAAATGTTTTGGCTTCAACAAGATGGTGCCCATAGCAACGGGGTCTTACGCATATGCAAATCAAAATATGCCATAACAATCCAAAAAATTACATCATTTTCTCAACCAACTATAGATAAATGTTTTCCTTCATCTTAAATTTTGATTTTGATGTAACAAGATCTATAATTTTCCTATTATGTTGATTTTATTAATATATGGAGGTAAATTCATTAAGGTGAGACTAGAAAAATCTATTAATATTATTAAAATGTGGAGTTTATTACTATTTATAACTGGCCCAAGTTGGGACCATGATTTTTTATTCATATATAGAGTTTATTAATATATGGAGTATCAATATATGAAGTTTTTACTGAATCTAGGTTAGACATCCCTTATCCTCTAGGTCAGGTGGGTAAAAAAAGTGGCGGGCCTCGATTAAAAAAGAATAAAAAATCTTAATTGTTTCTAGAAGTTCCCAAAAATTTGAAATAAAAAACCCCAAACAGCCACCAAAACCGTCTGCCCTGGAGACTGTTGGAATACAGTCGGAATCCTGTACTGCCTGACGCATCACATGCCTACCAAACACCTTTTTCCTTTAATGAAAATACTGTTCTATGCACAGAATCTTCCTTAACTCTTTCTGGTAGAGCACCGAAAGATCTTCTGCGTCGTCCGAGCTGGATAGTCTTATATCCTCACCCTGGTGTGCGAATATCATGTCAATCCATTCCTAATCATCCCTTTAATAATTTAACCCATTACTCATTGTCAAATTAAAATTGTTTGTTATGGATGCAGACTCACGGTTGGGATAATGATGTTTCAACTTTCAGCTGCAATGCTTGAAAAACAAACCCTACAAAATATACGAAACGATTCTCAGAATCGAAACCGTTAAAATTCGAAAATCCCACACGTAGCCTACAATTAACGGCTATGATTAATTCTATCCAATAATTTTATCGAAATATAAAAGTTTGATAGTTTTAAGGTAAAACCTTGATACCCTCTCCAAGACAAACCACACCGTTTGATTTCCTGAAATCAGTAAATCGGGGATGATCCAACGGTCTGAAGTAGATGAAGATCATCCCGACTGCAAAACAGCTGTTTTATGCAACACAGTTGGGCGCGAAATACAGTTTTCTTTTTCTGGACACAATTTTCTAGAGAGAGAAAAAACAAATTTTCAAGTTCTAGATCGTTTTAGTTTCCACTTTTTTCGTGTTTTCTTCTTTTCTCTTCTCTCTCTCTAAAATTTAAAATCACTAAAGGTAGGGACTAGGGTTTTGCTCGTGCCACCCAGATCTATATTTTCAGCTACTAGGGTTTTACAAATTGGAAGAAGAAAAATAATCCAGCAGAAGAAGATGAGCCGAGTGGTTGTTTCCGGAGGGTGTCGTTCCGGAAGAGATTTTCATGGAGGTTTTCGATCAGTGAAACGGATAACTCATCAGGACAGAGGTAATTACTCGAATAGATGTGATTCTGGTAAACCTAATTATACTGTTGAGTTACACTCGGATATTAAGAGATTAAAAACCAAAGAAATTGATGTGATTATGAAAGAGTGTAGAGTAGGTGTGAGTAGTTATGATAGTGGATATGATACTTTTCCAGAAGGTAAAATTCCGATTAAATTGTATTTTAGACAATGGAATGATGCCTTAGACACGATTATTAGGTTCTGGAGTAAAAGATTAGAAGGTGTTCGTGTACTTAACTCGATTTTCCCCATTCTGATACCTAACCTGTTTGTTTGCTCTGAAAAAGATGAGATGATGGATAAAATGAAGGGTTTATTTGTTAAATATGTCAAGGAAAAATTATTGGAAAGTGAAATTATGAGGGAATTGGGTAAGAAGATTCAAGAGATTTCTAATGAGATTGCGAAGATACAAAATGTTTTGAGAGGACATGTTAGTTTGCAGGAATTCAATGAACATATAGCCAAGAAAGATAAGTTGGTTGCGGATAGGGAGTTGATTAAAAAGAGATTGACTGAATTTAGGGAAGCAATGAATTGTATACTTGGTCATTTACAGGATTTGCATGTAGAGGGAAATGAATATTCTAGCGAAATTGATGTTTTTAAGTTGAATAAAGATGATTTTAATTGGAGTCAAATTCATTATGTGTTGATGCGAGAGTGTAGACGGCTCGAAGAGAGTTTGCCAATTTATACCTCGCGCAGGAAGATTCTGGAGAAGATACATCTGCAACAGGTAATGCTTGTATTTTACTTTTGTTATGTATTTGAATTGAGTTGTCTAGCGGGTTTATGAAGTTGATATATTTTTTAGTAGTACGATTGAGTTAGTGTATCACAATCAGAAATAGAGTGACAAAAACATATCTTTTCCTTAATCGTAGTGTTATCTTGTTTGTACCGTTATATTGTCTTAGTTACATTTTCAGTTTTTTGTCCAAATTTTGGAGAGATTCTGGTAGTACTCTCTAATTATAACTTGTTACAGTTTTACTATGTTTATGTTATTAGCTACTGCTGTAAAATATGTCCTAGAAACTGTGACGCTCCCAAGATCTATAATGGTTCTAATGCAACCTTTTCAAAACATAGGAATTGTGTAGTGCAACAAAGTCGATGTGCCATCATAAACTAGGTTTTATCCAATCATGTGCTAGGTTCGAGTCAACTTTCACTCTAGCTCTGTCTAAAATCTAAACCAAGTGTGAAATTGCGAGATGTCTGAAAGTGGCTGGGCTGCTTTGCTGTCATAATCAATATTTACTCACTCTAGTTAACATAGGTAATCGTCTTGATTGGAGAGACTGGTTCTGGAAAGAGTACACAGTTGGTGCAGTATCTTGCTGATTCTGGACTAGTGGGTGATGGGTCCATAATATGCACCCAACCTCGCAAAATCGCTGCTGTTTCGTTGGCACAAAGGGTTGAGGAAGAAAGTGACGGGTGTTATGATAATAATTCTATCAGCTGTTGCCAGTTTTACTCGTCTGCGCAGAAATTCAACTCCAAGGTAATGTGAACATCTTGATCTGGAACTTAAATATAAAGTCTTACTCTTGTATCATTTACTTCCATTACAATAGTTTATCCTCCACAGGTTATATTTATGACAGATCACTGCCTACTGCAACACTATATGAATGATGAGAAATTGGCTTCGGTTTCATGCATCATTGTTGACGAGGCTCATGAAAGAAGCTTGAACACAGATCTGCTGTTGGCCTTAATTAAAGGGTTGTTACTCAAGAGGACTGAACTGAAACTTATTATAATGTCTGCAACAGCTGACGCAGACAAGCTTTCTGCCTATTTCTTTGGGTGTGATACAGTTCATTTGGTTGGGAGAAACTACCCTGTTGACATTGAATATGTTCCCAGTGAATTTTCAGAGGCTTTCTCAACTTTGAGACCCTATTCTGGTAACTGTCCTCTATATGTGTCTGAAGTTGTTAAAATTGCAACCAGGATACACAAAACAGAGAAAGAGGGTGCTATTCTTGCTTTTCTAACTTCCGGCAATGAAGTAGAATTGGCTTGTGAAAATTTTGGTATACCAGATGCAATTCCATTGCCTTTGCACGGAAAGTTATCTTCGGAAGAACAAAGTCGCGTGTTTCAGAATTACTCTAAACGGAAGATTATCTTTGCAACAAACATAGCCGAGACTTCCTTGACTATCCCGGGTGTTAAATATGTGGTCGACTCCGGTATGGTTAAGGAAAGTAGGTTTGAACCCAGCAGTGGTATGAATGTACTTAAAGTTTGTAGGGTCAGCCGGAGTGCTGCAAATCAACGAGCTGGCCGTGCTGGTCGAACATCACCAGGCAAGTGTTACAGGCTATATTCCGAGTTTGATTTTCAGTCGATGCCCTCACATCAGGAACCAGAGATTCAAAGGGTTCACTTAGGAGTTGCAGTTTTAAGGATTCTCTCCGTAGGCGTTACAGATGTACAGGAGTTTGATTTTGTTGATGCTCCTAGTCCTAAGGCAATTGACAGAGCCATCAAGAATCTAATCCAGTTGGGTGCTATTTTGGTGGATAATGGTGTTTTTAGATTAACTGACACCGGTAGAAACATAATAAAATTGGGAATTGAGCCCCAGCTAGGAAAATTAATCCTCGATTGCTGTCACTTCCGTTTGCGTAGAGAAGGCGTCGTTCTTGGCGCTGTTATGGCTAATGCTAGTTCTATATTCTGCAGGGTCGGGAACGAAGAAGATAAGTTAAAATCAGATTGCTTTAAGGTGAAATTCTGCCATCACAACGGAGACCTCTTCACCTTGCTCTCTGTATATCAGGAGTGGGAGACCGTGCCTCCAGAGAAGAAAAACCATTGGTGCTGGACAAACAGCATTAATGCAAAATCCATGAGAAGATGCAAAGACATAGTACAGGAATTGGAATGTTGTCTTAAAAATGATTTTGACATTATTGTTCCAGGTTACTGGTACTGGAAACCAGGTGAAGAATCTGAGCATGATCAAAATTTGAAGAAGGTTATACTTTCATCTCTTGCAGAAAATGTGGCCATGTATTCTGGGCATGACCGACTTGGTTATCAAGTGGCTTTATCTGGAAAGCATGTTCAGCTTCACCCTTCATGTTCATTGCTGGTATATGGTCAGAAACCTAACTGGGTAGTCTTTGGGGAACTTATATCCATGTCGCATCAGTATTTGGTTTGTGTTACAGCTTTTGACTATGAAAGCCTTTCTACTGTCTTTCCTCCTCTTCCATTTGATATCTCACAGATGGAGAGAGGGAAGCTTCAGATGGCTTTAATTACTGGATCTGGCAATACTGTTTTGAGAAGGTTCTGTGGAAAGGCAAGCAGTTCTTTACTTCGCCTTGAATCTCGCCTTCGAACAACTTTCAAGGATGACCGGATTAATATTGAAGTAACTGTTGAAGGAGGAGAGGTTCGAATATTTGCTTCATCAGAACATATTGAAATGGTTTGTGGTGCTGTGAAAGAAGCTTTGGATCTCGAAAAGAGATGGTTAAGTAATGAATGCATTGACAAACTCTTGTGCCGTGGGGGCCCCAGTGCTCCTCCTTCTGTAGCTTTATTTGGAGCTGGTGCTGAAATCAAGCACCTGGAGTTGGGAAACAGATATTTAGCTGTCGAAGTTATCTACGCAAATGCTTCTGTTGTTGATGATAAGGAACTATTAATGATGTTTGAGGAACGTGTATGTGGTATTTCTGGTTTCCACAAGTATGGGGGTAATAATGGGCAGGATCGTGAGGATTCTGACAGGTGGGGCCGGATAACGTTTCTTGCTCCAGAAAGTGCTGAAAAAGCTGTTGCAGAGCTGAATGGAGCTGAATTTGGTGGTTCTCTTTTGAAAGTATTACCTTCACATACAAAGATGGGGTCTGATCGCAGAACAATACCAGACTCTGGTATTAAGGCCAGGATTTCATGGCCGCGCAAGTACAGTAAAGGTGTTGCTTTCATCAGATGTGCACTCGAAGATGCCCAGTCTATTATTGATGATTGTGCGAACCTCGTAATTGGTAGAAACCATGTTGTATGCGAGATCAGCAAGAAATACCAGGATTCTGTCGCAATATCTAAACTCGACAAAGAGGTCTCAGAGTCAGAAATCTTTGAAATTTTGAGAAATGTAACAAGTAAAACAATTCTGGATGTTCACTTGGTGAGAGGAGATGCTGTACCAGACCTATCATGGGCTGCTTGTGAAGAAGCACTTCTTAGAGAAATTGCTCCTTTCATGCCTAGCAGGATCCCTCTTACCAGTTGTTGTCGTGTTCAGGTGTTCCCCCCTGAACCAAAAGATTATTCAGTGAGAGCCTTGATCACATTTTATGGAGGATTATATCTGGAGGCAGCAAAGGCTTTGGATAACATCAGAGGCAAAGTACTTCCAGGTTGTTTCTCATGGCAGAAGATCCAGTGCCATCAGAAGTTTGACAGTTCAGTATCCTGTCCCGCTGCTGTCTATTCTTTCATTGGGAAACATCTAGATTCTTTATTTGAAAGCATCAGTGGACGTGACGGTATTTCTCTTGTATCCTTATCTTAAAAATATATTTAACTTCACTTATTATTTTTCATGATATGCTTGGTTAAGACGATTTATACACCCTAGGGCTGAATATCCAGAAACAATTTTTTTAGGATTTATACAAATTCCTGGTGCATATTGACAGTTAATACAATTTTGCACTTCTGACCTCTTTGGAACACCATCATATAATTTGACATACATTCACGTCGCTCTCTGTTAGTATGCTGTGCTTGCCCTCTGTTTTTTTTTAATAGTCTTTGGCGCATTTCCCGAATGCACTAGTATACTCATCTAGACTTGACTTTCAGAGGAGTATTATTCTGGTACATTTTTAATCTTCAGTAACGGAATAATAGAGAATAGTACTCCTCAGATGTAGACTTGACTTTCACTGTTTTGCTGTCAGCTCTTGTTAAGTTTATCTGTCCAAATTTATAATTCTGTCTGTGTACCCGCCTCCCATTTTTCTCAACCGATTAATGAACTTGGATACCTTTGGACTGACCTTTAAAATGGGGTCAGATTAGCTAATAACTGCCATTTTGGATTTTAGTACCTGGTGGGTGGTTTACTTAAGTCCTATCTTACAATTGATTCTCGTGCACTCACATAGAATTGAAGAAAAATTTATCCGCACCATGTCAAATTATCTTTTACTAATCAGATAAACTGGATTCTTATTCAAATCCGAATTGCCTTTTCGCGCAGATGTTTATTACGATACTGAAAGAAATGAGAATGGCTATTATCGAGTGAAGATATCTGCAAATGCCACAAGAACTCTTGTGGAATTTAGAAGGCCACTGGAAGAGCTAATGAAAGGGAAGATTATAAATCATGCTAGCCTTACTCCACGAACATTGCAGCTCCTTTGTTCTTTAGATGGAGTAGGTCTAATGAGATCAATACAGCGAGAGACGGGGACATATATTTTGCATGATAAACAGCGAATGAATGTTAGGGTTTTTGGTCCTGAAGATAAGGTCAGCAAGGCTGAGCATATGTTGGTGGGTTCCCTAGCAAGTCTTCATGAACAACGACAACCTGAGATCCGTCTCCGAGGTTCACATCTCCCTTATGATCTAATGAGAGAAGTTGTTTTGAAGTTTGGGCCCGATCTTCATGGGCTCAAGGAGAAGGTTCCTGGTGCTGAAATTACATTGAACATACGCCGGCATGTTGTCTCCGTCCAAGGGAGTGAGGATATGAAGAAAACCGTAGAGGAGATGATTTATGATATTGCACGTCCTCTTACTGGAAATTTGCTTTCTGGGTCTGAAGGTGAAGAGTCTGCTTGCCCCATTTGCTTGTGTGAGCTGGAGGAATCTTACCAGCTTGAAGCATGTTCTCATAGGTTCTGTAGGTCGTGCTTGGTGGAGCAGATTGAGTCCGCAATTAAGAACCAGGATTCAATTCCAATATGTTGTGCCCACAAAGACTGTAAGAATCCAATACTCCTAACAGATCTCAGGTCTCTGGTTTCATCCGGTAAGTTGGACGAGCTTTTTAGGGCTTCTGTTGGAGCATTTGTGGCATCAAGTGGTGGCATTTACAAGTTTTGTCCCTCTCCCGACTGTCCATCTGTTTATCGTGTAGCAAATGCTGAAGAAACAAATTCAGCGCCATTTCTCTGTGGTGCATGCTATGTCGAAACATGCAGAAAGTGCCACCTAGAGTACCATGCTTGCTTAACGTGTGAGGCATACAAAGTATTCAAGGAAGATCCAGATTCTTCGTTACTACAATGGAGGAAAGGGAAGGAGAATGTGAAGACTTGCCCTAAGTGTGGGTACACAATAGAGAAAGTAGAAGGATGTAACCACGTTGAGTGCAGGTGTGGGGGTCATATTTGCTGGGAATGTTTGGAGTCCTTTAAGAGCAGCGATGATTGCTACAACCATCTGAGGGATGTTCACAAGTCCATTGTTTGAAAATTTTAGTGTAGTTTTCCGTAGAAAATGAGAATGTACAAATGGGAATGGGTTGTATATGTGCGTATGTATAGTACTACGGAGCTAGTTACGTCAATGTATAAGCCATCTATATACAGGTAGATGGATTTGTTTCGTAAACAGACGTGGTCTGGAAAAAAAGCTATTTATATGGGGAGATGGATGTGTTTTTGTAAACAGACTGGTCTGTAAACGTCGATGTTACTCGTTTACTTGTCCTGTCGAATTTTTTTCTCATGATCTGTCCTAACTTAACATGTTTGTTTGCTCTAAAAGCTGAAGTTGTACACTTGTACTTGGATCAGTTATTATGCTTTACTATCTGTAGGAAGGTGAGATGTTTACACAGTCGTGCTAGACAAATCTTGCTGCTTTTGGGTATCTTGAAACCTCGAAGCAGCCAACCTAGGGATAAATAGAAAGCTCTTTAATTAGTTCTTTAGGGAAGTTTTTAACAGGGTGCTTTTGCAGCATTCTCCATTGGCCGAAAAGGCCTATGACAAACCTGAAGAAGCATTTATCATCTTCTTAAACAGACTCTAGCAATAAAGAAAATAGAAAAAAAGAAGTGGTGCTTTCACTGTTAACCTTGTACAAGGATATGATAAAACCAAGCTAGTAGTAATCATTCGGAAGAAGAACTTTGGAATATTCAATCTTCAGATCTTGTTAAGTGTTTCAAAAATATTATTGGTGGGTTTGTTAGCAGAATTCACAACTTCGAGGATTTATAATCCCATGGGATTACAAATTCTGGGAATCATGTGAATCCCTCGTGTGTTTGGTAACTCAGTTTAAATTCCTAAGATTCATGAGATTATCTTGTTTTAAAGTCCATATACTGTTTGACGTTATCTTAGAATCTTAAAATTGTATATATTTGACATTTAGAGTTGAAAAAAGTGGGTCCATAAATCCCTTGAGAAGTTTTTCCCAGTAAATCTTAGGGGAGGGGTCGGACTCCATATGGAGGATTTCCTAGAAAAGTAATTCCCATGGGAAACGTGAATCCAGGGATTTGGGCAACCAAACGTACCGAGAGAAACGTAATTCCACCAAATCCCATGGACCCATAAATCCTACCTTTAAAATTCTGCATCCAAACCCACCATATATCTACAATACATCATGATTCGTCAGTGTTGTTAGAAAACCTCACTCCAAAACCTGTAACTACTTTCAGTTTATAGTATACTAGTTTTTCACCCGTGCTACGCACGGGTTTGTTTCTGGGTCATGAAACATAAACTATCAATAAATTAAGTAGGAAATAGTTTATAGTATACTAGTTTTTCACCCGTGCTGGATGATGTAAATGTCATCGCAAAGAAAAAACACCCTTATATTTTGTTTGGTCTAAAATTTCAGGTCATGAAACATAAACTATCAATAAATTAATAGAATGCCAAAATGATAAAAGGACTTGTTGTCCAATATTTTCAAAGAGTACAATTAATAAAAGCCCAATGCCATAAATAGATACCCCCCTCCGTTCCATTTTAGATGATATTTTAGGGTTATTTTCTTGTTCCACAATACTTGAATGTTTTCATATTTTTCCAAAAAACTACCAATAATACCCTAACATTTTGTCTTGGAACTATAAGTTTATTTTTAAAAGCACTAATAGCAATTAATGTTTGAAGACTTTTTATAAAGGTATAGATGGAAAATCTTGACATCTCTCACCATTTCTTAATCTGCATGAACCTTCTTCAAACCATATTTTTCCCATAAATTAAGAATGCCAAATGATAAAAACTCCAAGAACATCATCTAAAATGGAACGGAGGGAGTATTAAAATGTCATGGACTTGTAGACTTGTAGTCATCTTTCTATCTTCTTTCTTTCCTTATGAAAAACCGCCACGGTAATAAACAACGTTTATGACGACTTTTCATCGAGTCATCATAGTTATTATGAAAATGTTACATTATATAGAGAATAATTTAGATGGTTATTTTATAATTTAATTGTAAACCATTTTTCTTATTTTCTCGGATAATGAATTTCTGAATCAATATTTAAGCATTAATCCTACAATTTGAGGTTGGGGTTTTTGAGTTTACCCCCTAAACGAATTTGTGATGTAGTTCCCCCTAAATTGTTAATGTTAGCAACTTTCCCCTGAATTCTAATTTCTGCCCAAAAAGTCCTCTTGATTATGTGTGCGGTCCACTTGTGTCCATATTTAATTCTTAAATACCCATGTTACTGGTCACTTGAGAAACCAAATTACATAAAAAAAAACCCTACCATGTTGTATTAATGGGGTCATCTTCTCGGATTTATTTCACCTACCAAGAACTGGGAAGAATATTTCCCCTCACCATTTTTAATTGAATGCTTCATATGTTAATAGAGGACGATTTTGATCCACAATAAAGGCCTTAGTTAGGGAAGGTTTTCCCGCTTTTATTTTTATGTTTCCGTGTTTCTCTACCTCTTCGTGACCTAATCTTAATCTTATTAGAATAAATTAGAGAAGATATAGTTAAGAAGTGAGATAGTTTAATTGCTCTCAAGGTGTTTGATATTTGGCTTCTTTAGTTTTTCGTCTATTCTGGGTTGTTGCTGCATTTCAATTTTTATTTGTTTTTATTATGATTTCATCTAGTTAAATACTCAGTGTGCGCTTGTAAATTTTGGAACAAACCTTGTACATCCGCTAGAAAGAAACTCTAATACTTGTCACGAGAGTATTTTTATCCGGATGTGAGCCGTGCAAATCACGATCCCATGAAACCATGCATCCACAGCCGAAGACTGCTTTTTTAGACATGACACGCAGTGAGGATAAAATCGATATTTCAAAGTTAAAAACACACGCAAGTGGATCGCACATATACTCAAAGGTCATTTTAGACAATAATTAGGTTTTAGGGGGTAAGTTGCTATTGTTAACAATTTAGGGGTGAAAGCTACATCACTAATTCGTTTAGGGGGTAAACTCAAAAATCCCTTCGAGGTTTTCGACGAATTCCACACTTTTATGATTTTCGGACGATTATTGGTGCGAGAATCTTGAAAAAATAATAATAATATTTTTAGCATATAATTCTACATTGAAAAAGGACCCGACTGAGTTTTATAAGTGTCTTTCAATGATTCCATTATTGGGATAATAATGAGTTAAAGTGGGTCCCATCATTTGTCTCATGAAACAAAACCCGTCAAGAACCCACGGTGTACAAAACAATTCTGTCGATTAATGATAATTTCATCACGCATAATTCTACGTTGAAAAAAAAGTCTACCGGATTTTATCCCGTGTGCGGATCAAGGAGTTTAAAGATACAAGATAACCCTATAATATTCCACAGCCGCACTCCCCACAAAGATATGGCAATTAAGCGCAAGTTCAAAAAGAACTCTCCCCCATAATATGTCATTCTCGAAAGAACAACAAGAGCGACCTTAATTTCGAAAAGAAGGATTTCTTTGGACATAACAAATCACGTACAAGTATGAATTTGAATCCAAAATACTCAATTAAATTAACCACAAGAGAACCCATGATTAATTTAATCGAAATACACAATCAAACTAATCACAAAGAGTAATCAATTTAATTGGCCATACTCACATAAGAGAATCTATGGAGCAATGACTAAGTTAATTATGAAAATAACCAACCCAATCAAAAGTGCTCAAACACAAGAAGACTTATGGAGTCATAACTAAAAAACCAAAAAAGATGATTAATTTAGTTCAATATGCTTGTCATAAAGTACCTTATGGAACAACAACAAAGCTAATCATGAAAATAATCAACTTTGATTGTTTTAGTGCTCAACATAAGACACATTACGGAGCCTCACAGTAATACACAAAAAATATAGATTAGGGAAGATCAATTACTGCGGAATACACAAGGATTCATTCTATTTCCCATCACAATTTTCACCATGACATACAATAGACATAATCCTTGAAACACAAAATATTTTAACCTATCTTCCATCAATAATTGACAATATAGGCTTAACTTTTGTATTTGTCAAAATTCCATTCATTCCTTTATCAATATAAGAATATCGACTTACGAAAGACTTTAATTTTGACAAGATATGGGACAATCATAGTTCACGGACGCAAACACACATATCCCATAAACAATTTGCAATATATAAATCCATAAAGATTAATACTGCAAAAATCATCTTCCAAACAAGTTTAGAATTTAAACCAATAAATTTAAAACCAAGAAGATGAGAACGTTGGACATAGCTATGTGTAAACACAATAATGGCTATTCCAAACTCTAGTTATTCTTCCAAACAAAACAAGAAAAATAGATTTCTCATCCGAAGACTTACTAGTTGTCGTAGATCTTTCTCAGAGCCTCTACAGAGAATTCCTTCTTATTATTGAAAAACCCATTGATTATGGGATCGTTCAATTCCTCCAAATCTTCAGAAATATCAGTTAACTCACTAAGTTCTCTTTTTAGATCATGCAAGGTGTTCTTTGAAAGAGACAACATTTGTTCATAGTGAGCTACCTCTTCTAAAGATGAAACAATTTGAGATTTTAAATTGTTTCTTTTGTTGATGAAATCTTTCACCAAACCTCTAAAGTTATTATAAAGCTGATAAAAAGACAAGAGGCAGTTAGAGGAAGAACCTTCTCCATACTTTGTAGTCTTCACTTTCTTTACCCCTGAGGAAGAGATTCCTTTACACAGATACACATTGATTGCTTCGACTGCATCTCTGCTTTTGGTGCCTCTAGTTACAGGAGCCATGAAACTGTATCTTTTAGGGGGAAAAAAAGTCTACAAAAGTATTAAATAGACTAGTGAAATGTCTAAACCCTAGAAGAAAAAGTCTTCCATAGTTTACAGATTCAATATCTATATTGTTAAGAGAATATTTCTTTAAAAATAAAAACACTACTTGAGTCATAAATACGCAAACCCCATTTTCTCAAGTTAAAGATGAGGATGCGAACGTCCCAGACGCTCCCCTTGTTTACCAAGGCTTGTTGTATAAACATGTTTCCTACCTCTTCTGATTCTGGAAGCATTGGTTTTATGAGACCCATGTTGATTATCTAGATTCATCTTTTGCATGTTCTTTTGCAGTCTGGAAATTCTTTTGTCGTTCCTCTTGAACCTCCAACACGTGCTTTGAACATGATTCGCATTTCCACAAAACGAACAAATCAAGGATCATTTGTCTTGTTGAAGTGCCTTCTGTTTATCACAACCGTCAACCTTTATTTTTTCATGAAGAGAAACAACGGGGTTGACAATACTTGCAGTCTTGCTTTTAAATCCTAAACCATATGTGTTTCCAAAGGATTTCTGACCAAATAACATTGCTGAGATTTTGTCAGAACTTCCAGATAATCTCTGTACATCATCCTTGAGAGTATTAGTATCTTTTTCCTTTAGAGCAATGTATCTGGTGAGTTTATCATTGAGGCAATCTATCTCAAGATATTTCACCTGGATTAATGATTCTAGTTTCTTCAATGAAGCTTTTAATTGAAGATTTTCTTGAAGCACCTCTTTGTTCAAGAATTCAAAAATCTCTGTATCAGACTCAATTTCTGAATCAGACCTTGAGTATGTGGATGTTTCTATTTTGTAAGAGCACCGGGTTCATTACATCCATCGACGTATTCAAAACGTTGACACTTAAAGATTTTTCTTTCACGTAATCATTAGCAAAAGTGCGATGAAGATGTTTATCACATCTAAAGCTTCTTTTTACAAAATCCTTGATCCTTTCTGTAATCAATGGTTTATCGAACCAATCACCATTCGAACAACATTTATCAGCCCAAGACAAGTTAGAGGATTCACTTGTGTCAGAAACGACATTGAATGAAAAGGTTTGAACAGAATTTGGATCAAGAATTTTTCCCTTTCCAAGAGAGGTATTTTTGGAGAGGGTGTTGAGGTTATTTCCTCCATCGATGACATGCTTCTTAGAAACGTATCTTTTGTCTTCAAATACAGTTTCTAAGATATCCCTGCATCTTTAGACTTAGTGCAAGTAGACACAAAGTGTCTGAAGGTTTGGGATAACGGCTTGTCTCGATAGCATTTAATCCGTCGAATTTTGCATTGCAAAGAAGAGATTCTTCAGGACTATAACTACCAACATCCTTAGGTATAGATACATCGCCCTTTGTATTAACCGGAGGATTACAGCCTTTAACTACACGTACCCAGGTTTGAAAATCACGGGCTTGGAGATAAGCACACATATCAATTTTCCACCCTGGATAGTTTGAGCCATCGAAGACTGGTGGTACGTATATTGAGATAACACCTCTGTCCATAGAGTCAGATTGCTACAAACACAAACTTATAAGGTCTTAAACGTGTTTGCTCGCTTTCCGATACCAATTGAAAAAGCGGGGGTCTAACAACCACACCCAATATTTCCCTTAGCAATCTGTATGGACAAACTCCTATATACTTTCTAGAGAATCAACTAGACAGTCAGACTCAATCTAGATAAAAAGTATCAACGAGTTTATATCTCAATCTCTCGATTTGATCTTTACTCAAGCAAATAGAAATCTGCGAGTCTTTATCAAAGAGAGATAACTTGGATGGTACCAAAGACCAATATCCAAGTGTCAATCAATTTAAATCAACAACCCAAAAGGTCGGATATTCTAATTGATTGAACAATGCATAACCTATGATATATTTCAATTATATAAATAAATATAATGCGGAATAGAAATAACACAGACACCAGAATTTTGTTAACGAGGAAACCGCAAATGCAGAAAAACCTCGGGACCTAGTCCAGATTGAACACACACTGTATTAAGTCGCTACAGACTCTAGCCAACTCCAAATTAACTTCGGTCTGGACTGTAGTTGAACCCCAATCAATCTCACACTGATCCAAGGTACAGTTATGCTCCTACGCCTCTGATCCCAGCAGGATGCTACGTACTTGATTCCCTTAGCCGATCTCACCCACAACTATGAGTTGCTACGACCCAAAGTCGAAGACTTTAATAAACAAATATGTATCACACAGAAAAGTCTATAAAAATAGATAAATCCGTCTCCCACGAATAAACCTATGAGTTTTGTTCCGTCTTTTGATAAATCAAGGTGAACATGAACCAATCAATAACCCGGACTTATATTCCCGAAGAATAGCCTAGTATTATTGATTACCTCACAATAATCTTAATCGACGCAGCGAAAAAAGATATTGTGGAATCACAAATGATGAGACGAAGTGTTTATGATTTCTTTTCTATCTTGCCTATCGGAGATATAAATCTCAAGCCAATTATTTCAATTGTACTCGTATGATAGAAACATCAAGATCAGATCACACAACTACAAGAAAAGTAGTATCGGTCTGGCTTCACAATCCCAATGAAGTCTTTAAGTCGTTAACCTGATTTTAGAAGAAGAAAACCAAAGGTTAAAGGAGAATCAACTATAGCTTAGCAAACTAGTATCACACGCAAGGTGTGGGGATTAGGTTTCCCAGCTTCTAGAGTTCTCCCTTATATAGTCTTTCAAATCAGGGTTTGCAATCAATGTTAGCTTAGTAACAAAGCATTCAATATTCATCGTTAGATGAAAACCTGATTAGATTCAAGCTAATATTTCTCAACCGTTGGATCGAAAACTTAGCTTGTTACACACAAACGAAATGTTCAATTTTGGGTTTATGAACCGTACCCAAACATTAACATTTGTTGGTTCAACAATAGTCAACCAAATGGTTAGCCATATGATCACTCTCATATCAACCATATTCTTCTTCACCATAACTAGTTCAAATGACTCAAATGAACTAGTTAGAGAGTTTTTCAATTGCTTAGATCTTATGTAACTACACAAGACACAATCGAAGCAAAAACGGTTTGATTCACTCAAATCGGTTCATGAACTTTATAGCCACGGTTTGCAAAAGCATTCCTTAGTTTATATAAACATGAGTTCAAGAACAACCGGTTTTAGATATAACCTACTCAAGTTCGCGGACTGGGTTCGCGGACTTAAGCTCATGGTAGGAGTACACAAACTCCAGCAGAAATTCTCGGGTAAGAACTTCCGCCAGTTCGCGGACTTGGCTTGCGCCACTTCCATTTCTCTTGATCAACAAAGTTCGCAAAATTTGGTTCAAGGAATAAGGACTTATACATATATGTGTTTCCACAACAATGTTTATATCCTACCAATGGTTATGTAATCTAAACTCTCATTTCAATCATTGAAACATTCTCAGAGAACGTTATATAGCTGTTATTCACAGACCATCGCCAGAGCAATTTTCAAAGTGATGGAAACATGTCATGACTTTCGTCACTAGGTAAAGATGAATTCGGTTAAAGCGAAAGCTTACCAACACATATTTCGAGAAATAGATAGGCGAGTTAAACTCGGCTCGAAATAACAAATGTGTATAATGAAAGTCTATACGTCTAAACGCGGCTCGAAATAACAAATGTGTATAATGAAAGCCTGGCCATGCCTCAATCTAGTTCTTGAATTCACCCGTGTCCAACTATATATTATGGGGAAAATATAAATTGATGCTTTGTACATTAAATGTATCCAATAATATATTGCTGGCTTGAAGATCTCGATAATTTGACGCTAGAGAATCCTCATATAACTAAAGATGACCTCTTGCATCATATAATCTTGAATCGTCAATGCCAAGCGCAAAAAATCAAAAACTTTCACATGAATGCTAAAAGCGCCTGAATATATAAGGGTGTCAACAAATAGGTACAATGTCACCTAGGCGGAATGTCATCTTAATTTGGATTATTTTTATTATATTCGAAAATTTCTTTGTAAGCATATCCTAGATATATACGTACTTGACATCTGGCAAATGTATTATAAGATGTGTTAAACTGATGACAGTGTTAAACTAAAATTTTTGTTTATATATCACAAAATTTGATCTTATCAAACAATCAACAAAATAGGCTAACTGGACAAATAATGGAAATAAGATTAATCAATAATAATTGCTGAATAAGGTCCAATGAAACTAATACCAAGTAAAAAAAATATTTGTGTATAAGAAAAAACTAATTGCTTCACCTTTGTAAAGCGATATAGACTGCCTTGGACCTTAATTTTCAATCCAGCAGATAAGTTTTTAAGATTTTGGCCTCAAAAAATCTCTTTTGGAAACTCACCATGGGTCACAATCCTTGATCTAACTCACATGAGTCACATCCTGCATAAATAAAAGAAACACAACCAAGTACATGAAAAAAATATATTAAAATTGGAGTTGTTACACTAATTCAAAGAAGTCAATCAAACTTATATGCACACTTATTATCAGACAATCCATGAAAGAGCTTACTTGCAGATTATTATGAATAAAACTCGTTCCAGAGCCAAAAGACTTAATATAGTAAGCAAATAGTACTAAACTGAACCATTAAACAAATAAAACTGAAATTCCATATTTAAATTGCTCAATAATATTCCAAACATACCTGACCATTGAAAGTGTTAAGAGATCTTCTTGGAAACAACTCGTGTAGTCCTTTTACCATACATGTGTTCGACATATCACATTTTCTACACCACTTGCAATACTAAGACTGTCAAGCAATCACCAATCAGTGGAGATATTCAATACCACTTTCGTGTCGTAACCTGATGAACTAATTATTATAACCCACTCAAACAGTGTAAAATGAATAAACATATTACTGATAAAAAAAAAATATTGAAACAAACCATCTAACCTTTCACAATGGCCAACAACATTAGCACGAGCGTCTAGCTCACATCTTATGCATGAGAATACATAAGCAGATTTCATATTTCTTAACAGTCACAAGTCACAACATGTGGATTAATTTCTCACAGTTCCAAAATCGAAGCTTCCGTACCATTCCAATCACAAAAATTCAGGATCCAAAACTAAGTAACCACTGATTTTAATTAAAATTCTCAAATGACAAAAAAATAAACAAAATCGCTTACCGATTCACTGGGAATAGCCATTGAGAAAAGAGAAGAAAATCTCGTATATTTATCAATCAATCCTGCAGAAATAAAAGAAAAGATTACAGTTCACATCACGAAACAATTGGCAATTTTTCAATCACGGAATAAGATCCTAACAATTTCGATTTAAATAAAGAATTAAAAGAAAAATAAAAATCATCCGACCAGTTTTCAAAGGAGAGGAGCAACAATCGACTGCCCACATTTCTATTATATCCTACAAAACAAATACGACAACCACAATCGTAAGCATGCATAAACGAAATAAACAAAATGGAAAAAAATAAAAAATTATAGAACCCACGCCGTAAGAATGAGGCTTGGTTTTTTCTCAAGCGTTTTTATATACGATGAGAATATTATTTATGGAATTTATGTCTTATATTTAATAAGAAAAATTACAAAGATTTTTCCTTCCCTAATTTTTGTTTGCGTATAGAACTTTTATGATTAAGTATATTTTATAATTACCAAAATTAGAAATTATGGAATTAAATAAAAATTTTACTTACCAATAAAAAACGCTGCAATTAATTTGGTTTCATATATCAATTCATTTTCTAAAAATATCTACATTATTGTTATTTTTGGTTCATTTTCTGAAAATATCTAAATTGAAGTTTATACATCGACGAAAAGTGTTTTTTTAGTAATATTTTATTTATTTTTGTACACAAAATACGAAAAAATTATTTTATCTTACACTTATTGTTGTTTTTGGAATGAATAATATTACTAAGAAACATTAAACATATCTTTTTTTTTTTTTTAATTATAGAAAAAACAAATTAAGAAAAATAATCTTTGCAAATTAGGACAACTATTGATTATTGATCCGTAGTTTTTTTTTGAAACCTATTATAGGGGCTCCAAGAAAAGAGTTTTGAGGGCTCCTAAGGATTCAAATATCCTACAATGAAGATACGGGGACCTAATTCATAAGAAAAATACTAAAATACCCTTAACCTATTAATATTGAAAAACCCAAAACTAATTTGTTTTCATTCCTCTCCTTTAATTCTTCCATTTTCTTCTTCCCCATCACCTCCATCGCTTATTTCTTCGATTAATCGTCAATTCTCAAAATAATTCATTATCGATTAACACCATTTAATCCACCCGCAATGACTTCAATAAGGTAAAAATCAAAAACCCATCTTATTTAATTGGTTTCAATGCATGGATAAGCGGAATCGATCGAATTGGGTTTTTGAAAAAAACAGTTTCAGAACTGTCTACGGTTGGGAAATATGAATTTTCCCAACCGTAGACAGTCTACGGTGGGGAAATATGAATTTTCCCAACCGTAGACAGTCTACGATGGGGAAATATGAATTTCCCAACCGTAGACTGAACTGTCTACGGTTGGGAAGTATGAATTTTCCCAACCGTAGACTGTCTACGGTTGGGAAATATGAATTTTCCCAACCGTAGACAGTACTGAAACTGTTTTTTGCAAAAATAAGTGATGGGTTTTCTTAGTTTTTTCTTTTTATGATCGTCATCTTCATCACGACGGACAAGAAGAAGAGAGAAAGAAAAATAATAAGTTTTTTTTTTATGATCATCATCTTCATCATGATTTATGAATGAAAAGAGAATGAGAAAACAATAGATTTAGTTTTTTGAATATGATCATCATCTTCATCATGATTTATGAATGAAAAAAGAAAGAAAACATAATAAATTTAATTTTATAATTCATGGAGGGTATTTTAGCCATTACAAAAAATAGTTAGATATGGGGTTTTGTTGATTACTATTTCATAACCCGGTTTTGTCATCTTGTGAGCCCTCAAAACAAATGTTTGGAGCCCCTATAATAGGTTTCTTTTTTTTTTCCATGCTTGTTTGCTTGTTTGTTTTGTGTGCTTGTTTTTTTTGTATTAGCTTCATTTAGATCATAATCTTTGTTCTAAATTATTCATCCAAAATACTAACAAAAATTCCAACTACTATTACAGGACTACCAATAAAGATTTGCGGAAAAGAAATTCATGATCGGGCTAATGAGGTTTTTTTTTAGAGCTTTTTTTTTCACGATTTAATTGATAGTTTGATAGTTTGGGGATGTAATTAGGAAAATTATATTTTTTAAGAATGTAAACGGACACTGGACACTTGACGTTATTTTCTTATCACGTGATGATCATTCGATTTATCACGATGAAATCGTGGATGTTTGTGATTTAATTTGTTGATTATCATGATTAACTATCCATTGAT
The DNA here is from genome assembly GCA_023531295.1 of Papaver armeniacum. Classification (NCBI taxonomy): domain Eukaryota; kingdom Viridiplantae; phylum Streptophyta; class Magnoliopsida; order Ranunculales; family Papaveraceae; genus Papaver; species Papaver armeniacum. The sequence goes on from JAJJWW010013244.1 coordinate 939,385, forward strand.
ATATTTCTGGCATTTTTCGAGATTCTTAAGATTTAGCTATTTCAGGCAGGATTATTTTTTAGGATTTAGCTATCTTATTATTGGAAATAATAATATTTTTTGAACTTTTTATTGGTTTAAATTTAATATTTTTTGAATTTTTTATTGGTTTAAATTTAATAACCTTACAAAAAAAAAGGCGGTGCCAGAATCAACCAGAAGAGAGAATTAACGTGGAGCTCCGGTGAATGATAACGCTTTAAAACACTCCGTTATTATATAAAGAATTCCTTGAATCTAAGTATTGCCTTGCTGTTTGTAGGTGAAAATGGTTTCTGCTGATTTCGGTAATTGCGGTTGTGCCGGTGAGAAATAATTTAAACCCTAAACAATGTACTGCAAGGGAGTACTTTAGATTCGAGAGATCAATCTGTACAAGTCCGGCCTAAACCAAGAAATGGCCGTTCCAGACTTGCCTCGGTCACAAAGTGGAGGAGAATGGGTTGGTTTTGGGGAGGGAAGCAAGGAAAGTGGTGAGACCAGAATAGTTGATTCTGGAAGAGTAGTTGGGTTACTATGACTTGTTATCAGAAAAGTGAGAGAGCTCCCAAGGTGAGCTAGCAAGTAAGTATTTCTGAGTGTTGTATCTCCCGTATGAACTTGTTATTCAATGGAAATAAGTAAGACCTATTTATACAAGTCGGAGTAAAAACGTACCATGGTCTCATTAAGGAGTGGGGAAGTAAATGGGAGGAGGTGATAACCGTATGCATGGAATTGATGTTTCCATAAAGTGGTTAACGCATGAAACTGGTTTTCATGAAACTGCTAACGTTATGGAATTGATGTCCCATAAAGTTGTTAACGCACGTGCTTTATGTCCCATGAACGTTTCACACATAACTTCCCGTATTTACTAACCGCCTCACCCTTATGACACTTCCTTATGACGGGCGTAGTGTACGCCGCACGCTGTAAACCGCCAAACCAATACCCAAAGAGGATCCCCCAGTTTGTGTTGATGTCTCGAATGTTTTGGAAAACATGTAGCACGTTGTTGTGGCTTGGCAAGTCAAGCTCGGGAAACTTGCCAGCCTGGTGACCTTCGACGGTCGAGATTTTGCATCTTGAGAGGAGGGGAAACCGTTGATCGTTGCACGCCTTTATTTTGGTAGTCGCGTAGTGAGGGCCAATGTGGTGGCGCAGCTAGGTTGGCATGCCGTTGGCATGGCAAGGTTTGGCGCGGACAAACTTAGGTTTTCGGGCCAAAGGTTACCATGTGTCGTCTGGTAACCTTGGATGGCTAGGATTTGCTCCTGGGTTTGAAGGGCAACCGTTGATCGTTGCACGCCTTCGTTTTGGTAGCCGCGTAGTGAGGGCCAATTTGGTGGCGCGACTAGGTTGGCATGCCGTTGGCATGGCAAGGTTTGGCTTGGCCAAACTTAGGTTTTCGGGCCAAAGGTTACCATGTGTCGTCTGGTAACCTTGGATGGCTAGGATTTGCTCCTGGGATTGAAGGGCAACCGTTGATCGTTGCACGCCTTCGTTTTGGTAGCCGCGTAGTGAGGGCCAACGTGGTGGCGCGACTAGGTTGGCATGCCGTTGGCATGGAAAGGTTTGGCGTGGCCAAACTTAGGTTTTCGGGCCAAAGGTTACCATGTGTCGTCTGGTAACCTTGGATGGCTAGGATTTTCTCCTGGGTTTGAAGGGCAACCGTTGATTGTTGCACGCCTTCGTTTTAGTGTCCGCGTAGGGAAGGCCAACATGGTGGCGCGGCTAGGGTGTGGTTAGGCTTGGCATGTGGGGCCAAGGGTTCGCCTTGGGCGTGGCTAGATTTGGCTAGGTGCGATTTTGGCTTGGCATGTGGGGCCAAGGGTTTTCCATGGGCGTATGGCGTGGCTTGGGCCAAGGCAAGGGCGTTTGGCTTGGCATGATCTGACTAGCATGGCTAGGGCCAAGGCAAAGTGCATTTGGCATAGCGCGGCTAGCTTGGCTAGGTTTGGTTTGGCTTGGAATGTGGGGCCAAGGGTTCGCCTTGGGCGTGTGGCGTGTCTAGGGCCAAGGCAAGGGCGTTTGGCTTGACAAGATGTGACTAGCATGGCTAGGGCCAAGGCAGAGTGCGTTTGGCATGGCGCGGCTAGCTTGGCTAGGTTTGGTTTGGCTTGGCATGTGCAGAGTACCTTGCACGCCTTCGTTTGATAGCCGCATAGTGAAGGCCAGTATGGTGGCGCGGCATGGGGCCATGGCGAGGTGCGTTTGGCATGGCGCAGTAGGTGTGGCTGGCATGATTTGCCATTGGCACGGAGGTGCGGCTAGCATGGCTGGCATGCTTTGGCGCGGTCGGTGTGGTTGGCATGATTTTCCATTGGCACAGAGGTGCGGCTAGCATGGTTGGCATGCTTTGGCGCGGTCGGTGTGGCTGGCATGATTTGCCATTGGCACAAAGGTGCGGCTAGCATGGTTGGCATGCTTTGGCGCGGTCGGTGTGGCTGGCATGATTTGCCATTGGCACAGAGGTGCGTCTAGCATGGTTGGCATGCTTTGGCGCTGATCGGTGTGGTGGCATGATTTGCCATTGGCACAGAGGTGCGGCTAGCATGGTTGGCATGCTTTGGCGCGGTCGGTGTGGTCGGCATGATTTGCCATTGGCACAGAGGTGCGGCTAGCATGGTTGGCATGCTTTGGCGCGGTCGGTGTGGTCGGGCATGATTTGCCATTGGCACAGAGGTACGGCTAGCATGGTTGGCATGCTTTGGCGCTGGTCGGTGTGGTCGGGCATGATTTGCCATTGGCACAGAGGTGCGACTAGCATGGTTGGCATTCTTTGGCGCGGTCGGTGTGGCTGGCATGATTTTCCATTGGCACAGAGGTGCGGCTAGCATGGTTGGCATGCTTTGGCGCGGTCGGTGTGGCTGGCATGATTTGCCATTGGCACAGAGGTGCGGCTAGCATGGTTGGCATGCTTTGGCACGGTCGGTGTGGCTGGCATGATTTGCCATTGGCACAGAGGTGCGGCTAGCATGGTTGGCATGCTTTGGCGCGGTCGGTGTGGCTGGCATGATTTGCCATTGGCACAGAGGTACGGCTAGCATGGTTGGCATGTTTTGGCGCGATCGATGTGGCTGGCATGATTTTCCATTGGCACAGAGGTGCGGCTAGCATGGTTGTCATGATTTGGCGCGGTCGGTGTGGCTGACATGATTTTCCATTGGCACACGTGGGAATTAGGGTTTGGCTTGTCGTAACCCTAATTTGAAAAAGATACCCCGGTAATTATTTAAGAACACATTAAAGGTTTCAGTAAATGTGCCTAGTAAATGCTTGTTACTTTAAATGTTGTGACATCACTGTCTGCTAGGGTTTAGTGTTTTACGATTTTAACCCTAAGCTAAAAACCACCATCAACATTAAGTCCCATGCTTAGCTCGGAACAGGTACCTTGTTGCGAGGTAAGCATATGATGGTGACAGACAAGGAAGGAATCGAGGTGTAAATCATTGCAGAGATGGTCAGGAGAATCCGACTAACCTTTTTGAGTGGTAAAGAGAGTTTTGGCTTCCCGTGTTGGCGGCCCTGCGTAAGTTGTACTGGGAATGCAGACCGTGGAGTGGTGAGATGAAAGTTACCTTCTTGGTCTGGTCGTACATCTCCAAGGCAAAGGGGGCGCGGTCTTGGAAGGCGACGCAAGTGTACATCTTGGCTCGAGGGGCCAAGAGGTGGCATGGTCTTGGTAGGGTGAACGCGCGTGGGTGATAGGGCCGCGACAATGGAGCAGACGGTTTGGCATAGTGTGGCCTTGGCAAGATGAGACGTACACGGACGGCTAGGCGTGGTGGGGCCGCGGCAATGTAGCGAATGTCTTGCAGAGATGGCCGCGACAATGGCATGGTGGGACATGCAGGCGACTAGGTGTGGTGGGGCCGCGGTGATGGAGCGAGGGCTTAGCTGGGGTCGTGGCAAGGTATGGCATACATGGGCGGTGGGGCCGCGGTATGGCGTGAGTGGTCTTGAACGTGAAAATTGGTCTTTGCGGGACCGGTTTCCTCTTTTCCTTCCTTGGCTCAAAATTGGAAATCCTTTTCTTGTTCGAACTCCCAAGTATCACGCCTATAAAAAGGATGGCTGGCCTCTCCCTTTGATTCACGCCCTTATTATTTCTTCTTTTGTTGCTTGGTAGCGGTGAAGCGGGCGAGCGGATTAGGTATGTCTTCCAGGATTTCCTCGTGACTTGCTTTTTCTTTTGTTTTCTTGTGTTGGTGAAAAAAAAACCCTAGTTGTAGGTGTACCTTTCCATGGCCGTAGTAATGTTGACCGCCTCAACTCATTTGTGCAAAGTAAGCACGCGATAGTAATTGCTATCCCTTTTCCATGAAAACCTAGTTTTTTAGGGTTTACTCCTTGTCTTGGTGTAGCCGTGTGCATGGTCCCCTCCTTTTTTGAGCGCGTCTATCTGGCTGAGCGCGAGTTTCCGTCTGCATGTAGTGGTGATGTAGAGTCTGTCAGTCCCCACTTTCGCGTATGCACGAAAGGACTTTGAAACCAATTAGTTTGTGCTCGAGGCAGCTCCCTTGCGTCCAATAGAATAATTTCTACACGCTTTATGTAATAATTCCTGCTCTTCTTGTTCCATTGTAGTTATCGCAGCGGTGAAAAACAGTGTAAGAGAATTTTGGTTAAGATGTCAACAGTTTCTGCGGTACCGATGGATGGAAGTAATTCCAAGCCAAACATAGATGACAAGTTCTTCACGGCATCATCCACGATTAGGAGAAACCATCCCCAATACGTGTCAATCCTTCTGACCGGCCCGGAAAGCGATGGAGAGGATCGATCGGTTCGGCCAGGAGGCGTAATAAGGTTTTGCCTTCAGAGGAAAGAATATCGTGCCTCTTCTATCGACTTTAAAATCCCTGCAAGTCCGTTGCGTTCCTTTGAGAAATGGACGCGATTTATGATGGACCAGGAACCTGTAAAGACCAATTTGACCAGGGCGCAGATTGTCAACGCTGTTGCGGCTTCTGCAGTGCTTCAGATTAGGAAAGACATTCCAGGGTTGGTTGATTTTGTTTCCAGATGGTGTCCAGACACCCATACGACCATATGCAGGTGGGGCGAAATGACCATTTCTTTGGAGAGCGTGGATGTGCTTCTAAATCTTCCTGTAATTGGAAACCTCGATGTCAGGCTGTCTGCAGACGAAGAAGAAATTCGCGCCACCCTGGTTGCGAAGTCAAATGAATTCGTTCGGAAGGAAAATGAGACAAAGTGCTTTTATGACTGGTGGGTGTCTTAGTGGTTTCCTGACGAGTTGGAGTCGAACCAGAAGAATAGCGTACTTCATGTCGCGGCATTCTTGGCTTTTTGGCTATCCAGGGATATTTTTGACGACGACTCGGGAAGGAAAGAGATAAGATAAGAACTTATCATATTTGCCATAAAATTAGCAAAGGGTGTCGCTCTCCCCCTCGGTGGTTTGTTTCTTGGTTCTCTGTATGCACACCTGGATCAGCTGGTTTCGGACATGCGCGCCTCGAACGGCCATATGAAAGTGGATTCGTATGTTCATGCCGCCTTTCTCCAGGCATGGTTGTGGGAGCATTTCGAGAAGTATGCCCCGAAACCGTTGGCTATACTTCCTGAGTCTTGGGGTGGATCTAGAATACTGCGTTGGTCGAACAGGCGCCGAAAAACTGGTCCGAAACTGATTAAGTTTCTTGACCACTCGTATGCGGTTAATTTTCGTCCATGGGCTCCGGTGCATGCGTCCATAACTCAGATTAGTACCTTTGCTCCCGCTTCGAATATGTCTTTTTCTTCTGATAAGGAGGGCCTGAGCGTTGGAGAGATGGTGTTCATGCGTAGCTGCACGCCTGGCCACGTGCCATTTTTTTTTCGAGGAGCTTGCAAAGCGATCTCTTACAATGTCAATAGGGCTGCTCGACATATGGGTTTTGACCAAGGGGTCCCACTTGTTCGTCAGCCGGTTGTCCAAGAAATCCCGTTATCAACTGTTCTCGATGCTAGTGCTCTTGTGTCGGGTAAAAGTCTGCCTTTCCTCACGGAACGAAATCCATCAACGACCTCCAAATACAACATATTTTGGCAAGATGGGTTTCTTGCTATTCATGGATTCGTGAATGATGTGGTAGAGAATCGTCAGGATAAGCCTTCTCTTGCGGTTTTAGCGGAACATCCATTGCTGAGGGGTCCCAAGCGAAATTCCGTTAGTCCAAATGTAGATAGTCCCCAGGTGAAGGAACGAAGATCTAAAGATCGTGCGGGCGGCTTTCAGTCAGACTCCATGACTCTGCTGACTTTTAGTTCATCCAATATGCGAGTACGTACGGCTCTCCTCTTGACCTTGGCCTGGATCGTTTATTTCCTTGTTCCTTTTCAGAGAATGCGCCCTTGTATTCTGTCCGGGGTCTCGTGAGTACGAACGCCTTTGCCAAACTTGCGAGAAGTCGAAAACATCATTTTTCAGGATGAGAGAGAGCCTTCCCATGAGAGAGAAAAGGCGGGTCTGGTGGCGAGAGCCTTCCCATGATGACGCTAGAACTCGAAAAGGATGAGAGTTCATGGGGTCTAGCGGTGGCGAGAGCAATTCTTCCCAACTACGGTTGGAAGAATTGTTGAATCTTGTTTGTAACTAGTGGGTGGAAATGTCTCCAACCATTATGTTTGGGCAACCGAAAGGTACCCTAAAAGGTACATATCTTTAGACACTCATCTTACCCACGAAACAACATGTTGGTAGACACCTCAACCAACCATCAAATTATTGGCGTTGTTAGTAGCTTTCAGCCACAAGAGTTTGACAACTACAAAGTACACTAGAAGGTAAATACTTCAAGACACCATGTGTAGCCACCAAGTCAATCTTTTAGTAGACACTTGTACCAAAACATTAGTTTGTTCTTTGTGGTTAGTAGCTTTCATCCACCAGGATATGATAACTACCAAGTTTCATGGTTTATTAATTAAGTATGCAAATATATTAGAGTTTGAAAAGTTTCTTCTTTTGAAATAATTAAAATTTGTCTTGCCAAGATATCGCTAGAGCGTCATATCGTTTGAAAAGTTTCTTCTTTTGAAACAAAATTTATCTTAGCGAGTTTATCGCTAGAGCATCTAGCTAGATGATATAAATGCATCACCTTACTTTTTGAAAGAAAAAAACAAAATTACATCAACATTAGTATGATTCCATTAACAAAAGTGGATTCTATTATGAAATTATGTATAGTGAGTTATTTAGGATTTGAATCCAACATGCCGGCATTTAATAATAATTTTGAACTAATAGGTCGTCGGATGACCAAGATACATGACTATACTAACAAAACAAGATTAAACCAAATACAAAGAAATGAAGGCTTCAAATCCACCTCATAATTGTATATAAATCCCTAGGTATATAAACCTATTTTTTTTAATCAAGAAGTTGTAACTTCTTCAAAGATGTGATATAATCACGTGTCATATTGATGACTCAACCTCAGGAAAGTATGTCACTCCTTAACATGCATTAGCTACCTGTTTAAGGCATAGATAATCATATGCTTCATTACATAACAAATAATTATTCTAACTAAGAAAATGTTAAGCATCAAGACCGACCAAAGTTTATAGTTAGAAAAAATAATGTAAGTTCCTAAGTATCCTTGAGACCGAAAGCGAGTGAGATTGGAAAAACTATAAAGTTTATAGTTAAACTAACTTACAACAATTTGCAACATCATCTCTGTAACTAAAAATATAAATTAGAAACTTAATTTATAATAATGTGAAAATGGGTTTGCTCCCTCGTCTATTTTCAATTTTATTTTCGGTTCATCCTAATTGCCTCAAATTCGATTAAAATTTTATAAGAAAATTCTGAATTGCTTCCAATTTAAATTAGAACTAAAGTTTGAATATGATTATCCAAACTCATATTGGGTATTCTTGTCATATTCCTCTTTTGGAGTTTTTCATAATTCATTAACAACCATAGACTTCGATTTTAATTTTAATTTTTATGATTCATTACTAAGCTAGAATATTTAGAGGAACCTTAAATCTACGTATGCTCGTCATCTATTCTTAATGACCTTTTCGTAGAAGTCGAAATTCTCAACTAACACCCGCTGATGTTCATCGTGTTATCCTTGATGACTTCTTACCATAAGTCAATAACAATATCCAAAATTAATACTAACATTCTTTCGATTTTTATCGTATCGAAGGTTCATAAATAAACCGAATGCACAAGTAAAATCTCAATCACTATAAGTATTTTTTAGCACAAACAAAAAACACAAGCAGAAAACACACTTTTCTCAATATGAAAGTCCCAAATAAAATCTCCACTGTCCAAAACTTTTGGTAATCCATATGACCAGTGCGACATCCATCTGCACCGTTCAAAAGTTCAACAAAAAAGCCTTGGGGTTATCCTTTCGCCCTTTCCATCACTACAAGAAAATTTTGCTAAACCTAATTTCATTTTTCCGCCTCCATCTCTCTCGTTTTCCCCTTCTTTTTCTGGTCCAATCTACTCTCAGATGAGATCGAAAAACCCCAATCCCAGAAGACCCGTTCATGATTTTTGATTTTCTTTGACCTTTATCCCACTATTCTATGGTTTTATGTTTTTTGTTTTTATTTCCTTGATCTCGAATGCTTTCTCTCTGTATTCTAAGGTTTTTACATCTGAACCAGATACGAAAATTAATGGTAACTCTTCCACTTTTCTTCTTTTCCCTTTTGCTTTTGTCACTTTTATCTCTGCCATTTTGTTCTACTCCAGTTATTCACTAATTTGATTTTGATTTTGTTTTCATTTCCAGTAATTATCATGAAGAAGCTCCGTAAAAATCTGAGACTAAGCAGATTTATCCCTAGTTGGATCCATATGAATATGATAACACCATCAGGTTTGTTATTTATTTCTCTTTCAATCGCATTTGTCTAGTAAGATCTGTTCTTGTTTATACTTTTTCCCCTTGATTTTTCGTTTTAAATTCTGGGTTTTTGTTTTTTTGATTGGAGAAAAATAAGAATTTTCTTTTGTGTATTGCTTTAGGCTGTATTTGATTTCAAGTTTTAGGGTGTATTCGATTTAAAGTTTTAGTTATTTTTTTCAATTCGATCTCTAAAGAAACCCTTTCTCTTTTCAATTTCAGGGTTTCCTTTTCATCTAATTTTGATGTTAGGGTTTGATTCTAATGTTAGTTTTATTAGGGATTTTACATGTAAAACAATTTTTAGTTTTTTTTTCTCCTTTTTTTTTCTTCTTTTTGTTAGGTTTTGAATTTGGGGCTTTGAATATTGTTGTAGGGAACTGATGAAGTAAAAATCTGGTGGGTGAATGGGTTATGACAGGATTAAGAGTGATGGGTTATGCTTGTAATCACATTTGCAGGTAGTGAGAAAGAGAACAAGTACAACAAAGTTGCCGCCATCAATAACTTGCGAAATACACATCATCTGTTCGATAAAAGGCCTAATTCAAAGGCCTAGTTCTCTGCAGCTATTAGCGATGGTTCTTGTGGCTTCTTATTAAGGGTCGAGAGAGAAATTCACATCCAATTGCAAAACAGAAGATCAGACACTAACAAACGGTAATGAAATTTACATTTGGTTATCACATTTTCAGTTCTACTTTGCTCAAAGATTACTGTTGGAATGTAATGAAATATACATTTAGTTATCACATTTTCAGTTCTACTTTGTTCAAAGATTACTGTTGGAATTTGGGGTTTTTTGTGTTGTTGTAGGGAAATGAAGAAGGGAGTATGGTGTAGTCTTTCATTTATCTATTCTTGTTTATCCACATATACTAATTCAAATATCTTGGATGTGTTATCTTCATGTTTTAGGTAAAAGAGAACATTTCCCATTTAATTCAAGGTTCAGTGAATGAATAAGGCAGACATCTTGAGCTTTGAAAGTGTTGTCTAGGTTACTAATGATGGGCACTGCCTAAAACCCACTGTTGTTAAGGTATCACATCATATCGTCTTACTCTTGTGATTACGAAAGGTCGCAGCATTGGCAATTTTTCTTACTACAAGGGCTTATTTTGTTCCTATGATACTGAGATATGATTACTTTGTTGTACTGCAGGTTATCAGGGTCTTCAAGCATCCAGAGAACATGGTCGAGAAGGTAATGGATCCACCAGGGCTGGTTGTTATGAACTCTTATGTTTGATTACGTTTTTAACCACTCAACAAGAAGATGATATTGATCAATAACCAAAGGGAGAGATATGATACTTGAACTGATTTCCCCAAATGTTATTCTGGTCTAGGGGCTCATGGAATTGATATGTTTTCTATTGACAGGTTAGTCGTCCAATGAATCTTATTGTTCACATATTATTTAGTGACAAAGAAGCGTTTCTCCGAAAGCTTTACAGGTATATCATCCAAAAATCCAGTTTGATCTTATTTGTTTCGGGAATATGAATTTTATTATTGCTTGTAGGTCTTTCTTATAATACCGATGACCAGCAACTTAAGGCAGCATTCGACAACTTAGGTGTAGTTACCGACGGTTAGTGACTGTTGTTGGTTTTTTTTTTATATCCCGTGTATTGGTTGTAGTGGTTTTGTCCATTCTTGTGTATGAGCACCAAGTTGTTCTTTAGGATGTCGGGGATTATAGTTTTGCCTGCTCTCTTGGCAAAAGAAAGGATCCAAAAAGAAATTGAATTGTTTATGCAGCATTGTGAGATTATGAGATTTAAATGTCAAATATTGTTGAGATAAATGAAAATTTCCCTTATGTTATCTTAAATGGATGTTCAATACTTATGGGATCATATGATTAGTGCAGCTCGTGTTATCACGGAAAGAGAAACTGGGAGGTCAATGGGCTTTGGATTTGTCAGCTACAGCTGTGAAGAGAATGCTAGTCAAGCTCTTACCATGGACAGTCAGGTATAAATGTGAATGAAATTAATACATTTGCAATTATTCAGTTAAGCTGTGGTTCATCTGCAATGATGCTAAATGGGCATTGTGTTCAGGATCTTGGTGGAAGACAAATCCATGTAATCTATGGTAATGAGAGACCTCCGTGGAACTTTGGTGGCGGTGGCTATAACAATGGTGGCGGCGGTTATGTATATGGCGGAATAAATGACGGTTTCTAAACCTGCATGTTGGTATGCATCTTTAGCAGTAATATGAGTGAAAAGTAGACTTATACCACATCAGTCACATTCTTAAATTCTTCAATCTCTCTTTTGTAGTGGGTTTGGTGTCGTTTAGATTATTTGTTGATTGCATTTCATGCTGTTTAATAATAGTCGACATACCTGTGTAATTTTTATTTGACTCTCCCCAGTTAGTTATATACTTATGTTTTGGTTAGTCGTTGAAAATAGAAATCTTGAAGTCTTATCTTGTACGTGGTGGGACTGTAACTCCTGCTTGGTTGGAAGGCCATGGAAGTCTTGTTTTTGTTTTCCATTTCTTTTGAAAAATTAGTACTTGCTCGGTTAAATGATTTTGTCTTTATTTCTTTCTTTGATTTTGATTTTTGTATTTTTCAAAGTAATGTGGATCTGATTTAGGGTTTTGATATACTTGTTTGAAATTTATTAAGGGGCTTATGATTAAAATTCTCAATTGGCTGACTTGAAATGTTTCTTTTGACCAGGACTTTAATTACAAGATCCTGTCGTTGAACTCCACAGATTACGGCAGAGTTAAAAACTGCAGATGCTTAATACTCTTGAAGGATGGGGTAATTGTTCAGGTAACAGGATGTTCAACTGGGAAGTACAAAGTAGGAAGGAAGTTCAGTCATTTTTCCTGGCCCCACAGGAAAACGAATACTACGTTCGGAATGATGTTTTAGGTATCGTGAGAGGGTCACTTGGTTAACGGAACAAGTGAAAGCATTACAGCAGCAGCTCAAGAACTTGGTGGTCTCATTCTTTTATTCTTCTTTCTGCTTATTTATTTACTGTAATGGGACTTGAACATTGTTTTTCCATTCCAGAACCCTCTCATGTCCCAGATCTCGCCGTGCCAGATACATAAGCACCTATTATGGAGGAGCTGAGTAATGGTGTTGAAGTTCATCATCATCTGAACAATGAGGAAGAGGTGGCTGTGCAGGAAGAGGTTGAGGAGCCTCCTCAAGTTCAACCAGTGCAAATTGAAGTTCGGCAATTGATAGAGGCTGATGGGCCTATGATGCAAGAAGATGCTTCAAAGAAGTCATATGCTTTAGGTGTCAGTTCAATTCCAACTTTTTTCTTGTTTAAATCTATGTACTTGGTTCCTCGTTGAATCTGTGGTTGTGTAATAGTACTTTGCTTATTTCAAATTACAGGCTGAGAACATCGGTCAGTCTGGAGTACATGGATGTTGAAGGTCTAAAGAAGATCAACAAGGAGGGAAAAGTTTCATGCTTTTCTAGGGGATGAAGCCCTGGTTCAAGCTGAAAGTTTCAATTGGTACGGCTGCAGATGCAGATCAATTGCTTGCTCATTCTAAGCTTTATCTGGAGCAACTGATCCAATTCTGAACTTCGTAGTCTATGTGAGTCGTCTCTTTAACTTGGTTTCAAAGCATAACTCAAATTATAAAAAACTTTTATTGCTTTTTGGTTCTTTAACAGATGCAAATCAGCATGCGAAGACAACTGTACTGAAATGTTTTGTTCTTACCATGAATTTGTGTAGGCAAGTGTTTTTTTTTTTTTTTTTTTTTGATCAATTGTGCAGGCAAGTGTTCTGAAAGTGGTACTTGTGTTTTTACGTAAATAACTTCAGCACGTGGGGCACTTCATGGGGGTGTATGTGCATTAGTCAAACCAATGCTCGAGTGACCGATCTTATTGCTGTTGCAGAGAACACTGGAGCTGAGGACCCCGATGATCCCTACACCTTGGGAAGGTGTTCCTTCAGATGCCCTGGCATTTTTGTAGTGAGATCATATATAAATAAAGATCCAGACTCTCAGCCGTTACTCAATCACCGCTAAGGCCCATGTGTCCTCCATATACTGTAGTTTATATTTTGGATATTTTGAATGTTAGTGAGTTGAACATTATTATCAAAATGAAGTTTATGTTTATTTTGTCGTGATATTCTCGAGACACTACTCAAATCAGTGGAAGGGACAAGCCTTTGAGCAACAGTAATAACAGCTTGACCGACTGGTTTGTAATGGCTCAAACCCATTAGCAGCCGAATTAACCGTGTATATAACTTTTCACCATCTCAGAGCTAACACTTGATGCAACCAATAAACCGATACCTAGAAACCTCAACCAACGAAAAGGTGGTGGCATAACCCTTGATCTAACTGCAAAAACAGCAGCTGAAATTCTCATCCAACAAACATTAAGGAAGCTTAAATTCTTGAGCAACTAAAATTCAGTGGAAGGAAACTCTCTTCCATCGGAACATAGAGCGGCTCCAACCCTTCACCAGCACCCTCAACTATTAAGATTCAGCCAGTCAAACCCTTTAGTGGCTGGAAACGTTGTATAATGGCCACCTCTACCAACAACGCTCAAGTCTCAACCGAAACCAAGTAGTCCCTAAAGCTCAATTTTCTTGTAGTGTCTTTTTCAGTAAAACTAAATTTTGATTTTTAGGAGGAAACCGTTCATGGGGATGATCTTGAAGTGGAAGACCACCAGAGTAAAGACGTAGCCGTACTTCCCACTGTGGAAACTATGCCAACTAGCGACTTGGACATGGAGATTCATCGTACCGAGGGTGCTGCCGTGACTCAGGTGGAGGAGAGTACTTCGGGGGGTGAAATCGTAGTTAGGGATCTCATGCCGATTCTTTGATTCGATTGCGCAGTGCCACCTTCAATCCTCCGTATCTGACCCCTTTCCCAGGTCATGTGTTGATTGGTGGATTTAGCATGCCAGCTAAACATGCGACATTGTACACCAAGATCTGAGAGAGCTATGGTCACATTTCCACGACTAAGAAGATCACTAGTCGACATGCGTTGGTCAAGCGTGTGGAGGAAGCATTGTCTTCGATTGATGAGATGTGCAACGTGACTGGTCATACAATTTCTGAGGATGTAATCTCGAGCTGGAAGTTCCATCGTGACATGTGCGTGGGCTTCGAATTCAACATTCCTTGGTTCGTTGAAGGTCTCTCTGATGTTGAAAGGTCGTTGGATGAAGCAGTTGAAGGTCCTTCCGCGGACATGATGAAGAAGCAGGAAGCGGAATTCAAGAAGTTGTGCAGGAAGCTAAAACTTAAGAGGGTGGCTCTCCAAAGCACGAGGGAGGCCTTTGCCAAAAAGAGCAAGCCGCTGTTGGAAAACTTCCCTTGAATATATATCTGTCTTCTGGACCTCTTATCTTTAGGTTTTTTTTTTTGAAAGGCAAATGAGACGCCTGGTTTTGGTTCTTGATTTTCTGATTTTCTCGGGTTAATAGATAAATGCTACCTTGACGGTTTTGGATTATATATATATTTTTTTTTGAATGAAATGTTTAGAATTGAATTGTCTTTGGCTATGAATGAAAGTGACGCAGACATCCCAAGAAAACCATGGAACCGTGTGTTGGTAAATGACATGGGATGAAACATGGCTATAGGTTTTATCAGAACTTGAAAAAAAAGCAAACCACGTATTTTTGTCTAGATATAAGACTTACTCGGTTTCTCAGGTCTTCTGATGAGAATAAACTTTCCGGGTGTAGGACCAAGTTTTTTTTTTTTTTCGAGAAACATGGTCATGGGAAGTCCCCAGTCTTCCGAGTCGTTGCTGAGTTGTCTAATAACTGCGCCGTTAATCCCTGGGCAGATCGTTTTGCTTCCAGCCTCTGAGAAGTCCCCAGTCATCCCGTGTCGTGTCATGACTGATGATCCAGCCGTCGAGTAACTGAGTCGGAGTGGATCGCCTTCCTCTACCATCTTGACGTCTGGGTCGAAGAATGAAATTGCTGGTTGAAAATTGACATTGTAACCGAAAGATCGAACCTCCCACCGTGGTCGCCAATTGTTTGTAAGTGAAAATGGTTTCTGCTGATTTCGGAAATTGCGGGTGAGCAGGTGAGAAACAATTTAAACCCTAAACAATGTACTACAAGGGAGTACTTTAGATTCGAGAGATCAATCTGTACAAGTCCGGCCTAAACCAAGAAATGGCCGTTCCAGACTTGCCTCGGTCACAAAGTGGAGGAGAATGGGTTGGTTTTGGGGAGGGAAGCAAGGAAAGTGGTGAGACCAGAATAGTTGACTCTGGAAGAGTAGTTGGGTTACTACGACTTGTTATCAGAAAAGTGAGAGAGCTCCCAAGGTGAGCTAGCAAGTAAGTATTTCTGAGTGTTGTATCTCCCGTATGAACTTGTTGTTCAATGGAAATAAGTAAGACCTATTTATACAAGTCGGAGTAAAAACGTACCCTGGTCTCATTAAGGAGTGGGGAAGTAAATGGGAGGAGGTGATAAACGTATGCATGGAATTGATGTTTCCATAAAGTGGTTAACGCATGAAACTGCTTTTCATGAAACTGCTAACGTTATGGAATTGATGTCCCATAAAGTTGTTAACGCATGTGCTTTATGTCCCATGAATGTTTCACACATAACTTCCTGTATTTACTAACCGCCTCACCCTTATGACACTTCCTTATGACGGGCGTAGTGTACGCCGCACGCTGTAAACCGCCAAACCAATACCCAAAGAGGATCCCCCAGTTTGTGTTGATGTCTCGAATGTTTTGGAAAACATGTAGCACGTTGTTGTGGCTTGGCAAGTCAAGCTCGGGAAACTGGCCAGCCTGGTGACCTTCGACAGTCGAGATTTTTCATTTTGAGAGGAGGGGCAACCGTAGATCGTTGCACGCCTTCGTTTGGTAGCCGCGTAGTGAGGGCCAATGTGGTGGCGCGGCTAGGTTGGCATGCCGTTGGCATGGCCAAACTTAGGTTTTCGGGCCAAAGGTTACCATGTGTCGTCTGGTAACCTTGGATGGCTAGGATTTGCTCCTGGGTTTGAAAGGCAACCGTAGATCATTGCACGCCTTCGTTTATGTAGCCGCGTAGTGAGGGCCAATATGGTGGCGCGGCTAGGTTGGCATGCCGTTGGTATGGCAATGTTTGGCGTGGCCAAACTTAGGTTTTCGGGCCAAAGGTTACCATGTGTCGTCTGGTAACCTTGGATGGCTAGGATTTTCTCCTGGGATTGAAGGGCAACCGTTGATCGTTGCACGCCTTCGTTTTGGTAGCCGCGTAGTGAGGGCCAACGAGGTGGCGCGGCTAGGTTGGCATGCCGTTGGCATGGCAAGGTTTGGCGTGGCCAAACTTAGGTTTTCGGGCCAAAGGTTACCATGTGTCGTCTGGTAACCTTGGATGGATAGGATTTGCTCCTGGGTTTGAAGGGCAACCGTTGATTGTTGCACGCCTTCGTTTTAGTGGCCGCGTAGGGAAGGCCAACAGGGTGGCGCGGCTAGGGTGTGGTTAGGCTTGGCATGTAGGGCCAAGGGTTCGCCTTGGGCGTGGCTAGCTTTGGCTAGGTGCGATTTTGGCTTGGCATGTGGGGCCAAGGGTTTGCCATGGGCGTATGGCGTGGCTAGGGCGTCAGGCTTGGCATGATGTGACTAGGATGGCTAGGGCCAAGGCAAAGTGCGTTTGGCATGGCGCGGCTAGCTTGGCTAGGTTTGATTTGGCTTGGCATGTGGGGCCAAGGGTTCGCCTTAGGCGTGTGGAGTGGCTAGGGCCAAGGCAAGGGCGTTTGGCTTGGAATGATGTGACTAGCATGGCTAGGGCCAAGGCAGAGTGCGTTTGGCATGGCGCGGCTAGCTTGGCTAGGTTTGGTTTGGCTTGGCATGTAGGGCCAAGGGTTCGCCTTGGGCGTGTGGCGTGGCTAGGGCCAAGGAAAGGGCGTTTAGCTTGGCATGATGTGACTAGCATGGTGTTTATGGGTGAAAACTATTCCTGTATAATTTGGTAATTTGGGGTGTGGATGAGGAATGAATCTAAACCTTAAACAAATGCACTGCGCGGTGAGTGCTTGTAGATTCGAGAGATCAATCTGTGCAAGTCCGGCCTAAACCAAGAAATGACCGTTCCAGACTTGTTTCGGTCACAAAGTGAAGGAGATGGGGTTGATCTTAGGGAGGGAAGGGAAGAAGGTGTTGAGATTGTGAAGGTGTTGGCTTGCTTATGACTTGTAACAGAAAGGTGAGCAGGCTTGTGATTGATGCAAGCAAGCTCTGGGTGTTGGAATACGTTTTGTATTAACACTTGGTTTTCTGTCTCGTCTGGACTTGTGTTGTTGTTTGAAATAGAGCGGAGAACCTATTTATACAAGTCATTGAGCCTTATTCACGTCTCTCGTAGGAAGTGGAGGAAGTGGAGTGATGGAGTAGTGGAGTTGTGCGTCGGTGCCCACACGACCCGTCTTGCCCACTTCTCCCTGTTCATCTCTAACCGTCCATGACTTCCCGACACGTTCTTGTGATGGCGCGTTGCACGCCGCACGCCGTAAACCGCTGAGACCAATACCCCGTATGTATCCCCCAGTTTGTGACATGATTGATGTTCGGAATGTGTGGATCGTGGATCCACGAAAGATAGCATGTAATCTTTGAATTGAATAACTGCGTTATTCGTGAAGTCGATACTTGTGAAGTACCGTGTGTATTTTATGGAGTCTTCGCATCATGGTGTGGTAAAGTGATGGGTAATGACGCCTCACCGACCAATTAACTCCCGACTGAGGGTTGTATAACCAGGTCGGGTGAAGTTGGACGGATGAGATGATCTTTGAGACACTCACCTGCGACCGTTAATGAAATTAAGGTTTTGAAGAGGTGCGCAAGCATCACTCTTCAGCTTGGTCGAAACCAAGCATGGGAAGGATTTCGGAGAGGACCGACCGGGCGTGCATGTAGATAGCATGCCAATGTACACGTCCATGTCTCACTGTCCCATGAAGGTGCGATCTAGGCCACTCAATTTGACCGGCAAAGAGGAGTGGTTGAGATCGATTTTGCAATAGGAAATTGATGCCGCAAAAGGCCGCGCATCATGCTCTTTTCCGGTGCGCGTTCCAAGACGACCTAACTTGGTCGGTCTTGGCCGATTGGTTTGACGTGAAGATGGCAAGCTGGTGTTCATGCCTATACCTGAATATCCCATTAAAACATGATCCGAGCCACCCAAATCGTCCGGCGAAGTTAAGCGGTCAAGATCAATTTGTGGTTTGGGAGGCGTGGCCACGCTAGTTTGGGCGCACGTTTTGGATTAACCAGGCATGATATGCCTTGGCCGAACACATGAGGAGGTAGATGGGCCCACGGTGGTCATCTTTGGTATGACCAGGACTCGCTTAATCTAATCTGTGACCCTCCATTCGTGCCGGAGAAGATGGACGCGCGTGATGGCTTGAAACCCTAATTTTGGCTTTCCAAAGCCGTGCGCCATCTCTTGTTTGGGTGACAATTTTGTCACGACCAACCATGGTTGGTTTTGACCGATTGGTCAAGTGTGTAAGCGGGCCCACGGTGATCGTGTTGACATGCTCTGGGCCCTTTGAATCTACATCTACACCCTCCATCTATACCTGCGAAGATGGATGGTTGAGACTGCTTTGCAACACATGTAATATGTCGCAAACCCTAATTTAGGGTTTTCCGTCCATAATGCTTGGTATGAACGATTTCTTGGCAGGCTAGGCCAATGACCGACCATGCGGGGTCGGCCGTGGGTATTCCATACCTGCTTGGGGGTGATGGAATTTGATCTGGGGTCATCCAATCATGCTTATGGAGTTGGATGATCTGCGATCGAGATCATATCCGGCCGATACGGTCGGTCCGGATGCTCAATCGGGCTAGTATAACACACCGAGAGGGGCTCAATCGGGCTAGTATAACACACCGAGAGTCACCTGTACGGGTATTTCGTACATGGTTTCATTATAGTGCTTGGAGGTTCGTGTTACTATGTAAGAGTAACACTCGGTCGTCATGCCACACCGATAATGAGTACCGGAAATACAAGGCCGATATGAAATTTACAGGAAGGGATTGTTGCCACATGCTCCAACCTGGAGGAATTTCATGTACTTCAGAATGGGATTGTTGCTACATGCTCCATTCTTGGTGAATTAAGTGAGGGAGTATCCAACACTTATAAATGGCTTTATCTTTTACAAGATGTCAGCGCATGATTTTATGGTTTTTTACAAATTTAACCTTAAACGAAAATCCACCATCAACATTAAGTCCCCTGCCTAGCACATAATGGTTACACTATTGTGTGGTAGGCATGAGATGGTGACATACATATATACTGAAATGACCAGCTAAAGTAGATACATATTTACCAGATAGTCAGACGTTGCCCTGGAACTGGTTGGTTCTGATTAAGGATGCGAAGGAAACATGACTTGATCTGGTGAGTCGCTTTGGTTCCTCTTGTACATATTTGAGCTCGGCCGCTTCTTCAGGTGTACTTCCTTCATCATACACGGCTTTCCTCAGGTATATCTGATAAGCCTCGTCGATTGTTATCCCGAATTAGCAGCCTTCATAGGTGGCAAGTAAAGACTCCTTTTTTTTTTAGGATTCTGTCGACTTGTGAGATTATAAAGAATCGTCTCACGTGGTCGTTTATTCTATATCTCAGGTATTGTTCTGATCTTCTGATTGACTGATCGATTGATTTGATTTTTGATTTTTGATTTTTTTTTTTTTGTGCGCTTATAACCTCCCCTCCTTTGTAGTTTATCATGGAAGCGGCTGACGATCATTCTGTTACTTCCCCAGAAAGAAGTTTCGAAGTTGACAAGCCCGAAAACCGTGCACACGAAGATGTAATGGCTAAGATCGATCTTCCGCTTCGCGAAGTCGGCCGTGCTATATAGGGGATGTCTATTTCACACCTTCGTATTGCAAGAGGACGTATCTGTGCACTTTCAGCTGCGATTGACATGGAGGAGCGGTGGAGGCGCGAGGAAACGCTGCAGACACTAGTAAGCGCAAGGGCATAGAGATTTGCAGCGAGGTTGAAGAGGCGGAGAGTTGAGCATGAACGACCTCCGAATGAAGGCAAGTGTGATTACCCGGTTCAGGACGGCGTGATAATTCTTGATTCCGATACAGACGAACCTGAACATTTGAAAGCAATCTGCGTGGCCCCTAGTGTTGCTATGCCTTTTGATGCTCCCGCTGATGATGTTGGGATGGAGTGCGCTGCTGCTGCGGAGATGTCTGATGTAGAAGTTGAGGTAGATCCGAAGGGAGGTGCATCAACAGGTGATGGAGAAGAACCCAACGGTAGTGCAGGCGAGGCCGGCTCTCTTGACAACTAAAACCTCTTTTATTTTATTTCTATTTCCAAGTATATTCTGTACACTCGAACATCTTCCTTGTACTCAGTGGCGGCCGAGTTCAAGGTTTTCTTCCATTTGATTGTTTGAATAAAGTTTTCTTTTATAACCCTTTGTCAAGACTGCAATCGAACCTTCTCAGGCGCAAGGGTGTGCCTTCACACGTAATTCTTAGTGATAAAAGAAACAATATCATAATGGAATATCCACGGACCTGTGCTTCTGATGCAAGGTCTTCTTGGCTTTGCTGGGGCAGATGTATCAAATCATTTCCCTTTTGTGCACACGTTCTATTTCCTTCTTCCCGTGAGATATTTGCTTAGGGTTTCCTTTCTTGCTCCAAAGGATTGATTTAGGTGACTCGGGACTTTGTGTGAGTAAAGAGGTTCTCAGATGGAAATAGTGTTTCAACTAAATTGAAAATTGAAAATTGAGACCCTAACTATGAATGCAAGTATTGCAATCATTCTCTGGGGGAATTACAAATATGACATGAAATTGTAAAAGGAAACACGCTGGAAAAAAATAGCACAATGCGTTTTTAAAGGGTGGAGACGATTTGGAAAGTGGTAGCACGGCGTCTTAAGTTCGGTAGGGTTTGAGCCATTTTGAGTGAATTGTTATGCCTTCTAGTTTATCAGCGTTGATGAGCTTGCGGTGAGCCGCCTAGAATAACATCCGCTACTGTGCACGGTTCATCTTCTCTTTCGGTGGGTGAGTCAGGTGGAGTGGTCATCTTCACCGTCATTCTCCCAACATTGAACGTAGTCGCCTTCGTCACCAGGTCTCCAATTCCAAACGGGTTTGGTCGTGCAGATACTTGGACCTTGGCCTCATCGTCTTTGACCAAAACAGCTCCACGCTCTTGATAAAACGCTTGAAAGGGCCGGCCTCCCATTCACATCTCTTAGCCGGGTTTGGTTTGTTGATTGGAGCCGGTCCCTAGGACTTGTCAGAATGAGGGGCGGTAGGTTGCAAAGAGAGTTGTGTGGTGAGACTTACTTGACATCGGGACCTTTCAATGTATGCCGACAGGCTCTCCCCGGGAAGTTGTGTCACATCGGCAAGTTGCTGGTGCGGAAGCAAACGATCATCAGGAGGTCCAGAAGGCGTGTTGGAGATTCTTTCAGGTATCGAAACCGGTGGAGGACAGACTTCCAGTATGGCTTTGTTACCATGCATCCAAGAGCTTCCTAGGATCATGTCGTAGTTGGGATGATCTTTGACTATGTAGAACTTTGCTTGCGTCGAGGCATCACCCAATTTGACTTCAAGATCAATGTATCCATATGCATCTCTAAGCTCTCCTGCTGAATCTTTAACTACAGTTGGGTGACGAGTAGCTTCCTGCTTCGAAATCTTTGCCGCTCTCAAGGTCTTGACAGTAATGATGTTAAATTCGGAAGCCGTATCAATCAACACGCTATCGAATTCAACGTTTCTCAAACGAGTGACGGTTAGGAGTCCCCAGTTTCCATTGCTCATGTCTTTCAGGAAAGACTGGGGTTCCCGGATCGCTACTGGATGTAAACGACTTCCTGACACAACGAGGTTGAGGGCCGTAAATATGTCTTGACGCTGTCCTTTGGAGAAGTACAAGATTTCACATATGTGCTCCATCATAGATTGTACGGTCTTGCGAAATGTAATCCCCAGAAATCATACAGGTTCTCGATAGGTAAAGGGTCTCTATGAACACCCTCGTTTCCAAGCCGGAGTTCCCCGTATCTACCTTTTCCCGAATATCTGTTTCAACCTTGTTGCAATCTTTGGTTGGATGATGGACGAACCCGTGGTAGCAACAATATCCGGGATCCGCCATTTCTTCTTCGGTTGGAGGACGTCGATAGGGGGCGGCTTTACGGCGTCGTCTTGGATCCACGCTTCCAAGAGCTCTATCACTTCATTCATGGGAAAAGGAAAACCCGTGTCTTTAGTGTTTTGTGCGGGAGTTTTGTCTGCTCCTTTTCGAGACGAAGTCTTGTGTGCCGGGGATGTCCGCTTGGTTTGTTGTTCCGTCACCGGAGCTTTCCTTTTCTCTCCTCCGCCCACTACACTCACGTAAGGACCGGTGTTGTATTGCTTGTTCGTGAGGCGCCCGCTCCCTCGACTTTCACGTGAATCTTCACTTCGAACAACTCGGTTCTTTCTAGTAGTGCCAGGTGCAGTTGTTCCGAACGTTTTGCAGCCTCGTGGAGTTCGAGAGAACGTTTGAAAGCCCAGATTCTCTAACGAGAGGGCGGTATATGGGTATCATCCCGTTGATGCACAACTCCACCAATTGTCGTTCGGTGACGTTCGGGTCATGAAAATCCAGCGCTTGAGTTCTGAATCTTTTGACGAAGTCGTTAGGATGCTCGTTGTTCCGCTGAAGAATTCTTCCTAGATACGAAAAGGTGATTTGTTGAGACACAAAGAAATACTTTCAGAGAAAGCACTAACCATCTCGCTCCGAGTTGGATATCTTTGTTAGGTGCGATGTTGTTGTACTGTGTGTATGCCCTCCCGTAAGTGATTTCGAGAATTCTTTCGGGCGCAGAACATGATTGTATTCATGTTCCCCAAGGATTCCAAGAATCGAGAGACATGTTCACGAGCATTACCAAGCACGTCGTAGAGGGAGAACTGGGGAGAGGTGTAACCTCTTGGAAGAGGGATTCGTTGCATATCTTGAGGGTATGGAGGTTGGTGTTGGTGTGCATCCGTCAGATTTCCTTTGCCTCGGCTTTGAAGGAGTCGTTCTAGATCCTCACGGGTGATGAAGTTGGGTGGCTGGTCCCTTTCTCTTGAACATTCAGGAGCAACACGAGCTTCTGTCCGAGTGGAAACGCCTGCTCCGGGTGAATTGAAGGCATCTCTTGTTGGCTCCAAAGATTGACGTGAATCCTGCGGCAATCGTTCAGTCAAGGTCTTGAGGAAAGTGAATACCTCCTTCTGAGTTGCGGCCATATCTGTTTGAGTCTTAGCAAAAACTTCCTGTTTATCCATCAAGTCTGCAACGGTAATAGACGGTGGTCCTCCTCTTGTGCCTCCGGCTCCTCGTCCTGATGGGGGAGTGAAAGTTGTTGCTCTGGTGACCACTGGAGGTGTTACACTTGAGGAGATCTTTGGGATTTGCGCCGCTCCGGCTCGTGATGGGAGGCGTTACACCTACTGGAATGTCTCCTACTCCTCTAGTGTTGGGGATAGAAGTGACGGATCCTCGGGATGTATTGACTACGGTAGCTCCACTGACAGGTACATTGACACCGGGAGTGCTATCCACACCAGCTCCATCCGAATTGATTGCGATCCGGACTGAGTTCTACCATCTTGAAATGGATTGATGATTGAACTGGTTCTAAGATCTACCCTTTTGAAATTGATGAAATTGAATCGGATTTGGAAGAAATTGACTTTACAACCGAGAGATTAACCTCCCACTGTGGTCGCCAATTGTTTATGGGTGAAAACTATTCCTGTATAATTTGGTAATTTGGGGTGTGGATGAGGAATGAATCTAAACCTTAAACAAATGCAATGCGCGGTGAGTGCTTGTAGATTCGAGAGATCAATCTGTGCAAGTCCGGCCTAAACCAAGAAATGGCCGTTCCAGACTTGTTTCGGTCACAAAGTGAAGGAGATGGGGTTGATCTTAGGGAGGGAAGCGAAGAAGGTGTTGAGATTGTGAAGGTGTTGGCTTGCTTATGACTTGTAATGAAAGGTGAGCAGGCTTGTGATTGATGCAAGCAAGCTCGGGTGTTGGAATACGTTTTGTATTAACACTTGGTTTTCTGTCTCATCCGGACTTGTGTTGTTGTTTGAAATAGGGCGGAGAACCTATTTATACAAGTCATTGAGCCTTATTCACGTCTCTCGTGGGAAGTGGAGGAAGTGGAGTGATGGAGTAGTGGAGTTGTGCGTCGGTGCCACACGACCGGTCTTGCCCACTTCTCCTGTTCATCTCTAACCGTCCATGACTTCCCGACACGTTCTTGTGATGGCGCGTTGCACGCTGCACGCTGTAAACCGCCAGACCAATACCCCCAGTATGTATCCCCCAGTTTGTGACATGATTGATGTCTGGAATGTGTGGATAGTGGATCCACGAAAGATAGCATGTAATGTTGAATTGAATAACCGCGTTATTCAGGAAGTCGATACTTGTGAAGTACCGTGTGTATTTTATGCGCAGTACACGCATCATGGTGTGGTAAAGTGATGGGTAATGACGCCTCACCGACCAATTAACTCCCGACTGTGGTTGTATAACCAGGCTGGTGAAATTGGACGGATGAGATGATCTTTGAGACACTCATCTCGCGACCGTTAATGAAATTAGGGTTTTGAAGAGGTGCGCAAGCATCACTCTTGACTTGGTCGAAACCAAGCATGGGAAGGATTTCGGAGAGGACCGACCGAGCATGCATGTAGATAGCATGCCGGTGTACACGTCCATGTCTCACTGTCCCATGAAGGTGCGATCTAGGCCACTCAATTTGACCGGCAAATAGGAGTGGTTGAGATCGATTTTGCAATAGAAAATTGATGCCGCAAAAGGCCGCGCATCATGCTCTTTTCCGGTGCGCGTTCCAAGACGACCTAACTTGGTCGGTCTTGGCCGATTGGTTTGACGTGAAGATGGCAAGTCGGTGTTCATGCCTATACCGAATATCCCATTAAAACATGATCCGAGCCACCCAAATCGTCCGGCGAAGTTGAGCGGTCAAGATCAATTTGTGGTTTGGGAGGCGTGGCCACGCTAGTTTGGGCGCACGTTTTGGATTAACCAGGCATGATATGCCTTGGCCGAACACATGAGGAGGTAGATGGGCCCACGGTGGTCATGCTTTGGTATGACCGGACCGCTTAATCTAATCTGTGACCCTCCATTCGTGCGGAGAAGATGGACGCGCGTGATGGCTTGAAACCCTAATTTTGGCTTTCCAAAGCCGTGCGCCATCTCTTGTTTGGGTGACAATTTTGTCACGACCAACCATGGTTGGTTTTGACCGATTGGTCAAGTGTGTAGGCGGCCCACGGTGATCGTGTTGACATGCTCGGGCCCTTTGAATCTACATCTACACCCTCCATCTATACCTGCGAAGATGGATGGTTGAGACTGCTTTGCAACACATGTAATATGTCGCAAACCCTAAATTAGGGTTTTCCGTCCATAATGCTTGGTATGAACGATTTCTTGGCAGGCTAGGCCAATGACCGACCATGCGGGGTCGGCCGTGGGTATTCCATACTTGCTTGGGGGTGATGGAATTTGATATGGGGTCATCCAATCATGCTTATGGAGTTGGATGACTGCGATCGATCATATCCGGCCGATACGGTCGGTCCGGATGCTCAATCGGGCTAGTATAACACACCGAGAGGGCTCAATCGGGCTAGTATAACACACCGAGAGTCGGCTGTACGGGTATTTCGTACATGGTTTC
This sequence comes from Papaver armeniacum, assembly GCA_023531295.1. Classification (NCBI taxonomy): domain Eukaryota; kingdom Viridiplantae; phylum Streptophyta; class Magnoliopsida; order Ranunculales; family Papaveraceae; genus Papaver; species Papaver armeniacum. Next base: position 965,110 of record JAJJWW010013244.1, read on the forward strand.
ATTATAGTGCTTGGAGGTTCGTGTTACTATGTAAGAGTAACACTCGGTCGTCATGCCACACCGATAATGAGTACTCGGAAATACAAGGCCGATATGAAATTCACAGGGAAGGGATTGTTGCCACATGCTCCAACCTCGGAGGAATTTCATGTATTCACAAAATGGGATTGTTGCTACATGCTCCATTCTTGGTGAATTAAGTGAGGGAGTATCCAACACTTATAAATGGCTTTATCTTTTACAAGATGTCAGCGCATGATTTTCTGGTTTTTTTACAAATTTAACCTTAAACGAAAATCCACTATCAACACATGGCTAGGGCCAAGGAAGAGTGCGCTTGGCATGGCGCGGCTAGCTTGGCTAGGTTTGGTTTGGCTTGGCATGTGGGGCCAAGGGTTTGCATTGGGCGTGTGGCGTGGCTAGGGACAAGGCAAGGGCGTATGGCTTGGCATGATGTGACTAGCATGGCTAGGGCCAAGGCAGAGTGCGTTTGGCATGGCGCGGCTAGCTTGGATAGGTTTGGTTTGGCTTGGCATGTGGGGCCAAGGGTTTGCCATAGGCGCATGGCGTGACTAGCTTGGGCTAGGTGCGGTTTAGGCTTGGCATGTGGGGCCAAGGGTTTTCCATAGGCGCATGGCGTGACTAGCTTGGGCTAGTTGCGTGACCAAGCTAGGGTTTTGGGGCAAAGGTCGTTTGGTAACCTTAGACGGCCAGGATTTGCTCCTGGGATTGAAGGGCAGCCGTTGATTGTTGCACGCCTTCGTTTGATAGCCGCGTAGTGAAGGCCAGTATGGTGGCGCGGCATGGGGCCATGGCGAGGTGCGTTTGGCATGGCGCAAAGAGGTGTGGTCGGCATGATTTGCCATTGGCACGGAGGTGTGGCTAGCATGGCTGGCATGCTTTGGCGTGGTCGGTGTGGCTGACATGATTTTCCATTGGACTAGAGGTGCGGCTAGCATGGTTGGCATGCTTTGGCGCGGTCGGTGTGGCTGGCATGATTTGCCATTGGCACAGAGGTGCGGCTAGCATGGTTGGCATGCTTTGGCGCGGTCGTGTGGCTGGAATGATTTTCCATTGGCACAGAGGTGCGGCTAGCATGGTTGGCATGCTTTGGCGCGGTCTGTGTGGCTGGCATGATTTGCCATTGGCACAGAGGTGCGTCTAGCATGGTTGGCATGCTTTGGCGCGGTCGGTGTGGCTGGCATGATTTTCCATTGGCACAGAGGTGTGGCTAGCATGGTTGGCATGCTTTGGCGCGGTCGGTGTGGCTGGCATGATTTGCCATTGGCACAGAGGTGCGGCTAGCATGGTTGCATGCTTTGGCGTGGTCGGTGTGGCTGGCATGATATTCCATTGTCATAGAGGTGCGGCTAGCATGGTTGGCATGCTTTGGCGCGGTCGGTGTGGCTGGCATGATTTTCCATTGGCACAGAGGTGCGGCTAGCATGGTTGGCATGCTTTGGCGCGGTCGGTGTGGCTGGCATGATTTGCCATTGGCACATGTGGGAATTAAGGTTTGGCTTGTCGTAACCCTAATTTGAAAAAGATACCACGGTAATTATTTAGGAACACATTAAAGGTTTCAGTAAATGTGCCTAGTAAATGCTTGTTACTTTAAATGTTGTGACATCACTGTCTGCTAGGGTTTAGTGTTTTACGATTTTAACCCTAAGCTAAAAACCACCATCAACACTTGCCTAACAGAAACAGTCAGGCACCAAACTAGTTAGAAATTAATTGTTATGCCTCATTCAATGATGCAGGACGAACCTGGATTGTTCATGACCACACGAGATGGCGGAGGAAGTTAAAAGCAAGGGTGTGCAGTTGCACACCCTGCCAAACTTGCTCCAAAGCCTAAATTTGAATAGATTTTGAGCTTCCAAGCCCATTTTTACTATCTTGCGCCCCCTATTTACATTTTGCTTCCCCTTAATAGAATTTCTAGCTCCACCCAGTCTTTGCAGAGGATTAAAGGTGATTCCATGGAAATCGAACTCAGCAGTGATAGCCAAGTCCATACAACCGGACAGGACATGACAATACCAAGGAGATGCACAATTTATTTGCTATTCTGTATTATGTATTGGACACTCTAATGTGCAAGAAGAAAGCATATTCTGAAAGAATGTAAGAATGTAATAACAGTCCTTCTGGACGGACCGCGTTTTTGAACAACACAAAAACAATATTCCCTTTTTCTATCACAGTTTGTTTGTGGGTCCCGGTGGGCCCGCGGAGGACAACAGGGGTCCCGTTTTTAGGGTTGAGTTTGTGTCTGGTTATTTTTGTGTGGTTTAAATTCTCGGGTCACCAAGAATTTTTGATGTAATAATTCATTACAACTATGAATAAAAATAATTTAAATAATTTTACAAGTAGTCCAAGTTGTGTATTGACCACTCGAACACTTTTATGATAACCTATATAAAAATGCCAACTTTTACTTGTCTGATTGTTGTTGTTCTTTTTGTTCTATGACTTCTGTGGTGGTAGCAGTTGTCATTGTAATTTCATGATTCACAACTACTCCTGGTTCTATGACTATCTGGCTTTCCTCCTCCACAGCATTTTCTTGACTCTCATTTTTGACCTTTTCTACGTCTTTGACTTCTTCATCTTCCCTCGCTTCCTTGGCCTCTACGCTTTTCTCTTCTCCTTCTTCCCTGATTTTCTCCAACCTTTCCTCAGCCTCTTCTTCTAGTTTCTCAATCTGCATGCAATATAATATTGATTAGATATGCATTAAAATTTCATAATTACTTTGTTTTAAGCAAAGAGTATATATATCGAGTCATACAAAGATTTTGGATTAGTTAAGATAGATAATTAAAGATTAAATTACCTTGTGAATGATCTCATCGGCCTTATGTGCACCATCGGCTACATTTTGTGCCACATGGTAAACATTACACACTGTTTCTCTAAGTTGCGAACCTTCTGGCAAATGTTCGGCAACTTCGTCCGCGACTTTTACAATTCCGTCGGCAACTTTCTCCAACACCTCTGTTCCTGCATCGATCACGCCCACAAATGTTTCGACATTCCCTACAACATCAAAGTTTTTTTTATCCATTATTATGTCTGTTAAAGGTTTATATTCATAAAGACAAACTAAGCAGTCAAATTTTAGTTCTCGTACTCTTAATTTTTAATAATGGACCCCATGGGTACTTCCAGAATGGCAGTAATATTGTTAGCAACGTTCCCAAAATCCAGCTTTTCCTGCACAGTTACTTCAGACTTTAATTAATCGTATTCATAGAGTATAGGGAGATAAGTTTTGGAGATTAACAAAGTTATAGATGTTTTAATTACCAGCCACCGTGGGAAGGTCCTGGAGTTCCGGTGCCGCTGTTGGCCTTCACATCCCTTCAAGGATCAAACAGGTACGTTGTATTAGTTAGATGCTAATAAAATTAAGTTAAACCATTAGTTTCTCTTTAGTAAACTTGCAACTTCTTGCATTTTGGATAAACAAGAGAAGTGTTTTTGTATAATTAATTAAGTAGAGACAAATATCCGGCCAAGAAAGAATCCTTACATCTTATTTTTATCGCTTGTTGTATGTTGATGTTCTGCACGGATTTTCAGCGGTAACAACCCGGAGTTTGATAACAAATTACCGCCATATTTTGATGTGGAAGTCTTCAAATAGCTCCGGTTCGAGTTAACAATGAAAGAAACGCGTGATTGATGACGAGCAAGAAGTAGACGATCACTGGATAAACCAAAAGAACCTACAATCCTTGTAGTTGAACACATGACTCTTTATTTACGTTTAATCTGTGAATGTATGTGTATATGATCACCACGTACCTCACTGGATTATATAGCTTGATGTAACGATTAATTAGATCTCTCTTATAAGCAAAATAAAGTAGCTTGGGGTTCAAAGTTAACTCAGAGGATGATGTTTTTTTCGAAAGAGAAGATTTATTTTTATCGCTTGTTGTATGTTGATGTTCTGAATTTTCAGCGGTTTGTTTGATAACAAATTACCGCCATATTTTGATGTGGAAGAAATAGCTCCGGTTCGAGTTAACAATGAAAGAAACGCGTGATTGATGACGAGCAAGAATAGACGATCACTGGATAAACAATCCTTGTAGTTGAACACATGACTCTTTATTTACGTTTGGAAATGTGTATATGATCACCACGTACCTCACTGGATTATATAGCTTGATGTAACGATTAATTAGATCTCTTTGCAAAATAAAGTAGCTTGGGGTTCAAAGTTAACCATGAAGAACTAGAGTTATATATATGCACGTAAACGGGCTAAGTCGTAAGAACCATCTAAGCAACGAAGAAATTTTTACGCATGAGCGCATAAATAAATGGATGGTATATCGAAAGTCAAAACAAGAATCTAACTGATATTATATAAAATAAAGGGAACATTAATTAAATACCCCTCCTTTTCAAGGTCTACACAAATACCCCTAAGAACTTTACAAATACCCCTAAGGGGTTTCTTTAAGTGGATGAACTAGTACTTTTTTGGATAATGAAAATGAACGAGTATGTTCTTGACGCGTGAACACGTCAACCCAACCTCTTACGGAGGTTGAATTGACTTAATATAATCTTAAATGTGCCAAAAACTATACCCTAAGAACTTAAAATATACCCTTTAGGGGTATTTATGAAGTTCTTAGGGGTGTTTGTGAAGACCCATGAAAAGGAGGGGTATTTATTTAATTCCCACTAAAATTAAAGTGTAATTATCCAAACGAAACGAGTGATTTATGTATACAGAAAGAAAGAAAGAAAAAAAAAAGAGATTAAATTGTACAAGGGACCCAAGTAAAGTATTACCAGGTCAAAAATCTTTCGGCTTGCTTCTTATAATGAACCGATGAAATGTGACCGTCACAAGAACATTTGTAGAATTTCATTTAAAAAAAAGACTTGACATTTGTAGAAAAAAAGAAGAACAGATAGCTGTAATGTCGAATGCATCGTACAGTCGGTGCCTTGTATACTAGATATATTCTTTTTCATGAATCTTCCAAGAAGGGAAACTTTGGGTTAAATGGGGATTTCTGTTTCCTTTCTTTTCAATCTTCTGTAGTACGTTTTTGGAGAGAAATGCTTCGTACACCACCAAGTCAAGTTCTCCATGGACACGACATAACTGACTATTAGGTCTCATATATCTCACGAGACCTAACAGTTAAACTTGAGATTCGCTAGCTCCATCCCGTCTCTCAAACCATCCCTAAATGGGTAACCATGCCTGCAACGGTGCATGCACCAACATGGTTGCCTACCTAGTACCTACCATATTGATGAAAGTACTAGTGTTTATGACGCCGCTCTCTCCATTTTTCTATGGAGAATAATGAGATTAGGTGAAAAATAATATTACTATAGCTTCTGTTTTATTTGTTTACTTTCGTTTATGTTGAATGGGAGATACTTAGCCGCCGCCTATGCGTGTAGGCTTAGCGACCACGTTTTCTATTTGATGCGGAAATTTCTTACTTCTGTGGGGATGGATCATGGATGTATACAAAAAGTGCAAAAATACAAAATGTATAGTTATGCACCGTCACCTGTAATGCTATGTCCGACCCAAGAATATTGGATATGAAATCGTTGACCACATCCACATTCACAATCTGGAATGTCTTTGGTGATTTGATGACCTCGCGAAAAGTCAGGTTTACTGTTCATTTATCCAGGTTTTGTGTGTTGCGGAGCGGCAGCGCGTTTCTGTTCTTCTTGGTCTGAGAACATCTTATGAATCTCAGTAACCAGTAGTATTTGAATTGGTTGTTGTGCTGCAAGAGGTTTGTGTTTGTTGTATATGTTCTTTGTTTTTCCGTATTATCCAGAGTGTTAATCTTCTTTGTTTATTAAGGGTGTGCAGTGTGCATTACGCTGGTTCAATTCGTCATATATGATACCGTTATACTGTAATATTTATTAGCCTTTGCTTGTACTTTGATATAACTAAGTCAGCAGATAAGATCATTTCATAAGAAGAACACCAAAAGAACTCTTTCTTTAACTTTGACTATTTGGTCGTTTAAGAGGTTAGGTCCTAAATTGGTTTACGGGTTTAGTTAAGGCCTTACAAGTTGCAATCACCCTTTAACTTTGATGAAGAAAGTCAAGGCCAAATATTTGTACGTGAAACACTAAAATACCGTCGAATGTTTTTCTATTGCACTGTTAACTATACTTTCATTTTATCTCATGTACGAGGTTCTTTAAAAAATTGATAATAGTGGGAGCAGTTGGCTCAACTAATTCGTGTGCCATGAGATGAGCTAATTCAGAGTTTTCTAGAACGTAGCGTTTGAAAGGCAACCAACGAATTTGTAGAATTTTCTTTTAATGTTAGGTATAGAATCATCCAAAAGAGATGGATAATGACATTAATATTGAGGGAATTCGTTTTGGAGTCCTCGATTACTTCATTACACGAATATATGCAACTTGTGAGCAAGTGTGGTTATCTTTACTACTTTAAAACTCTTTTTCTTTTCTATTTTTGTTAAAAATGCACCTCAAGAAGAAATCATTAACCTTTTCTTTACCTTTTCTTGATTGTCCATGCATATTGAAACACGGCTCTCCAATGTTTATTATCTATACCTTAATCTTTTTCGACAAATGCAATGCCTACCATTCTATAAAACCAACTAACTATGCTCAAATTAGAAAAAAAAATTATAGCTACAATTGTATGGAAATTCCATACGAGGAACGATAACAGTGTATTCATGGTAAAAATAGATCTGAAATCTATTACTGAGAAGATGAAACTCATTACAGAGACATTACAGAAACACACTACTGATTAATAGAGATAATTGACATGACTTAAGACAGACGTATATAATACATGTGTGAACTAACAACAACAAACAAGACACAAGTAGAAACACGTGAGACAGTAACAGAAGCTATAAAACAGAATATCTTATCCTACACTAGTACTACAGCTTATCCTGCACTAGATTACTCTCTTCGTGCAGGACAATATATACTACTTGTGTTAATATCCCATCTCAAGCTCATGGAAGTTGCAATCACATTGAGCGTGGAACGAAGTATAGTGAAGCGTGGACCATGAAGAGCTTTAATTAGTGAATATGTCTGCAATTTGAACCGAAGTGTTGACATAGTAGACATCCAAAGCCTTGGACTGGACCAATTCTCTTATGAAGTGATAATCCAGTGTACATGTTTCATCCTTGAGTGCATGACCGGATTTGAAGAAAAATGAGATAAAACTGATATTATCACATGCAAGTTTAGGAATACTAGGTATTGAAAACTGCAGATCTTGCAGAAGATAACAAATCCAAACAATTTTAGATCGTACAGTCGGTGCTAGATTTATTCTTTTTCATGAATCTGCCAAGAAGGAAAACTTTGGGTTAAATGGGGATTTGAACTTCTGGTTCCTTTCTTTTCAATCCTATCTTTAGTACGTTTTTGGAGAGAAATGCAACATACACCACCAAGTCAAGTTCTCCATGGACACGACAAAACTGACTATTAGGTCTCATATATCTCACGAGACCTAACAGTTAAACTTGAGATTCGCTCCATCCCGTCTCCCAAACCATCCCTAAATGGTTAAACATGCATGCAACGGTGCATGTACCAACATGGCTGCCTACCTAGTTCCTACCATAGTGATGAAAGTACTAGTGTTTATGACGCCGCTCTCTACATTTTTCTATGGAGAATAATGAGATTAGGTGAAGAAAAAAGATTACTGTAGCTTCTGTTTTGTTTGTTTGCTTGCTTTCGTTTATGTTGAATGGGAGATACGTAGTCGCCGCCTATGCGTGTAGGCTTAGCGACCACGTTTTCTATTTGATGCGGAAATTTCTTACTTCTGTGGGGATGGATCATCATGGATGTATACAAAAAGTGCAAAAATACAATATGTATATTTATGCAGTCACTTGTAATGCTATGTTAGACCCTAGAATATTGGATGTGAAAATCGTCGACCACCATCCACATTCACAATCTTCGGTGATTTGATGACCTCGCGAAAAGTCAGGTTTACTGTTCATTTATCCAGGTTTCGTGTGTTGTGGAACGGCAGCGCGTTTCAGTAATCAATAGTATTTGAGTTGGCTGTTGTGCTGCAAGAGATTTGTGTTTATTACTAGTATATATTTTCATTTCAGTATTGCCAGAGTTCTTTGTTTATTAAGGGTGTGCACTGTGCAATACGCTAGTTCGTCATCAACAACCTAAACACCCAATCACATCTCTCACACCACGTCGAGAGTTGCAAAAACCTCCCCTCTCATTGGCCGGTGAACAAAACCCTCGCTCCTGATTGGCCGAAATCAAAGTTAGCCCCCTTACATTTCGTGGCCGTCAATTTTTAATAGAATATGAAATCTGGATCTTCGGATTAGCGGCAAAATCTACAAATATCTTTTGTGAGGGCCCGGACGATTTTTTGTTTTGGAAAAAAAATGAGAATTTCCATGTAAAAGGAAAATCAACATATATTTACGAGATTTACATGCCAAAGCAAAAAATCTTAGAAGATCTTTAGGGTAATTCTTTTTAGGAAAAATCCAAGAATTTCCATAACAAGAAAAATCATAAGTTTTTATGGAACTATTTTATCAGTAATTAATGGAGTAATCTATAATCGGGCAAACAAGTTCTATCATTGGCAGTTATTCAATATAAACAGAAAAAGGAAGTTTCGTGGAGTTTAGGTTAGAGAAATATATATATAAGCTATGCAAAGGAAATTTTGTGGAGTTCTTCGGATTAGCCGCAAAATCTACAAATATCTTTTGGGAAAGTCGGGATGTTTTTTTTTTTTGGGAAAAAAACCAAGAATTTCCATGTACAAAAGAAATAAACATAAATAAGTTTTTACGAGATTCCTTCCTAAGAAATTAATGGAAAAAAAATCTTAGAAGATCTTCAATGTAAAAGTCGAAACAATTCTCTTTTTAGAGTTATTGAAGTAAGTTTTAAAAGATACCATTTTATTATGCTTCCCATTCCCGTTATATCTTAGTATTTGAGTATTGAGTTTCCGGGTTTAAGTATCGATGATTTCCTTGATTCCTTCCAACCCTAATATTTTCTTTCTCTCTTCTTCTCTTTCTTCTTGAGTACTACTTATTTTTTTTTAAGAATTGATGATTATGATTTCCGTTTTATTAAGATCTTATGCCAAATTTTCTATGATGGAATTATATATTTACGAGTTTTAATTTATTGTGTGTTTGTTTGCAGCTTGATCACAATGGTTGTCCTCTGAGATGGGCAGAACCCTAATCTTGGTTCAAACTAATAGATGCAAACACCTTCCTCATCTGTTTCGATTTTAGGATTGTCATCTTTCCAATGGTAGATTTTTTTTTTTCTTTTTATGTTTTACTTTTTTTGTGTTTTACTTGCATCTTGCAGATTCCTTACTTTTTGTGTGAGTTGAGTAGTTTCAATCTTCATTTGATTTCTTGATTTCAGGGAAATTGCTGCCTTTCTTATGATTGACTGTTGATGCTAAAGCTTCGTTTTGTTTTTTTCTTTTTTCTTTCCTTTTTGTACTATAGTTCACTGCGTTTTGTTGCGGCAATTGTTGATCATATTTTGCGTTCTTTAACTCGGGATTCAGGTTTGTTGAATAAGCTATATCACTAGGCCACATTGTCTGCAAGAGTATTTCAGGTACATATTTTGGTTAATGTTTCAGGATTCCATCTCTTCTCTCTGATGTGTTTTCTGAATCTGTTTAATAATATTACCATTTTCTGCGTTGCTGTGCTCTTTGGTTGGGTTTATTCTATAATTGGTGCTAGAGTATTTTAGAGTTCTGATTTTAGATGTGTTCGATTGAATAGGTTTAATGTGCTTTTCCGAAAATAAAAAATTGATCACTGAGTATTGGTAGTTTACTTTAATTTGAAATTTGAAATTTGGACCCGGTGCAGAAATGGGGTTTTAATTCTGTCGAAGAGATGGATCCCAACTATGCAACAGTGAAATATACCAAGGTTTCTCTAAAACTGAAAAGAGTATGCATCCTTTTTAAGAATTTCGGACACCGGGTGGAATGTACTATGAAATTCATATAAAGGTGATATTTTATTTTACCTTTGCTATTTTGCTATTTATTTTAACTTTGTTAATTTTCATATTCTGTGCCGTAATCAACTAATCATATTCTTTTTTTTTTTCATGTTTCTTATGAGTATCTAACTTTGCCGATTCTTTTGATTTGAATGTTTTTATTTCTCATGGATTACCTTGATTTTAATCAGGGACTTTCATTAGTTGCTTCCCACTGTTTGTATAAATAGAGCGCAAGTAAAGTCACAGGTAAACTCATCATCTCCTATCCATGTTTGTTTCAAGTTTTCTTATTTGTTTTCTCTTGAGTTTTCCTAATTCATTTTTGCTCTCTCTCAATGGAATCTAGAAATAACTCAATTCTGGAACTATGCTTTCACCCAAGCGTTGCCTATTTCTCTTCAGGGGAATTAAAAATTTCAATGACAAAAGGTGGTTTTGGACTAATTTACTGAAAGGTGGTTTTCTACTGAATTACAAATTGTACGAATTGATCAATGTCTCTACTGTTACATCTATGCTTATTGTTTTAAACCAAAATTGGTCAAGTCCAAGACGTGCTTATCTATGTTTGGTTAGTGGGTTGGTAATCGAGTAGTATAAATCATACATTACAGTGTGGTTTTGGTTAATTACAGTTCATGTTTCTTATGTTTCAAACAGTTGAAGGCTGAAATTCAAACATAATCTACGTTTGAGTGGGTTGGACAATGAGATATTTTCAGTAATGCAATATCATTGAAGAAAGAAAACAAGGAGAACCAAGAGATGCAGAACCAGTTAGTGAGGTAAATGAGATTTTTCAAAGATCTTGCTGTGATGGTGCATGAGCAAGGAGCTGTAATAGGTAACTCACCTCCCTCCATAGAGATCAGAAGAGCTAAATGAATGACTGCTAATACTGTCAACAAGCTATTTTCTTTGTTTCTTAACTAATATTATGTTTGAACTATTCTCAGACTTGGTTTATAATTTACTTGAACTATTCTCAGACTTGGTTTTGTATTTTGTAGTTGTGTTTATAGGTTGGAAGTTAACAAAGCAAAGTAAACCAGGTTAAACTCCGAAAGTCATGTCGTGGATTTTGTATTATTTTATTTTATTTTGGTGTTAATGTGGTTCAAAAGAAACGGGGTTACTGTACTTTTTGGGTTTCTTTAACAATGAAACTTTTAACAACATTATTTTGGAGTCATGGCAGCTAATCTGCTCCTCTTCGTCATGGGATCCAAGATTCTTTCCCTTCTGGATACTCCGTCCAGTTAAGCCTCATTCATTCAAAAAGGAAAAAGTCATTCATGATGTAACATTTTATGTCATTGTATCTTTCAGGTGTCAGAGAAGATTTGACAGTGTGGTGCCTCCAAAAAACAGTTAATTAGCTTTTGTTTCTCAAATGTACATCTAACATTGTTTCCTTGACACCCCTATAGATGACAGAAAGGTTGTTGTTTCTTGAATAGTCTAATCTTTTCAGTTCTTTATTATCAACCTTCTCCATTTTTAGTTAAGCATTTTCATATTACCTTTTAAATTGTGGACCAGGTAGTAAAAGTATTCAAACTAGCAGAAGCAGACATCTGATGACAAGGGAAAAGCAATTTAGGAGGTCAGCATTTTCAGATAGCTAATTACATGCTTCAAATTTAAATGGTTTTGTAAATTATGAAAATTGTTGTTTTTTTAGAGAGCCTTGCGTGGCTGTCCTTAAGCCTTGCGTGGCTGTCCTTGATACTCCTGAGAATATTACCTTTGTTATTTTTCTCTAAATGGGTGTTGTTTAATTTTGATTTTGGTCTTTTGCGATTAATAACTAGGTGTTCAGCAAGAAACAATGGTACTTGAAGATATGTACTTTCATCAACTGATTCTGTTCTATCTACTCCTGCTCTTAGACCCAAGTCTAAGAAACCTCCAAACTGTGTTGATTGTGCTACTATAATTCCTTTCTCCAATTTGGATTTTGTTTGTTTCATTTTATTTTGATGTACTAACGTTGATGGTTATTCTGACTTATATGTTAAACAACTTACATGTGAGGAGTTGGCATACATCTTTTTTCATAACCGTAGCAACCTATATTTGAAGGCGGCGGAATTGGAAATTGCAAGGTACATGAATTATATCTTCTGGGATCTACATATTTTGCATTCTGTGACATGTGACATAAACTTCATTATTTCACAACTTATGCTTTTTCATTCTTGGTCGTGTGTAATTGCTTCACTTGCAGAAAATGTCACCAGCTTGGATATAATGTAATACCACCAACGTCAATTTCAAATTATCTAATTTGCAGCCTTATTAAAGGTTTATAGAGATAGTTTTAAATGGTGTGTGTCTATTTTTCAACTTAGTAGATTTTGGCAAAACTATGTGGGAATCGTGTGTATATGAAGCAATGCAGGTAGTTAGTTATGGGTACAGATTTAGCACATGCCAATTTGTGAGGAAATGTAACATTATTATCTTCATCATCGTCGATATCATCATTATCTTCTAGCAAGGAACACGAAAATTAGCTTGCAACACTGGCGTGCATCTTCAAGAAGGACATTAGCTTCTCCACTTTTGCTTACGTATGGTGCGGATGGTTAGAAAGGCACGATATTTCAGTCACCATGTTCTTACAGTTTTTTATTATGGATACATCATGCCAGTGGGATGAAAGTAGTTAGGGGCTTTATTTGGGAAGGGTAATGACGTAATGCTTATGGACTATACCTAAATCTGTTATTTCCTGCCGGCTACCTTAAAGTCTATAGTTAGGTACCCGTCATGGATACTGATGAATTTGCTAGAGGTTTTGATTGTTTTCTCACCAATCTAAGTCCCAGAGCTCAAAAGATGACAAAATCTTGATGACCACCCTCTCACCATGCTCTCAAATTAAGGTATGGAAGTTGTGCGTCAGCATACGTTTATAACTATACGAGCTAATGGTAATGTTGGTATTAGTTGTGCAGGTCATGGCAACATGGCGTTGAACTATATTTCTCTGGAGCGAGTCCATCATCCTTAATTACAGCCATTGTAATTTGCAATCATGGACGTATAAATTTTATAGAGGTCCTTCTTGAGCCGGCTTTATTCTAATTTGAAAGCAATAGTTCATTTTTTCTTCGTCTGAAACTTGGAGCTGAAGTGCTGATTACAAAGCCAACTAAAAGGAAATTCATATGCCTGCCTGAAGAATTTTTAAACGCCTCAATAATAATTATGTTTTTACTTATTTACACGGTATAGTAAGGAATCATAATTTCATTGCAGTAGTTCATATGTACATGCATGTTTTAACTCATTTTTAGGTCAAGTAATTGGGCTTCAATTTAAGGACCTATGGACGTGTCACAACAAATGGATGTGTCTGACGATGGGAAAATATCTTTTGATAAAATGTTATCTTGGCTACAAGGCCCCTTCCATGGAGTTTAATTGACTTTTAGTAGTTCTACCCTCTTCTTTGTCAAAGGGGAAGGTGTCTCATGGTATTGTTATAAGGTTAGTTTTCTGTGTGATATCCCTATGCTTTTAGTTTTCTGTTTGATATCCCTTTATCCTTATAAATTAGGAAAACTAACCCACAAGTTCGTTATATTAAATCCCTCCCTCTTATATTAATTAGGAAATGGAATTTTCTATCTTAACTCAAATGGCAGAGCATATGGTTCTCGACCATGTAGTTGTGGGTTCGACTCCCACAGATAGCACAATTAATTAATGCTTCCAATTTCAATTCAATATTAGATCGCAATATGCAGCATGACATAGGCGTACTTTGAAAAAGCGTGTAGCAAAGATTGAACCGATAACTCTTTTACGCTTCGCTTGGCAGCTTAGGTACATATAGGTCGATATATAACACCACTTCTTCAGTTACATTATTGTCATATAGTCACATAGGTATATTAAGTGGGTTAACTTAGTAATTCTATCCCTTTGAATCATATGGTATTTTTTGCCACTGTCCTTGACAATATTCAAGGCGCGATTCCCCTCCCTAGATATCCAGTATGAGTAAGAAAGAAAGCAGTCCTGACTCCTGATGTTATTGAGTGAATTTTTTGACCTCGCTTTAATTGTGCATTTGCAAAGGCCGGCAAGCTAAACAATCACCTACTATGGAGACGTTTCTCAATTTTGAATGTTGATGCTATTAACTTTTTAAATAACTTTCTTTAGTGTTCTATGTTGACGTATCACTAATGACATCACTCAGTTCCTTTCGATTTTTCCTTGCAGGTGCATCACTTTGCTCCATTGGTGTTTCAATTCTTTCAAAAAAGTATCTACAAAAGAGACGCATTGAACGTCACTTTCCATTGGTCAGTGAAAATTCTTTGGGTACTAAATTTCATGGTTTCTGTGGCTTCTCAGTTTCTGTATTAGGTCTGTTTCCAATGGTTAGCGAGCTGTGATCACAGAGCCAGGGGGATCTAGAAAAGTGCTGGTGGTTATGCTTAAGTCACTGAAAGAGTTGCAAGCAGTTTGCGATGATTATCAGTATGCAAATATGTGGTGGGAATTTGGTGATGCGTCATTAATTGTTTGGTTAAAAGGGTAACCGTGTTTATACTGTGATTTTACTCACCAAAGATCTATGTTAGTTACTGATGTGATTTTCCACTTACATTGAACAACAACAACAAGATAATATTACTCATCCGTCCTTATCAACTGTTGATAAGTTTCTACTACAACCAAGAAAATTGTGAATAAAAGCGTGAAACCTGGGAATTAGTTAGAGAAATTTTAGGAGCATCAACCAAATATTCTTTTTTTTTTTACTACTCTTTGCACGCATATACGCACTGTCATGGTTATCTCTGCACTTGGAAGCAAAAAACAAAAAATCCGAAATTGGTTCCTAAATTGGTGAACCAACTTCAATTTCCTAGCTTTCCACAATCAAGCCTTCATCGTCCATTTCAATGATAGAGTACATAACACTATGTATTATTACTTGGAAGTTTATTGCTAATATTTTGATATGTTCATTGTTGTGCGTGTATCACTAGCATCCAACTAAATTAAATTTCCAGAATGAAAAATTATTCATTAACGAAGTTTTATTAATGTAATTACCGATGAAGCTTACGGATGGATGATTTTTTTGATCAAAAGAAGATTTATTAATAGAGGAAAGAATGTACAACAACTCTAACAGGGGTAGAGAAAAGAAGGAAGAAGAAAAAACTAAATTCCAATTATTTAGCAATGTATCCATGAAATTCAGATGTGCTCGATGACCTGCGGCAGCTGCCCAGGTTAAGACAGAAGTCCTAGCTTCGATAATAAGATCATCATCGGTCCTTTAGAGGTGATGTTCTTCAAATTTTCTACAATTTCGTTCCTTCCAGATGGTGTTAACAATTGCCGCAGGTAGCAAAATCCAGATGTAATTACCAGAAGAAGAGAAGTTAATATCATGCCGAATCTCTGCCAAAGATCTCATGGAACTAGGAAGTGCTTACGGATGGATTATAATCTTCAATGGCCATATTGTTCGTTTTAAAAGTAGACTTTTCTTGAAAGTTTGAGAAGAAGCCATATTCAATGGCCAGTGTCTTCCGGTTATCTGCACAACCAAGACTCACAAATGGATTACATGCTAATGATCTTGCAAGACGCCCCAAATTACATGCTAATGAGCTTGCAAGACGGCCCAAATATGTTCAGAGGGGGAGAGGGAGAAAATAATCTGAAACAGTGCAATGAGCATTGGTGCTTTGTTCGATGGGCAGGAAGACAGGGTGCAACTAACGGAATTTCAGGACCTTTGACGATGGGGTTAAATTTTTGGGGTCTTTGAAGGTTGAGGAATTTCAGGACCTTTGCGCCCTACGGTTCAAATACGTCCACTAATATTCTCTGAATTTTGATCACAACAGAAGTTATCATGCCTAAGAGTATTTGAGGAATCCCGTGGTGGTCACTATTGGAACTGCTGGTAAGGCTAATGAACTGATAACACAGAATGTCATGATGATGAAAGAATCAGAGAAATTCCCGAAGTTACAGAAATTGCTCAATATGAGCTAGGTGAGAAGACGACTATTGTATTTACCAATACAAGGAAATCAGCCGATTCTGTTTCCAAGAATTTGGATTACAATGGTTATCGTGTGACAGTTCTTCATGGAGATCTATCACAGGAATGCAACATACGAGAGGTTTGATCCAAATGCACAGATTACTTAATAGATGGTTCAATTGACTGAAACCTCTACATATTTGGGAACGTGAACTTGATAGATTCTCACATAGTTTTGCACCTCATTTGGCTCTAAAAGTGATAATGACGGGTTTTTGTTTCTCCTTTTGAACCCTATTTATAAAGTCATCACTTTTTCCTACTTAAGTCATAATCGTGTCATCTCAAGCTTTTTTCTCGATTGTAAATGTTGAAGGTGATTTTTATTAGTGCACACCTAAGAACTGGTGTCACTGGTAATCACTACCGTTACATTGTGTTCATGGTGCATGAGAAATTTCTGGGGAGGTCTAAAATGTAAACATATGTATGGTATTTATTGTATCAAATTTCAAATCAAGTTCACATTGTACAAGAGTCTATGTTGGGTCTGTACAGTTTTCTTAGTGTATCAGAAAATTTGAAAACCCAATTAGTTTTGAGACATTTTATTCCATCTAAGTTCTGGGTTTTATGAATTTTTTCAAACTAATGAGAATGTGGGGATGTTGTATGATATTGAACACTTAAATGTGACTATATGACTAACAAAGTAAGGACAAAGTGAATTTTTTCTCAGAGAAAATCATCACCTGAGAAAGAGCAAAAGCGCATTGTACATAAAAAAAAAGACCAAAAATTGTATGGTAATAAAAGAAGCTTCATCAACAAGTGAGATTTGACTACCGATCATCGGGTGAGATTTAACTCACATAAGCTGAAGCGGTGAAGTGAGGAAACTCAGCTAAGACAGACTCAAAGTTAATTGACTTTAAGCTGCATCGGGGGTCAAGGCGATAACATCATGGGGTGAGATTCCATATTCCCTTTATGTAATTTTAACCTAAACACTTTCAATGTCAATTTCCAATATTTAGTAATATTGTGCCTAGATCGGATATGTGGATGTTGTAATTTTTAAGACATTATGTACTTCATAATTTTCGTACTTTTCGTGTGAACGAAAGCATTGCATTGATAAGTTAGTAAGTGAGCCAAAGACATTTGAAATTTTTATCAATTTTGCTACGGGTCGAGTAGGGTTTTAGCTAATAATTTTGGTGGACGTGTGTATTGGGGATTCGTATTCCCGTTTGGTTTGGGCATTTGTAACATGTGAGTATAATAATTTTGGATAGTAACTTAACCTTGGTTCTTCCTATTGACCGATCAGGTAAGTGATCCTATATATATTATTATAATTAGGCTTCAGTTTGGCCAATTTCGTAAAGCAGATAAAGGAAGATTTATCTACTTATCTCTTCCATTTTGTGAGTAAAGCAGTATGTTCATTAATGTTTTTTTTTTCTTCATTAAACACGGAAATTGACACCGTTCTTATTTAATCTCCTTGGTTAGGGTTTGTTTTGATTCATGGGGTAGCCTTTATCCCAATTGGGACGTGGTTTCCTCGATCATACGAAGGAATCCAATTTGTGAAAAGGTTTTTGCTTTAGCATATCAAATAAAAAAAACTCCCTCCATGGAATGCTTGCAGTACTTTCCTATTTGGAGAGTCAGTTAATAACTTATAAGAACAGCCTTCTCCTTAGTATTGTCAACATCATACCTAAACATCCGCCTCCGCATACTAGACCGATTTCCTTTAAGTGAATAACCCATTTATTTCTTCCATCGTTGATTTATCCAATTTTTCACATCAGAAATCCGGATGAAAACTCTCCTCAATTTAAAGCAATTCTAAGACTACAACTATTTCAAAACAGTTAAAAAGTCCCTTAAGACACAAATCGAAGATCTAAACGTGAATATTAAAGGAGAAATTTAACGAGAGGAATGATTACGCATGTTATACAGTGCAAAAGGGTTCAAACCAGGTCCAAGAACACGAAAATTTTGAGAAATTGAGATTGAAGATAAACCAATTTCAAAAAAAAGGTTTGATAAGATGTGCAAAAACATGACAAATCATATACTACTTTAAAGACTATATATAAATCATATACTACTTCTACTTTCTGACGCAACTTCGCTCATGGGTCTTTCTAACTAAGCTAAAGCTGATATGGAGGACAAGTTTTTTCTTTTTTTTTTAATAAATTGGACAAGTGTTCTCAATGACCATCAAAAAATTTGGTTAATGTATACATCACACTTTCATTCCACTCTGTAGGAACAGGCGGTACCACGTGGGATAAATATGGGACCTTAAGTATGTTTTAAGTGAACCCTAAATATGTAACATAATAATATCAATTTCCGTCTCTCATCTATAGATAACATGATGATCAACCGGTTGAGATCCATTTTCAAAATACTAAAGGAGTATGTGCTTTCATTCCACACTATTGGAACATGCGGTACCATAATTATGGGATCTAAAGTATGTTTTAAGGAGTATGTTTCCGAGTGCTGGAAATTATTAGTATTTTGGAATTATTAGTATTTTGGAATGAACCGATCACAAAAAAAAAAGTGTGGTATAATATTAAAATTTAGTAAAGAAGAAGATTTTTTTTTTGATCGGTTAATAAAGAAGAAGTTTTAATGAATTAGAGAACAAGAAAACACAAGAATATGTGAAATAATGGGCGGTTCTTTCCAATAATGCAACGTAATATGCATATCAGTTGGACCACCAGTTTGTCAAAGAAAGCTGAAGATTCGGTATATTTTAAGAAGCTTGCAACAACATGCCAAAGTTAACACTTCACAAATTTTATGTTTGGCTATTACTATTAACCAAATGCACGTTCGATTTAAAGATGTTCCAATGAATTTGGGCCACGGGTGCGGGGCGAAGCCCAGCCACATCAATCGGCAATTCCCACCAGTCCCGGTGCGTAGCACGGGTTACATACTAGTATACTATAATTACTGTATTACTTATTAGCCTTCGCTTGTACTTTGATATAACTGGGTCAGTAGATAAAATCATTTCATAAGAAGAACACCGGAAAGACTCTTTCTTTAACTTTGACTATTTGGTCGTTTAAAGTTTTGGTCTTGATCCCAGACCAAATATAGTCTGGAATTTGGTTTTGGTCCGGCTTTTAGTCTTTACTTCGTCCCGTTGTGTCTCGTCTCTGGACCATAGTTATAGGTTTGATCGTCCACTGTGGTTGCTCTAAGAGGTTAGATCCTAAACTGGTTTGTTTAGTTAGGGCCTTGCAAGTTGCAATCACCCCTTACCTTTGATGAAGAAAGTCAAGGCCAAATATAATGTACGTGAAACACTAAAATAACTTTCATTTCATCTCAGGTTTAGTTTAAAACCTTCGATCTTCATCAAGTAGTGCCTGCCATTCGCGATTTGGTCTGTTCTTTGGACTGAAAGGAACAATAGAGTATTTAGGACAAAATCAATAATCACTTATGAGAAGTTGCTCATTAACATTAAAGCAACTCTATACACCTGGGCTTCCACGTGTAAGAGCTTAGGATCTTTACTTTTGATGACTTTATGTGTAGATGGGAAAAATTTAAAGACAACGTGTAATCCCGTCACTGAACTATCGTTGACTCTTGTACATTGTAGTTTTCTTGTGCTTTCTCAGCACTCTTGGTATGAATTTTGCTGTTTCGAAAGAAAAGTTCATTTCGTCTCATGCACGAGGTTCTTTAATAAATTGTTAATAGTGGGAGCAGTTTGTTCAACTAATTCGTGTGCCGTGAGATGAGCTAACTCAGAGTTTTCTAAAACATAACGTTTGAAATGAAACGAATTTGCAGATGTTTCTTTAAAATGTTAAGTATAGAATCATCCAAAAGAACTGGATTATGACATTTTTTTTTGAAAGAAAATGTTGTATTAAAAGTGAAAGAGATTTTTTTTTTTTTTTTTTTTTTTTGATGGAAAGACGAAATTTGATTACTAGCAAATATGGTACAAAAGATTTACAATTTCATTTTTATCGAAAACATTGGAAATAATGCTAGTAATTTTGAGTTGTTGCTGTATCTTCATGGATAAATGTTGTAGACCTTTTATCCTTGCTTCCTTGGCAATTTTGTCTGCTGCTGAATTGTATTTTCGATTAGTATACTTTACCTTAGCCTGCGGAAGTTCTTGAAGGATTTCTTTTACTTCTTGCACGGTGTTTTCGGCTGTCCAGAGGGTACTTGTGTTGACCTCGTTGATATTGTCTGCCAAGGGTTTGCAATCAGTTACAATGGTTACACTAGATAACACATTTTCCTTTAGCCACATAGTCGCCTTGAGTAAAGCTCTTGCTTCCGCATGGAAAGCCGAAGTGGCTTTCTCCGAGCCAGCTGAAAAGTGCATGATGGTGTGTTGGTCAACTGAATATAATATGTGCGCATATCCCATCGATAGGTCGTCCTCTTTGAAAGAGGCATCTACAAATATTATCCAGTCAGTCTTTATGGTTGACCATTTGGCATTGATCAACATTGTTCTGTTGGCTTCCGGTCCTTTGGTAGTAGAATTTTCCGGAATGGATTGCAAGAAACTGTTGATTTGGGTTATTAGTTGCGTTGGATTTGGGATTGTCTCCTCAAAAACCACCGAGCATCTGTATTTCCATATGAACCATAAAATTGTTGCAATTTTCCCCGTTAAATTATTTAGGTTTGGGTTTTGAATCCACCTTTTAACCCAAGTTGTGATTGAAATTGTATTGTCTGAGGGGATTAGATGACCTAAAGAGAAGCTGAACCAAATGGCTCTGGAAAATGGGCATGTTCCAAACAGGTGAATCTCCGTCATGAGCTTGCATATTACACATTTGACAAATAGTTGCGATTTCCGAGTTGTGTGCACCCAGTCTTGATGAAGTGGGTAATGCTTTCCCAGATAGCTTCCACTGCTTGACTTTATCCTCGGAATTGCTTGTATTCTCCAGATATTTTTCCATGGGAAATCTAGTTCTGATATGTCTTCTTCTTTCGTTTGATTTGCTAGGAAATTATAAATGTTTTTGGCTGAGAAAAGTCCTGATTGGTGATGCAACCATTTTATATTATCTTCTTCATTTCTTTTTGGAGAAATAGCTTGGATTTTATCCCTCACTTCTGAGCTAAAGTATGTGTTTAGCTTTTCGTTGTCCCACTTGTTCTCTTCCGTAATTAAAGCTTGTACCTTTGTTGGGATTATATCCCGAGACAATTGAGGTTGTGGAACTATTTCCTCATTTGGAATCCATCTATCTTCCCAAATCTTTATTGATTCTCCATTTTTCACTTGCCAGATAAAGTTTCCTTTAATTAATTCCAGTCCTTTTCGGATACTTGTCCAAATCCACGATAAGTTTGAAATTTTTGATTTTTCCAAAGGGTTTGAGTGAGGGAAATATTTTGCTTTGAGAAATTTTGCCCATAGTTGCTCCTTTTCTAATAGTAATCTGCTGGCTAGTTTTGTGAGAAGGGCAATATTGAATTGGTGTGGGTTTTTATACCTAAGCCCCCTTGCACAATGGGTTTGCAAATATATTTCCAAGCCCTAATGAAGCCTCCTTGCCGTTTTTGTTTATCTTTATTCCACCAGAAGTTTCTTTGTATTTTGTCCAACTTGTTTAAAGTTTCCTTTGGAAGAGCAATAACTTGCATCTGGTACGTTGGAAAAGCTTGGAGAATAGATTTTATCAGAACTGTCCGTCCCGCTTGAGAGAGGAGTTTCGATTTCCAACCTTGTAGAGTAGAGTAATATTTCTGTAGAAGAGGCTCAAAATTTGCTTTCCTATTTTTATCGAAGAATAGGGGGGTTCCAAGATATCTATCCTTTTTTGTCATTAGGGGAACTTTTAGGATTCTAGCTAACATTTTTCCATGTTTTGGGTGAATTTTTGGGCTGAAATATACACTTGATTTTTGTAGATTTATCATTTGACCTGTTATATCTCCGAAAATAGAAAGGATTTCCAAAAGATTCTTTGTTTCCCCTAGATCGGCTTTTGTGAAGAGAAAGCAATCGTCAGCGAAGAACAGGTGGGAGATGTTTGGAGTTTCTTTATTGATCTTAAAGCCAGATATTTTTTTCTCGGAAACCGCCTTGTTAAGAAGCCTGGATAGAATTTCCATGCAGATTAGAAATAAATAAGGCGAGAGCGGGTCTCCTTGTCTTAATCCTCTAGATGTTCTAAACTTTGAGCCAGGAGAGCCATTGAGAAGAATAGAGAAAGAAGTGGTAGAAATGCATTGAAAGATTAAATCAGTCCACCTTTCGTCAAAACCCAAACTAAGGAGAGATTTTTCTAAGAAATTCCACTCCACACTATCGAAAGCCTTAGATAGGTCTAGCTTCAGAGCTAGATGTCCTTTTTTCTTTTTTGAGGTTTTCATTGAGTGGATGAGCTCATGGGCGATGATAATGTTGTCGCTGATTTGTCTACCGGGAAGAAAAGCAGATTGGTTTGGGGAGATAATTTTGTTGAGGATGGGTTTTAATCTGCTTGCAAGAATTTTTGAAATGAGTTTGTAAATGGTGTTGCTTAGGCTTATTGGCCTAAAATCATATGGAGTTTGAGGAGTTGAAATTTTTGGAATAAGGGTTATGAAAGACTGGTTCAATTCCTCATCAAGAATCCCCGTTTTAAAGAAATCTTGGACTGTGTTTATAATATTAGGGCCGAAGACCTCCCAGTTGGATTTAAAAAATCCTGGTTGAAACCCATCCGGCCCCGGCGCTCCCCATTGGTTCATATTGGAGAGAGTTAGCCAGATTTCATTTTTTGAGGGAATTTTTAGAAGCGATAAATTTTATTCTTCCGATACGCACGGTTCTATGATGCTAGACAGGTCAAAGTTACAATTGATTTTTTGGGAAGAGCCAATTTGGGAAAAATGATTGATTAGAAGAGAATATATTTGATCTCTGTCGGATAGCCATAAGCCAGAAGGTTCTCTAAGAGTGTTTATGGAGTTGATTCTTTTCCTGTTTGAGGCAGTGGCATGAAAATATTCTGTATTTCTGTCATATTCTTTAAAATATTTATCTCTTGACAGCTGATGGTAGTAGTCATTTTTGATCTGGTACCATTTACCTAATTCCACTTGGAGTTGCTTTAGCTTATCTATATCTTTGGCAATTTTCCCGGATCTATGGATACTCTCAATTTTATTGTTTAAATTTCTGATATTTTTATGTATGTTGCCAAAAATATCCGAGTTCCACCGGGCAAGATCTGAGGATAATAGTTGGAGTTTGAGGGTAAAATTGTTATTTGTTGAGAAGGTGGAATGAGATTCCCAAGAATCTTTAACTACTTCGGGTAAGCTAGAATGTAATAGCCAGGACCTGATACATCTAAAAGGCTTTTGAAGTTTTATTTTTTCCGGCTTTGTATCTAGAAGAATAGCTGTATGATCAGATCCAACTCTAGGTAAGTGTTTAACTTTTGTATCCGGAAATACCTGATTCCAAAGACAGGAAGTCAATGCTCTGTCAATTCTTTCGCAGATGTTTGCATCTCCTTTTCTGTTGTTTGACCAGGTTAAGGGAGCACCTTCAAATCCCGCATCTTGTAAGCCCATTGTGTCTATAATCTGTAGTATATTTTGCTTGTTACTTGAGATGGCCTTGTTTCCCCATTGTTTTTCCTCCGGATCAAGGATAATGTTTAAATCGCCAATCAGAGTCCAGGGTTTATCCACTTGTTGAACCAAATTTGAAATATAGTTCCATTGTTCACTTTTTCCTTCGGCGTCCACTGCACCATAGACAAATTTGATGAAAGATTTTTTGTCATCGATAATTGCTTCAAAATGGCACACATTAAAATGTGCAGATATTAGTTTCATTTCTATGTTATTGTGCCACGCTATTGCTAACCCTTTCGCTAATCCCACTGAAGGAATGATAAACCAGTCAAAGAAATTGGATTTTTTGAAAAATAAATCCATGCGAGACAGTTGAGCTTTTGTCTCAGCCAGGAAAATTATATCTGGGTTGTAAGTTTGGCAAATGTAAGAGAAGTGGTCCTTTGTGATTGGGGTACCTATGCCCTGGACATTCCAGGGAAGGAGTTTCATGTTGTCCAAAATGCACAGGTAGAGTTTGAGGGACTAAAAGAAGATGAGTAGGGGGAGAGAACTGTAAGCCAAGAGCACTAAATAAGAAATAGCAAAAAGGAAAAGGAGTAGAAGAAATACAGGATTAAAGGAGATTGAAATCAAGAGATTTCAAAACTTAAGGGTTACACTAAAGATCAGGAGAACAAGCAAAAGATTGCAGGAAAGGGGTGTAATCACAAAGAGTTTAGTTACAGACACAAGAAAAGAAATATTACAGATGATATAGAGGAACTAATAACAGGAAAATAACAAGAAACTACAGCAGGATTACAAAGCAAGTAGAAACAACTAACACTAGAAAGCAGGAATACAAACACCAATTTACAGACACAAGAAGTAAAGCAATATATATAGGGAAACACTAATAAACTACAGCAAACAACACAAAGAGAAAAGCAGCAGAAATAGAGGCAATAGGGAACCAGATTTCACAAAAAAAGCAAGAAAGATAGACATAGGCTCTAATCTAGTTCTGCACTATGGGTCTGTTGATGGTGGATTTTCGTTTAAGGTTAAATTCGTAAGTAACCAGAAAATCATGCGCTGACATCTTGTAAAAGATAAAGCCGTTTATAAGTGACGGATACTCCTCACTTAATTCACCAAAGAGTGGAGCATGTAGCAACAATCCCATTCTGTGAATACATGAAATTCCTCCAGGTTGGAGCATGTAGCAACAATCCCTTCCTGTGAATTTCATATCAGCCTTGTATTTCCCGTACTCATTATCAGTGTGGCATGACGACTGAGTGTTACTCTGTAAGAGTAACACTAACCTCCAAGCACTATAATGAATTCATGTACGAAATACCTGCACAGCCGATTCTCGGTGTGTTATACTAGCCCGAGCCCTCTCGGTGTGTTATACTAGCCCGATTGAGCCCTCTCGGTGTGTTATACTAGCCCGATTGAGCATCCGGACTTGACCGTATCGGTCTCCGGATATGATTCGATCGCAGTCATCCAACTCCACAAGCATGATTGGATGACCACAGATCAATTCCATCACCCCCAAGCAGGTATGGAATACACACGGCCTTAGCTTGCCAAATATGATCTGATCGCAGTCATCCAACTCCACAAGCATGATTGGATGACCACAGATCAATTCCATCACCCCCCAAGGTATGGAATACACACGGCCGACCCCGCATGGTCGACCATTGGCCTTTGCTTGCCAAGAAACCGTCCATACCAAGCATTATGGGCGGAAAACCCTAAATTAGGGTTTGCGGCATATTACATGTGCCGCAAAACGGTCTCAACCATCCATCTTCGCAGGTATAGATGGAGGGTGTAGATGCAGACTCAAAGGGCCCGGAGCATGTCGACACAATCACCATGTGACCGCCTACATACATGACCAGTCGGTCAAAACCAACCATGATTGGTTACAACACAATCGTCCACCTGAAATGGCATGGTCGCGCGGCTTTGAAAGCCAAAACTAGGGTTCGAGCCATCACGCGCGTCCATCTTCTCCGGCACGAATGGAGGGTCACAGATCAAATTGAGCAGGTCCGGTCATACCAGCATGACCACCGTGGGCCCATCTACCTCCTCTTGCGGTCGGCCAAGGCATACCATGCCCGGCTAATCCAAAACGCCCGACCAAACTCACGCGGTTACATCTCCCAAATCCTAAACTGATCTCGACCGCTCAACTTCACCGGATGATTTGAGTGGCTTAGATCACGTTTTCATGGGATAATCAGGTATAGGTGTGAACACTAGCCTACCACCTACACGCTGGTATGATCGACCAAGACCGACCAAGATGGGTCGTCTTGGAACGCACGCCCAAACTTGGGATGTCATGCGGTTTCCAACTCCTTTGCGGCAAGGGATTTCTGCCCAAGAACCGATCTCAACCACTCCTCTTTGACGGTCAAATTGAGTGGCCTAGATTGCATCTCCATGAGACGGTGAGACATGGACGTGTACACCATCATGCCGTCAACACGCATGTATGGTCGGTCCTCCACAAAATCCTTCCCATGCTTGGTTTCGACCAAGCTGAAGAGTGATGCTTGCGCACCTCTTTAAAAACCCTGATTTCATCAACGGTCGCAGATGAGTGTCTCAAACATCATCTCATCCGTCCGACTTCACCAGCCTTGGTTATACAACCCTCGGTCGGGAGTTATTTGGTTAGTGAGGAGTCATTACCCATCACTTTACCACACCGTAATGCAGTACGCATAAAATACACACGATACTTCACAAGTATCGACTTTCGAATAACGCATTATTCAATTCAAAGCATTACATGCTATCTTTCGTGGATCCACGATCCACATTCCGGACATCAATCATGTCACAAACTGGGGGATACTTACCGGGGTATTGGTCTCGGGCGGTTTACGCGTGCGGCGTGCAACGCGCCATCACAAGAACGTGTTAGGAAGTCATGGACGGTTAGAGATGAACAGGAAAAGTGGGCAAGACCGGTCGTGTGTTACCGACACACAACTCCACTACTCCATCATTCCACTACCTCCACTTCCCACGAGAAACGTGAATGAGGCTCAATGACTTGTATAAATAGGGTCTCCGCCCTATTTCCAACACGAAGGGAATAACGGAGAACAACACAAGTTCGGACATTTGGCAGGAAAATCAACATCCGAGCCTCCTTACATTAACCGTAAGCCCGCTCACTTTTTCGTCACAAGTCATAAGCAAGCCAACACTTTCACAATCTCAACACCTTCTTCGCTTCCCTCCCTAAGATCAACCCCATCTCCTTCACTTTGTGACCGAAACAAGTCTGGAACGGCCATTTCTTGGTTTAGGCCGGACTTGCACAGATTGATCTCTCGAATCTACAAGCACTCACCGCGCAGTGCATTTGTTGAAGGTTTAGATTCATTCCTCATCCACACCCCAAATTACCAAATTCAGCAGGAGTAGTTTTCACCCATCAACAATTGGCGACCACAGTGGGAGATTGATCTATCGGTTACAAAAAATTGAATCCTCAATTTCTCAGTTTCCATCTCGCAATGTATCCGGAAACTACAGGCGGTTCAGATATCATGGGAAGCATAGCTGGAATGCTGGAGGATGTCTTGGCAAGTCAAGCCGGTATCACCAGGAGGCAGAGCCAGACATTTCGCCTTTTGAATGATATAGCGGCACAATTACAAGAAGGGTCGACGAGCATCTACTCAGGCAGCACAAGAAATGTTGAATCATTAGCCAGGAGTCACACCTTTACCGGTGAAGAGGCGAAAAGAGCACGTAATCACGGGGGACTCGGGAGAGACGAACGACATGGCCCAGCCGACGAAGACTCGAGGAAACTCCACAGAGGAAAAGACTTGCCCGGAGTACTACAACGTCACGGATAAAGAAAGGGAGCCTGCAGCCTATGGAGCTCCGCTAGAAGATTTGTATTTCAAAACTCTTATTGAAGCACGGAAGACTGTCCAATCCGCGTCGGCCTTCCAACCAACTGAAGGAACGCTTGAGGAAGGAGAAATCAATCAAGAAATGCCTGAATACAGAGGATGGGAGCGTTCAATCCGGTCACTCAAAGAAAGTGACATTACGGCACCTTCCACATCCCTCTACCTAGGCAAAGATCCGCAGATATGATGGCACTCACAAATCTTCCAACTTCATCTCCTGATCCACGCCAAAGCCGCGGAGAGACGTTACAATGCCCGCGTGCTTACATTTTCCATTCCCAATGAAGAAGATTCTGGAGCTACTGGAGACATGGGTGCGAAATGAAGAGGTGGAGCTACCCCCGGTATGGCGTCCGCCCTCGATCAAGACGTAATGGACCCGAGGTACTGTTATTACCACCGGTTCCTTCATCACCCCCGGTGTGAATGCAACGCTTTGAAGCGCATTGTTCAAAGAGAAGCTCGGTCCAGAAATATATCTTAAGGAGGATTTTCTTAGAGAGGCTATTCCGGTTTGATATAGTGAGGCTTCAAAAGCAAGTAAGTTTTACTCAACAACTTTACAAGAGAGATAGTTTAGAATTCACTGGGGACTTAGCATCCCGCATGTGGAAAAAGAGGCTCAGTGATCAAACGCCATGTTTGTTTCCATTCGTACCTCCCTTTTACATAACATTTGCAATTTCATGCGCAATCATTCATGACCAAAATGCAAATTTCATTTAACATAATCCCTTTCAAAAAGGTTGTTCACAAAACTATCTCAAAATAAGCCAATTCAATTACCTATTTAAAACCGGAAGCCAAATTACGAAAGAAAATCCTCACTATCACTCAAAAAGAAGAAACATCTAAAAAAGAAGAGACAAGTATATGGCACAAATCAAGGAAAGTCCTTCAAAGCAACAACTCATCCTTTCGGGCAAGAGAGACTTTCATCCTTTGAAGCACGGCTGCTTGACTCCAGTTCTTTAGACAACCTCTCAACCTCTTCTTCCTGGCGAGCAACACGGTCCGCGGAAGGGACTTCATCATGTAGTTTCGGAGCTCCCGAATCTCGGAGAACCCTTTGAAGAACCAAGGAGCATTGAAGGCATCGCGCAAACACGTCCGGATGGCACCTCCAATCTTCAATCACCTCTTCGTAAACTATTCCACCGGGCCGCAGCGCTCATCCCCTGGATGGAAACTAAAGCTTCTTGGACGCGGTTGACCAATGCAAGACGACTCCTGAGCTTCGCGGTGGTAGCGATATGGCCGTGTTTCTTCCAGATTGTCGTGTACAACTTTTCAAACTGAACCGGCACGCTGAATCCACCAACCAACACATGACCTGGATAAGGGACAGTAAAAGGAGGATCGAACAAAGCCCCAGGCTGCATCACCGGCAATTCGGCGACCGCGGGAGTCTTGTCAGTTGCAGGAGGCCTTTCAGAAGAAGTCACCACAATAGCCATGCGGTCCGAAGCCTGTTCAGGATGGATGTCAAGGGGAGCCGCCCCAACTACAGCAGATGCCGCCTCTCTTTCACTCTGGGTGCTAATTTCCATCACAGCCCCGTCGACAAGATCACTAAGGGAAGCGCCTTGTTCAACCGAGCTTGCATCATCTCTGTCATGGTCAGAAAAAGGAGAGGTTTCTCCAGATTTCTCAGCAAGAAGGTCCGTTCCGCCAGACTTCTCAGCATGAAGATCAGTGTTACCAGGCTCCTGAAGGTCCGTACCGCCAGACTTCTCAGCATAGAGACCAGCATTACCAGCCTTCTGATTTTGAATGCGCGCCAACCTCGTGAAAGCATTATCTTTCGAAATTCCCTGATTTCAAGCAAGGATCGCTTTAAGAATTTACACTGGAGAAATGAAAGAACCGACGGGAAGAAATTTAAATACCTGCATATTGGAAGAATTGAGGATTACCGGACCACGTGCTTGCCTCTTAGGTCTCTCTCCCACTTGGGGACTGCAATCCTCAGCTCTGGTCCGTTTGGCTGGAAGCGGCTTCAACCGGAAATGCTTCGTCAAGACGTCAGAAGATGGTTCACCACGAGGATCTGTCACAACACTCTTCGAAAATTTCGGAAGATCAACTGTTGCTTCCCCAAAATTCTTTATACCTGTCGGTCACCACTGGGTTTCTCCCAATAGGCCAGAAGGGAAGGCTCAACCGGTCTAAGAACACATTGGCGTTAAGACTTTGTGGAAGGAATTCTTCCGGAGCCCCTAGTGGACGGATAAATGGGACACCCCGATCGAATCCCATTTGGCGAGCAGCCTGTCAATGTTGTACGGAGTCACAAAAATTCTCCGTCGAATAGAGACGGGACATATCCTGGAATGCAGCTGCGCAGGTAAATAATTTCCCCAGATCTCATGGTCTTGACATCGGTACCCAACACAACATCAGAACCGTCAGAAGTGGTAGCAAAAGTCTCTGGTCTGAACAATGGAATGGTGGACTGGCCCCCATGGACGAAAATCTACGGAAGACACATTGTCAAATACGTCCACAAGTCTCACACCGGGCTCTGGGACGCTTCTTATTCCATCGAAGTATTCTAGAGCCACCGTACAAGTCATTGAGCGAATTTCCGGGAATAGGAGCGTAACTTTTGAAGTGTTCCCATAAGAGCGCTCGAAGAAAAGCGAAGTGAATGTGCGACTCCACCTTCTTGTACCCATTAGAAACATGCATATCCATTGCTAAAGCGTCCAAATGAGAATAAAGTGATCCGAGGAACAATGAGCCCAGAGGAAGAACTTCACCCTTCGCCGTCTTATAGCAATCTTGACAAGGTCATTTCGATAGTCTTCTTTCCAACCGTCATCAAAGATATCTCTCGGATAGCCATAAAGACAGAACGCAATCACACCGAGCTCATCCGGCCCGGTCTGCAGGGACCACTCCAACACCCACCAGGTGTAAAAACATCTTGCATCTTTCTTCTCCTCCTTGCCCGCAGACTGTCGAATTCCTCCACCTTTCGAAGGATAGCGTTATAATTGCTTTGTTCCGCATCGAGAGCTCGTAAGAAAGACTTCCAAAGAACAACAGCGGGTTCATTAATGCAGCTACACACTCTCCGGAGTAATGGTCATTTCTCCCCACCTAGATATGGTCAGTATGAGTAGAAATACGCCACCGAGAAATGAAGGTAATCAAACCCGCGGTGTCTTTTCTAATTTCGAGGGTAGCAGATGCCATGACCGCATTGAGAATTTGCGCTTTGGTAAAATTTTCCTTAATGCCCCTATTACTCAACATACATCTCATCCATCCTTCGTAAGAACCCAGTGGAGTACAGCAAGTTTTGAAGTCAATAGGAGAAGGCGGATATTGGTTTCTCTCGGAGACAAAATCTCATCACAAGTCTTTGAAGAAGAGAATGGATCGACTTCCATATTTTTCGAACCGGAAAGCAAGACTATCTTATGGGAAGGATGTCCTAATGTTCGGAAAAGGCGAGGTGAACAACTCATCATTGATGTTCGGCATATCTTTGAAGCTATCAACACTTCCTGACTTGGCACCAGCATTATCTTCAGAAGACATATCGACAGAAGTTCTTTTCTACCGCAATGAAATAAAAGACAGAAGTTAGAACTTGTATAAAAGCATATGAGAAGTGTAGTCACACACGGCAAGACACAACTCACACAATGGCCGGTCCAAACATCATACAAGTTTTGGTCTGGTATTGATTTCAAGTTCTCCCAGTATAACTTTCAAGTCGGGCCGGCATTGATTTCAAGACCGGTGCAAGTTTCGATCTGGTACAAATTTCAAGTTCTCAAAGATAACTTTCAAGTCGGTATAAGTTTCAAATTTCAGTCAAGCATATGTGAATAAGACCCACGTTCCTAAGATATACGGCGGGCCCGCATTCATCCGCATACATCACAACACAATTTTCTTTATTCATGGGAATTGTGTCTACGGGATTCAAGCTAGATGGCGGAAAAAGCTAAGCATGCACATGTCTTACAAAAGTGTTTACCTAACAAACTAGGGTTTTACTTTATAAAAAAAAAAAAAAAAAAAAAAAGAAGGAGCGAAACCTACCTTGGACGGCCGGACGGGAGCGACTCCGGCAACGGGCGGCGGCGGTTCCCGGCAACAATCCGGCAGCGGCAACAGCAGCAGTCGACGGCAGCAGCAAGGTTGCGGACTAGAACAAAAATAAAAAAAAAAATCGTGAGGAAAAGAAAGGAGTCTTGGTCTCTTTTATAGACAAAAATTAGAAGAATCCCACTAGAAAAAGGATTCCTCTCTTATTTGGTTTCCTATTTTGATTCAAATACCCAAAGAAAGAAACCGGCCCCACCAGAGGATTCCATACAAGCGTGACGGGCGTGGGGAACTAGCGGTCGGCCAACACTCTTCCGGGTAAACTCCTTTTATCCTGTCTTTCTCACGTATGTATGTCACCATCTCATGCCTACCACACAATAATGTAACCATTATGTGCTAGGCGAGGGACTTAATGTTGATGGTGGATTTTCGTTTAAGGTTAAATTCGTAAGTAACCGAGTAAAATCATGCGCCGACATCTTGTAAAAGATAAAGCCGTTTATAAGTGACGGATACTCCTCACTTAATTCACCAAAGAGTGGAGCATGTAGCAACAATCCCATTCTCGTGAATACATGAAATTCCTCCAGGTTGGAGCATGTAGCAACAATCCCTTCTGTGAATTTCATATCAGCCTTGTATTTCTGTACTCATTATCGGTGTGGCATGACGATCGAGTGTTACTCTTACTGAGTAGTAACACGAACCTCCAAGCACTATAATGAATTCATGTACGAAATACCTGTACAAAGCCGATTCTCGGTGTGTTATACTAGCCCGAGCCCTCTCGGTGTGTTATACTAGCCCGATTGAGCCCTCTCGGTGTGTTATACTAGCCGATTGAGCATCCGGACTTTGATCGTATCGGTCTCGGATATGATTCGATCGCGATCATCCAACTCCACAAGCATGATTGGATGACCACAGATCAATTCCATCACCCCCAAGCGGTATGGAATACACACGGCCTTAGCTTGCCAAATATGATTCGATCGCAGTCATCCAACTCCACAAGCATGATTGGATGACCACAGATCAATTCCATCACCCCAAGCAGGTATGGAATACACACGGCCGACCCCGCATGGTCGACCATTGGCCTTTGCTTGCCAAGAAACCGTCCATACCAAGCATTATGGGCGGAAAACCTAAATTAGGGTTTGCGGCATATTACATGTGCCGCAAAACGGTCTCAACCATCCATCTTCGCAGGTATAGATGGAGGGTGTAGATGCAGACTCAAAGGCCGGAGCATGTCGACACAATCACCATGTGACCGCCTACATACATGACCAGTCGGTCAAAACCAACCATGATTGGTTACAACACAATCGTCCACCTGAAATGGCATGGTCGCGCGGCTTTGAAAGCCAAAACTAGGGTTCGAGCCATCACACGCGTCCATCTTCTCCGGCACGAATGGAGGGTCACAGATCAAATTGAGCAGGTCCGGTCATACCAAAGCATGACCACCGTGGGCCCATCTACCTCCTCTTGCGGTCGGCCAAGGCATACCATGCCCGGCTAATCCAAAATGCCCGACCAAACTCACGCGGTTACATCTCCCAAATCCTAAACCGATCTCGACCGCTCAACTTCACCGGATGATTTGAGTGGCTTAGATCACGTTTTCATGGGATAATCGGTATAGGTGTGAACACTAGCCTACCACCTACACGCTGGTATGATCGACCAAGACCGACCAAGATGGGTCGTCTTGGAACGCACGCCCAAACTTGGGATGTCATGCGGTTTCCAACTCCTTTGCGGCAAGGGATTTCTGCAAGAAACCGATCTCAACCACTCCTCTTTGACGGTCAAATTGAGTGGCCTAGATTGCATCTCCATGAGACGGTGAGACATGGACGTGTACACCATCATGCCGTCAACACGCATGTATGGTCGGTCCTCCACAAAATCCTTCCCATGCTTGGTTTCGACCAAGTCAAGAGTGATGCTTGCGCACCTCTTTAAAAACCCCGATTTCATCAACGGTCGCGCAGATGAGTGTCTCAAACATCATCTCATCCGTCCGACTTCACCAGCTTGGTTATACAACCCACGGTCGGGGAGTTATTTGGTTAGTGAGGAGTCATTACCCATCACTTTACCACACCGTAATGCAAGACTGCACAAAATACACACGATACTTCACAAGTATCGACTTTCCGAATAACGCAGTTATTCAATTCAAGATTACATGCTATCTTTCGTGGATCCACGATCCACATTCCAGACATCAATCATGTCACAAACTGGGGGATACTTATGGGGTATTGGTCTGGCGGTTTACGTGCATGCGTGCAACGCGCCATCACAAGAACGTGTTAGGAAGTCATGGACGGTTAGAGATGAACAGGAAAAGTGGGCAAGACTGATCATGTGTTACCGACACACAACTCCACTACTCCATCATTCCACTACCTCCACTTCCCACGAGAAACGTGAATGAGGCTCAATGACTTGTATAAATAGGGTCTCCGCCCTATTTCCAACACGAAGGGAATAACGGAGAACAACACAAGTTCGGACGAGACGAGAAAATCAACATCCGAGCCTCCTTACATTAACCGTAAGCCTGCTCACTTTTTGTCACAAGTCATAAGCAAGCCAACACTTTCACAATCTCAACACCTTCTTCGCTTCCCTCCCTAAGATCAACCCCATCTCCTTCACTTTGTGACCGAAACAAGTCCTGGGAACGACCATTTCTTGGTTTAGGCCGGACTTGCATGATTGATCTCTCGAATCTACAAGCACTCACCGCGCAGTGCATTTGTTGAAGGTTTAGATTCATTCCTCATCCACACCCCAAATTACCAAATTCAGCAGGAGTAGTTTTCACCCATCAACAGGGTCACATATGTTTCTGCTGTAAATATAGGGGTCATATTGACTTAGCCAAGTTTTGCAATTCCTTTGCCTTTTGCATTGGGATCCAAAGGTACTTGTGAGGTACCAGAACCTTCACCACTAAACCACTGATGAGGATGACTGTTGGATGTAGTTGATTTGTCTTGTACTTCAATGACATGGATGTCTTTGGGAGCTTCAGGCACAGGTTCTGGTGGCTTGTTGTTCAGATCAATCTCATTTATCTTCAGTTTTTTGGAAACTGGTAGAGGAGTGTCCCAGTGGAAAAAAGATTGCATTATTTGCCAATTTCTACTGTATTTTGAGTCTAGACTTTGTGACAGTTGAGCAGAGCTGGAGCCCTTCCAGAAACCAGCCTCAAAATTCAAAGTTTCCCCAGGCCTGTCTCTTTTGTGAACTACTTTCCACATGTATGCATCACTGTTAACTCCACCAGTAGGTATGTAAGGAGGAGCATGTGCATTAAGGTTTCCGGCCAGCTTTGTTGTCTGAATCTCACTGAGCGAGATATCTCTATTACTGCCTTGCTTGCATGATCTACCTCAAATTGTCTAAGATACTCAGAGCAAGTGATCTCAGAAGCAGCTTGCTCTTCTTCAGTGTGCTCTTCTTCAGTGTCAGGTAGACTATCTTCATCAAACCCCATCCAATCATTCTGCATATTTTGCTGAGCATGATTCTGTAAATTCTCTTGTTCTCTTTGCTGCTCATCAATGTTTTGCATGGCTTCCATAACAGCATCTGCCTCAGCTTGTTGTTCTTCCACTTGTTGCTGGTAAGCCACAAAGCATTCTGATTATCTATCTTATGCCCAATGATTTTACAAGAGCCACGAAGTTGTTTGGGAAATGGTGGAATTGGAAGTTTATTTCATTTGTAAATCCCATCTCATTCTCGGTTGAACAACGGTTTTGAGTCTTTGCCTGAACCTTATGTTAGCTCTAATGGTGATAGAGTAGCTACCATTTGCTTTTCTCACAGGGTAAGAGAAGGAAAGGATTTCCCCCATACATGAAATGTACCTCCTTAAGTTTTCACTATTAACCTGTGCTTGTGTAAGATTATGTACTGTGATGAAGAATTTCTCTTCAGAAGGAACCCAGTTCACTAATCTTTCAGTCTTATCCCATTTCTTAATGCAAAACAGATCACCATAGACTACTCTTGTAGCCACTGCAAGAACTCTATGCATTTCCTCTTCTCTTTCAAACCTTACCAGATACATAAATTCACTGATTGACTTGACAGAGAGACCTCCATGAATCTTCCACTGAAATAGTAGTGCATTTCTAATATCCCAGCTGTTTCTTCCAACTGGTTCTGCAAAAACTCCTACCAAGCAGCTTGTCCACAGTTGTTCATTATTCATGAACCTTGGAGGGATTATGTCTTCAAGGGCAAACTGCCTACCATTACTCAAGTTCAAGGAGGCTTGTAACATGTTTGTTAATTATGAGACATCACCATGCCAAACAGCTTGCATGGTGATACTGAAACTAGGGGTGCACATATCCTACCCTTACCCGCTACCCTATCCTACTCGCCAAAATTTTTACCCGTATCCTATCCTACCCGCTATTGACGGGTAGGGTGACGGGTAAACATTATTTTATCCGCCGTTAAATGGGTAGGGTGACGGATAAAACCCGAAATTATCCTACCCTACCCGCTTACCCGCCAATTTTTTTAGTTGAAACGGAAGGAGACATCGGCCAATGGGAAACCACAGGAATACTCATTCGATTCCCAACATAAACCGCCCATGGCAAATTGATACTTGTTATGATAGTTGTGTTCACCTTGGTCGGATCATCACCTTTTTGTACTGATGACGGCTTCTAGGAAACTTTGGTCTTCCTTTGGCGTTTACAACGACAATGTTGGCTTGGAGTGTTGCTTTGAATTTGGTAGAAATATGAAACACCAAGCTGCGCATGCCCAGAGATGCCATTCGGTGGAGCACTGATTATCTATTAAAGGCAGCTACAGCCAAACCTGATACATTATACGTCCAAGTGAGTGAATCATATAGTAATAGAATTCTAGGTTAATCTAGTTGAAGATTGGGTAACTTATATGTTGTTGTTTATGAAGGTTGGAGATCCTAATGCAGATCACGAATGCTGGCAAAGGCCTGAAGATTTGGATTCCTCCCGCAATGTATACAAGGTGTCTACACAAAATCCAGGTTCTGATGTCGCGGGAGAGACTGGCTGCCGCATTAGTCCGCTTCTGTTGTGTTTAAAAGATCTGATCGTCCATACTCCACCAAGTTACTCCAAACAGCCATTAAAGTAAATCATTTCATTACACAAACCAATCAAAATTCCATCATGAACCGAATTATTTTAATATATACATTTGGGTTTGGTACTGATTCATGCAGGTATTTGATTTCGCGGACCAGCATAGAGGTTCTTATAGTGATTCGCTCAGTTCAGTTGTTTGCCCATTTCCTGTTCTTATTCTGGATACAATGTAAGTAGCCTGATCAGTAAAATATACAAATTTCAATCATTTTCCGACAGAAACTTAAGAATCTCTTAACACCCATGTCAGGATGAACTTCTATGGGCAGCAGCGTGGCTATATAGGGCGACAAAAGACGATAAGTACCTTAGCTACATTAAAACCAACGGACACACTGACGGTGGAGACGATGACGACCCATGGAAACCGAGCCACTCTTCTGTAACGACAAAAGTGATTTTGATATCGTCCACAACTGAAAATCTAGTGATTAAAAGCTTACAGAAGTTCATCATAGGATTGATGTTTCCTCTTCCGCCATCGCCGTTAAGTTTTTTTTTTTTTTTGCTAAATCCAATTTTTTTTATTCAGTACATAGAAGAGAAGAAGAACAAAAAAAAAAAAAAAAAAAAAAAAAACAAAACGGCTATACCCGCCACCCTATCCTACCCGACCCGCCAATTAATGGGTCGGGTAGGATATTACCCGTTTAATGACGGGTAGGGTGGCGGGTAAAATTTTTCTTACCCGCCAGTAAGCGGGTAGGGTGGCGAAATGGGCCATATCCTACCCACCCTACCCGTTGTGCAGCCCTAACTGAAACTCAGCTGGAAAGCTACTGATGAGGGTATTCAAGGGTAGGAGAGTATGTAAAATTGGTGAGGAAAAGATGGAAGAGGGCATAACAATGTGTGGGTAAAACAATCTGAGAAAATGGGATTAAATAGTGAAAAATTAGGGTTTTGGGTGATTAAAAAAACACAGAGAATCAAATAGGAATTAAAAATCGGGGTAAATCTTACGATTATTGGGTAGAAATTAGGTTAACAGGGTGATAATTACTCAGAAAAATTGATTGAATTGAAACTATCATCAGTTTCTAACAAGAAATTTACTCAGACGCAACCGTGAAGAGATTGAGTGTTATAATATAAACCTCGACTGCCACCACCATTATCAAATTCTCAATTTTAAATAAAACCTAACCCTAATTAAGCTACTGTAACTCGCAAGAACCAACCAACATAGAGTGAAATATGCAGAAATCAGACTGAAAAGGGGATATTCATCATCATTACCTGTATTTAGTATAGATTCATACGTCATCTTGTTCTTCAGAGATATCTCGACTGACACCACCACTAACCAGTTTCCAAATTAAAAAAAAACCCTAATCCCTAATTTAATATGACCCCATTAAGCAGAAATATATAGATTTTAGTGCCTCCCTAGATTAGAGCCTATGAACGGCTAATTAGCTGCTCATGGCTGGGGAAAAATCAGATCGGAGAGGTGGAGAAGACGCAGAAAGAAAAAACTCGAAACCAAACTGGTTTTTCGTGGGGCGCCACTGAATTAGCTACTCCTTGGAGTCCTCATTTGCTTCAATACACGAATATATGCCAACTTGTGAGCAAGTGTCGTTATCTTTACCACTTCAAAACTCCACAGGATTTGTTCCCCTGCTACGCGCCGAGCATATTTAATTTCTCAGAACAGTTATGACATTAATAGTGAGGGAATTCTCTTTGGAGTCCTCATTTGCTTCAATACACGAATATATGCCAACTTGTGAGCAAGTGTCGTTATCTTTACCACTTCAAAACTCCACAGGATTTGTTCCCCTGCTACGCGCCGAGCATATTTAATTTCTCAGAACAGTTATATTTTTTTCACAAAACTGGCATGTAACCCGTTCTATGAGGATTTTTAATTTTGGCGGGGCTTCGCCCGCCCATTACAATGCATTAAATCTTGATTGCAAATTTCATATCTCTAAAACACCATGTGTGCAGTTTAAGAACTCTAGTTCATGAACCATTAATGGCTGGTTTTAGGATTAGTTGAGATTTTTTTTTAGTCCCACAATTGGGGGATATGAAAACTAATTGGGGGATATGAATTACTTCCCCCTACCAATAGTGTCTGCTAAGGGGTGTTTTTGGGGGCAAAAATATTAAAGTACCCTTCCCTCAAAATAAAAATCAAAAAACTTAAAATCAAAAACAAAATCATATCCCCATTTCCATCTCCACTTCTTATTAATCTCTTTTAGGGTTAAAGCTTTGAAACCCAAATGTTTTCCATTCCCTTTCAAATTCTAAATTTTCCCCACTCCCTTTCAAATTTTCTTCTCCTTCTCTGCCGGCTCCTCACTTTGAAAACGATTTATTTTTTTTCACATTCGGAAGTGATGAAGACCACGCCGGAAGTGATGAAGACCATGCCGAAAGCGATGATGACCACGCCGGAAGTGATGATGACCATGTCGGAAATGATGAAGACCACGCCGTAGGAAGTGATGAAGACCATGCTTAGGAAGTGATGAAGACCACGTGGGAAGTGATGAAGAACATGCCGGAAATAAAAAAATTTACATCGTCGGAAGTGATGAAGACCATGCCGGAAGTGATGAATTCAATACCGGAACTAAATGCCAGCATGCTCGATATAAATCTATCAATGCCGGTAGTCAAGTGAAAAAAAAAATCAATTTTCTGGATACTTTTCATTATGTGCCGGCATAGACATTTTAGCAACATACTATGCCGGCATAGGTACCGGCATGCTCGAGAATTAACTGACTGTGCCGGTAGTGGACTGATTAAAACAAAAAAAAAAAGGTTTTGAAGATCAAAACCAGAAAATTTTGGACCCCCGGATAGTGGCAAACATTTATGAAAATTTCCAACAAATGCCGGCATGGTTTTTTCGGTTGAATACAATGCCGGCACCGAGCTATTTCAGCTGCAACAATGGTGGATTCAAAGAAAAAAAATAAAATTTTCAACCTCTTAGCAGCAATTCTCTCTTCACAATCATCCTCCACTTTCACAAAAAAAAATTCCCTCTCAATTTTTTTTTCCATCTTTCTACTCTCATCTCACTCACCCAAATACAAATACATACTAATCATTTAATAAATACTTAAGATTTTTACTAATTATTATTAAACACTAAACCTGATTAGTGAGGGGTAGATTAAGATTTAAAAAAAAAATACTTAGATAAGGGGTGACCCTGATTTGATATTTGGATCCAATTTTTGTCTTTTCCCTTTATCCCCCAATTAGTTTTGATATCCCCCAATTGCACGTTCTTTTTTTTCCTCCGGAATTCTTTATTTTTTCTCACTCCAGTTTTTTTTTTTTTTAGATTTGTGCCCGTGCTAAGCAGGGGCCACTTTTGGGCCCCACTATGGAGGGAGGTGTGAGGGGCGGTTTTTATTTTGTTTTTCTCCTCGGTACGCTAGAATTCTTATAAAAATTAATACCCAGTATAACGTAGTTGCCACGTAAATGTTATTTTTAAAAATAAGATTTAAACTTCTATGGATGAATCCATCTTAGAATGATAAAATTCAATTTCCAAGAACAAATTGGATTACCATGAAGAGTTGTAAACCATGTGCAAAACAATAAGTACGAATGTTATAAATATTCTCCATTTTATAACATTTTAATCTTTCTTAACCTGTATACGAGGATTCAAAAACAAATTAGTTAATATTTCAAAAATGTATGTAATTTCCTACAATTGGCTTATGATAACTATATATCTGTAAGGATAAATTTTTGATAAGGGCGGTTTTTTATGGGGACACGAGGGACAAGTGATATGTTGACACCTGTTTTTACAATTATTTGTTCTAGCAAATTCTGTTTCGAAAAATATCAAAGATAAAATATAACCGATTTACTCTAAAAATAAATTTCTTTTATATTTAAATTAATTATAATAATATATCCTACAATTATTACCATGGATACTGTGAATGACGACTTTATATTTTATTTATTACAATATCCCATATATATGGTGAGTGAGGATATCTTCTTCCGTATGTATTATTAGTAGTAAGGATGCAATTAATATTCCTTTATTTACAGATAAGAAAAGGGTGAATAATTAATGTCACATATTAGTGTAATCCCATATAAAATAATCATCTCCCACCTCTCATACCAAATATCCTGTGTATGCGTGTTTTTTTTAAGAATCAGAACAATAATGTTGAAATTCATCGCCTCAACCAAATGGCTACTCATTCTAGCGATCCTCATTTTTGTGATATTAATTTCACTAGAATTAGCCGATGGAAGAGTGATTTCAAATAAAGGGAACAAAGCAATAATCAAAACCATTAAGGTTAGTTTATATTCGTTTATATAATGACTTCATACGTTTCGTCATATTAATATATATTGATTGATTTTTATGATATAGGTTGACGAAGATGAGATAATCGATTGTTATGATATCTACCAACAACCTTCTCTTAATCATCCTTCCCTTCGTAATCATCTAATACAGGTCTAATAAATATCGTTCCTTATAAATATATATCATACACATAATAGTATGTTTTTATCTCAAACTCTAAAGAGAATATTTTTGTTTTTATTGGAATATATGAAACAGATGAGACCAAGTAGGAATGCGAAGAATATAAACTTAGATAATCTTGAGACATTTCAACTTAAGCAAACTTGGCATAAGTATGGAACATGT
Organism: Papaver armeniacum; assembly: GCA_023531295.1. Classification (NCBI taxonomy): domain Eukaryota; kingdom Viridiplantae; phylum Streptophyta; class Magnoliopsida; order Ranunculales; family Papaveraceae; genus Papaver; species Papaver armeniacum. The sequence goes on from JAJJWW010013244.1 coordinate 1,006,717, forward strand.
CCACAAGGAACAATTCCTATACGAAGGAATATAAAACGTTACCGTTCAGCATTTTCGCGCAAATATTGGCGTCCAAATTTTTCTCATTATAAGACGCCTAATACACTACAACCAAACAACTACACCGACGGCCATGAGGTATATTTATACGTTATAGTTTTTATGAAATTTTTTATTGATTTGTTTCGTTAGCATGTAGTGGTTGTAATAATTTTTGAAAACGTGTGTTGTAATAATTACAGTACGCGGTAATTAGGGTACACGGAAATTTTTTAGGAGCACAAGCAAAAATAAATCTTTGGAATCCGATAGTGGAAACACCATTTGAGATAAGTGTATCTCAAATATGGGTTTTAGCCGGCGTCTCTGAAGATTTAAATAGTATTGAAGCCGGATGGGAAGTAAGTTATGTTTTAACAATTCAAACTTTTTGTGCATACCATTAAATTTTGATTTATCTTTTTAATTAGGTGTATCAATCCAGATACGGTGATTACCAGACAAGATTCTTTATACTGTGGACTGTAAGTGTTATTGCTTACCAAACGGCTATTTGTTTTTGTTTTCCTTTCGAAATTAAACCATAATTACAATATGTCACACACCCTACACTCGGAAGAATATTAATCAGAAGTTCTCCCAATCAGAAAAAGATATGAATCATTTATGTTTGTGTCATTTAATTTTTATTATTTTTTTTAGACCGATGGCTACAAAAACAGTTGCGCCAACCTCGAATGTGAAGGTTTTGTACACACATCCTCGGATATTTCCCTTGGTTGCAATTTCACGGAAATGTCGACTTTTAAAGGAGACCAAAAAGATGCCACATTTAACATACACAAGGTAAGAAAGCAAAAATAATTGACGTTTCACTCCCATCATTTTGCCATTTTTTCTTCTAAAATTGACATTGAATATTTTTTGTAGGACCAAAGTAGTGGAAATTGGTGGGTACAAATACAAGGTATTCCCGTGGGATATTATCCAAATTCTTTATTCACCCAATTATCAAAGACATCAACAAAAATAGAGTTCGGTGGAGAAATCTTTAATGAGAGATCTAAAGGACGACATACTACCGCTCAAATGGGTAGTGGTCATTTTCCTTCGGAAGGAGGTTTTGGAATATCAAGCTTTTTTAATCATGTCCAAGTAATTGATGAAAATAGCCAAGCCAAAGACCCTGAAAGTGTTGAGTTGCACGTTTCAAATCCAAATTGCTATGATTTGAAAATTGATAACAAACATACAGAAGGATATGGTTTTTACTATGAAGGTCCTGGTTATAATGACAATTGTCAATAATAAAGGCATTAACAATGTCATATGCAAGCCTAAGTGGTTAGTTGTTAATAGTGGTCACCCCCTTAATAAATTTCTATCCCATATCATGTTAGATGTGTTTAATATTTGTGTTGGGCTAGTATTCGATCGAATGGATCGAGTCTGGTGAGTGAGTCGTAATTGAGACTGTTTATTCACTAAAATGCTAAGTTTATTTTTCCGTCAACACTTTTTTGGTCCCATTTTCTTTTTCATTTTCTCTCCATTTTAATTTTTTAAAAATTGATCAAACCTCGATCAATTTCGATGAAACTTCCACGAGATTCTTCGAATTGACCAACAACCTCATTACAATTTGACATCAATTTCTACTTTTCTGCAACGAATTCCACCGATTTTTATTTTTAGTTTCATTCCATCAAAATCAGTTTTTCTGTTTTCACAATTTCTAAAAATTCAGATAGAATTGATAATCAAACAATTCGAACACATAATTTGACCAGACACAATTAAACAAACAAATTCACTGTTCAAAGTTATTCAAAATAACCATTAGATCGATCATGATCAATAAATTTATAGCATTTCATCACAATTACTTTCGGGTTCCTTGTGATTGAAACTTCTAATTCATATTCGAAAAAAAAAGAAAGCAAATTGAATCCCATCAAATTCAGTCGAATCAAAAAAATAATGACAAATTTCGGTTAACTACAACGTTAAGAGTTCCTGATTCTCAATTTGATCATTTCATTTTAAATCTAATAATACCCAGGGGATTCTAACTAAAAAAGTAATTTTTTTTTGAAGAAACACTACACCATTTTAAGGGATTAGCAACAAAGATTAGCAACGGCACTAGTGCCGTTGCTAATTTTTCGCAACGACAAGTTTCTGTTGCGAATAACAACTGCTGTGTGCTCAAGCATGCGAAGTGTGCGTGTGGTCGGGAACACTTGGACTACTTTTTATGCCCAAGTCAACCTTCGGTCAAGTCTTCTTTTTTATTTTTCCACCGTTCAACCATATCTACCTATATCCTGCCTTATTCGACTTTTCCTTTTCATTTTTCTCCGCCACAGAACAGAACATCTCTCTTTTATCTTCTCTCCACGGAAGCTATGAAGAACTTCATCTATCTTTCATCACTTTTCCACAGATCTGAAGAACCACGGAAATCAACCAGGTTTTAAGTCTCCTTCATAATCTTTTCGTTTCAGTTTATAGGGTTTAGAGATTTTACGATTTTAGAGATTTTGATTTTTAGGGTTTCAGCTGTGAATTTTTTTTTTTTTTTTTTTCATTTTAGTTTATCGATTTCATTTGTGAATCTTTTACTTTCGATTTTTTTGATTTCAGTTTTATCGATTTTAGGGTTTCACGATTTTATTTTTTTTCGTCTTAGGGTTTTTAGGATTTGGTTTTGAAAAGTTTATATTTTTTTGATGTTTGATTATGTTATGTTTTGTGTGTGTATTTCAGTAATTTCCACTTTGTTCATGAGGCTGTGTCGATGCTACTTAATACACTGATTTTGTACTGTGGGGTATTTCCATGGCTTTGGACGGTGAGTTTGGGTTAATTGAAGGTTTTATTGATTTTGAGAAATTCTTTTTGTTGGTGTTTTTATTTGTGGATGTTGGTTAAGTGAGTTCTTTTTTGGTTTCAGAAATCGGGAGATTTTTTGATATCGTATGGGTTTAATGTGGAGAATGAGAATTCATAGCCATGTGTTTCTTGGAGCTGTTATGATATATTCACTGGTATGTGTAGACTTCAATTTGTGTGTGTAGGGATTGAGATATATTTGATTGAATAGTTATTTTTTTTAAACTTGATTTTAATAGCTTGTGCGTGAATTGTTTTGTACAGATAACTGACTTGCCATTCTTGTTGTACTCTACTTTTGTCATTGAGGCTCGCCATGGTTTCAACAAAGCATGTTTATTGTTTTTGGTTGTTGGTACAGTGTGTATCCGTATCTTGAAGTTTTGGTGCTCTTCTGGAAGAACTTGTTTTCAGCTTTTATATATTACTGTCATGTCCTTACCAAGGAGTCCGTTCATGGTTTTGTTTTTCGTCAATTGCAGCAAACGTTGGCTCTTTTCTTCAAGGATCAGTTGAAGAGCATTCTCCTTTCTGTGGTAATATATAGGGCCACCAATTGTTGCTGCAATATATACATAGTGCAGGTACGATGATAGCACCTTTTGTTGCTATAGTGTCATGTATCTGTGATGGATGAGTTGTTGATATAACCAGTGTTTTCTAATGTTGATCTGTTAGGTTGTATATTGGAGGACCATACTTGGCCATTTATTTGTGCTCATTTATATATGTTATGTCCCTTGGGATGATGACGGTGTTCCCAATCCTAGATGCTTTTAGACTGGTTTTAAACATTAGCAAGAATCACCACTGGAACTTGATTTTTTATGAGGAGCGAAATTAACTTTGTAAACCACATAGTGATAAGTTCAATTTACTCGATACATCTCTGTCCATACTGAATCCGAATTGTGTACATCTTTATAAAATTAAGCCTCATTTTGCTTAATTTAACCACTGACATATGTATGCTTTGGACAATAAATATGTATGCTATGTATCTCCAGCATTACATTTAACCACTGACCTATCATGGTTATTGCAGCTTATTTCCATCAGTATAACTGTTTGAACTCTCAGCCCGATGTTTTGAAGTCGTTATACTCTACGCTTCAGACAACAAGTCCATTGGAAGAATTAAGGTGGGTCATTTTTTTTTTTACCTATTTGCATCAATGGATCAATTCATTACTTACATACTTGAAAGAATATTTGATGGGGGTCAACATAAAATCTTGTAAAAATTCACATCTTGTTTGAAGATTTAGTTTATGCGATCGATCGGGAAGTTCTATCCATTATTATATAGGTATCATGATGGTGGTCATCTTTCTGATCAGCAAATGGCATTGCTGCAATATCAACGGGAAAACATTCATTATTTGAGTGAGGAGGTACGTATAAGTGAATTGGTTATATCCTTTATGTTGGACTTGGTTAAATCTTATAGGTGATACTCCATTTTAAATTACTATCAACCATTTTGATTGAGAACAGATTCTTCGCTTGCAAGAATGCTTGAGTAAATATGAACGCTCTGACGACAGAAGCACACCCTATGTATTATAAGCTGCTTTTCATGTTGCTTTAGCTTTTTCTCTTGGTCCTTTGAACCAATGTAACGCCGCGTGAATTTTCTTTGACCTTCCGCCCAAACTCAGCACATTTGGTTTAGAAGCGCTAGAATTCTGTAGTATGTGTGTACAGTCCTAGTATGTATGCATATAGTTATAGACTTATAGCACGCCCACCGCACGTTGTAAACCGGCATACCAATACCCTGATAAACATCCCCCAGTTTGTGACATGTTTGATGTCTCGAGTATTTTCATGGAAAATGTTTAGCATGTTGCTGAGTGGGTCTTGCTGGCAAAACCTAGTTATTTTGACCAATCACGCGCAAGCTAGGCGGCGGGAGGTCATATGTTACAAGCCATGAGACTTGCCGCAAGAAATAACGTGTAATGCTTTAAGGTTAAATAATTAAATTATTTGTGAAATCGATATTTATAAAACATAGTTCGTAATCGATGCGCATAAAGCATCGCTTTTAAGCAAGCAACTCAAATAATCGATACTCACAAAGCATCGTTGTATAAGGCCTGCCTAAAGTAGTCGCGGAGCTTAATGTCTTAAAAGGGGCATGATCGGCCATCTTCGGGAAGATACCAGGAGCTATTCGTGCACGCCAAAGGTGATCCGGTCGGTCCTTATGTGAGAGTGATGGCTGGTAGCCATTTTGGTATCCTATTGGTCGGCCCAAGTTATATTTAGACCGGTTAAATTGGATATCCAATTGAGTGGCTGAGATGATTTGCGGCAGTTGTTGGTTGTCATTGAATCCATTAAAAATTAACGTGACTAGCCACCTTTGGGAAAATTTTTGGGAGCCATGTAGGCAAGCCGCGGCTTGGCCGATCATTCCTCATGAAAGGGGGACGGATGGCAATCACGACGACATCTCATTGGTCCCCTAAAATTAAATCTAGGCCGGTTGATTTGGCTAGCGAAGTTAGAAGGACGAGATGATTTGCGGCAGTCACATACGCCTTTGGTAGCTATTCTTGGTGTAAATCCGGGTGAAAAAGATTGATTCTACCCTCTAAGGACAAATCATCTTATATGTGCATTACGAGTTTGTCATGATGCCTAGGAAACTTTTTATGAGAATTTATTATTGTTTTTGAGAAGGATTACTAGAGTTTGGAATAGCAATTATTGTGATTTCACATAGCTATTGCCAAACATTTTCATCTTCAATGTTTTAGAGTTATTTATTTAAATTCTAAGTTATTTAGAAGATGATTTTTGTAGTATTAGTCTTTATGGTTTTATATATTGAAATTGTTATGGGATATGTTGTTTACGTCCGTGAACCTTGACTGTCCCATACTTGTTCAAAAAGTTATCTCTATTACATGTCGGTATGAAAGTATTGATAAAAGATAGAATGAACTTTTGACAATACAAAAGTTAAGCCTTTTATGTCATTATGCAAATAGTGATGGAAGAAAGGATGAACTTTTGTTTACAAGAATTATGTCTATTATATGTCATTGTGCAAATAGTGATTGAAAATAGAATGAATTCTTGTTTATTCCGCAGTATTAATCTTCCCTGATCCACATCTTTGTGTATGTACTGTGTTTCTCCGTAAGTGTTCTTATGTCGATCATGACCAATTGAATTGATCATTTTTGGTGGTTGATTCAATTGAGATTTTTAGATACAAGTTCATGTTTTCATGTGATTTGGTTATATACAAAGAAATCCTTGTTTTCTTGTAAAAGCAAGGTCGCCTTTGTTGTTCTTTCGGGAATGACATTATATGGGGAAGAGTTCTTTTTGAACTTGAGCGTAATTGCCATATCTTTGTGGGGAGTGCGGCTATGGATTATTATATGGGTTATCTTGTATCTTTATAAACTCCTTGATGAATGCATTTATCTTCGGCTTTATGATTGCATCTAAATTTGTTGGTATGTTGTTCTCTTTTGGTCATGAAGAATCTCTATGGAAATTTCATGAGGATCCCGCAAGTTTTCGTACCTTTGCCAATTTTTATTGACAAAAAGGGGAGAATTAATGTGTAGTTTCATACTACAAATACATATGGTTTATGGATCATTATGTAAGGGGGACTGGTTTTCATATTGAGATGGTGTATTGACTAAGGGGGAGTGATACATATCACCATAGTATTATTGTCAAAGTTGTGATGCAATTGAACTTTGATGTTGTGTAATAATACTATGACACTGTATAACAATGATTGGGAGCACTTGTTTTCTCGTTGTTATCGCTACAGATCTTCAACAACTATGATGCTAAGTTGAACACGTTTAGAATCATGGATTACTTGGAAGTGGTGAAGATTTCGAGTCGTGCTAAAGATTCCAAGGAGATCAAGCATTTGGATGAGAAGCTACAAAGTTTTATTTATTTTGTAATCCATATGTATTGATAGTTTTGCCACTAAAATTGACAAAAGGGGAGATTGTTAGAGCATTGCTCGGTCGAACTTGCATGCGTTGTTATCTCAGGCATGTTTGTCAATGTTAGTGATCAAAATTATAAGTCTTGATTTCTAGCCTATTTAGATGTCTCGGACTAGGACATAGATTGTGTAGTTGAGCTTTAGCTTTCACGACGTTCATCATTTGAAGTCGATTAACTACTAAGGGGAGCTTGTGGAACTTCATCAACAAAAGGTATGTGGAGACTGAAACTCATCTATCACTTGGAAAGTCTATTTCTACTCTATCTCTTATATTGAGACATAAGTCGTGTTACGATACACATTTGAGATTTCGAGCTGAGTTTAACTCGCTTATATATTTCTCGGAATATGTGTTGGCAAGCTTTCACTTCAGCCAAGTTCATCTTACATTCGTGACGAAAGTCCGAATAAGATCATATAAAAATTGCTGAGTAACATCTTACATGGTTTGTGTGATACAATCATTTGGTGTAGTCTTGGAATGTTTCATTATGATAATTTCAATAACTTGAAAATTGCTTTGATGAAAAATAGTTTTCGAATAACAACTATATAACATCCTCTAAGAAAGTTTCAACGATTGAAATAAAGAGTTTAGAATCAAGTAACCATGTTTGGATATAAACATAGTGTGTTAATCACATTAGTGTGCAAGTCCAAAACCGAGAGCCTGAAGTATGCGTACCCGTACGCGTACTGGCGGTTGCTGATGTCTGGGCAAGTATGCGTACCCGTAAGCATACCGGTGGAGAGTTCACTTCCGGGAATTTATGCTGGAGTTTGAGAGCGTAAGAAGTATGCGCACCCGTACGCGTACTGACGTTACCCAAACTCGGTCCGGCTACTTAAGTATGCGTACCCATTTGCATACGTGAGTAGGTTACTTTCTAAAATCGGTTGTGTACATGAACATAAACATTTATATTATAAGGAATGCAATCTTTGCAAACCGTGACTATAATGTTCATGAATTGATTCGAGTGAATCAAACCGATTTTGTTTCGATTGTGTTCTTGTATACTTCTATGAGAATATAACAATTGAACGACTCTTTAAGTAGTTTCATTTGAGTCATTTGAACTAGTTATGGTTAAGATGAATATGGTTGATATGAGAGTTATCATATGGCTAACTTTGGTTAACTATTGTGAGTCAACATGGTGTACACGTTTAGGTACGGTTCATAAAACTAAATGAGGGTACATTTCATTTGTTTGTAACAAGCTAAGTTCGATCTAAAGGTTGAAAAATATTAGCTTGGTTGAATCAGGTTTTTCATCTAACAGTGAATAATGAATGCTTCGTTACCAAGGTAACTTAGATTGCAAACCCTGATTTGAAAACTATATAAAGGAGAACAATAGCAACTGGGAAACCTAATCCTCACACTTCTGTATGTTACTAGTTGCATAAGCTAGAGTCGATTCTCCTTTAACCTTAGGTTTTCCTAAACATCTTAGGTTAACGACTTGAAAGACTTCATTGGGATTGTGAAGCCAGACCCAAATATTTCTCTTGTAGTTGTGTGTTCTGATCTTGTCCGATTCTATCGTTTTAGTATTATCTTCTCTAAGATTTGCTCGACATTAATTTCTCCGCTAGGCAAGATAAAACGTGATCACAAACATCTTCGTCTCATCGTTTGTGATTCCACAATATCTAGTTTTGCCATCATATGATTTAGATTATTGTGAGGTGATTGATAATACTGTAGGATCAGAATATCGTAACAACAATACCTCGCGAGATCAATAAACGACGATATTGCGAAAGTGTCGCAAATGAGTAATATAAATGACGCAATGAATGACGGCAGCCAAAACACGAGAAAGATGTGAAGACCTAGCGAGATTTAGGATAGTTGCGAGATTATATAATTGAACACTTGCGATATTTCGCAAGTCATTCCCGAAAATAAAGGACAGCTTAGCTGTCATCCATTGTATACTATCCTATATAAGGAGTCGAGCAGATTTGTTGGGGGAGATCTTTTTCCGAGTGTTAGGCAAGTCATTAGGAGAGAGAAAGTTTGTAGTGATTGTAATTTCTTTAGCTCTTTTCCATTCTTGTAAACATTCAAGGAATTAATCAATAAAAATCATTATTGTTCATCTTCAAATGTCTTAGTTGTGTGGATTCTTGTGAGGGGTGTAGTGTAGGATTTCCTGCAACTACATATTGGCGCTAGAAACAGGGAGAGAGTAAGGATTGACATCGTTATTTGAAAGAATTTGGAGTAGTAGGGAAGGAATTTCATGTAATTTTCAACAGTTTACCAAAATTAAGAAATGGCTAGAAGAAGAAATGCATCAGAGCAACCAACAACTGTTAGAAGGAGTAGGAGACTTGTTGGAGAAGGGAGAAATGAAATGGGAGAATCCTCAAGAATGAACATGAGGAATAATGAGGAAAATCAAATTCAATCACCAATTCAACCAGTAGCAAATAGAACTGTGGATTATGATAGAGTAAGCGTGCATACTTGGAGATCAGACTCTGTGGACGAAAGGGGAGAAGAACAACAATTGGTAAACAATGGACAAGAGGAGAGAGACCGAGAAGGGATTGGAGAAATAATTCATGGAAATGAAGAGATCGCAGCATTAGAGGCATTGAGACAAACAATACATGAAGAGAGACGATTAGAGGCAGAGGAACGTGCAAACTTGACAAGACAGAATCATGAGCTGAGGATGGAAAACATCAGATTACAAAATAGAAGGTCGAGAAGCACTACAAGATCAAGTTCAAGATCAGTTAGAGAGGAAAGGAGGAGAATTTTATCTACAGAAAATGCTGATGAACAAAACCAAGAAGAAGCACAAAATCCATGCACAGAACATTGCGAGAGAAGAGAAATGATGGAAGATCGTTATATCCCACGTCCCGAGACTCTTCAAAATGAGCAGAATGGTGGAAATCAAGGGAATAGGCAGCGTCAGGGGCGGAATAATCCAGTTGATGAAGAAAATCAAGAAGAAGGAAGAAGAATATTGCATGAGAGAGAAGCACGGAGGAAGCAAAAAGAGATTGAAGATGAAATTGAAAGACACTATCTTTGAACAAGCACGTCTAGCTGCGAGAGGGAAAGATTAAGAACAGAAATGGAAAATCAAGAATTGGAAGAGGCAATTCGCCAGAATAATCATGATAATCGAGAAAGAAGGCGAGAACAAAATCGCAACAATGATAATATTAATGAAGAATATGAAAGAGCACAAAGGAGAGCTGATAGGCAACAAAGAAGAGAAAATGATAGATATAACGGTGTGCGAATTCGTGAAAGAAATGAAGGAGAAGATCGCAGAGAAAGACGAGAAGAGAATGATGAACAAGAAAGTCAAAGTATACATGAACGCAGGAGAAGAGAAGCGGAACTAAAAAGACCAATGGATTCAAATTCTGATGTAAATGAACAAATTTTGAGAGAATTGGCAGAAATGAGAGGAATGATGAACAGTAAAAGGGAAGGAGGAAATAGACAGTTGGATGAAGCCATAGAAGAAGCTGCGAAAACTCCGTTCACACAAGAGATACAATTAGGAGGAATTCCGCCGAAGTGCAACTTACCGACATTAACCAGCATTTTTGATGGAACAACTTGCGCGATACAGCATATCAAAGCTTATATGAGATGTATGTTACAATGGGAGAATCATGATGCTATATTGTGCAAATATTTTGCATCAAGTCTGACAGGAGAATACAATAACATCTTTCAATCACTTGCAGGCTATATTTTTAGGAGCATATATAAGTAATAATTCATCGCGACCAGGTATTGAAGATGTATTTGGGTTAAAACAAAGGGTTGGTGAAAGTTTGAAGCATCTAACTGTGAGATGGAAGACAATGTGTAGCGAAATGGCTGGCCGTGTGGAGGAGAGATATCTCATCTTATCATTCATTACTGCTATGTTCGCGACAAATCTGTTATATATTCAAATTTTTAGAGTCAAGAATACAATCACAATGACTGAGTTGCGAGAGCTTCAGGAGGAGTATATTGCTCTAGAGGAAAAGCAAAATGATATGGAATCATACCCTGTTGCGAATACAAGTTCAGGAGCTGCGAATGCAAGTTTGTTACCCAAATTGATAAACACTGTGGCGAGTACCTCGCAAGGTCAACAAGTAATGAGGATACCAGATGATGGTCAGCAAAAGTTGGTAGCCATGGGAAGTCGCGATCAGGAAGAATTTGAAAGAGAAAGAAATTTTTACAACCGTGGCGGAAATAATAAAATTCAAAGGCTTGATCAGACGCAAGAAATCTATGGAGGTCAGAGGCATAACTATCATAGAGGGCAGCGAGGTCATAGGGTAGTCTGGGAAGAAATCAAGATGCCACCACTAAACGCTAGCGTGGAGAATATATGGGAAGCTATAATCCTGATGGAAAACATACCTGCACCATGGAACATGGGGAATGAACCACCTCCAGGTGACAGAATTCATGAATTCTGTTCCTACCACCATTTTCATGGACACCAAACGAATGATTGCAGGAATATAAAAAGAATCATCCTCAGAATGATAGACCAAGGGAAACTAAATCATTTCTTAAAATGTGAAGAAAAGACTCAACCATTACCAACACCTCCAGAAATTCACAGAGTAAATACAACAAAAGGGAAAGAAACATTTGTAGTAGAAGTTGGAGCGAAGGCCAAAAACTTGTTCTGCAATTCTATCGTACATTCGTACAAGACAATCGAAGATTTTCATGATAGTGTTCTCAGTAGGGTTTTCGCAAGAGATGCTGACAATAGAGAAAATAATGAACATCGCGAAGACATCGCCACTAAAAGAATGGCAAACGCAGATTATTTCTTTTACCGCAGAAGAGGTACCTGAGGGTGGCGAGATGCATGACAGTCCATTAGTGGTAAGATTGGAAATTAACCCAAAACCTGTTGATGATGAAGATGATGGGGCAGAAAATTCATGGGAAATAAATAGAATCTTAATTGATACTGGAAGCTCGGTAAACATCCTTTTTTGCCACACTTACAAGACTATGGGAGGGAAAGATGAAGATCTGATACCTTCAACCTATAAGATTTATGGTTTTAATGGTACTGCCAATAAACTTAAAGGAGAAACTCGTATGCGAATACCACTGAAAGGATTATAAACTGAAATCTTGTTTTGCATAGTCGATGTGGAATCCCCCTATAATGCATTAATTGGGCGACCTTGGTTACATGAGATCTTGGGTGTAGCTTCAACTTACCACCAGTGCATCAAATTTCCTCATCCCAGTGGTGTTGGAGTTATAAAAGGAGATTGGGCTGAGGGACAAAAGTGCTATGAAGTTGATGTGGAGTCTTGCGAGGAAAGGGCTGCTCAAAAGAAGAATTGGAAGCGAAATATCAAAAAAGAACAAATAAGAGAAAGACTGATGGTGGACACAATAGAAGTAAGAGATGAAGATATATTGCGAAACCAATGCTTGAAAACAATTGGAAATTGCGACGGTCTCGCAAAAGGGAAGGAAATATTAGGGAATTTGAATGAAGAAACAGAGAGCCACAGGATTAAGAAGTGTAAGAAATAAATAATTGATTTTAGAGTTGTGTAAAAAAAAAAAATGTGACAAAAACATGTCAAAAGTACAAAGAATGTGATGATCGAAGAAGGAGTACGCGAAAGTCTCGCGATTCGTGAATATAACGAAAGTTTAGTTAAATAATTACAGTGAGATTACAGCAAGTGAAGCAATATTATGTGATAATTTCACAAAGAAGATGAGAATAAATAATCAAAAATCAATGAATGATTGTAAGAATTGATAGAAATGAAAGAATGAGTGAATGGGACGAACCTTTATGGCGTACACCCTAGTTCGCGAATGATATTTCGCAAGAGTCAAATGTAAGACCTAAAGTGCGTCATATAAGGGGGTATCTCTTGACATGGCTCGGGAAAAGGTTACACCGCCCCTGGAACCTGAGTCATGAAAATTTGGGGTCAATAAAGCCCATCCGGGGGAGATACCTTGGATTTCCAACTATATATATGAGGTTATACCCTGGTTGGACGACCGAGGGTCTCTTCCAAGGAGTCAGTGTATGACCAAGGCGCCGAGGTACACGGTTGAGCCAAGAGTGCCTGGGGCATTTGAAGTGTCTCGACCATTCTTGGAAAGTCTTGGCACATCTGCACTCGGCCCGAAGAAAACTCCACTTAGGGTGCGGTCTCGTAACCATAAGCCCTATAGGTAAAAGGGATAAGAGGCTGCGAAAACAACTGGTTGTTGTTAAGACCGGATGGGAGTAGCTAGTCTTGTATGGCCGATATACGCCTCCTTGAAGGGGCAACCAGGGAGATGATAAGGGCAGCACCCTCCATTAGGGAGCTGATAAGTGTCTTAAGACGCAAATGTCATGAGGCTCTATTTTTGTAAGAAAATTTAGGCTTGTCATATTTGTGCGATGATCCTGAAGAGGCAATAATACTAACGCGAGGGTAAGACGAGATCAATGGGTCTTTACATGAAAATGTAAAGACGTCCTGCGATTTCGTCGCAAAGACGGCAATGTCATGGGGCTTTACGTTCGCAAGAGCATTTAGGCCTGTCATATTGTCGCAAGAAAAATATCCTACACAGGCAAAAATACTAAAGAAATGATAAGACAAGATCAATGGGTCGTTACATGAAAGTGTAAAGACGTCCTGCGATTTTGTCGCAAGACGGCAATGTCATGGGACTTTATGTTCGTAAGAATATTTAGGCCTGTCACATTGACGCAAAAATGAGGGGTGGCAAAATAAGACCTTTAAATAGGAAGGCAAAATAAGACCACACAAGAGCAATGATAAGGCAAGATCAATGGGTCATTACATGAAAATGTAAAGACGTCCTGCGATCTTGTCGCAATAATGAATTTCAACATAAATGAAGATAAGACAACACAAGAAATTGAGTAAGCAAATAAGCTTGCGAAAATGGCTATATTTCTTCATTTATTTGTGAAGGGTTAGCAACAGCAATTGCGAAAATAAGACGTATTATTACTTAAAGATTATCGATATAATCTCTCATGTGAAAATAAATAACAGAGGCAAGTATGGGAATGATTAGAGTAAAAACTTGTTATTTATTTTCATATGATAGATTTACAATAAGTGATTACAAAAATGGAAGGCTAGAAGGATAAATGTACAAATATCACAAGAAGAGAAAAAGGAAAATGGAGCTATCTCTCAGTTCATTCTTCTTTTTCATCAGACTCTTTGTCAGACTCCTCTTCTTCGCTTGCATCACTATCAGAGACGTCTAAGGAAGGCATATTTTCAGGAACTTCATCAAGAATACAAGGATATGAAGAAAGAGGAATATTATGGTCATCGCAAACTGTTGTAATAGTTTGATTGCGAAAACGGACATCATCATTATTGAAATTCTCTACAGTAGTTTGTAGTTGCTTCTTCAGCTTAGAACATTTGTCATTGCGAAGAGAGAAGTCTTTTGCAAGTTGTGCCTTCTCAGATTCAAGTTCCTTGATTCTAGTTTGAAACCTCTTCTCAGATTCTGCGAACAAATGACAATGAGTCAGCAATTTAATATCAGTTTCACAAAAAAGAGGTGGTAAAGTAATGAAGAACAGTAAACAACCTTCTCTGTCAGAAATCATATCTTTAACCAAGGCAGTATGCTCAGCATGAAGGCTGACGTTAACACCTAAGTTATTTCTGGCATTATCTAGAAATTTCGCGGCCCAAGCGAATTTATCATCACTATTTATGACAAGAAGTGAACGAATTTGATTTTCTCGCTCATTAAGTACGGCATTTTAGCGAAGAGATTCATCTTGTTCAATTTGGACTTCAAGAAGAGTTTTTTGGAATTTCGCTAATGCCTGTGCACCTTGATTAGCAATGCGATCCTTGTCATCTATAAGGCTACTATTTTTCTTCCTTAGAATATTATTTTTCTCGTGGGAACTAAGATATAGACGTTTAAATCGGTTGGCTAAACCTAAACTAGATCTGTGCTCAATTTCTAAGAGATGAAATTTGGTTCGAAGTTCATTTAATGAGAGAGAGTTAATTTTGTTTGACGAACTACTTAAAGATTCGTTGAGATGAGCGAGAAGGGCATCATCATCCATAGGCTCAGGAAATGAATGGAGAAGGATGGCTTCGTCAAAAATATTATAAATGTCTGCGAAAATGATAAGTCAGGCAAAGAAAAATAAATGACAAAGTAGAAACGAAGAAAAGAGAAGAGTTTTCTACCATAAAGTTGCTGATTAGCACTTTGAAGGGTAGATATTTTATTCTTCTGGGTAGAAGACTCAGCTTCCAACTGTTGAATTCTTTCGCGAAGAGCGGCAGTCTCATTTTCATTCTTCTTGCGAGATGTCGCAACTTCAACTTCTAATCCTTTGTTCTTCTCCTTAAGTTGAAGGTTTTTCTTTTCAAGATTGTTGCGCCTTTTCTCGAGATCTGAGGCAACAACAAAGGAAGCTCTCCCATACTATAAAGGAAAGTAAAGAAATTGTTAAGATAAGGTTTATAATCGAAATTACAAAGAAATAAAGAAATATGAACATACCAAGGAACTGAGTGCATTTAAGAAACTGGGAGTCATTGTCCTGGAAACTCCACGAAAAGAATCATTATCCGCTAGCAGGGGGGCATCGCAAATATTTGCGAGAGCTTCGCAAGTAGCAGAAAAACGTTCATCTCCCATTCCTTGCATAGAATCAGAGAAAACACTAGACAGTTGCGCCATAGCAGATTCGACTGAATAATTCTCCTTCGCAAAAGAAGTGTCAACCTCATCATTATCTTCATCAGAGTTCTCACTGGTTTGGGAATTAGAGTGAGAAGAGGAATGGATTTTCCGTTTTTTATAAGATGGAGCAGTGATAGGTGTCTAAAACACCAAATTTAATATCTAGTATTTATGCTTTCTTCGCTATTTTTCGTGTGAATTATGTATCTTATGTTTGTTTTTGAGTTTCTTAGGTGTTTGAGGTTATCTTAACCAAAAGGGAGTGGAACTCGCTCAAATCCGGAATTTCTTTGTATCACCTTGAAGAGGACGAAAAGACGAAGACAAAGGCGAAAGAACGAGGTTATTCCGATCTCGTATGAGGAAGTTAGAAGCCTCTGAAGCAAGTTAAAGTTGTCGCAAGAGTGAGACAGCACAGAACTGTTAAAGACAGGCAGCACAATTACTCAGGGCAGCCGTAAGAACATGAAATGAACTGTCGGTCTCGGTAGACTGACAGTGGAATGATGATTGTTAAAGGAGATAACCCGATTCGTTAAGGGGCACCTTATCCTTTACAACTAAAGCTAGGTCGGGAAAACACAAGTCCAGTTTCTTTCACTAAACCATGAAGAACAAAAAAACTGCTGAGCCAAGTTCACCGCCTTCCATGCCTTAAGGTGACTGCCGATGGTTATGAGAGTTTTAGAAGCTGAGAAGAACAGGGAGGTTTCGTTTGAGTTTTGGGTTTTATTTCAGATAGAAATTAGCGGAGACACAAGGAGAACACACGATCACGCTGCACACAAGGAGATTTGAGATCTATAAGAATGGATGCAATTGAATGAGTGTTTTGGATTAATGAATAAATGGGTTTGCTTTGTATGGAATTGTCTTAACAGGGAAGGAGATGTGTAATAGGATCAACAACATTCACAATTGTTAAACACCAGCAGATGGCACAGCACTTGTTCGATAAAATGCCTGTGCAGCTGCAATTGATTTTGGGAAGGAATTGCAGGTGAGGCTGTTAGGGTTTAATGCACTGGAGCTGACTTGTGATGATTGAACTGTGGTGGCTTGGATCAGAGTTTGGTGGAGTTACAAATGGGTATGAACTGATGGAGGTGGCTGGAGTTGATGCAATGGTCGAAGTCATATGATAGCCTTGAACTAAAGTGCTGGTTTGTGCAGTAGTATTAAAACTGCAGGAAGTGTTGATGTTGGTATTGAGGTTGATGTGATCTTGTTGTCGGGATCAGTGCTGTGAAGAACAGATGGAGGTCAAGCCTGTGTTACGAGCAAATAGAATTGAGTTGTTGCTGCTAGTAATCAAGGTGAACGGGCGCAACGATTCAAGAAGCAACAGAGGGTATTAAAGTAATGCAAAGAAGGGTGCAATGAATTATGACCTGAGGCTTAGAATTGGAACTGTTGATTGTGGAATATAGGCAGGATCAATGAGCCGAGAAGCCGCAAGTCGAGATGAGCCTCGGACTGGAGCCAGAAGATTAATGGCAGGACAGGGGGTCTTTGGATTGTTGGATGGAGCTGCAACAAATGAACTGGTGCTGCGGTGAATGTGCTGCGGTGAAGGTATGATTCCGGGAATGTATGAATTGATTTGCAACTATATGGTGCGAGATGGAGCATTGGATGGTTCTGGTGGCTTTGAGGTGCCGTAAATGGAATGGATGTGGTGATCTGATAATGGAATTGAGACAGAGATATGGCCTGAGGCAGTGAGAAGTTATGGTGCAAATTCAGTTGAGACAAGGCGTTGGAGCTGAGCTAGGTAGATGAACTGAGAATGAGGCGAAGGTTGAGAGTTTGAGTCGCGTTGCAGACTCTTGTTGACGCATTGAAAATGGCTTGGATGGTTGTGTTTCAGCTGATTATGATGAACTATGCAGAGCTTGAGATGAAGTATATGATGATAGAACTGGTGCTCGTGATATTCATTGAATTGGGTTTGTGCTAGAGCCGGTATGTGCAGTTCAGGTGATGCTGTGTTGCAGATTTAAGCTGGTATCGATGATGTCTGAATCGCAGCTGAAGTTAAGTGGCAGCAGTGGAGTGTTGCAGAGATTTGCAGGTTCCTGGTAAATAAGAGAAGGTTGCAGCTCGGGTCTGGAGTTGAGTACCTGAGATAGAATGAGGCTGTGCGATTGCAGCTGCGATAAAGGGAATGAGTTGCAATTATAAAAGGAGGAAATGGGTCGGTGCAGTAGCTGTGGTGTTGGCCTAGCCTGAGGTTGATTGATGCAGAGATGAAGCTGGTCTGCTATGAACATTTATGTGCTGATTAGTTGAGCTGAATTGAGTTGAACTTGACCTGAGATTTGGCAACCAAAGCACCTGCGAAATTGTGCGAAAACGGAGCGAGAATGGTGAGCCGGTGAGCCTAGCTCGGGATGTCGGATTTCGGAGCTTAGAGTATGAATCTTAATATTTCAAGTGAATCATGAAGGGGGTATGAGTCGGATGCAAGAATTGATGGTCGGACATATGGGCTACGAGTCACGCTTTTAGGCGCGTTTTCGCAAGAAATGGGAATTGGCTAAAATGGTTTTTGTGAATGTGTGGACTGCAGAGAAGCAAAGCGGAGCTACTAGAAGTGTAGAATTGCCTGGTGATAGTACCTGATGGCAAAGGTGGCCTGAGATATTTTTCCGGTGACCATATTCCGGCGCCGGTGGCCGGATTCCGGTGATGACGTCATCAATTCCGGCGACGCTTTTGGACCCAAAAATTCCAGAGACTTATTTTCACACATGGGTTTGGTGGACTAATTGGAGACGGGTTTGGAGAAGACTTAACCTACTTTTGGGTATCCTTTTGGGAGAGGCATATAAATAGAACTTTTTCTCTAAACCTAGATATATCTCCATTAGGGAGACTTCTACTTTTGTTTTAGGGTTTCACATGATAGGTTCTTCTTTACTTTCTATGATGATTTCCAAAAACACAAGTAACTAAGTTTTTATTATTGGTTGAAGATGTAGTTGGATTTTGCAACCAAGTTATGATTTTTATGAATTAGTTTTCTCTCAATATTATCGTTTGATTTCTACGGGTTATAATAATTGCATGATTGACGTATTGCAATATGATTGAATGTTTGTTTAGTTAAGTCTAGAATTGATTGAACTCACATCCATATCTATAGCTATTTTAGGGTTTTCATCGAGCGATAATCTTGAATACGAGTAGCATGATATGATTCTAGGTTGTAGTGATACATCCTTGTAGTCATATGTAGAAATTGACCTTTGTTCGAATTGTTTGCGCAATGTATTTCAATTGCATTGATTAGCCTATTTCTGAAACTTAATGCTCCTAGGAATTGAACTTAATTAGCGCAAGGCGTTAGGTTATTCTTTAGGTAGAATTCACATACGCAGCTCTAATGTGTGTGTTGATGACTTAGGAAATTATGGAGTATTCTTGCAATAAGGTATTCTATGGCTTTTGATGATAGCGAGATTAAATACGAATTCTATTCATATATTCATAAACTTGTTTACAATTGAAGATGAAACCTTTATCCAATATTTTCACATCCTTGATTTGCGTACTTTATTTGCTTTTTGTTTATTTTTATTTACACAATCAGAAATTCTTAGGGTGTTTTATATAGGAAACCATAACAATTTGACAACCTAGACCTCTCTGTGGGATCGATCCTTTCTTGCCCTTGCTATATTTATATTTTGAGTAGTAAGAAAGTGTAATTTATTTTTGACGCTTACGACCGCGATCAAATTTTGGCGCCGCTGCCGGGGAGGCAGCGGTTGTTAATTGTTCTTGGTTTCTTATTTTTGTATTTATTTTTGTTTTATTTTTTTTCTTTTTTCTTGGTTCTTATTCGTGTTTTGAGAATCTCGTTTCAGGTACCAATTTCTATGGACGGAGCATATTGGAGCAATCAATACGGCTTTCAACCTCAACAACATGAAAACTATCACCCTTATGGGGAATACAATCAAAACCAATCCTTTGGTTATGGTCAATATTCCACGTACCCTTTTAGTTTTTCTCATACATTCCAACCTTCTCACGGTGGGTATGTAAGTGAGCAACCACAAGGAGGGGAGACTAGTTTTACTCCTACCAATTTTTCCTCTAGTTTGGTAGATGAAATGCAACAATTTATGGCCAGCATGGAGTCAGTTTGTGGACAACCAAGCATGGAACCAATTTCATCGACCGAATGTGCTCATAGTATGTTTGGCCCAATTTCTGATCTTAGTTATGATCATCCACCCATTCAAAGGGAATATAATTGGCCTAACCATACTGAAGTAAGTAATTCTACTTTTTCTTTGTCGAATGAGCTTTACCAACAAATGGAACACTATATTCGGAATTTGGATGGAACACTCCAAGAGCTTCAAAAAGGTGTTTCCACTTTAAGACAAGGCATTGAAGAATACAAGGAGGAAATGAATAGTTATGTTGAAAAAGGCGAACCTTCGGGGACTTTTGTTGATATTTGTGTAGTTAACTCAACTCTTGATCGTAATAATGATCATTCACCTATTCAAAAGGATGAGTTCGAAATTAGCAACACTAAATTCAGCGAACAAGATTATGTTGACTATGATAGTGACGGTGATTATGAAACATCGTTTGAACCAACTCATGGTGACAACCCCGAGGAGTGTATAATGGAGTCTTTTTGGGATCAAGATGAAGACGAAGAGGAATATGTCGACACTTGTGTAGATTACTCAAGCATTGATCTTAATAATGATCAAGAACCTATTCAAAAGGTAGAGCTTGAGGATGATGCAATGAGTGTTCTAAAGAAATTCCTTATGGACAATATTGCATCCGCAAAAGAGTATATGCCTTACAACAAGGAGGAATGTGTTGAGAATGAGACCGGTATGACCAATATTATGGAAGACCCAATTGAGCTTGTGCATGATTGTAATGATGATGTTTATGTCGAGACTATGGTTAAGGCAGAAACGGACGAAGAATGGTTGCAAGGTTTGATAGAGGACCATGATATACAAGAGGTGAATAATTCGCTTGAGTTTTTCAAGGATGAAGAGGATTCCGTAATACAAGAGATTGTGAAAGGTTTATCTAACCCTTTGCCTATTATTTCTTCTCCTTTACCTCTTATTGGTTTGAATGTATGTGCTTCAAAAATATTGTTGAATGATTTTATATCTCGATATCCGCCATTAGAGATACTTGATTCTCATACTATGCAGGTTATGGAACCAGACACCATGGAAGTACCCGACTTCTATATTCTTTATACACTTCCAAGTGTGGACAAGAATAAGTGTGGGGGGAAGCTTTTATCGGTTCATAGCTTCACTTTTGCTTTATTGTACTAATATTTGTGTGAAGCTAGTGTTTGAAAAACAGGTTCCATGGAAGGATCCTCAACTTTTCCGATTATTGGTGTATGGGGAATGAATCTTACAAGAAGCTAAGTCGGGCCGTCGACTTTAAAACAAGCGCTTAGTGGGAGGCAACCCACCGGTTTTGTATCTTTACCTTTATCTTTTTATTTTTATGCATTTACTTTTATCTTTATTTTCTTTGTTTTTGCATATCATTTGCGGAATTTCCCACCTTGAACTTTCTTTGGACGATTCAAATTTTACATTGAGGACAATGTAAAGTTTAAGTGTGGGGGAGCATTTATATGTTTTAGTTTGTTTTATACATATAAAAAAAAAAAAAAAAATCAGAAAAATAGAAAAAATTAGAAAAATTTGTGCTTTTTGAACTCCGAAATCTAGAACTTGTGCCTTTAGTATGACACCATTAGTGGATGGAACCATTTTGAATGCAGGAGTTGAGGAACCAATTAACTTAAAAGGGGACGAATATAGCTCAGAAATCACAAATTAACATGATAGTTGTTACCATATCTCGGAATATCACCATATCACATTCTATTTTTTTTTTTCCATATTTATCTATTGTTCTCTAAGTACTTTGGTGGGTCACTAAACATCGACGTGTTATTACTGCTAGGATGAAATAGAGTGGCTGAGTTACTAGAAATAAAAAAAAAAAAAAAAAAAAAAAAAAAAAAAAAAAAAAAAAAAAAAAAATTGAAAAAGAAAAGAAAAAAAAAAAGAGACCGACCAATTAGACCAAAACGGAATAAAAAGACACTTGGGAATAGCAGTATGTGTGAAACGTAGTCCCTGTCTCCGTCGCCTAAACAAGTGTGGAATGCAGGATCCAAGGCAACTATCATGTACTTGCTGACAAGAAGCATGCGCTTGGATCCAAAAGATCTAATCATGCCGTCTAAAAAAAAAAAAGAGAAATTGGATCCAGTTTGATCCAATCATATAAAAAAAAAAGAGAAGAAATTATTATTGTGTTGAATAAAGTCACTCTTGGTTCCCTTGTATATGCCAATTGATTTGATGTAGCATTCAGCACCAGTAGCTCAATCTAATAGGATTAGGTTCATCTTAGCAGTGACCTTCAGACAGATATGGGAAACATCGAACACTTGTGAACATTCGCCAACATCTACATTTATATCCATCTTCTTAATCTTTTCATTGTGATTGTGGTTTGTTAGTTTCCGAGTATTGTGGCTTGTTCGACTATCTAATTAGAGTTTATTTACTAATATATGAATTGAATTTGCAAGGTACCTCCTCCTGTAGTCATTTTGGATTCGTTCATTGATTTGTCACGAATAGACGGAGTTTGAAATATAGGTTTTGTAGGTATATCTCTAGTAAACCTTCATGAGACTATAACTCGTCCACTAGGGACACCTAGGGGTTTAAAGGCTTGTTATTTATGCTAAAAGTGACCGTAGCCTCGACGACACGGAGTTGTTGTATTTTTATTTTTATTTTGTTTGATTTGCTCGAGGACTAGCAAAGTCTAAGTGTGGGGGAATCTGATAGGTGTCTAAAACACCTAATTTAATATCTAGTATTTATGCTTTCTTTGCTATTTTTCGTGTGAATTATGTATCTTATGTTTGTTTTTGAGTTTCTTAGGTGTTTGAGGTTATCTTAACAAAAGGGAGTGGAACTCGCTCAAATCCGGAATTTCTTTGTATCACCTTGAAGAGGACGAAAAAGACGAAGACAAAGGCGAAAGAACGAGGTTATTCCGATCTCGTATGAGGAAGTTAGAAGCCTCGAAGCAAGTTAAAGTTGTCGCAAGAGTGAGACAAACCTGAAGCATTAAAGACAAAGCACAATTACTCAGGGCAGCCGTAAGAACATGAAATGAACTGTCGGTCTCGGTAGACTGACAGTGGAATGATGATTGTTAAAGGCAGATAGCCAGTTCGTTAAGGGGCACCTTATCCTTTATAACTAAAGCTAGGTCGGGAAAACACAAGTCCAGTTTCTTTCACTAAACCATGAAGAACAAAAACTGCTGAGCCAAGTTCACCGCCTTCCATGCCTTAAGGTGACTGCCGATGGTTATGAGAGTTTTAGAAGCTGAGAAGAACAGGGAGGTTTCGTTTGAGTTTTGGGTTTTATTTCAGATAGAAATTAGCGGAGACACAAGGAGAACACCTGATGCTGCTGCCACCGGGAGATTTGAGATCTATAAGAATGGATGCAATTGAATGAGTGTTTTGGATTAATGAATGAATGGGTTTGCTTTGTATGGAATTGTCTTAACAGGGAAGGAGATGTGTAATAGGATCAACAACAGTTCACAATTGTTAAACACCAGCAGATGGCACAGCACTTGTTCGATAAAATGCCTGTGCAGCTGCAATTGATTTTGGGAAGGAATTGCAGGTGAGGCTGTTAGGGTTTAATGCACTGGAGCTGACTTGTGATGATTGAACTGTGGTGGCTTGGATCAGAGTTTGGTGGAGTTACAAATGGGTATGAACTGATGGAGGTGGCTGGAGTTGATGCAATGGTCGAAGTCATATGATAGCCTTGAACTAAAGCTGGTTTGTGCAGAGTATTAAACTGCAGGAAGTGTTGATGTTGGTATTGAGGTTGATGTGATGTCTGCTTTGTCGGGGATGCAGTGCTGTGAAGAACAGATGGAGGTCAATCCGTGTTACGAGCAACTAGAATTGAGTTGTTGCTTTGCTAGTAATCAAGGTGAACTGGCGTAGCGATTCAAGAAGCAACAGAGGGTATTAAAGTAATGCAAAGAAGGGTGCATTGAATTATGGCACGAGGCTTAGAATTGGAAATGTTGATTGTGGAATATAGGCGGGATCAATGAGCCGAGAAGCCGCAAGTCGAGATGAGCCTCGCCCCGGAGCCGAGATTAATGGCAGGACCGGTGGTCTTTGGATTGTTGGATGGAGCTGCAACAAATGAACCGGTGCTGCAGTGAATGTGTGCGGTGAAGGTATGATTCCAGGGAATGTATGAATTGATTTGCAACTATATGGTGCAGATGGAGCATTGGATGGTTCTGGTGGCTCTGAGGTGCCGTAAATGGAATGGATGTGGTGATCTGATAATAGAATTTAGACAGAGATATGGCCTGAGGCAGTGAGAACTTATGGTGCAAATTCAGTTGAGACAAGGCGTTGGAGCTGAGCTAGGTAGATGAACTGAGAATGAACTGAAGGTTGAGAGTTTGAGTCGCAGCTGCAGACTACTGTTGACGCAGCGCGAAAATGGCTTGGATGGTTGTGTTTCAGCTGATTATGATGAACTATGCAGAGCTTGAGATGAAGTATATGATGATAGAACTGGTGCTCGTGATATTCATTGAATTGGGTTTGTGCTAGAGCCGGTATGTGCGGTTCGGGTGATCTTTGTGTTGTAGATTTAAGTCGGGTATCGATCTTTCTCGAATCGCATTTGAAGTTAAGTGGCAGCAGTGGAGTGTTGCGAGAGATTTGCGGGTTCTGGTAAATAAGAGAAGGTTGCAGCTCAGGTCTGGAGTTGAGTACCTGAGATAGAATGAGGCTGTGCGATTGCAGCTGCGATAAAGGGAATGAGTTGCAATTATAAAAGGAGAAAATGGGTCGGTGCAGAAGTAGTGTTTGTGGTGTTGGCCTAGCCTCGAGGTTGATTGATGCAGAGATGAAGCTGGTCTCTGCTATGAACATTTATGTCTTGATTAGTTGAGCTGAATTGAGTTGAACTTGACCCGAGATTTGGCAACCAAAGCACCGCAAATTGTGCGAAACGGAGCGAGAATGGTGAGCCGGTGAGCCTAGCTCGGGATGTCGGATTTCGGAGCTTAGAGTATGAATCTTAATATTTCAGTGAATCATGAAGGGGTATGAGTCGGATGCAAGAATTGATGGCCGGACATATGGGCTACGAGTCACGCTTTTAGGCGCGTTTTCGCAAGAAATGGGAATTGGCTAAAATGGTTTTTGTGAATGTGTGGACTGCAGAGAAGTAAAGCGGAGCTACTAGAAGTGTAGAATTGCCTGGTGATAGTACCTGATGGCAAAGGTGGCCTGAGATATTTTTCCGGTGACCATATTCCGGCGTCGGTGGCTAGGTATTCCTTTTCCTTCCTTCGCTTTGGATTCCGGTGATGACGTCATCAATTCCGGCGACGCTTTGGACCCAAAAATTCCAGAGACTTATTTTCACACATGGGTTTGGTGGACTAATTGGAGACGGGTTTGGAGAAGACTTAACCTACTTTTGGGTATCCTTTTGGGAGAGGCATATAAATAGAACTTTTCTCTAAACCTAGATATATCTCCATTAGGGAGACTTCTACTTTTGTTTTAGGGTTTCACATGATAGGTTCTTCTTTACTTTCTATAATGATTTCCAAAAACACAAGTAACTAAGTTTTTATTATTGGTTGAAGATGTAGTTGGATTTTGCAACCAAGTTATGATTTTTATGAATTAGTTTTCTCTCAATATTATCGTTTGATTTCTACGGGTTATAATAATTGCATGATTAACGTATTGCAATATGATTGAATGTTTGTTTAGTTAAGTCTAGAATTGATTGAACTCACATCCATATCTATAGCTATTTTAGGGTTTTCATCGAGCGATAATCTTGAATACGAGTAGCATGATATGATTCTAGGTTGTAGTGATACATCCTTGTAGTCATATGTAGAAATTGACCTTTGTTCGAATTGTTTGCGCAATGTATTTCAATTGCATTGATTAGCCTATTTCTGAAACTTAATGCTCCTAGGAATTGAACTTAATTAGCGCAAGGCGTTAGGTTATTCTTTAGGTAGAATTCACATACGCAGCTCTAATGTGTGTGTTGATGACTTAGGAAATTATGGAGTATTCTTGCAATAAGGTATTCTATGGCTTTTGATGATAGCGAGATTAAATACGAATTCTATTCATATATTCATAAACTTGTTTACAATTGAAGATGAAACCTTTATCCAATATTTTCACATCCTTGATTTGCGTACTTTATTTGCTTTTTGTTTATTTTTATTTACACAATCAGAAATTCTTCCGGGTGTTTTATATAGGAAACCATAACAATTTGACAACCTAGACCTCTCTGTGGGATCGATCCTTTCTTGCCCTTGCTATATTTATATTTTGAGTAGTAAGAAAGTGTAATTTATTTTTGACGCTTACGACCGCGATCTAGCAGAAGAGTTATCCTTGCGAAGAGTGATTTTATTCTTGCCTTTAGTCTTCGCAGCTTCAAAAATATCATTCTATTCAACGCCAACCTTCGCACACGAATGAAGATAAGAAACAGAGGCAACAATAATGTTAAAAATAATAAGGAAAAATATTTCTTACTTCATCCGTGATTGAACGAAGTATCGCCAGAGTACTCGCCTTTGGATTTCTTTTGTAGCTCCTTCTCAATTTGGTGATCTGAAAAATTCGCGAGATTAGATATAAGAGGAAATGAAGATTGTAAAATAAGTAAAAGTTAGGAAGTATACCTCTTTTGCTTTCTCGGGCCAATTAAATACCCAAGGGTGATAATTTGCGAGATTCTTAGGGAGTATATTGGAACCTGAAATGTAAGGTCCGTTCAAAAATAGTGGAAAGACACACCACTTCTCATCTTTAGAGTAGCGAGGAACATTGTTCTTGCCAGAGTGCCAATCAATATCTAACATGAGTATCTTATCGTCGGGAACGTTCTCTTTTCTTTTCAATCGAGCACCCCAGTGAGATTTATCATTTTTCATATTTATCACTTCATAATTTTCAAAAAAGTTTTCTACTGAGTACTTTTCAGCGACTATCTCTATGTAGGATCAGAATATCGCGACAACAACTCTACGCGAAGACAATGGATAACAACATTGCGAGTGAGTCGCAGAGGGTTAAGTATGAATGACGCACTGGATGACGGTAGGAAGATATGAAATCTGGCGAAAGATAAGAAGCGTCGCGTGTACGAATGTTTGTACGTCTGCGACACTTCGCAAGACATTTCCGAAAATAAAGGATAGCTTAGCTGTCATTCACTATGTACTACCCTATATAAAGGGATGAGTGGATCTGTCGTAGGAGAGGTCTTTTTGGATTGGATAACAAGTCATTAGGAGAGAGAAAGAGAGAGAAATTTTGTAAGTTCTTAAGTGTAATTCCATTTTCCTGTGTAAAGATTCAAGAAAATTATTAATAAACATTCATAATTGTTCATCTATTATCTTTTGAATGGATTAGTTTAACAAAATATAGTGATGGGTGTATTGTGGGATTTCCTGCAACTACATATTGGCGCTAGAAACAGGGACCTGAAGAAAGAAAGAAGGCAATAAGAATCATTTAAATCAAGAAAATGAAAGAAAAAGACAATGTTAAATTAGATGAGGCAAAGGAGAAAGATATGGAGTACAGTTCGGGCACAAAGATAATGATTGATGAGTTTCATGAAAATATCAAAGGAAGAATACACAAGCGGGATTTTGAAGGAAAGAAAATCACAGATAGAGAGGTAACAAGTGCCTTTAGAAGAATGGGAAAAGCAAAGGATAACATTCACAGCTTCAGAAATATCCAAAGAAAATTTGAATCACACATCTCCACTGGTAATCACCATAAACGCGTGCAAAGGAGAAGAATTAATAAAGGCAACGCAAACATGGACAGTAAATAGAACTTTAATCGATACGGGAAGTTTGGTGAATATTATGTTTTATCATGCTTACGAGAAGATGGGATATAAAGATAAAGAAATGATTTCCACGGCCTACAATATCCATGGTTTTGGTAAATCCGTAACAAAGGTTAAAGGAGAAGTAAAAATAAGAATTCTGTTGGGAGACATCGAGACACGAGTAACCTTGTGTGTAGTGGATATGGAATCGCCATACAACATATTGCTAGGGAGACCATGGGTACATGCAATAAAAGCAGTAGCATCAACATTTCATCAATGTATCAAATTTCCCCACCAATCTGGAATCGGCGAGATTAGAGGAGATGTGGATAAAGGAAAAACATGTTATCAAATTGAAATAAAATATCATGAAGAGCAAGTAAAGAAGCGAAAGTATCGCAGAAAACTGGCGAAATGCTGGAGCAACGTACCAAAGAATGGTAGAAGAAGTGTTCGCGGAATGGATACATAAAACACTGGAAGTATACGTAGATGATATGCTCGTAAAAAGTAAGAAAGCAGAAAACCATGTACAAGATCTGAAAGAAATTTTTGAACAGATGAGGCGATTCAACATCAAAGTAAATCCCGAAAAATGTACCTTCGGAGTGGCGTCGGGAAAATTTTTGGGTTATATAGTGTCAAAGGAAGGAATACAAGTCGACCCGGAGAAAGTGAAAGCAGTTCGCGATATGCCAACACCTGCGACAATAAAGGATGTTCAGAAACTGAATGGGTTATTAGCATCACGAGGAAGATTCATTTCGCGATCATCGATAAGTGCAAGCATTTTTTCAAACATCTTGAAAAAGGGATCGAAATTTAAATGGATGAGACGAATGTGAAAAGGCTTTACGAGGAATTAAAGAACATCTAATGGAAGTATCCATTATGCAAAAATCGAGAACCAGGAGAGGAATTGTTGGTATATCTTGCGACAACTTCGCATGCGTTAAGCGCAATATTGCTGCGAATAGACATTTGGAGTAGAAAAACCGATTTACTATATCAAGTAAAACTTTTAATGCCGAGAAAGGAATTATTCAAAGATTGAAAAACTAATCCTGGCGTTAGTCTATGCAACATTTAAGCTTCGCATATATTTTCAAGCACATCTTGTCGTGGTGGTAACAAAAGTACCAATCGAATCAGTAATGAAAAATTCAAAAAGATCGGGAAGAGTAGAAAGGTGGAATGCCCAAATAAGTCATTATAAACTCCAATATGAAATCTTATCTTCAACCAAGTCACAGGTAGTCGCAGATTTTTTGGCAGAATTTCCTTTGGAGGAAGATGAAGCAGTGGATGAAATGATGGATGTAGAAGAAGAGCATGGAGACCCAAATGATTTGTTAACTGAACCAGATAGGTGGGAAATATTGGTAGACGGATCATCAAATGGAGAAGGTAATGGAGTGGGAATTGTTGTGATTTCGCCAGAAGGCAATAAATTAGCTTTCTCTTTTAGATTGGAGTTTGAATCCACTAATAATGAAACGGAGTATGAAGCCATAATACATGCTTTGCGATTCGCAATAGAAATGAAGCTAGAAAATGTGAGGATTACCAGTGATTCGCAATTAGCAATTCGCCAGATAACAGAGAAATACGCTACAAATGAGCCATCTTTGCAAAAGTATAGAAAGCTTGTCGAGGAATTGTCAGCACAGATACCAAAAATGAGATGGAGGCATATATCAAGGAGAAATAACAGACTCGCAGACGCTTTTGCCTTTATATCAAGCATGATGACAGACCCCATTGCGAGGAATATCAAAATACAAACACTTTTGGCACCATCAATTAATAAAGAAGAAGGGCAAGAAGCGGATGCAATGTTAGTAGAAGACATACCACAATGTCGCGATAAAGATTGGAGAACAGAACTTCACGCTTACTTGATGAAAGGGGGAGACACCAAGAAATAGATTAGAAGCACACAAATTAAAAAGCCGTGCAACGAATTATGAATTAAGAGATGGTGTGCTTTATCGGCGATCTTTTGATGGACCTTCACTTCGATGCTTAACAAGGGAAGAGGGAGAAATCATATTGAAGATGTTGCATAGCGGAGATCTTTGGAAATCATAGCGGTGGAAGATCTTTAGCGTATAAAGCAAAAATGCAAGGATATTACTGGCCGTATATGCATGAGGACGCGAGAGCAATGTCAAGACACTGCGAAGAATGTCAAAGACATGGGAAGAAAATACATGCACCTGGGGCACCATTAAATTCTTCTAAGAGTGTGTGGCCTTTTGGAATGTGGGGTTTAGATATCGTGGGACCTTTTTTACCAGGAACAGGGCAGAGAAGATACTTAATTGTCGCAACGGATTATTTCACAAAATGGGCAGAAGTAAAAGCGGTACAACACATTCGCGACAAAGATATTTTTACTTTCATATTTGAGAATATTATATGCAGATTTGGGATCCCCGCACAGTTGGTATCTGATAATGGGAAACAATTTGAAGGGCAAAACATAGAGTTGTTACTTAATGCATTTCAAATAAAATGTGGGAAATCGACTCCACTATATCCGCAAGCTAACGGTCAGGCGGAGGCAACAAATAAAACAATTGCGGATATATTGAAGAAGAAGTTAGAAGGACACAATAGAGGATGGTGCGAACAAGTACCCAGTGCAGTATGGGCATACAATACAACAAGAAGAGAAGCTACTGGAATGTCACCTTTTTGCTTAACATATGGAGTTGAAGCTGTGCTCCCAACAGAAGTCATGATCCCAACAACTAAAAAAGAAGTTTGGGAGAAAAATCTTAGTGCAGGAAACATTCTAATCAAGTTGGACGAATTAGAAGAGAAAAGGGAGAAGGCGTTACGACACATGGAGAATTATCAACGAAGATTGGCCAGAGAATATAACAAGCGTGTGAAGATACGTGAATTTCAACAGGGGGGACTGGTATTGCGAGAGACACCAATATATCAGCGAGAAAATGGAGGCAAGCTGGCGAGAAAATGGGATGGACCTTATATTATCAAAGAAGTAGTTGGTACATGGGCTTATAGATTGATGGATCCTGAAGGTAAAGACATGGGACAAAGATTGGGCAGGCCGTGGAACAGATTATATCTAAAGAAATATTACCCATAAAAATGGGTCAGATGAAGTACTCTAATGCAAGATATCTGAGAAAATCAATAAAATTCAAACCAAAATATCGGCGAATGTCTCGCAAAGCGAGAATGACAAGAAATAACGAATGAATGAATGAATAAACATGATCGAATGAATGGGACGAACCTTTATGGCGTACACCCTAGTTCGCGAATTATACTTCGTGAAGAGGCAAATGTAAGACCTAAAGTGCGTCATATAAGGGGAATCTCTTAACATGGCTCAGGAAAAAGGTTACACCGCCCCTGGAACCTGGGTCATGCAGATTTGGGGCCCATGAAAGCCTATCAGAAGGAGATACCTTGGATTCCCAACTATATATGTAGGTTATACCCTAGTTGGGCGACCGAGGGTCTCTTTCAAGGAGTCAGCGT
Source organism: Papaver armeniacum (assembly GCA_023531295.1). Taxonomy (NCBI): domain Eukaryota; kingdom Viridiplantae; phylum Streptophyta; class Magnoliopsida; order Ranunculales; family Papaveraceae; genus Papaver; species Papaver armeniacum. Next base: position 1,037,879 of record JAJJWW010013244.1, read on the forward strand.
ATGATCAAGGCGCCGAGGTACCCGGTTGAGTCAAGAGTGCGGGGAGCATGGAACTTCCTTACCACTCTTGACAAGTCTTGGCGCACGCCGCACTCGGCCGAAGAAAACTCCACTTAGGGTGCAGCCTTGTAACCATAAACTCTATAGGTATAAGGGATAAGAGGCTGCGAAAACAAGCTGGTTGTTGTTAAGACCGGATGGGAGGAGCTAGACTTGTATGGCCGATGTACGCCTCCTTGAAGGGGCAGCGGGGAGATGATAAGGCGGCACCCTCCATTAGGGGGAGCTGATAAGTGCCAAAGACGCAAATGTCACGAGGCTTTGTTTTCGCAAGAAAACTTAGGCTTGTCATATTTGTGCAATGATCCTGCAGAGGCAATAATACTAACGCGAGGGTAAGACGAGATCAATGGGTCCTTACATGCAAGTGTAAAGACGTCCTGCGATTTCGTCGCAAGACGACAATGTCATGGGGCTTTACTTTCGCAAGAAAATTTAGGCTGTCATATTGTCGCAAGCAAAATATCCTGCAGAGGCAAAAATACTTGAAAAATGATAAGACAAGGTCAATGGGTTTTTACATGCAAGTGTAAAGACGTCCTGCGACCTTATCGCAATAAAGGGTGGCAGAGTGAGACCTTTAATTAGGAAGGTCAAACTTAGAAGACCATCAAAAATGATAAGGCAAGGTCAATGGGTCAGTACATGAAAATGTAAAGGCGGCCTGCGATCTTGTCGCAATGAGAAGAAATAAAGTGAAATTCCTAATTGGGATGATTTTACTTAACAAAAGATTCAGTAAGCGAACACGCTCGCGAGGTTATGTTCAAACATCTTAAACAAGAGAAAAAGGAGAAAATAAGGGGATTACTCGATCAACGACTTAATCCTTACAAAGAAAGTTTAATTCTCTACATCAATATTATCAACTACAGAGGATGGTTGAGATCTTTCATTGCCTTTATCGGCTTCACCTTCACCGGTCGGTGGATTTTCATCGAAAATGTTTTCAAGCACCTTCATTTTCGCCGGTGGTGGATTTTCATCGAAATTTTTTGATCGGATCTTTGTTGATAACTTCAATATTAGCGATATCTTCGCCGCTTTCATAGTCATAATCACTTTGTCGGGAGAATCGGGGACTTCATCATCACTTACTTCCAAAGGATCAACATGAATAGGATCAAGGGACTTAGACAATAAAATCTCATTCACAAGGACTTGACTTTGAGGGGAATTGTGAAGCAACGCCTTTTGACGATTCTTACTATCTATGTCTTTGATAAGACATATAATCAAATCTTCGTTCGCACGGTCGCGAGAACGAGCAAGAGAGGCGGCGAGTAACCCATTTTCTTTGCGAATCCTAGAGTAATCGATCCGAGAGTGGAGATAGTAGAGCGAAGTTTCTTCTCAGAATCTGCATAACAAGTGCACAAGATTAAAGATAATTAAAGATTTTTAGAATAATTAATGGATTAAGATAGTCAAATAATATGACTACCTTCCTTACGAGAAGTAAGATCTTGAATTAAAGCTGCAAAATTATTCCCCAAACAGTCCATGGCATCATCAAATGTATCTCCAACTAGGCCTTTCAATCGAGCTCGCAAGCTTTTTTTTCATTCGAAACAAGTATAGAATTCTCGGTCATAAGAGTACAGTTGGATTTTTCTAATTTGGAACATTGATCCTTGAATTGGTTTGCTTTTAGACTCAAGGTTATTCTACCCTGAATAAGTTTATCTCTCTCGCGATAATTTCTCCAAGTTGCTTTTTCAAGGAATGAATAGTTTGTTCTTGTTCTTCACGTAATTTTCGACAAGCATCATATTCTTGCGAATAGGTCGCGACCTTGTTTAGCGAGAGATCGCTTTTCTGAGAAAGGGTCCCATTCTCATCTGATAAAGTTCCCAACTCCAAATTAGCCTTAGTCAAAGAGTAAGAAAGGCGAGATAAGTCTTTACTTAATGAGTCTTGCTGCTGAATTAAATCAAAGTTTTCTTTAGACAAATTATCTATTTGATCAACAGCATATGTATGAAGATTATTTAAGATGTTATATTGCTCCATCCAAGCATCTCTTTCGACTCGAACCTCTTCAACAGTTGATTCCAACTGATATATCTCCATTATTCGTTTCTGGTTTAGAGCTTAAAGGGCGAACAAAAGTTTAAGTTGTAAAAAAAAAAAAAAAAAAAAAAAGCTTAAGGGGAAGAACTATACCTTTTAACTCTTCATTCTTCTTGCGAAGATTATCACGATCTAGTGAGAGGTTGTGAAATTTTTGATTTTCAAGATGGAGATTATTGCATTTAGCTTGATCATAGCTTGAAGATCATTTTTGCACATTAATTTCTTGAACCAAGGATGCTTGCGAGATCCTATCAGGACCAATATGTTTACTTAAAATCTCGCAGACATCGAGACTTGGAGGATCGACGAAGTCTTTTTGGCATCATTCACAAGGTCCGAGAGAACTTTGAAAGCCACGTCTATTCCTTCCAAATTTTTCTGCGGTAAGAGGGATTTGCTCGGGTAAAGAAGGAAGAGACGAATCATTCTTCGCCAAAGGAACATCATGAGAAGGGGAGATTTCAGGAAAGGTAGTGATTGGAGGAATGACTGGGACATTGATGGTAGGAGAAGGGATAAGTTCATTTGTAGTAGGATTATTATGGGGAACCTGATCTATAAGGAGTTGAGGCATAGGAATATTGTCATTTGTGACAAGATTGTCTAGCGATGATTTCGTGACGGGGAGGAGAAGAAGGTGTAAATGAGGGAAAAGGAACATCGGGAGTAACGAGGTTTAGAGTGGCGAGATCTTTTGGGAGTTTGGTCAATAGTTTTGTCATCCTGCGAATGATAAATTAAGTAAGAAACAGAGGCAAAGATATTGCTATTAAAAGGTAAATGCTCCTTAAAATACCTTATCACTCGCAGGCTTTCTTTTAGAAACGGTATGTTTAGCTTGCGAAGAGGACTTGGGTAGCAAGGTGGATTCTTGTTGAGAAGTTGGTTTTATTGTGAATCCAGAGAAAGAAGGGGTTCTTCACGGTGAACTTGGTCTTTGGGTTTGTTCTTCTTTGAAACAAAAATGGCGAGAAAAAGATTAAAAGGAATAAGATAATCTCAAAAAGGGAAGTTAATCACAAAATCAATCAATCATAGAATCAATCGAATCTAGCAAGATAAACAAACCTGGATGCCATGGAAGTGATAGCAAATAAGAAAAAGCAGAAGATGATGAAGACGATGGTGAAGAAGAATAACAGAAGAACGATTACGGAGACGATAAAAGAGATGAAATAGAAGGAAAGAAATGTTCTTCACAAAAGACTCACCTATAAATAGGCAAGAAAGTGTTATGACCGGATAACATTAAATGTACCGGTAAAAATAATGGTTTTAAACACGTGTAAACGGTCACTCCTAGATTCATGGAGTTATGCTGAAGAAGATTTTTAGTGGAAAATGAATGGTTGCGACAAAGAATTCGGATATCGCACAACATAAGGAAACATAAACAGAGGCGAGAAGATGTAATATTCGGGTATTGCCTCACATATTTTCTTATCATATGAGACTCAATTATTTTCCTAACTCGCGAGGAGAGATCGCAAAATCCATTATTCTTCATAACCCTTGAGGCAAGAAATGATATTTCATACATACTTCTAAAAACTTCGGAACTTCGCCAAAGAATAGAGGCAAGTACGTACTTTTCAAGTCCAGTATTCTTTTACTCGTTCCTTCATCAATAAAAATCAGAGACTACAACAACAACGAATTTTTTCTTAAAGATCGCTCTCCAAGCAATATTCAAGAAAAAAGAGGCAAGATGTAGGATCAGAATATCGCGACAACAACTCTACGCGAAGACAATGGATAACAACATTGCGAGTGAGTCGCAGAGGGTTAAGTATGAATGACGCATTGGATGACGGTAGGAAGATATGAAATCTGGCGAAAGATAAGAAGCGTCGCGTGTACGAATGTTTGTACGTCTGCGACACTTCGCAAGACATTTCCGAAAATAAAGGATAGCTTAGCTGTCATTCACTATGTACTACCCTATATAAAGGGATGAGTGGATCTGTCGTAGGAGAGGTCTTTTTGGATTGGATAACAAGTTATTAGGAGAGAGAAAGAGAGAGAAATTTTGTAAGTTCTTAAGTGTAATTCCATTTTCCTGTGTAAAGATTCAAGAAAATTATTAATAAACATTCATAATTGTTCATCTATTATCTTTTGAATGGATTAGTTTAACAAAATATAGTGAGGGGTGTATTGTGGGATTTCCTGCAACTACACTCTAAGTTTGCGAATTTAGGATCTCTAACGTTATCAGGATATAGAGATCCTTTACCGGCGCCACGATTGGCGAATTCAAGCATTAAACGGATGCAATCACCACTTAATTGATAAATAGCTCGCGAGAATTTCTCATGAGCAAGGATTTCATAGAACAAGGGCAGTTCGGGATTGTAGAGAGGAATGGGAAGACCTGCGAGGAGTTGACCTGGCGAGATTATGATTTTTTGATCATCACAATGATGATCAGTAAACAACTTTGCAGAAAGAATAGATGAAGATTCTTGATTGGGAATAGTAGACAAGGTGAAACCTTTCTCTTGTAAATTCTTTTGAGTCTCACCCAAAAGGGTTTCATATCTACGACCAGGTGGAGCCATTCTCAGAGTATGGGAATGATTAGAAAGTTAAAGATCAAAAGAAAGAAGAAAAGAAAGATTTACAGTAGCAGGAACGTGAATGGCGGAGGAGAAGAATTGAAGAGGATTTGCAGAGAGAAAGTAAAAAAGAAGAAGAGGAAGGTGAGAAAACTATATATAGAGAAAAATTCTCGAGAAGATAAATGCATTTAATGCGAGAAGAGACGTGAATGGTCAAGAAAAGATGGTTGAAAGAGACGTGTCAAGAAAAGAGCGGAAGAAGAAACATGTGTAATAAATTCTGTGTGAAAGTACGGGATCATAACAGAAAAAGATGAACCGTTGAGGCATTTCAAAAATACTAATTCTCATGACTCTCTTCTTCGCAGAGAAGACATGAGAAGAGGCAAGATGTAGGATCAGAATATCGCAACAACAATACCTCGCGAGATCAATAAACGACGATATTGCAAAAGTGTCGCAAATGAGTAATATAAATGACGCAATGAATGACGGCATCCAAAACACGAGAAAGATGTGAAGACCTAGAGAGATTTAGGATAGTTGCGAGATAATATAATTGAACACTTGCGATATTTCGCAAGTCATTCCCGAAAATAAAGGACAACTTAGCTGTCATCCATTGTATACTATCCTATATAAGGAGTCGAGCAGGACTGTTGGGGGGGAGATATTTTTCCGAGTGTTAGGCAAGTCATTAGGAGAGAGAAAGTTTGTAGTGATTGTAATTTCTTTAGCTCTTTTCCATTCTTGTAAACATTCAAGGAATTAATCAATAAAAATCATTATTGTTCATCTTCAAATGTCTTAGTTGTGTGGATTCTTGTGAGGGGTGTAGTGTAGGATTTCCTGCAACTACAAATACTGAGCTGTTCTTCGGGAATATAAATATGGTTTACCAATTGGTTCCTGTTCACATTGATTTATCAAAACATGGAACAAAAACTCTTGGGTATTTATGTGGGAGACAGATTTATTCAATCCTATAGACTTTTCTGTGTGAGACATATTTGTTTATCAAGTCTTTGACTTTGGGTCGTAGCAACTCTTAGTTGTGGGAGAGATCATCTAAGGGAATCAAGTGCGTAGTATCCTGCTAGGATCAGAGACGTAAGGAGCGTAACTGTACCTTGAATCAGTGTGATATTAATTAGGGTTCAAATACAGTCTAGTCCGAAGTTTATTGTTAGTAGGCTAGTATCTGTAGCGGATTAATACAGTGTGGTATTCAATTTGGACTAGGTCCCGGGTTTTTTCTGCATTTGCGGTTTCCTTGTTAAAAAAATTCTGGTGTCTGTGTTATTTCTTTTCCGTATTATATTTTGTTATATAATTGAAATATCACAGGTTGTGCGTTGTATCGATCAATTAGGAAATCCAACCTTTGGTTGTTGATTGAGATTGATTGATCCTTGAACATTGGTCTTTGGTACCGTTCAAGTTTACTCATCTTATATTCAATCGGGCTCGCAGATTTCTATTTGCTTATTGCGGATTGAATTAAGAGTTAGAGATATAAACTCTTTGATATACTTTCTCTAAATTGAGTCTGACTATCTAGTTGATTCTCTAGAAAGTATATTGGAGTAAGTCCTCTCAGATTGCCAAAAGAATTGTTGGGTGTGGTTGTTAGACCCCCCGCATTTTCAATTGGTATCAGAGCAGGCAAACACGTTTTAGACCTCATAAGTCTGTGTTTGTAGCAATCTGATTATGGAAGATAATATCTCAGATAACGCATCACCTTTTCAGAAATATTATGATTTGATTCAAAGCCTTGTTTTTTCTGAGAAGTCTCTCACACCTTCTCAATTGTCTGAAACTGTGTACAACCTGGAAGCACGCCTAGATGAGCAGTTGGACGATCTTTCAGGTGAAAGTGATTCTGATGAGGAACAAGGTGTTGATGAGGAAGTCTCACAATATATCAAGCTTTTTGACCAACTCATGAAGAAGAAAGGGTCAACATCTTGCTTGACTGAGTTTCTGACTCCTCTCTGTCTAGAAAACCGGAAAATAAAAAAACTCTTTAAGGGATATGATTGTGGTTACAGTTTGTTACAATCTATTCTTAAAGATCATGAGGAAGATATACATTCAAAGGAATCAGAATGTGAAAATCTTCGTCGAAATCTCTTTGTATTGAAAGAAAGACTTGCAGAAACCAAAGCAAAGTGTGACTCTCAACAAAATTGTTTCAATGACAGAGAAAGCGCTTATCTCGTCCGAGAAAAACGCCTTGAGGCTGATTTAACTGCTGTTCTTGATAAAATCAAGATGTTAGAGGAGGACGTGAAAAAAGTTCAATACTAGTTCGAACAAATTAACCACTATGCTAGGAGCAAGTAAAAATCATCGTGATACACGGGATTGGTCTATAAGGGAATAGATGCTCCAAGTATTAGCAAAGAGGTAAAATTTGTCAAGGCTAGTGATTCTTCTGAAAAAAAGGTTTCTACTGATGGCTGATAGGTGTAGAATACATCCTATTTATTATCTATAGTTTATGCTTTCTTTGTTATTTTTCTTGTAAATTATGTATTTTATGTTTGTTTTTGAGTTATTAGGTATTCTGGAGTCGCACGGAGGAAAAGAAGAAGAAATCACCCAATTTGAGCAAAAAGGGAGAACTTGCCATTTCATGGGCGAACACTATTTGGAGCCCAGTTAAGGTGAAGGGGCAACCCTATTTGAAAGAGTACTAAATACAGATCAGCTGAGGATAAGGGGCTGGAAACTTTGGCTAGCACTTATCAGAACTGACCACCTATTATAGGCACCCAATCTGGGGTGGATGTTGTCCTAAACTAGGGGTGTACGAATCTTAAGCACCACCCTACTATACCTAACCTACATCTCGAGATTCTCCCATTCACTCCAATTCCCCTGAAATTGAGAAACGAAGAAAAGCAGCGCAGCTGCTGCTGTTATAACCAAGAGACAAATCGAGAAATTGAGAGATTCTTAGTGGCGGAGTAGAAGATGGTGGTGTTCTGAGAGATGATATGGAAGAATCAATGAAACTCGGTGAGAGGAGATCAAGAACTGAATCGAGAGAGAAGAGTAATTGAATCTGAGATTAGAAATTGGGGTTTTGATGTAATTGAAGCTAATGGATGTATGGGTTCGAGTGAAGAAGAAGATGCCGCTGTCTATCTCAGAGATGAGAGTATTGTGTTGTTCGGATCAGGGAAGAAGGTGGATTAATTGATAGCTCTAATGGCTGTTGTGGAATCGAAGAAGGATTTGCGGCTCTGGGATTTGATTTTGAATGTTGCAGTAGCAGGAATTACTGTAGGATCATAATATCGCCACAACAACAATTCGCGAAGACAGCGGATAACAACATCGCGAGACAGTCGCAGAGGGTTAAATATAAATGACGCATTGGATGACGATAGGAGGATATGAAATCTGGCGAAAGTTAAGAAGCGTCGCGAGTACGAATGTTTGTACGCCTGCGACACTTCGCAAGACAATTCCGAAAATAAAGGATAGCTTAGCTGTCATTCACTATGTACTACCCTATATAAAGGGATGAGTGGATCTGTCGTGGGAGAGGTCTTTTTGGATTGGAGAGCAAGTCATTAGGAGAGAGAAAGAGAGAGAATTTTTGTAAGTTCTTAAGTGTAATTCCATTTTCCTGTGTAAAGATTCAAGAAAGTTATTAATAAACATTCATAATTGTTCATCTATTATCTTTTGAATGGATTAGTTTAACAAAGTATAGTGAGGGGTGTATTGTGGGATTTCCTGCAACTACATATTGGCGCTAGAAACAGGCTTTGAACAGACATTAAAAGAAGAGAATTAACAAGAAAGAAATTTGAGATAATTTTCAAAGAATTTACCAAAAGAGAAATGGCTAGAAGAAGAAATGTACTTGAACAACCGGTGAGAAGAAGTGGAAGACTTGCTGGAGAAAGGAGAAATGAAAGAGGAGAATCGTCAAGGATGAATATGAGGAATGATGAAGAGAATCATGTCCAAGCTTTAATTCCACCGGTAGCAAATGAAACTGTGGATTACGATAGAGTAAGTGTGCACACTTGGAGGACGGATTCTGAGGAAGAAAGGGAAGAAGAGCAACAATTGGTAAACAATGGACAAGGAGAAGAAGATCAAAGAATGAATGGAGAAATGAATCCAGGAAATGAAGAACTCACAGCATTGGAAACATTGAGACAAACGATACATGAAGAGAGGCGACTAGAAGCAGAGGAACGAGCAAACTTGACAAGACAGAATCATGAATTAAGAATGGAAAATATAAGATTGCAAAATAGAAGATCGAGAAGCACTGCGAGATCGAGTTCAAGATCGACTAGGGAAGAAAGAAGGAGAGCCTTACCAACAGAAATTACAGAGGTAGAAAACCAACGGGAAGCACAAAATCTCAGCTCAGAACATCATGAAAGAAGAGAGGACTTGAGAAGATCGTTATATTCCCCATCCCGAGAATTTCCAAGATGAGCGAGAATGAAGAAAATCGGGGAACTAGGCGATTTCGGGGGCCAAATGATCCAGCCCATTTGAAGGAAGAGCAATCTTGCATGGAAGAGAAGCATTGAGAAGGCAAAAAGACATCGTGGACGACATTGAGAAACATTATCTTTGAACAAGCACGCTTAGCCCCGAGAGAGAGAGAGTAAGAGCGAAGTGGAAAACCAAGAATTGGAAGAAGCAATCCGGCAAAATAATCACGATAACCGAGAGAGGAGGCGAGCACAAGATCGTGTCAATAGAAATACCAATGGAGAATACGACAGGATGCAGAGGAGAGTTGATAGAGAACCCAGAAGAGAGAACAATAGATATAATGGTGTGCGAATTGATGAAAGAGACGAAGGAGAAAGTCGCAGAGAAAGGAGAGAAGAAAATAGTGGACAAGAAGGTCAAAACAGGCATGAACAGGAGGAGGCGAGAGGCGAGCTAAAAAGACCAGCAGAATCAAATCCTGAGGAAAATGAGCAAATCTTGAAAGAACTAGCAGAAATGAGAGAATTGTTAAACAGTAGGAAGGAAGGAGGAAGAAGACAGTTGGATGAAGCCATCGCAGAAGCTGCGAAGACTCCTTTCACAATAGAAGTACAAATGGGAGGAATACCACCTAAATGCAATCTGCCTGCATTAACCAACATTTTCGATGGAACAACACATGCGATACAACACATCAAGGCTTATATGAGATGTATGTTACGGTGGGAGAATCATGATGCCATATTGTGCAAATACTTCGCATCAAGCTTAATTGGAGAAGCTTTGAAATGGTTTGAAGGATTACGAGAAACACAATCTCGTCATTCAACCATTTACAAACTATTTTCTTGGGAGCATATATAAGTAACAATTCCACGCGACCAGGAATTGAAGATGTATTCGGATTGAAACAAAGAGTTGGCGAGAGTTTAAGACATTTGACAATGAGATGGAGGACAATGTGCGGTGAAATGGCCGGAAGGGTAGAGGAAAGATATCTCATTTTATCATTTGTAAATGCTCTTTCGCAACAAGTTTGTTATACATTCAAATATTCAGAATTAAAAATACGATTACGATGGCTGAGCTGCGAGAACTCCAAGAAGAATACATTGCTTTGGAAGAAAGACAAAATGAAATGGAATCATACCCGGTTGCGAATACAAGTTGAACGCTGCGAATGCAAGTTTATTACCAAAATTTTTAAATTCGGTGGCGACCACTTCGCAAGGGCAACCGGAAAACGAGAGTTGACGATGGACAATGAGAAAATAGTGGCAATGGGAAGCCGAGATCGGGAGGAGTTTGATAGAGAAAGGAACTACTACAACCGCGGCAACAATAATAAAATTCAGAGATTAGATCATATGCAAGAAACTTATGGAGGACAAAGGCAGAATAACCATGGAAGGCCAAGAAATCGCAGAGTGGTATGGGAAGAGATCAGAATGCCACCACTAAATGCTAGTGTTGAGAAAATTTGGGAAGCTATACTTGTAATGGAGGACGTACCACCACCATGGAATGCAGGGAGTGAACCACAACCAAGTGACGAAGTCATGAATATTGTTCTTACCATCGCTTTCATGGACATCTCACAAATGATTGCAGAAACATAAAGAGAATCATTCTCAGAATGATTGATCAGGGGAAGTTGACTCATTTTCTAAAGGATGAAGACAAAGGAAAGCAAGTACTAACAACATCACCATCAGAAGTGCAAAGAACAGTTTCAAAGAAGGGAAAAGAAGCATTCGTAATAGAAGTGGGAACAAAGGCCAAAAATCTATTTTGCAACTCTATAGTTCATTCATATCGTACAATTGAAGATTTTCACGATAATGTGCTTAGTAGAGTATATGCAAGAGATTTTCATAACAAAGAAGTGATGAACCTGGCGAGAAAGTCGCAATTGAAAGATTGGCAACTAAAAATTATTTCTTTCTCTGCTGACGAGATACCCAAAGGAAGAGAAGCACATGATAGCCCGTTGGTGGTGCGACTAGACATTAATCCAAGACAGTTGATGGAGAAGATGACGAAGCGAGAAAATTGTTGGGCAATCAATAGAATCCTAATCGACACTTTGGTAGTTCGGTGAATATTCATTTTACCATACTTATAAGACCATGGGTGGAGAGGATGAAAATTTGATTCCTTCAACGTACAAAATCTACGGTTTTAACGGCACAGCGAACAAACCTAAAGGAGAGGTTCACATGAGGATACCTTTACAAGGATTATCAGCTGACATTTTATTTTGCGTGGTTGACGTGGAATCTCCTTATAACGCATTAATCGGGCGACCATGGCTGCACGAAATCTTGGGAGTAGCATCAACATACCATCAATGCATAAAATTTCCCCATCCAAATGGTATTGGAATTATAAAGGGAGATTGGAAGGAAGGTCAAAAATGTTATGAGGTTGACGTAGAGAGCTGTGAAGAGAGAAATGCTAAAAGGAAAGATTGGAAACAGAATATCAAAGATGAACGAGAGAAAAGAGAAGGCTGATGGTGGATACTATAGAAATAAGAAATGAAGAAGCATCGCGAAGTGCCGCAAGAATAGGCGAATGTTACGATGCTGCAAAGATAATTGGTTGTAGTTCATCGCGAAGTGCCGTAGAAACATCGCGAAGTGCCGCAGATGAATGCATGGAAGTAGGCGAACGCTACGATGGAAAGGAGTCCTTCAAGGATTGGGATAACACTAAGGCAAAGAGTACAATGAACAAAAGGCATAAAAAGTAAGCTGAATGATCTGCGATAAGTAATCGACAAAGATATATCAAAGGCAAGACTAAGAAGAAATGATATGTGAGAATTTCGACAAAGAGAATGTACAAGAATCCGAGGCAAAAATGAATGAACAACATTGTGCGATGTCTTTGCAAATTAAATATCAGTCAGCAATTAAATATGAATGATTGAATGATTTAACAACAATGAATGAATAAATGAATGGGACGAACCTTTATGGCGTACACCCTAGTTCGCGAATTACATTTCGTAAGAGGCAAATGTAAGACCTAAAGTGCGTCATATAAGGGGTATATCTTAACATGGCTCGGGAAAAGGTTACACCGCCCTGGAACTGGGTCATGCAGATTTGGGGCCCATGAAAGCCTATCCGGAGGAGGTACCTTGGATTCCCAACTATATATGTAGGTTATACTGGTTGGGCGACCGAGGGTCTCTTTCAAGGAGTCGGCGTATGATCAAGGCGCCGAGGTACCCGGTTGAGTCAAGAGTGCGGGAGCATGGAACTTCCTTACCACTCTTGACAAGTCTTGGCGCGCCTGCCGCACTCGGCCGAAGAAAACTCCACTTAGGGTGCAGCCTTGTAACCATAAACTCTATAGGTATAAGGGATAAGAGGCTGCGAAAACAAGCTGGTTGTTGTTAAGACCGGATGGGAGGAGCTAGCCTTGTATGGCCGATGTACGCCTCCTTGAAGGGGCAACCGGGGAGGTGATAAGGCGGCACCCTCCATTAGGGGGAGCGATAAGGGCCAAAGACGCAAATGTCACGAGGCTTTGTTTCCGCAAGGAAACTTAGGCTTGTCATATTTGTGCAATGATCTGCGAGAGGCAATAATACTAACGCGAGGGTAAGACGAGATCAATGGGTCCTTACATGCAAGTGTAAAGACGTCCTGCGATTTCGTCGCAAGACGACAATGCCATGGGGCTTTACTTTCGCAAGAAAATTTAGGCTGTCATATTGTCGCAAGCCAAATATCTGCGAGAGGCAAAAATACTTGAATAATGATAAGACAAGGTCAATGGGTTTTTACATGCAAGTGTAAAGACGTCCTGCGATCTCGTCGCAATAAAGGGTGGCAGAGTAAGACCTTTACTTAGGAAGGTCAAGCTTAGAAGTCCACCAAAAATGATAAGGCGAGATCAAAAAATCTCTTCTTTAATGAAAAGTTCTTGCGATTTCATCACAATTATAAATTTAAACATCATTCCTGATCAGAAGAAGAAAGTGCGAATCTCAGAAATTTCATTCTTTCATCTGAAGATGCATAACAGAGGCAAATATGGGGATGGAAAAGATGAAATATTGTTATCCATCTTCCAATGAAAGAGTTATACATTAATAATGTTAGCCAGTTATATTACAAGGAAAAAACTGCCAAGAAAGGGGAATGAAGATGGAATTTATGGACAACAAACCCAAGAAGTTTACAAAAAGACACGAAATGCACGAGATATTACACGCAGCGAAAGAAACAAAAAGAATTATCTCTTTGGCGATTCTTCTCCTCTATCTGATCCTTCAATTCTATTATTCTCGCCGCCAGAATTTTCTTCTTCGCTGGCTTCACTATCAGAAATGTCTGAGACAGGCAAATTCTCAGGAACTTCTTCGGAAAGCCAAGGATATGAAGAAAGAGGGATTTTATGATCTTTACAAACATACTCCATGGCTTCATTGCGAAAACGAACGGCATCATTATTAAAATTCGCCACTTTGTAGTTTGAAATTGATTCTTCAACTTGGAATATTTATTCTCGCGAAGGTTGAGGTTCTTGGCGTAGTGTGCTTTCTCAGATTCAAGTTCTTCAATCCTTGCTTGAAATCTTTTTTCGGACTCTGCAAGTAGACAACGATAAGTTAACAACTCAACAACAATATTACAGAGGTAAGAAACAGTAAGGTATAATAAGTAACCTTCTCTGTCAGATATTATATCTTTAACCAAGGAAGTATGCTCGGTATGAAGACTAACATCAACACCTAAATTATTCCTGGCATTATCTAAGATTTTTGCGGCCCAAGCGAATTCATCATCATTATTTATAATAAGAAGCGAACGAATTTGGTTTTCTCGCTCAGTAAGTAAGGAATTCGACGAAGCAATTCATCTCGCTCCATTTGCACTTCAAGAAGGGACTTTTGAAATGTTGCTAATGCACAGGCACCATTATTAGCAATGCGATCTTTGTCATCTATATGGTCACTAATTTTCTTCCTTAAAATTTTGGTTTCCTCATGAGATTCGAGATACATTTGTTTAAACTGGTTGGTTGTACTTAAACTAGATCTGTGCTCAATTTCTAAGAGGCGGTACTTGGTTTGGAGTTCACTTAATGAAAGAGTATTAATTGCTCGACGAACTACTTAAAGAGTTGTTGAGATGAGCGAGAAGAGTATCATTATCCATAGGCTCAGGAAATGAATGGAGAAGAATAGCTTCTTCGGAGAGGTTATATACATCTGCGAAAGTGATAAGTCAGGTAGCAACAGGAAATTGATAAAATAAAATAATAAGAGGGAAAAAAGTTAGAATACCATAAAGTTGCTGATTAGCATTCTGGAGAGTGGTAACTTTGTCTTTAAGGCGAGAAAACTCGGTCTCCAATTGTTGGATCTTTTCGCGATATCTCATGAGACTCAACTTCTAATTCTTTGATCCTTGTGCAAGATTGGGTATTCTTCTTCAATTGAATGTTATACCTCCTCTCAAGATCGAGGCAACCACAAAAGAAGTTTTTCCAGCTGCGCAAAGAAAGATAAAAAGGCTATTAAGATATAAATTAAAAAATGAAGTTGGAAGGGAAACATAAGATCGAACATACCAACGAATTAAGTGCATTTAAGAAGCTAGGGGATACAGATCTAGAAACTCCTTTGAAAGAGTCATTGCCATCCAGTAGTGTAGCATTGCATACGGTGGCGAGGCTCTCGCATATAGAAGTCAGGTGAGTATCTCCAATTCCTTGAAGAGAATCCGAGAAGATGCTGAACAATTGATCCATAGGAGAATTGGCTGATTGAGCTTCATTTTGGAAAGTTGAATCCAAAACATTATCATTATCATCTTCATCGGAAGACTCAGAACTTGAGCTAAGATGAGAGGAAGGCTGAACTTTTCGCTTCTTAGATAATGGAGCAGAAGACTTATCCTTGCGTGCATTGGCTTTAGTTTTGCCTTTAACTTTCGCAGCTATCGCTTCCTCAGCGTCAACCTTCGCATACAAATGAAGATAAGAAATAGAGGAAACAATATTGTTAAATAACACACAAAGGATATTTCTTACTTCATTCGTAAGCGATCGAAGTATTGCCAAGGTGCTTGCCAGTGGATTTGCCTTGTAACTTTTCCTCAGTTTGACAATCTGGAAAATTTATAAACTCAATGAGTACAAGAGGAAAGAGGGATTGCAAAAACAAGATGTGGGGACATACCTCTTCCGCCTTTTTGGGCCACTTAAATTCCCAAGGATGATAGCCTGCGAGATTTGCATGGAGTACATGCGAACCTGCTATGTAAGGTCCACTTAAGAGCAAAGGAACAACCCACCACCTCTCATCTTTAGAGTGGCGAGGAGTAGTGTTCTTACCCGAATGCCAGTCGATATCTTGCATGAGCAACTTATCCTCAGGGATATTATCTCTTCTCTTCAACCGAGCGCCCCAGCGGGATTTCTTATTTCTCATGCCTATTACTTCATAATTTTCAAAAAAGTTTTCTACAGTATATTTTTCAGGGATTATTTCTAAATTTACATATTCGGGATCTCGCTTTGTTAGGATATAGAGATCCTTTGCACCACGACCCGGCAAACTCGAGCATTAGGCGGATACAATCGCCGCATAGTTGATAGACAGCTCGCGAGAAGTTCGGATGGGAAAGGATTTCATAAAAGAGTGGCATCTCAGGATCATATAAAGGAATGGGAAGCCCTGCGAGAAGTTGACCTAGCGAAACAATAATATTGCGATCATCACATTGATGATCAGAAAAAAGATTGACAGTGAGTATAGATGAACATCTTTGATTAGGAATGGTAGAAAGGGTGAAACCTTTATCTTGCAACTTTTTCTGAATCTCAATAAAGCGGGGTTTATACATACGACTAAGTGAAGCCATTATCAATATGGGGATGGATAAAGAATCGAAGATTAAGATATGATAAAAAGGACTGAAGATTTGCAGTAATAGAAGCGCAACTTGCGGAAGAAGAAGATAAAAGAAAAATTGCAGAGAGAAGACGAAAGAGGAGAAAAGAAAGATGTGAAAAATATATATAGAGAGAAACATCCTCGGGGGAAACGAGAGCATTTAATGAGAGAAGGGACGTGAATGGTCAGGAATAAACGATTGAAAGAAACGTGTCAGGAATAGAATGGAGGAGTAGACATCTGTAATAAAGTCCGTGTGGAAAGATGAAACTGAAATAAGTACAAATAAACAGTTGCGGCGGTTCAAAATATTGATTCTCATGACATTCTCTCCTTCGCAGAGAAGACATGAGAAGAGGCAAGATGTAGGATCATAATATCGCCACAACAACAATTCGCGAAGACAGCGGATAACAACATCGCGAGACAGTCGCAGAGGGTTAAATATAAATGACGCATTGGATGACGATAGGAGGATATGAAATCTGGCGAAAGTTAAGAAGCGTCGCGAGTACGAATGTTTGTACGCCTGCGACACTTCGCAAGACATTTCCGAAAATAAAGGATAGCTTAGATGTCATTCACTATGTACTACCCTATATAAAGGGATGAGTGGATCTGTCGTGGGAGAGGTCTTTTTGGATTGGAGAGCAAGTCATTAGGAGAGAGAGAGAGAGAGAGAATTTTTGTAAGTTCTTAAGTGTAATTCCATTTTCCTGTGTAAAGATTCAAGAAAGTTATTAATAAACATTCATAATTGTTCATCTATTATCTTTTGAATGGATTAGTTTAACAAAGTATAGTGAGGGGTGTATTGTGGGATTTCCTGCAACTACAATTACACAGGGAGGATTCTCATGGGTTGGTTTTTGTTTGAACTGCAAAACAAGAGTTTGTGATATGGTACTGTTGAATTGGTTTGTAATAAAAATGGGACTGAGCTGCTGCCGATTCAGGGTTTGGATGCTCTTTGATTTTGTAATAATGGAAACAAGGAAGGCATGATAAGTGCTGATGCTATTGATACTGCAGTGAAGAACTAAATAGATGTATGATAGGAATGAATGTATGTCTGAAAACATTGCAGGGAAGTGAAAAAAAGAAAGGCCGGAATTTGGCCTGGGAATGTCCTGTAAACAGTCGAGACTCGGCCGATTTTCCACTTGGGCGAGTCAACTCAGTACCGGTGACCGATCCAACTCGTGAGTAAGACCAGTAAGACAGATTCAGATCAGTTGATTTAGAAGCTGACTCTCCTTTCTGATTTGACCCAGAAAACTAACAGAAGACCGTTGGACCAACTGTTAACTTTAACGTCCTGTAACGGAATATTCCCTTGCCAGCGACATAATATCAGGTGATCGGCTGAGAGCCTTCTGGCCGGATCCCGGTCCCAATAATTTTCCGGCGATTAAAAGTACAGATTTTTGTGTGGGCTTTTCTCATTGGTATTAAGACTTGGGTTTGGAATTGGATGAAGAATTGAGCTTGGATTTGAAAAGAGAAGATAGAGGATTTGATAAAGACTTGGACTTGGAAATTGAATTGGTAAAGGAAAGGGAGTCTATTCCTAAGAGGATTACAAGCAAATTGAAGCCTATAAATAGAGTTGATTTGAGTTTAACTCGCTTATATATTTCTCGAAATATGTGTTCACAAGCTTTCGCTTCGGCCGAGTTCATCTTACATTCGTGACTAAAATCCGAATAAGATCATATGAAAATTGCCGAGTAACATCTTACATGGTTTGTGTGATACAATCATTTGGTGTAGTCTTGGAATGTTTTATTATGATAATTTCAATAACTTGAAAATTGCTTTGATGAAAAATAGTTTTCGAATAACAACTATATAACATCCTCTAAGAAAGTTTCAATGATTCAAATAAAGATTTTAGAATCAAGTAACCATGTTTGGATATAAACATAGTGTGTTATTCACATTAGGCAAGTCCAAAACCGGGAGCCTGAAGTATGCGTACATGTACGCGTACTGGCGGTTGTTGATGTCTGGGCAAGTATGCGTACATGTACGCATACAGGTGGAGAGTTCACTTCCGTGAATTTCTGCTGGAGTTTGAGAGTGTAAGAAGTATGCGCACCCGTACGCGTACTGACGTTACCCAAACTCGGTCCGGCTACTTAAGTATGCGTACACGTTTGCATACTTGAGTAGGTTACTTTCTAAAATCGGTTGTGTACATGAACATAAACATTTATATTATAAGGATTGCAATCTTTGCAAACCGTGGGTATAATATTTATGAATTGATTCGAGTGAATCAAACCGATTTTGTTTCGATTGTGTTCTTGTATACTTCTATGAGAATATAGGAATTGAACGACTCTTTAACTAGTTTCATTTGAGTCATTTGAACTAGTTATGGTTAAGATGAGTATGGTTGATATGAGAGTTATCATATGGCTAACTTTGGTTAACTATTGTGAGTCAACATGGTGTACATGTTTAGGCACGGTTCATAAACCTAAATGAGGGTACATTTTAATTTGTGTGTAACAAGCTAAGTTCGATCTAACGGTTGAAAGATATTAGCTTGGTTGAATCAGGTTTTTCATCTAACGGTGAATAATGAACTGAAGAGAATACAGGTCTGTTTTGTGTCGAGAAAACACCCAAGAAGTGAATCATTACCCGGTGAACAATGGGTGCAGTTTGAGTATTATTTTGTATCTTGAGCTGAAATTCAGCTACAGACTTGAGTCTTTGCTATGAGTTCAGATTGGATGTGGCTGTGTGCAAGATTTTCTCAGCGGCTAGGACTTGGTTTAGAAGTCAGATGGCCAAGGAAGTTGAGTTGTACTGGGAAGCGACAAGTATGGGATTCTAATTTGGTTTACTGCCGAGAATTTAGTCCCAAGTTTGTCGTTGTTTCCGTTGAATATTGCCGATGAACGGTGGCGGTTTGATGAGTATTTGGAAGTCGGCAAGAATCAGGAAAGTGGTGTTTACCCGATACGAAGGAGACTATTAAAAAACAGGCGAAAAGCTAACAGAAAAAAACATCATCCAATACCCCCTCTCACGACTGCATAACATCACCAACAGAGAGGAGATCTCTGATCCTCTCCAACCACCACTATCATCAGCATTCATCTACCACTTGCATACTACCACCATCTTTCCATTCACCTGCATATATCACCATCACCTGCATCCATTCCATCACCACCTGTTTGCTGCAGTCCACATCTCACCACTACCAGCACCTCCACGAGTTTAGTCCACCTCCATCTCTCCGCACCTTCTGTACAACAGATCATCGCCAGTAGCTGCAGTTCGTGACCAGTTCTCAGGCCCTCACTACAGCACCAAGCCAGCTATTCTTATTCCGCTGTCACCATTCCATCCGCAGACAACATCAGCACAACACCATCATCTGTCTGCCGCTATAACACCATTCCACCAGTCCACCTGCTGTTTGCTTGGGTTTGCTCAGTTGGTTTTCAATTCAGTTTCTCTCTTTGAATTTGATTGTTATGAACTCCATGTGTAGCTAAATTCTTGTTTGGTTAGGGTTATTTCGAAACTATGTGACCTGGGTTTTAAATTGATTTTCAAATCAGTCTTTCTTTCTCAATATTGTTTTATTGTTCGTCTTCTACTATGTGTATGACCATGGTTTGTTTGCAGGGTATTTAAAAGGCCAATTATTATCTTGTTTGCGATACTAATGCTAGATTATTGAGCCGTAATCCGTAATTGTTATGGTGATTTAATTACAAGTAGCAAAACATCAACATTGCAATGGGATGTTGTGGATTTTGATGTGTATTTGACAACGCTAAGTTAACATGTCGAACTTATGAGCATGTGGTTAGGATCAGTTCAACTCATAGAATATACCGGTTAGTTAAGTGACACTAGAGAGCTTATTCAAAGTGGCTTGATTGACTAGACACGAGTAGAGAAACTTATTCTACGAAGTGACTTTGGAGTTAAATTGACTTGTTGAGCTTATAACTTGTCTAGGATTGTTAATAAAATGTATTTTGAAGAAGATCCATGTTCACTAGTGGAGAAAGAACCCCTAATCATTCTCATCCTCATCGTTTGCATTGATATTTGTTTTGTAGTTTTTTTGCATTAATCATATTTTCAGAGATTTAATAGACAACTTTAGCTCAACTATCCCTTAGGAACGAACCTGCTTATCCTTGTGCTACTTGTTAGTGTAAGAAAAGTAAGGAATATATTTTTTGTAAGTTTGACACCTCATCAAGTACGAATACAATAGATAATCTCAAGTGCTGGAAGCCGCTTATCATGCTTAATCACACTATTAAAACTCTCCGCAATGTTCGATGTGTTCTCACCAAACCTTTCTCCTTGAAATGCATGAGCAGCCCAGTTCTGGAATGGAATCTTTATCATCCAATCAATAACTGAATCCAGCTTCAGATTGCTCATACTCTTGGCAGCAGCATAAAATTTCTCCTTTGTTAATGCAGTGTAGCACTCTTCAAACAACTTCACAGCATTTTTCCCGCTCTTTCCTTTTGGCAGAATATTCCCTTTCATGTGGTACAAACAGTACGAGCCTTTGGGAAGATGACAGGGACATGCTTCAAAAAGCCAGCTCCACGGTCAGATATGATGGTCAATGGATGGTCTTCACTGATAATACCCTTCAAATTGGTTAAGAACCATTCCCAACTCTCACAATTTTCGCAAGGTACAATGCAACTGGATAGATTTCTACAAAAATACAAGAAGAACCAAAGATTCAAAAAGTGACCCATAAAAACTGAAATCCATGAACAAGTTATGGGGTGAACAACAAAAATTATGGGATCAACAACAAGAATTATGGGATCAACAACAAAAATTTATGTAGTCAACAACTGGAATTATAGGATCAACAACTGAAATTATGGACAAACAACAAAAGTTGATACAAAAAAATGGGATCGACAACAGGAATTATGGGATCAACAAAAAATTTATGGGATCAGTAATTGAAAAAAATGGATCAACAACAAGTTATGGGATTAACAACAATAATTATGGGATGAACAAAAGTTATGTGATCCATAGAATTGAAATCCAGGGTCATATCAAACTATATTGTGTAATTCAACCAGGAAAGTTGAAACACTTGATAATTAAAAAAGAGAAAAAAGATTAAAAATCATACCTTGGTTACCAGCTTTCCCGCAAGCAACCATAAGACCGCCCTTAAACTTCCCAGTGAGAAAAGTACAATCAATAAATAACATCGGACGACAAAAATTATTGAAACCAGTAATAGAAGCTTCGAAAGCAACAAAAAACCTCTGGAACTGCTTTGTTACACCATCACACTCAAACTTGACGACGCTTCCAGGATTGTAATGTTCAATTGATTCTTATACCAAACAAAGTCTGAATAGGACTAGATGTCATCACCCCAAAGAGACTCTTTAGTGAACTGTATACCATGGTATGCCTGACTATACGAGAGATCAATACCATATTCCAGATGGATCGGATCTATGACATCATCTGCAATCTCTTCTTCTCTCGAAATTCATCTATTAAGATATCCTTCAGAAAATACTTCGTCATCCTGACTTTTACGGGATCAGAAGAAGCTAAATCACATGAATGCTCTCCGTGAAACTTCTTGCACTGAAATACACCTTTAGTATTGGCAACAAGAGATGCATGAAACCTCCAACTACAATTTTGACTTTCCTTATTCTCACACTCCGGTGTAACGTTTCTTGTCACTCTTACGTAACTGTTGATGGTGGATTTTCGTTTAAGGCTAAAATTGTAAAAGCCAAAATTATGCGCTGACATCCTGCAAAGGATAAAGCCACTGATAAGTGATGAATACTTCTCCACTTTACTAATTCACCTAGAATAGAGCATGTGGCAACAGTCCTAGTATTATGTGAATCAAATGCACAAAATTCATCCAGGTTGGAGAATGTAGCAACAATCCCATATACCCTATGAATTTATAGCATTATCAATTAATGCATGACCAGCCTTGTATTTTCTGTGCTGTTCCCGCTGAACTCTCATTGTTGGTGCGGCATGACGACTGAGTGTTGCTCTCAGCAGAGTAACACGAATCTCCAAGTGTCACTAATGAGGCATGCACGAAATACCCGTACATGCTACAACTCTCGGTGTGTTATACTAGCCCGATTGAGCATACATCTCTCGGTGTGCTATACTATCCCGATCTAGCATCTGGACTGTCCATGTCAGTATCAGAAATAATCACGACCACGCAAGTTGGCCGCATGATTTAACCAGCCTAGATGATCCTCACCAGGAGCAGGCTACTACCTTAATGACCACCAGCGGGTCCGTTTATGCCCTGGTTGGTCAAATGCATACCACGCCTCCCAACTAGAGTAAGATGGTTGGTCTGGTGTGGAGCAGCTTGGAAAAAATATACGCACAAGACCGCCAACGGCAGTATCAAAACCAGCCACGGTCGTCCAACTTCACCGGCATGATTGGACGGCGTGGATTATCCCATGACCGGTCGGAAAAGCTTGTCCTGCACACTGGCGGGCCCCTCTCTACCTTCCTGGTCGACCATCTCCTGACCTAGCCATAGAGCAACGTGCGTTTGCCCAAAGTATGGCCGGCGTAATGCTTAAAGGGTCGCTGGAAATTCCACTAAGGTCTCAAATTGATCACGACCATCCAACTTCACCAGCATGTTTAGATGGATTAGATCAGGCCTAGGACCGTCAGTCAGGTATCACCATGTTCACCACCGACCCAATGTGGGCCCCACATGGTCGGCCTCCCCAAAGGAGGAGCATAGCCTGCCAAACCATTAGGCTGAAGTCGTGTACACACGACCGATCCAAAACCCTAATTAGGGTTTGCGGCATATCACATGTGTCGCTAATCGATCACGAGCGTCCATCTTCGCAAGCATAGATGGAGGGTGTAGATGTAGATTCAAAGGGTCCCGAGCATGTCAACACGATCACCGTGGGCCCATCTACACGCCTGACCAATCGGCCAAGACCGACCATGGCTAGACGCCTCGATGCGTGCGTTCAAACTAGGCATGGTCGCGCGGTCCTCGATTCCTTTGCGACAACGGATTTCTGCCGCAAACCGATCTCAACCACTCAACTTTGCCAGACAAATTGAGTGGCCTAGATTATATCTTCATGGGGTAATGAGGTATGGACGTGTACACCGGCAAGCTATCACGCATGCCCGGTCGGTCCTGCATAATACACCTCCCATGCTTGGTTTCGACCAAGCTGAAGAGTGATGCTTGCGCACCTCTTCAAGACCCTAAACTCTACCAACGGTCGCAGATGAGTGTCATAAAATTATCTCGTCCGTCCAACTCCACCAGGTTGGTTGAACAGCCCTGGCTAGGAGTCAAGCGACCAATGAAGCATTCCCATGATCACCGTCCACCACTCTTCCACATAGAGTGATCGGTCAAAGCATGGCTCGCCCATGCAGCCTCCGAACGATCACTCGAAGATGGTTGGATGTGATGCTATTTTAAGACGCTTGATCGTGATTTACTCCATTAAGCCTTAAAATAGCGATGCTTCATACGTGCTGAATATCTTCGATGCATTACATGCATAGAATACACACGATATTTTATAAGTATCGACTTCCCAAATAACTTAGTTATTTAACCTAGAATTACATGCTACTTCCTGCGGGTCCCACGATCCACACGATCGAGACATCAATAATGTCACAAACTGGGGGATACTAATTGGGGTATTGGTCTGGCGGTTTACAGCGTGCAGCGCACAACGTGCCATCACAAGAATGTGTCAGGAAGTCATGGACGAATAGTGATGACGGGAGAAGTGAGCAAGACTGGTCGTGTGACACTAACACACAACTCCACTACTCCATCACTCCACTTCCTCCACTTTCCATGAGAGACGTGGGTTAGGCTTAATGAATTGTATAAATAGGTTCTCCTCCCTATTTCCAAAGACAGGACAAGACAGAAAACCAAGTGTTGATACAATCGTATTCAAACACCAGAACTGGTAGCTTACATCCTGCAAGCCAGTTCAGCTTTATGATACAAGTCGTACACAGCCAACACCTCCACAATCTCAACACCTTATTCGCTTCCCTCCATAAGATCAACCCCATCTCCTTCACATTGTAACCGAAGCAAGTCTGGAACGGCCATTTCTTGGTTTAGGCCAGAGTTATACAGATTGATTTCTCGAATCACAAGCACTCCCATGCAGTTCATTTGTTTAGGGTTTAGATTCATTTCTCATCCACACACCCAAATTACCAAAACCGGCAGAAATAGTTTTTACCCATAAACAATTGGCGACCACAGTGTGAGGTTAATCTCTCGGTTGTAAAGTCAATTCCTTCAAGATCTAATTCAATTTTGTCAATTTCTAAGGGGTAGATATTAGATTCAATTCAATCATAAATCTGTTTCAAGATGGTAGAACTTAGGTCAAGATCAGCAATCAATTCTGATGGAGCTAGTGCAGATAACACTCTCGGTATTGATATACCTGTCAGTGGAGCTACTGTGGTGTAGTTGCAGGAAATCCCACACTACACCCCTCATAATATTTTGTAGATCTAAATCTTATTAATTACCTAAATTTCAAGTATAAGTGCTAGAAATATAAATTGACACAAGGATTTTTTACATGGTTCGATCAATGTGATCTACATCCATGGTTCTTCACTATGATTTTTGAGGTTACATAAGAATTAAATTTACAATCTCCATTAATGGATATTTTGTAGAGCTCTAGATCTAATTTTAGGGGAAGAAGATGATAAAGAAAATAAATCTCTCTCCCCAAATCTCTCTCTCTCTCTTACCAAAAATATCCTCCTTTTCTCTCTCCTGCTCTCTCCTTTATATAGTGTTTACATATTGGATGACAGCTCATGTACAACTAATATTTCCCTTAATTTCGGATTTACCTTGCGACATTTCGCAGGAGTATAAATATTAAGTCTCGCAGACACTTTAGTTTTCGCAAGATCTTCGCACTTTCTTCATGTTTACGTTATCTTCATTTGTTATGTCATTTCTGAAATCACTTTGCGACGGCTTCGCGACGTTGTTAATGAAGATTCCGCAAGTGTGTTGTTGTTGCGATATTTGGATCCTACATCTTGCCTCTTTTTTCTTGAATATTGCTTGAAGAGCAATCTTTAAGAAAAAATCCATTGCTGTAATAGTCTTTGATCTTTGTTGATGAAGGAACGAGCGAAAGAATACTGGACTTGAAAAGTACGTACTTGCCTCTATTCTTTTGCGAAGTTCTGAAGATTTGCGAAATAAATAAGAAGTATCAACTCTTGAAGTATGCGAAGTATGAAGTATCCTTTGAGAAGTGTAAGAAGTATCCGTCCTTGATTGCGAATAAGAAGTATTGCGAAATTATTACTTCATGCTCTCTGCCTCATGCAATGCTCTATTCTTCACATTGATCGAACCATGTAAAAAATCCTTGTGTCAATTTATATTTCTAGCACTTATATTTGAAATTTAGGTAATTAATAAGATTTAGATCTACAAAATATTATGAGGGGTGTAGTGTGGGATTTCCTGCAACTACATGTGGTTAATACATCTCGTGGAGCCGTCTCTTCTACCACCAACGCCAGCGGAGAAGGAGATGTTCCAGTAAGTGTAACGCCTCCTATCACCAGAGCCAGAGCATCCGCAAATCCCGGCATCTTCTCAAGTGTAACACCTCCGACGATCACCAGAATAACAACTTCCATTCATTCATCAGGACGAGGAGCCGGAGGGACAAGAGAAGGACCATCTCCCATTACCATCGCAGACTTGATGGAGAGGCAGGAAGTTCTTTCTAAGACTCAAACGGATATGGCTGCAACTCAGAAAGAGGTACTCACTTTCCTCAAAACTTTAACTGAACGATTGCCACAAGATTCACGACAACCCTTAGAGCCAACAAGGGATGCCTTCAATACACTCGGAGCAGGCATTTCCACTCGGACCCACATGAGTAAAGAAGCTCGTGTTGCTCCTGAACGCCCAAGGGAAAGGGACCAGCCATCCAACTTCATCACACGTTAGGACCTGGAACGACTTCTCCAAAACCAAGGCAAAGGAAATCTGATGGATGCACACCAGCATCAGCCGTCGTACCCTCAAGATTTGTAATGAATCCTGTAGGATCAGAATATCGCAACATAAATATCTCGCGAGATTAGTAAACGACAGCATCGCGAAGGCGTCGCAGAAGAGTAATATAAATGACACAATGAATGACGGCAGCCAAAACACGAGAAAGATGTGAAGATCTAGTGAAGTTTAGGAGTATTGCGAGATTGCATACTTGTACACTTGCGATATTTCGCAAGTCATTCCCGAAAATAAAGGACAGCTTAGCTGTCATCCATTGTATACTACCCTATATAAAGAGTCGAATAAGCCTGTTGTGAGGGGGATCCTTTTCGAGTGTTAAGCAAGTCATTAGGAGAGAGAAAGTTTGTAGTGATTGTAATTTCTTTAACTCTTTTCCATTCTATCTTGTAAACATTCAAGGAGTTAATCAATAAAAATCATTATCATTCATCTTCAAATGTCTTAGTTGTATAGATTCTTGTGAGGGGTGTAGTGTAGGATTTCCTGCAACTACATATTGGCGCTAGAAACAGGGAGAGAGTAAGGATTGACATCGTGATTTGAAAGAATTTGGAGTGGTAGGGAAAGAATTTCATATAATTTTCAACAGTTTACCAAAATTAAGAAATGGCTAGAAGAAGAAATTCATCTGAGCAACCAACAACCGTTAGAAGGGGTAGGAGACTTGCCGGAGAAGAAAGAAATGAAATGGGAGAATCCTCAAGAAGGAACATAAGAAATAATGAAGAAAATCAAATTCAATCACCAATTCAACCAAAGATGAGCGGATAGAAGCGTGGATTATGATAGAGTAAGTGTGCATACTTGGAGATCAGACTCTGTGGACGAAGAGGGAGAAGAACAACAATTGGTAAACAATGGACAAGAGGGGAGAGACCGAGAAGAGATTGGAGAAATAATTCATGGAAATGAAGAGATCGCAGCATTAGAGGCATTGAGACAAACAATACATGAAGAGAGACGATTAGAGGCAGAGGAACGTGCAAACTTGACAAGACAGAATCATGAGTTGAGGATGGAAAACATTAGATTACAAAATAGAAGGTCGAGAAGCACTACAAGATCAAGTTCAAGATCAGTTAGAGAGGAAAGGAGGAGAATTTTACCTACAGAAAATTCTGATGAAGAAAACCAAGAAGAAGCACAAAATCCAGGCACAGAACATTGCGAGAGAAAAGAAATGATGGAAGATCGTTATATCCCACGTCCCGAGACTCTTCAAAATGAGCATAATGGTAGAAATCAAGGAAATAGGCAGCGTCAGAGGCAAAATAATCCAGTTGATGAAGAAAATCAAGAAGAAGGAAGAAGAATATTACATGGGAGAGAAGCACAGAGGAAGCAAAAAGAGATTGAGGATGAAATTGAAAGACATTATGTTGAACAAGCACATCTAGCTAGCGAGAGAGAAAGATTGAGAGCAGAAATGGAAGAACAGGAGTTAGAAGAGGCAAATCGCCAGAATAATCATGATAATCGAGAAAGAAGGCAAGAAAAAAATCGCAACAATGATAATATTAATGAAGAATATGAAAGAGCACAAAGAAGAGCTGATAGGCAACAAAGAAGAGAAATTGATAGATATAACGGTGTGCGAATTCGTGAAAGAAGTGAAGGAGAAGATCGCAGAGAAAGACGAGAAGAGAATGATGAAAGTCAAAGTAGACATGAACGCAGGAGAAGAGAGGTGGAACTAAAAAGACCAATAGATTCAAGTTCTGATGTAAATGAACAAATTTTGAGAGAATTGGCAGAAATGAGAGGAATGATGAACAGTAAAAGGGGAGGAGGAAAGAGACAGTTGGATGAAGCCATAGAAGAAGCTGCGAAAACTCCGTTCACACAAGAGATACAATTAGGAGGAATACCACCGAAGTGTAACTTACCGACATTAACCAGCATTTTTGATGGAACAACTTGCGCGATATAGCATATCAAAGCTTATATGAGATGTATGTTACAATGGGAAATCATGATGCTATATTGTGCAAATATTTTGCATCAAGTCTGACAGGAGAAGCTTTGAAATGGTTTGAAGGGCTACCGAAGAATACAATAACATCTTTCAATCACTTGCAGGCTATATTTTTAGGGGCGTATATAAGTAATAATTCCTCGCGACCAGGTATTGAAGATGTATTTGGGTTAAAACAAAGGGTTGGTGAAAGTTTGAAGCATCTAACTGTGAGATGGAAGACAATGTGTAGCAAAATGGCTGGTCGTGTAGAGGAAGGATATCTCATCTTATCATTCATTAATGCTATGTTCGCGACAAATCTGTTATATATTCAAATTTTTAGAGTCAAGAATACAATCACAATGACTGAGATGCGAGAGCTTCAGGAGGAGTATATGGCTTTAGAGGAAAAGCAAAATGAGATGGAATCATACCCTGTCACGAATATAAATTCAGGAGCTGCGAGTGCAAGTTTGTTACCAAAATTGATTAACACTGTGGCGAGTACCTCGCAAGGTCAACCAGGAATGAGGATACCAGATGATGGTCAGCAAAAGTTGGTAGCCATGGGAAGTCGCGATCAGGAAGAATTTTAAAGAGAAAGAAATTTCTACAACCGTGGCGGAAATAATAAAATTCGAAGGCTTGATCAGCCGCAAGAAACCTATGGAGGTCAGAGGCATAATCCTAAGGATGGTTGGAAGTTGACATAATGTTGAGGTTGAAAACCGTATTGATTGTTGTAATATGCTTGCTCTTGTCCACCATACATGGAAAACTGGCACCTGAAATAAGATTCTCAAAAACTTAAGTTAGATAGAATCCAACAAAGCAAGAATAAAGCAAAAAGAAAAATAAAAACAACTAAAATCATCATTGCTCCCGGCAACGGCGCGCCAAAATTTGATGCGTGTCGTAGGTGCAATCAAATTAATATTTTATTTCCACTCAATTAAAAATAATATAATGGAAGTCAAGTTCGTTCCCACGAGGAGCAAGAGATTCTAGTTGTAAAAATTGTCACGAAAGGGGGGTGTAAAAAGCAAAAGAAAATAAGCAAAGCAATTAAAAGATAAAGTTGAAAGCAATAAGAGAGACAAGATCAAGGAATCCTTCTTCGTTACGAAACAATGAATCAAGTTATGTTCTTTTCTACTTGTTATTAGTCACAGGTTATCACCAACCGTAGGTAAAGCAGCTAGATCAGTGCTAAACCCCTAAATCCCTTATATCACCGGACACGGAAGTTCTCGACTACCGGATTCTATTTACCAAACCACCTAGTAGTAGATCACTCTAGATGTAATTTAAATAAACGCATTAAGATTTATGAACTTATTAGGTTAATATTAGTAGTTAGACTCTTAGATCAAGGTCTACTTGCTAACGTTGTTTTCACACACAATTGCTCCACGGAATCCCTCCGCAAGGTCTCGTGTTTGCTACTTATGCAAAGAGTCAAGAAACGATTACTTATCTCCTAACTTTCACTAGCTTTAGATCAAATTAACAAATCAATTTAGTTGGCCACCTAAACAATCTATCAATCAATCATGAATGTCTTTAAGATCATTCCTATTAGTAAAAACAAACGATAATCATGTGAAAAACCTCAAGATAGAATTGAAACAATACTCAAAACATATATTAAGAACTAGGAATTCATCCTCAATCAATAAAATTAGCTACTCATGTTAAGGAGTTCACACAAAGAATAAGAAAAGAAAAGAAAAGTGTTGTGTAGAGAGGTGTGTGTAAAAGATGTAGAAAACTTCTCTATTTATAGGCTTTAATATTCTCCAAATCTTCCAAGGAATAGAATCCTTTTCCTTTAGCAATTCAATTTCCAAATCCAAGCCTTTCTCAACTCTTCCACCTTCTCTTTCCAAATTTGAACCCAATTCTCCATCCAATTCCTAGTCCAAGTCTTCATACCCATGAGAGAAGTTCATAGAAAATTCTGGAATTTTCGGCTCACGAAAATCTGGTATTATGGTTTAATCCGGTCGAAAATTGTCGTCGCCGATCACCGAAAATTGCTGCGTCGGGAGAATATTCGACGGAATATTCCGCCAGTCCACCGTTAGGACTGACGGTCAAACGGGTCAACCGTCAGTCAACGGTCAAGGCAAAGGAATGAGTCAGTCACTGAGTCAGCTTCTAACTCAGCTGACGGGTCTTACTGGGGTGAGTTGAGTCGCTCTGACTCGTCTGGATCGGTCATCGCCGAGTTGACTCGCCGGTACAGAAAACCGGCCGAGTTTCGGCTGTTTATCAGGATTTCCCGGCCAATTTCAGGCCATTATTTCCTTCACCTGTTAAGAATTCCTAGCATACATCTAATGAGCAATTTCAAACACTCCCTGTACAGCAGCAGCGTCTACCAACAGCACTAAAACCCATCTTCTATCTCTTTATCTGAATTCTTTCCTTTACAGACCCATTCTGCAACTTCAGACAAAGACCAATCCCAACTCGCTTCAATCTTAGATCGAACCCGTTGTCTGATTCGAACCCATTCATCACATACATTCAGCTCACAATCGACGGCAACAACTATCAACATCACCTCCAGATCCATTACCCGATCGATTACAGCCACATCAAACTCTACCAATTTCTTCAATCGACTGGCCATCATCTCGATTCACAGACCCAACAGCAATCTCATCCCCGATTTCATTCTGCTGTAGCTTCAGATCAAACCCATCTCAATTTCTCGATCTCTGTTCTCAGCCCCAAAACCATCATCGATTTCTCTCTCTGCCTCACAAATTCAACAACACCTAAGTCACAAGACCCATTTCTTCATATTAATTCTCGATCCCACAGCAGCATCTCACTCTTCACAGATCGAACATCATCGTCTCCATTTTCTCTGAATTTCTCATCTCTCGATCGATCTCACTCTCTCGGTTTTCAGACACAGCCGCTGTTTGTTTCCTCACTTCCAGGCGAATGAAGAAAATGAGAGAAAACCATCTCTCAATTAGTAGGGTTAAGAGTTAGGGCCGGATAGTTACACCCTCTGATATGATAAGGGGTACCCTGATGACAACCCCCCTTATCCTTGACTGGGCCTGGCTTTAGTACTCCTCCAAATTGGGTTGCCCCTTAACCTTGGCTGGGCTCCATATATCAATCTCCTGTAAAATGACCTTTTTGCCCTTTTTGGTTCAAATTGAGTGATTTCTTCTTCTTTTCTTCCATGCGACTCCAAAGTAGCTATAAAACTCAAAACAAGCGTAAAATACATAATTTACAAGAAAAATAACAAAGAAAGCATAAACAATAGATAGTAAATAGGATATATTCTACACCCTATCAAATTCCCCCACACTTAGACTTTGCTAGTCCTCGAGCAAATCAAACTAAAAACTCACAACTTCAAAAGTGTTCAAGCGTCCCAAGCATCCAAAGAGTTATGAGGACATAGAGTTTCTGCATGCTAGTAATAAGAAGTTAGAAATACTAAAGAACATATTCTCGTTCTTAAATGTTGAGTGAGAAATAACCACACCATAATGAGAGAATGCGTGTTTGAGAAACGATCAATAAGCATTTCGCCTCGACTTCTGCCTCACCAAAAAAGGATTTTATGATAATTGCACTCAAAAAGACGGTTTTTTTTTATGGTTCTCACATGTGTGCAGGTAGGAATGAAGAGAGAAATCCTGCAACATGTTGAATGGTGGGAAGGACAACTTCCGAAATATTTTTAAAAACCCACATCTTTTATATTTTGAAAAACCATTTTTCTGACGATCTCTACGAAAGGAAATCAACCATTATTATCGAGGATGAGATTACTTACTCACCTTCACATCCGATCGCCAATTATGATAACACCACTCTCACGGCATCCAATAGAAACGTCTTCCGCTCCTCGTCTTTATCCTCTTGGTCTTCGTCTTCGGTTTCAACTATTG
This sequence comes from Papaver armeniacum, assembly GCA_023531295.1. Taxonomy (NCBI): domain Eukaryota; kingdom Viridiplantae; phylum Streptophyta; class Magnoliopsida; order Ranunculales; family Papaveraceae; genus Papaver; species Papaver armeniacum. The sequence goes on from JAJJWW010013244.1 coordinate 1,069,989, forward strand.
ATGATAAATTCTCGAATTTCATAAATCCTTAACAATTTGTAACCTTTACCTTAAATCCTTGTCGCTTGAAACTTCCTTATAAATTTTCCTTCCCCACGGCTTATTAACATACTTTTTTTTTTTTTTTTTTTTTTTTTTTTTTTTTTTTTTTGAAACAAGAGAAATAAAATACAAAAACAAACCGTGGCCGTGGGAGAAGTATTTTACCGCTTGATTCTTCACAACTCATATCATCTCGAAATCATAAACTTCAACAATTCTCACCTTTTGATTTTCTTCCCTCTTGTGAATAAGTCTTTATACTTGGATATAAAATTATCTCATTGTAGTGTAAGTCTTTAACAAATATGTAAAAATCTGCACTTTGTATGTTGCTTTTACTTGTATTTGAAATTTGCTCTTTTTCTCATTCCGTTGCTTGTAAACCTTGAACTTTTTCCAACTTTCCTTATAGATTTTCATGTCGCTCCTTGTTGATGATGAGAATGTTTCTATGGATCCGTTGTTGTCGAGAGAGAGAATGGTGCTAACTGCAAATCGAACTACAAGAAGGAGGCTTTCATCTATAGACGTCACCCTTCATGATTGACAAAATTAGCACTCAAGAGATCAAAGAGTAGTGCTTCTATTGGTGGGAGGTTGGGTAGCTCACCATTCTACCCGGAATTAACGTACGGTGACACACACTCAAAAGAAGCTCTTTAGTAGATGGAAAATTTCTGGTCGGTGCCTCACATGATATGAATACGGGTAGTCTCCACTAATGATTGATCAACAACTCTAATAACGCATTTCTCCCTGCACCAAATTCGCATCACCGGCATGATTAAATCCATTATTTAACACTCTAACAAACAAGAAATCCGAATGTAGTTCTCTAACATTTCCAAGTTCAATTATGTTGGTCAAAATCTCTATGTAAACATACCTAGAAGTATGCTAGTGACTCTAAAATCTTTAAAAGTTGGAGTTTTTATGTAAAACTTTTTTTTTTTTAAGTTTTTTAATTTTTTTGTAATTTTTGTTTAAATACATGCTTAACCACTCCCCCACACTTAAACCTTACATTGTCCTCAATGTAATTGAATCCTCCTAGTAAAGTCAAGGTGGGAAATTTTAACATGATAAGAAACAAGAAAAAGAAATAACAAAAAGCAAAAGGATAAGAAATACAAAACCTATGGGTTGCCTCCCATTAAGCGCTTGTTTTAAAGTCGACGGCCCGACTTAGCTCTTGCAAGATTCATTAGCCCGCATATACTAACAATCGGAAAATTTGGGGATCAACCCATAATACCTGTTTTGCAAACAATAACTCCATACAAATATTAGCACAAGAAAACAATAGTGATGTTATCGCCCGATAGAAATTTCCCCCACACTTATTCTTTTCCACACTCGGAAGTGTATAAAGAATATAGAATTTGGGAATTTCCATGTGTTCCTCTTGGCAAACCTGCATAGTGTTAGCATCAAGTGTTTCCAATGGTGGATATCTAGAAACAAAATCATCCAAAAATACTTTCGAAGCACATACATTCAAACCAATAAGAGGTAAAGGAGAAGAATCAATATGCAAAGGGTTAGACAAACCTTGCACAATCTCTTGTATTGTAGAATCCTCTTCATCCTTAAAAAATTCAAGTGAATTACTTACCTCTCGTATATCGTGGTCCTCTATTAAACCTTGCAACCATTCTTCGTCGTTTTCTACCTTAACCAAAGTCTTGGCATCATTAAAATCATTGGCTAGTTCAATTGGGTCTTCCACAAAATCAATGAATTTGGTTTCATCCTCTAGCATCATCTCTTCAACATTTTCATCATCGGAATCGGGCCATTCACTAAAATGATTTTCATTGGTATAGATTGTAAGATCTTCATGTGCGGGTGTTACACCGTTTATAACAATAGGTAAGTCACACCCAATCTCCTCCTTTTGAATAGGTGAAGGATCGTTATTATGATCCGGAGTTGGAATAACTTTATCCTTGTTACAATAATTTTCATAAGGTTCATAATCATCATCGTAACCCATATAATAACGTTTTTCACGCTCTATTCTTAAAGCTCTTTTAGCTTCAAAAATTTCTTCATCCGATGCTAGGCCTTCATCGATCAATTGATAGAACCTTCTCTCAAGTTCCCTCAAACTAGGTTGTCTTGCACCAAGGAGATCACACATAGATTTAGAAGCATAACTATCCTCCCGTCCTAATGATTGTTCACTTACATACCCGTCATAAGGTTGTTGATATGTATGAGAATATCCATAAAGTCTGTATCCTAAGGATGGTTGGAAGTTGACATAATGTTGAGGTTGAAAACCGTATTGATTGTTGTAATATGCTTGCTCTTGTCCACCATACATGGAAAACTGGCACCTGAAATAAGATTCTCAAAAACTTAAGTTAGATAGAATCCAACAAAGCAAGAATAAAGCAAAAAGAAAAATAAAAACAACTAAAATCATCCGTTGCTCCCCGGCAACGGCGCCAAAATTTGATGCGTGTCGTAGGTGCAATCAAATTAATATTTTATTTCCACTCAATTAAAAATAATATAATGGAAGTCAAGTTCGTTCCCACGAGGAGCAAGAGATTCTAGTTGTAAAAATTGTCACGAAAGGGGGGTGTAAAAAGCAAAAGAAAATAAGCAAAGCAATTAAAAGATAAAGTTGAAAGCAATAAGAGAGACAAGATCAAGGAATCCTTCTTCATTACGAAACAATGAATCAAGTTATGTTCTTTTCTACTTGTTATTAGTCACAGGTTATCACCAACCGTAGGTAAAGCAGCTAGATCAGTGCTAAACCCCTAAATCCCTTATATCACCGGACACGGAAGTTCTCGACTACCGGATTCTATTTACCAAACCACCTAGTAGTAGATCACTCTAGATGTAATTTAAATAAACGCATTAAGATTTATGAACTTATTAGGTTAATATTAGTAGTTAGACTCTTAGATCAAGGTCTACTTGCTAACGTTGTTTTCACACACAATTGCTCCACGGAATCCCTCCGCAAGGTCTCGTGTTTGCTACTTATGTAAAGAGTCAAGAAACGATTACTTATCTCCTAACTTTCACTAGCTTTAGATCAAATTAACAAATCAATTTAGTTGGCCACCTAAACAATCTATCAATCAATCATGAATGTCTTTAAGATCATTCCTATTAGTAAAAACAAACGATAATCATGTGAAAAACCTCAAGATAGAATTGAAACAATACTCAAAACATATATTAAGAACTAGGAATTCATCGTCAATCAATAAAATTAGCTACTCATGTTAAGGAGTTCACACAAAGAATAAGAAAAGAAAAGAAAAGTGTTGTGTAGAGAGGTGTGTGTAAAAGATGTAGAAAACTTCTCTATTTATAGGCTTCAATATTCTCCAAATCTTCCAAGGAATAGAATCCTTTTCCTTTAGCAATTCAATTTCCAAATCCAAGCCTTTCTCAACTCTTCCACCTTCTCTTTCCAAATTTGAACCCAATTCTCCATCCAATTCCTAGTCCAAGTCTTCATACCCATGAGAGAAGTTCATAGAAAATTCTGGAATTTTCGGCTCGCCGGAAAACTGGTATTATGGCCGGAATCCGGTCGGAAATTGTCGCCGCCGATCACCTGAAAATTCTGTCGTCGGGAGAATATTCGACGGAATATTCCGCCAGTCCACCGTTAGGACTGACGGTCAAACGGGTCAACCGTCAGTCAACGGTCAAGGCAAAGGAATGAGTCAGTCACTGAGTCATCTTCTAACTCAGCTGACTGGTCTTACTGGGGTGAGTTGAGTCGCTCTGACTCGTCTGGATCGGTCATCGCCGAGTTGACTCGCCGGTACAGAAAACCGGCCGAGTTTCGGCTGTTTATCAGGATTTCCCGACCAATTTCAGGCCATTATTTCCTTCACCTGTTAAGAATTCCTAGCATACATCTAATGAGCAATTTCAAACACTCCCTGTACAGCAGCAGCGTCTACCAACAGCACTAAAACCCATCTTCTATCTCTTTATCTGAATTCTTTCCTTTACAGACCCATTCTGCAACTTCAGACAGCACCAATCCCAACTCTGCTTCAATCTTAGATCGAACCCGTTGTCTGATTCGAACCCATTCATCACATACATTCAGCTCACAATCGACGGCAACAGCTATCAACATCATCTCCAGATCCATTACCCGATCGATTACAGCCACATCAAACTCTACCAATTTCTTCAATCGACTGGCCATCATCTCGATTCACAGACCCAACAGCAATCTCATCCCCGATTTCATTCTGTTGTAGCTTCAGATCAAACCCATCTCAATTTCTCGATCTCTGTTCTCAGCCCCAAAACCATCATCGATTTCTCTCTCTGCCTCACAAATTCAACAACACCTAAGTCACAAGACCCATTTCTTCATATTAATTCTCGATCCCACAGCAGCATCTCACTCTTCACAGATCGAACATCATCGTCTCCATTTTCTCTGAATTTCTCATCTCTCGATCGATCTCACTCTCTCGGTTTTCAGACACATCCGCTGTTTGTTTTCTCACTTCCAGGCGAATGAAGAAAATGAGAGAAAACCATCTCTCAATTAGTAGGGTTAAGAGTTAGGGACGGATAGTTACACCCTCTGATATGATAAGGGGTACCCTGATGACAACCCCCCTTATCCTTGACTGGGCCTGGCTTTAGTACTCCTCCAAATTGGGTTGCCCCTTAACCTTAGCTGGGCTCCATATATCAATCTCCTGTAAAATGACCTTTTTGCCCTTTTTGGTTCAAATTGAGTGATTTCTTCTTCTTTTCTTCCGTGCGACTCCAAAGTAGCTATAAAACTCAAAACAAGCGTAAAATACATAATTTACAAGAAAAATAACAAAGAAAGCATAAACAATAGATAGTAAATAGGATATATTCTACACCCTATCACGTTCTCAGTAGGGTTTTCGCAAGAGATGCTGACAATAGAGAAATAATGAACATCGCGATCGCCACTAAAATAATGGCAAACGCAGATTATTTCTTTTACTGCAGAAGAGGTACCTGAGGGTGGCGAGATGCATGACAGTCCATTAGTGGTAAGATTGGAAATTAACCCAAAACCCGTTGATGATGAAGATGATGGGGCAGAAAATTCATGGGCTATAAATAGAATCTTAATTGATACTGGAAGCTCTGTAAACATCCTTTTTTACCACACTTACAAGACTATGGGTGGGAAAGACGAAGACTTGATACCTTCAACCTATAAGATTTATGGTTTCAATGGTACTGCCAATAAACCTAAAGGAGAAACTCGCATAAGAATACCGCTGAAAGGATTATCAACTGAAATCTTGTTTTGTATAGTCGATGTGGAATGCCCTTATAATGCATTAATTGGGCGACCCTGGTTACATGAGATCTTGGGTGTAGCATCAACTTACCACCAGTGCATCAAATTTCCTCATCCCAGTGGTGTTGGAGTTATAAAAGGAGATTGGGGTGAGGGGCAAAAGTGCTATGAAGTTGATGTGGAGTCTTGCGAGGAAAGGGCTGCTCAAAAGAAGAATTGGAAGAGGAATATCAAAGTAGACCAAAGAAGAGAAAGACTGATGGTGGACACAATAGAAGTGAGAAATGAAGATATATTGCGAAATCAGTGCTTGAAGACAATTGGAAATTGCGATGGTCTCGCAAAAGGGAAGGAAATATCTGGAAATTTGAATGAAGAAACAGAGAACAGCAGGAGTAAGAAGTGCAAGAAGTAAATAATTGATTTTAGAGTTGTGTAAAAAAAAAAGAAAAAAAAATGATGATGACAAAAACATGTCAAAAATACAAAAGAATGTGATGATCAAAGAAGGAGTACGCGAAAGTCTCGCGATTCATAAATATAACGAAAGTTTAGTTAAATAATTACAGTGAGATCACAACAAATGAAGCAAGATTATATGAAAATTTCACAAAGAAGACGAGAAGAAATAATCAAAAATCAATGAATGATTACAAGAATTGACAGAAATGAAAGAATGAGTGAATGGGACGAACCTTTATGGCGTACACCCTAGTTCGCGAATGATATTTCGCAAGAGGCAAATGTAAGACCTAAAGTGCGTCATATAAAGGGGTATCTCTTGACATGGCTCAGGGAAAAGGTTACACCGCCCCTGGAACCTGAGTCATGAAAATTTGGGGTCAATAAAGCCCATCCGGGGGAGATACCTTGGATTTCCAACTATATATATAAGGTTATACCATGGTTGGATGACCGAGGGTCTCTTCCAAGGAGTCAGTGTATGAACAAGGTGCCGAGGTACACGGTTGAGCCAAGAGTGCCTGGAGCATTTGAAGTGTCTCGGCCATTCTTGGCAAGTCTTGGCACATGCTGCACTCGGCCCGAAGAAAACTCCACTTAGGGTGCAGTCTCGTAACCATAAGCCCTATATGTATAAGGGATAAGAGGCTGCGAAAACAACTGGTTGTTGTTAAGACCGAATGGTAGGAGATAGTCTTGTATGGCCGATGTACGCCTCCTTGAAGGGGCAACCAGGGAGATGATAAGGGCGGCACCCTCCATTAGGGAGCTGATAAGTGTCAAAAGACGCAAATGTCATGAGGCTCTATTTTCGCAAGAAAATATAGGCTTGTCATATTTGTGCGATGATCCTGAAGAGGCAATAATACTAACGCGAGGGTAAGACGAGATCAATGGGTCTTTACATGAAAGTGTAAAGACGTCCTGCGATTTCGTCGCAAGACGGCAATGTCATGGGGCTTCAAGTTCGCAAGAATTTTTAGACCTGTCATATTGTCGCAAGAAAAATATCCTGCAGAGGCAAAAATACTATAGAAATGATAAGACAAGATCAATGGGTCGTTACATGAAAGTGTAAAGACGTCCTGCGATTTTGTCGCAAGACGGCAATGTCATGGGGCTTCAAGTTCGCAAGAATTTTTAGGCCTGTCATATTGTCGCAAAAATAAGGGGTGGCAAAATAAGACCTTTAACTAGGAAGGCAAAATAAGACCACACAAAAACAATGATAAGGCAAGATCAATGGGTCATTACACGAAAATGTAAAGACGTCCTGCGATCTTGTCGCAATAGTGAATTTCAACATAAATGAAGATAAGACAACACAAGAAATTGAGTAAGCAAATAAGCTTGCGAAAACGGCTATATTTCTTCATTTATTTGTGAAGGGTTAGCAACAGCAATTGCGAAAATAAGAAGTATTATTGCTTAAAGTTATCGATATAATCTCTCATGTGAAAATAAATAATAGAGGCAAGTATGGGAATGATTAGAGTAAAAACTTGTTATTTATTTTCATATGATAGATTTACAGTAAGTGATTACAAATATGGAAGGGTAGAAGGATAAATGTACAACTATCACAAAAAGAGAAAAAGGAAAATGGAGCTATCTCTCAATTCATTCTTCTTTTTCATCAGAATCTTTGTCAGACTCCTCTTCTTCGCTTGCATCACTATCAGAGACGTCTAAGGAAGGCATATTTTCAGGAACTTCATCAAGAAGACAAGGATATGAATAAAGAGGAATACTATGGTCATTGCAAACTGTTGTGATAGTTTGATTGAAACGGACGACAGCATCATTAATGAAATTATTTCTGTAGTTTGTAGTTGCTTCTTCAACTTAGAATATTTGTCATTGCGAAGAGAGAAGTCTTTTGCAAGTTGTGCTTTCTCAGATTCAAGTTCCTTGATTCTAGTTTGAAACCTCTTCTCAGATTCTGCGAACAAATGACAATGAGTCAGCAACTTAATAGCAGTTCCACAAAAAAGAGATGATAAAGTAATGAAGAACAGTAAACAACCTTCTCTGTCAGAAATCATATCTTTAACCAACGCAGTATGCTCAGCATGAAGACTGACGTTAATACCTAAGTTATTTCTAGCATTATCTAGAACCTTCGCAGCCCAAGCGAAGAAATTCATCTCGTTCAATTTGGACTTCAAGCAGAGTTTTTTGGAATTTCGCTAATGCCTGTGCACCTTGATTAGCAATGCGATCCTTGTCATTTATAAGGCTGCTAATTTTCTTCCTTAGAATATTATTTTTCTCGTGAGAACTAAGGTATAGACGTTTAAATCGATTGGCTAAACTTAAACTAGATCTATGCTCAATTTCTAAGAGATGAAATTTGGTTCGAAGTTCATTTAATGAGAGAGAGTTAATCTTGTTTGACGAACTACTTAAAGAGTCGTTGAGATGAGCAAGAAGAGCATCATCATCCATAGGCTCAGCAAATGAATGGAGAAGGATGGCTTCGTCAGAAAGATTATAAATGTCTGCAAAAATGATAAGTCAGACAAAGGAAAATAAATGACAAAGTAGAAACGAAGAAAAGAGAAGGGTTTTATACCATAAAGTTGCTGGTTAGCACTTTGAAGGGTACATATTTTGTTCTTCTGGGTAGAAGACTCAGCTTCCAATTGTTGAATTCTTTCGCGAAGAGCGGCAGTCTCATTTTCATTCTTCTTGCGAGATGTCGCAACTTCAACTTCTAATTGTTTGTTCTTCTCCTTAAGTTGAAGGTTTTTCTTTTCAAGATTGTTGCGCCTTTTCTCGAGATCTGAGGCAACAACAAAGGAAGCTCTCCCAGACTATAAAGGAAAGTAAAGAAATTGTTAAGATAAGGTTTATAATCGAAATCACAAAGAAATAAAGAAATATGAACATACCAAGGTACTAAGTGCATTTAAGAAACTAAGAGTCATTGTCCGGGAAACTCCACGAAAAGAATCATTATCCACTAACAGGGGGGCATCGCAGATATTTGCGAGAGCTTCGCAAGTAGCAGAAAAACGATCATCTCTCATTCCTTGCATAGAATCAGAGAAAACACTAGACAGTTGCGCCATAGCAGATTCGACTGAATGATTCTCCTTCGCAAAAGAAGCATCAACCTCATTATTATCATCATCAGAGTTCTCGCTGGTTTGGGAATTAGAGTGGGAAGAGAGATGGATTTTCCGTTTTTTAGAAGATGGAGCAGAAGATTTATCCTTGCGAAGAGTGATTTTATTCTTGCCTTTAGCCTTCGCAGCTTCAGAAATATCATTCTCTTCAACGCCAACCTTCGCACACGAATGAAGATAAGAAACAGAGGCAACAATATTGTTAAAAATAATAAGGAAAAATATTTCTTACTTCATCCGTGATTGAACGAAGTATCGCCAGAGTACTCGCTTTTGGGTTTCTTTTGTAGCTCTTTCTCAATTTGGTGATCTGAAAAATTCGCGAGATTAGATATAAGAGGAAATAAAGATTGTAAAATAAGTAAAATTTAGGAAGTATACCTCTTTTGCTTTCTCGGGCCAATTAAATACCCAAGGATGATAATTTGCGAGATTCGCAGGGAGTGTATTGGAACCTGAAATATAAGGTCCGTTCAAAAACAGCGGAAAGACACGCCATTTCTCATCTTTAGAATAGCGAGGAACATTGTTCTTGCCAGATTGCCAGTCAATATCTAGCATGAGTATCTTATCGTCGGAAACGTTCTCCTTTCTTTTCAATCGGGCACCCCAACGAGATTTGTCATTCTTCATATTTATCACTTCATAATTTTCAAAAAAGTTTTCTACTGAGTACTTTTCAGCGACTATTTCTAAGTTTGCGAATTTAGGATCTCTGACGTTATCAGGGTATAGAGATCCCTTACCAGCGCCACGATGGGCAAATTCGAGCATTAGGCGGATGCAATCACCACTTAATTGATAAATAGCTCGCGAGAATTTCTCATGAGCAAGGATTCCATAGAACAAGGGCAGTTCGGGATCGTAGAGAGGAATGGGAAGACCTGCGAGTAGCTGACCTAGCGAGATTATGATTTTTTGATCATCACAATGATGATCAGTAAACAACTTTGCAGAAAGAATAGATGAAGATTCTTGATCGGGAATAGTAGACAAGGTGAAACCTTTCTCTTGTAACTTCTTTTGAGTTTCATCCAAAAGGGTTTCATATCTACGACCAGGTGGAGCCATTCTAAGAATATGAGAATGATTAGAGAATTGAAGATCAAGAGAAAGAAGAAAAGGAAGATTTACAGTAGCAGAAGCGCAAATTGCGGAGGAGGAGAATTGAAGAAAAGTTGCAGAGAGAAATTAAAAAAGAAGAAGATGAGGATGAGAAAACTATATATAGAGAAGAATTCTCGAGAAGATAAATACATTTAATGCCAGAGGGGACGTGAATGGTCAAGAAAAAACGGTTGAAAGAGACGTGTCAATAAAAGAGTGGAAGAAGAAACATGTGTAATAAATTCTGTGTAGAAGTACGGGATCGTAACAGATAAATATGAACAGTTGCGGAATTTTAAGCTACTAATTCTCATGACATTCTCTTCTTCACAGAGAAGACATGAGAAGAGGCAAGATGTAGGATCAGAATATCGCAACATCAATATCTCGCGAGATTAGTAAACGACAGCATCGCGAAGGCGTCGCAGAAGAGTAATATAAATAACGCAATGAATGACGATAGCCAAAACACGAGAAAGATGTGAAGATCTAGCGAAGTTTATGAGTATTGCGAGATTGCATACTTGTACACTTGCGATATTTCGCAAGTTATTCCCGAAAATAAAGGACAGCTTAGCTGTCATCCATTGTATGCCACCCTATATAAAGAGTCGAATAAGCCTGTTGTGTGGGGGATCCTTTTTCGAGTGTTAAGCAAGTCATTAGGAGAGAGAAAGTTTGTAGTGATTGTAATTTCTTTAACTCTTTTCCATTCTATCTTGTAAACATTCAAGGAGTTAATCAATAAAAATCATTATCATTCATCTTCAAATGTCTTAGTTGTATAGATTCTTGTGAGGGGTGTAGTGTAGGATTTCCTGCAACTACAAATCCCTCTTCCAAGAGGATACACCTCTTATCAGTTCTCCCTCTACGATGGTACTGGTAACGCTCGTGAACACATCTCTCGATTTTTGGAACCCTTGGGGGAGCATGAGTACAATCATGTTCTCCGCCTGAATGAGTTCTCGAAGTCACTTACGGGAAGGGCGTACACCTGGTACAACAACATCGCACCTAACATCATATCCAATTTGGGCGAGATGGTAAGTGCTTTCTACTGGAAGTATTTCTTCATATCTGAGAAGATCACCTTTTCAGATCTAGGGAGAGTCTCTCAGCGGAACAACGAGCATCCGAACGACTTCGTTAAGAGGTTCAGAACTCAAGCACTAGATTGTCATGATCCGAACGTCACTGAACGTCAGTTGGTGGAGATGTGCATCAACGGGATGATACCCATATACCGCGCTTTACTAGAGAATCTGGGCTTTCAGACGTTCTCCGAACTCCATGAAGGTGCCAAGCGTTCAGCCATAACTTCGCCAGCGTTGCTAAAGAGAACAAGGGTTTGTTCGAAACGAAGATCCACGTGAGAGTCGAGGAAGCAGGAGTCTCACAAACAAGCAATACAACACTGGTCCTTCTGTGAGCGTGGTAGACGAAGGAGAAAAAAGGAAAGCTTCAGCAACGGAACAACAACCCAAGCGTGCGGGTCCAGCACACACGAATTCTTCTCAAAAGGGAGCGGGCAAGACTCCTTCACAAGACACCGAAGATGCAGGCTTCCCATTCCCCATGAGTGAAGTAATGGAACTCTTGGAGGCATGGATTCAAGACGATGCTATCAAGCTTCCTCCTATCAGACGACCGCCAACTGAGAAAGACATGGCGGACCCCAAGTACTGCCGCTACCATAGGTTTGTCCATCATCCGACCAAGGATCGCAACAGTGAAACAAATTTTCGGAGAAAAGATAGAGGCAGGAGAACTCCAACTTGGAAACGAAGGTGTTCATAGAGATCCTCTCCCTATCAGGAACTGCATGATTTCCGGGGATTCTGTTCGCAAGACAGTACAATCTATGATGGAGCGTTTGTGCGAGATCTTATATTTTTCCAAGGCGCAGCGTCAAGAAATATTTGCATCCCTTAACCGCGTTGTCTCAGGCAGGCGTTTGTATCTGGAAAAGGAAGCGGTCTCGAAACCTCAGTCTTTACTGGAAGATGCAAGCAAGGGAAACTGGGGACTCTTAACCGTCACTCGTTTGAAGGATTTCTAGTTCGATAGCATATTGATTGATACGGCCTCCGAATTCAACATCATCACTGTCAAGACTTTAAAAGAGCAAGGATTTCAAAGCAGGAAGCCACTCGCAGCCCAACTGTGATTAAGAATCCATAGGGAGAACTTGGAGATGCCTATGGATACATCGATCTTGAAGTTAAATTGGGAGACTCCCTAACGCAAGCGAAGTTCTACATAGTCAAAGAACATCCCAATTACGAAATTGTCCTAGGACGCTCTTGGATACACGACAACAAGGCAACATTGGGAGTTTGCCCTCTACCAGCTACGACACCCGAAAGGATCTTTAACAAACCGTCTGGACCTGAAGACTGTCTGTTGCCGCACCTGTAGCTTTCCAATGTGACACAACTTCCTGGAGAGAGCCCATCAGCATACATTAAGAGGTTCCGAGCTCAAGTAAGTCTCATCACGCAACCCTTCTTGCAACCAATCACTCCTCACTCTGATAAGTCCTGGAGACTGTCTCCAACCAACAAACCAACCCCGGCTAGGAGATGTGAATGGGAAGCCGACCCCTTCAAACGTTTTATCAAGAGCTTAGAGGATGTCTTGGTCAAAGACGATAAGGCCAAGGTCCAGGTATCTGCACGCCCAAACCCATTTGGAATTGGAGATCTGGTGACGAAGACGACTGCATTCAAGGTTGGGAGCATGACGGTAAAAATGACCACTCCACCTGACTCACCCACAGAAAGAATGAATGAACCGTACCTAGTAGTAGATGTTATCCTAGGCGGCTACTGCAAGCTCATCAACGCTGATAAACTGGAAGGCATAACAATTCACTCACGATGGCTCAAACCTTACCGAACTTAAGATGCTGTGCTACCACTTTCCAGCGTCCTCCACACTTTAAAACGTTGTGCTATTTCCTCCAGCGTGTTTCTTTTACAATTACCTTTTCATGCCATATTTGTAATTCCTCCAGAAAATGATTGCGATACTTGCATTCATAATTAGGGTTCCAACTTTCAATTTTCAAATTAATTGAAATATTATTTCCATCTAGGAACTTCTTTACCTCCTAAAGGAAGACACAAAATTCTGAGTCAGTCTAAACCATCATTTACCCAGCAAGACCAGGGAGATCTTGCGTCAGGAGCATAGACAGGTCCGTGGTATTTCATCATGGTGTTTATGGGTGAAAACTATTCCTGCCGGATTTGGTAATTCGTGGTGTGTGGATGAGGAATGAATCTAAACCCTAAACAAAAGCACTGCGCGGTGAGTGCTTGTAGATTCAGAAATCAATCTGTGCAAGTCCGGCCTAAACCAAGAAATGGCCGTTCCAGACTTGTTTCGGTCACAAAGTGAAGGATATGGGGTTGATCTTAGGGAGGGAAGCGAAGAAGGTGTTGAGATTGTGAAGGTGTTGGCTTGCTTATGACTTGTAACAGAAAGGTGAGCAGGCTTACGATTGATGCAAGCATGCTCTGGGTGTTTGAATACGTTTTGTATTAACACTTGGTTTCTGTCTCGTCTGGACTTGTGTTGTTTTTCTCCTTGTTCCCTGTTTTTCTCCTGCTTGGAAAATAGGGAGGAGAACCTATTTATACAAGTCATTTGAGCCTTATTCACGTCTCCAGTGGGAAGTGGAGGAAGTGGAGTGATGGAGTAGTGGAGGTGTGTGTTGGTGTTACACGACCAGTCTTGCCCACTTCTCCTGTCATCTCTAACCGTCCATGACTTCATGACACGTTCTTGTGATGGCGCGTTGCACGCTGTAAACCGCCAGACCAATACCCCAGTATGTATCCCCGTTTGTGACATGATTGATGTCTGGAATGTGTGGATCGTGGGACCCATAAAAGGTAGCATGTGATGCTAAATTGAATAACTGCGTTATTCAGGAAACCGATACTTGTGAAGTATCGTGTGTATTTTTATGTGGAGAAGGTAGCCTCATGCATCATAGTGTGGTAAAGTGACGGGTGGTGATCACCATGACGCCTCACTCTGCAAACCAATTAACTCTTGACCGGAAGGGGTTGTATAACCAAGCCAATAAAGGTGAGGGAGCATTGGACGAGAAGACGAGATGATCTTTGAGACACTCATCTGCGTTTTACCCTTACTTTTACCGTTGATGGAATTAGGGTTTTGAAGAGGTGTGCATGCATCATTCTTTAGCTTGTTCGAATCCAAGCTTGGGAGACGATTTTGGCCAGGCCGATCGTACATGCGTGTATACGGCATGACGGTGCAGGCGCCTATACCCCATTACCTCACGAAATTATGATCCGATGGAAGCCACTCAAGTTTCGTCGGAAGGAGAGAGTCAAAGAAAGTGAAGTTGAGTGGTCGAGATCAATTTGTGACAAAATCCGTGTAAAAGAAAACTAGTGCCGCAAGAGCAAAAGAATAGAGAGCAAGTACGTACTTTTCAAGCACTTCACGCCATCTTCAATATTCAAGGAAAAAGAGGCAAGATGTAGGCGTTCCAAGACAACCAATTCTTGGTCGGTCTTGGTCGATCGGTCTGGAGTGTAGGTGGTATTCCATTTTCCCCGTGTAGATGGTGTTCACGCCTATACCGATCGTCCCATGAAAACGTGATCTAAGCCACTCAAATCGTCAGGTGAAGTTGAGTGGTCGAGATCGATTTGCAATTTGGGAAGTGTGACCACGCAAGTTTGGACGCGCGTTTTGGGACCCAGGGCATGATATGACTTGGGCGATCGGGTGAGGGGATAGAGGGCCCACGGTGGTCATGCTTTGGTATGACCGGACTGCTTAATCTAATCTGGGACCCTCCATTCGTGCGGAGAAGATGGACGCTCGTGATGCTCGAAACCCTAATTTTGGCTTTCACGGCCGTGTAACCATGCTCTGTTCGGGCGCACGAATTGGGATGACCAACCATGGTTGGTCCTGACCGATTGGTCAGGTATGTAGGCGAGCCCACGGTGATTGTGTTGACATGCTCTGGGCCCTTTGAATCTACATCTACGCCCTCCATCTATACCTGCGAAGATGGATGGTTGAGACTGTTTTGTGACACATGTAATATGCCGCAAACCCTAATTTAAGGTTTTCCGTCCATACGCTCTGGTTTGGACGTTTTTGGCAAGCTATGCCAATATTTTGGGAGGCCGACCATGCGGGGTCCGCGTTGGTTCGGCAGTGAATATTCCATACCTGCTTGGGGGTTATGGAATTGATCTGGGCCATCCAATCACGCTGGTGAGGTTGGATAAACGAGATCATATCCAGACTGATACGGACAGTCCGGATGCTCAATCGGGCTAGTATAACACACCGAGAGTTCTCAATCGGGCTAATATAACACACCGAGAGTTGCAACCTGTACGGGTATTTCGTACATGCTTTCATTATAATGCTTGGAGGTTCGTGTTGCTCTGCTGAGAGCAACACTCAGTCGTTATGCCGCACTGATAATGAGTACAGGAAATATAAGGCTGCTCACGCATTAATTAATAATGCTATAAATTCACAGGGTATATGGGATTGTTGCTACATGCTCCAACCTCGGATGAATTTCATGTGTTCACAGAATGGGATTGTTGCCACATGCTCCATTCTAGGTGAATTAGTAAAGTGAAGGAGTATCCAACACTTATTAATGGCTTTATCTTTACAAGATGTCAGCGCATGATTTTCTGGTTTTTACAATTTTAACCTTAAATGAAAATCCACCATCAACATTAAGTCCCCTGCCTAGCACGTAATGGTTACACCATTGTGGGGTAGGCATGAGATGGTGACAGTTAAAGACAAAGCTTATGAGACAAAGTTAGATGTTACCAAGAGAGATGGGTCATCCTGTCCTTGGAACATGTCACGTTCAAGAGGCGTCCAGGCGAGTGTTCCCCTAGCATGATGTCGGTCTTGCCTGCTTCGATGAACTGTTACGCCTGTTTCGTTGGTGGGTCTACTGCACCTGCTTGATCGAACGTGTGCTTGATGTGCCCGTTTTGGTTAATCGTGGGTCCGCTGCGTCTGCTTGATCGAACGTGGGACCCGATATAAGCTTGCTTGATTCGAACATGGGCATATATGCATGCTTCGATCAAACGCGGGACCACCGTGTACATGTTTCAAACGTCGGCCATATCTTGTGCCTACTTTGACCGTACGGTTGATGTACTTGCTCGAGTGCCATCTTGCTACTTTGACCAAACACCGACCCAGCTAGCTTGACTAAACACCAGACTTGATGCTTTGACAAAACACCGGCCTTGCTGTTTGCTTTGCTCGAACGTGGGACCCGATGTGAGCAAGCTTGCTTTTTAAAAAAATGAACCTTGTGTGCTCAAATATAAATGTGGGTCCTGTAGAAAGCGTTGAAGCAGCTTCTGGAGCAGCCCGAGAGAGCGTTGAAGTGTTGGAGCTGAAACGCCTTCTTCTGGAGAGAGAGCTTTGATTGGGGACGGCCGTATGCTGCTTCGACCAACTGGGGCTGGGATCAAGTGGGACGCGCCGCGTGCTCGATCGAACGTCGACCTGTGTTTCGACCGAAAACCGGCCTGCTGCGTGCGCCTGTTTTATTCGAATACCAGCCTTGTGACTTTGATCAATACCAGACTTGAAACTTGAGCAATACCGGACTTGTGACTTGATCAATACCGAACTTGTAACTTGATCAACACCGGACTTGAGATTTGAGCAATACCGGACTTGAGACTTGAGCAATACCGGACTTGAGACTTGATCAATACCGGTGTTTGGACCCAATACCAGCCTTGTGTACTCCAACATGAATGTGTATTTTGTCGTGTGTGACTACACATCTCACGCGTTTTTTTATACAAGTACTGACTCATGTCAGGAGGTGTTGACAGCTTCACAGATATGCCGAACATTGATGATGAGTTGTTCACCGCGCCCTTTCACCTATATGAAAATATCCGTTCCACAAGATAACCCTTCTCCTATCGACTTCAAGGTTTTTCATGCTCCGCTGGGCCCTCATGAAGGATGGATGAGACGTATGTTGAGCAATGAGTACATCAAAGATAGCTTGACCAGAGCGCAGATTATTGATGCAGCTTGAGTGTTGAAACGGCTCGGGAGGATGTTAAAGTGGTTTCTAGTGCGAATGTTGAGGTGGATCCTGGAGAGAGTGTTGAAGAAGGATTCTGAGGCGAACGTGGGTCCCGGAGAGAGCGTTGAGGCGACTCTTGAATAGACCATTGAAGCAGCTTCTACTAGAGGGAGCGTTGAAGTGTTTCCCTCTTCAGTTCGATTTACCCTTGCGAATTCCATGCTTCTTGACTGACCATCTCTCTCATGTTGAAGAATTCCTTGACTGACGGTGAATGAACTTCATGCTGAGCCTCAGTCCCCAAGCGTGGTTTACATGGTTTGTTCGTAGTGGTTGTAGTCGAGCCATATATGGAATATCTTGGACATTGTTTCATCATTGTGGGAGTCGTGCATGTGGTACTGGAGTTGGATTTGACGGACGCGCAGGATGTTGTATCTCGGTGGTTTTCCTCTTGCTGCTTCAGGGAACTACTTACAGAAAGCTGAATGTTGTATCGCCTGTTGGTGAGATATATGCCCATACAAACATTATGAGGCTCTTCATTACTGGCATGCCTGGTTCTTTCTATCAGGGCATATGTTGTTGTAGATGAGCGTTCAACAGCTCCAGAGGATGACCAAAAGCGCGGATTCTCCAACATAGCATGATAGACATGTATCACTGTTTGATAAAGTGACTCGCCCGGATCTTGTTCGACCACTGTCTGATAGAGTGACTCGCCGGGGTCTTGCTCGATATGACGCGTGGACATCGTTATCTTCTTGAGGCTGCTCCCTTGAGTTATCGGCTCCAGTGGAAGATTGCCGTCATAGAGCGTTGATACGTTGCACCGGCATTCTTTAAACCAAATGGCAGTATGGTATAATAAAAATTTCCGAGAGGAGTTCGGAAAGCTATCTTACTTGCATCATGCTCGTACATCCTTATCTGGTTGTAGCCGCTACATCCATCCATGGAGGAGAACATGCCGTGTCATTTGGTTGCATCTACTAACATGTCGATGTTAGGTAGAGGAGGATCGTTTTTGGAGCAAAGCACTGTTCAAGTCTCTCGAAGTCTATGCGGCTTTGATCTATCCATTTTCCTCATGTCCCGAACTACTGTTGTGTAACCGACTTGGATACGGGTATGACATGTAGATGATGGGTAACCAATTTTCATCTAAATCCGACATTTCTTCATATCTCCAAGCGAATATGTCCTGGTACTCTTTGAGAAGTTCCACCAACTTCGTGCGTTTATCCGTACACAAGGTTGAGCTGATGGAGATAGGCCTAGGAGATTCCTCAACGATTTCAATCTCATCAGTTGTGGAGTTGGTGCCATCTTGCAGCTGTGGAGCATCTAACACTTGTTCTTGTGGTTCGTTGCTATTGTAGCATTCCATTGGGTGGAGAAACTGGGTAACAGTCTCCCCTGCTAATTGATAATGACAGTGTCGGTATACCGTTTTCCCATTCTGGTCACGACTCGCCACAAAAGTACATTCCCTCTTCGTGTGAACGTGGGTCGTGGCTTCACAGGATGAAGAAGAATGCTTCGTCAGCAAAGATGCATCGTGGGTTTTAGCCCTCAATGATGCAAACCGGTCTTCTTCCTGAATTGACGCCCACGTGGGGAGTGGGACGCAACGAACTTGTATGATTCTTTCCGCGGAGCTTCTCCCGTATGTCTTTGGTTTGGTTTCCCTCGAAGTCCGTCATTGTGGTAGGCTTCCGTACGACCTTGCACGGGAGAACCTTGGATGTCCTGAGAGTCTTGAGAGTAATCACATTCGAAGACGCTCCTGTGTAGATAAGGGTCGTCTTGAACTCTGAATCCTTGATGCGTGCGGTGACATGTAGGTCACGGTCGTGACCTTCCTCTGGTTGATTGTAGCAAAACGTCTCCGCGCGCTGATTCTTCGAGAGGTGTGAAAGTTCGCATAAACTTTCCACTAGAGAAACTACTTCCCGATCCACCGGCCTCTGGTTCATAGTGAAACTTATTGACTTAGGATCGTTATGAGGATCAGTCCCCAGTGTAGGAGTCTCCATGACAGGATCACTCATATCTGATGTCGCTTCTTTGATCAGGTCCATGGAGGTCCGCGCCACTGAAGTACCTTCTCCGGTGCGTTGAATGCGTTCCTTTTTTGCTCCAGGGGCAGTCACGGCTCTCTTAAGAAAAGTGAGTACCTCTTTCTGAGTTGTGGCCATATCCGTTTGAGTCTTAGCAAGAACTTCCTGCTTCTCCATCAAGTCTGCAATGGTAATGGGGGATGGTCCTCCTCTCGTCCCTCCGGCTCCTCGTCCTGATGAAGGAGTGGAAGTTGTTGCCCTGGTGACTACCAGAGGTGTTACACTTGATGAGATGCTAGGATTTGCGGCTGCTCTGGCTCTGGTGATGGGAGGTGTTGTAATATCACTGCTGAGTGATCGAATTGAACGTTCCCATCCTCTGTACTCACGTGTTCCTTAATTGATCTCTCCTTACTCAAGCATTTCTTCACTTAGTTGAAAGGTCGATGCAGATTGAACAGTCTTCCGGGCTTCGACAAGGGTCTTGAGATATAAATCTTCCAGCAGGGATCCGTAAGCTGCAGGATCCATTTCTTTATCCAGTAGACGTTGTGGTACCCCGGACAAGTCTTTTCCTCTGTGGAGTTGCCTCGAGTCTTCGTTGTCGGCTGGACCATGTTGTTCATCTCTCCTGAGTCCCCTGTGATTACGCGCTCTTTTCGCATCTCCTTTGGTAAAGGTGTGACTCGACTAAGGATCCAGCGTTTCTTGCACTGTTTGAGTAGATGCCTGCCGACCCTTCTTGTAATTGCCTTGTTATATCATTCAAAAGGCGAAATGTCTCGCTCTGTCTTCTAGCGATACCGGCTTGATTTGCCAAGACATCCTCCAGCATTCTAGCTACACTTCCCATGATATCTAACCCACCTGTGGTCTCCGAGTGAGGATACATCGTGAGATGAAAACCGAAAAATTGAGAATTCAATTTTTTACAACCGAGAGATCAACCTCCCACTGTGGTCGCCAATTGTTTATGGGTCAAATGCTTTGCGCGGTGAGTGCTTGTAGATTCGGAAATCAATCTGTGCAAGTCCTGCCTAAACCAAAAACGGCTGTTCGGACTTGTTTCGGTCACAAAGTGAAGGAGATGGGGTTGAGGACGTGAGTTGAGAAGTGCTTATGCACAAGTCACAGCAGATGAGGAAGTGGAGTTAACAATTGAGCAATACGGGGCAAACAATACGGGCCAGTGGTCAGTGGAGTAACAGTGGACAAGGTTGGGTGTTGTTTTCTCATTATCTCGATTGACCTCACTTGTGTTCGACTACTTTTGTTATCTCCCCCTGAGGGGTGTGAGTGAGGCTAGTAGCCAAGACTCATTTGAGCTAGAAAGAAAACTATTCTAAGCTCATTATGCGCCGGATTTGGTAATTCGGGGTGTGTGGATGAGGAATGAATCTAAACCCTAAACAAATGCACTCGCGCGGTGAGTGCTTGTAGATTCGGAAATCAATCTGCAAGTCCCGCCTAAACCAAAAAACGGCCGTTCCGGACTTGTTTCGGTCACAAAGTGAAGGAGATGGGGTTGATCTTAGGGAGGGAAGCGAAGAAGGTGTTGAGATTGTGAAGGTGTTGGCTTGCTTATGACTTGTAATGTAAAGGTGAGTGAGCAGGCTTACGATTGATGCAAGGAGGCTCGGGTGTTTGAATACGTTTTGTATTAACACTTGGTTTCGTCTCGTCCCGGACTTGTGTTGTTTTCTCCTTGTTCCTGTTTTTCTCCCGTTTGGAAAATAGGGAGGAGAACCTATTTATACAAGTCATTTGAGCCTTATTCACGTCTCTCGTGGGAAGTGGAGGAAGTGGAGTGATGGAGTAGTGGAGGTGTGTGTTGGTGTTACACGTGGGAAGTGAAGTGAGTGATGGAGTAGTGGAGGTGTGTGTTGGTGAACCAGTCTTTCCCACTTCTCCTGTCATCTCTAACCGTCCATGACTTCGACACGTTCTTGTGATGGCGCGTTGCCGCAGCTGCACGCTGTAAACCGCTGAGACCAATACCCCAAATATGTATCCCCAGTTTGTGACATGATTTATGTCTGGAATGTGTGGATCGTGGGACCCACAAAAGGTATCATGTGATGCTAAATTGAATAACTGCGTTATTCAGGAAACTGATACTTGTGAAGTATCGTGTGTATTTTTATGCAGGTACTGCATCATGGTGTGGTAAAGTGACGGGTGGTGATCACCATGATGGTTCATTGACCAATTATCTCCTGACCAGGGTTGTATAACCAAGCCGGTGATGTTGGACGGACGAGATGATCTTTGAGACACTCATCTGCGACCGTTGATGGAATTAGGGTTTTGAAGAGGTGCGCGCAGCATCATTCTTGACTTGGTCGAATCCAAGCTTGGGAGACGATTTTGGCAGGCCGATCGTACATGCGTGTAGACGGCATGACGGTGCAGGCGCCCATACCCCATTACCTCACGAAAGTATGATCCGGGCCACTCAATTCGTCCGGTGAAGTTGAGTGGTCGAGATCAATTTGTGACAGAAAACTAGTGCCGCAAGAGCCGCACATCACGCCATCTTCAGCGCTGCGTTCCAAGACAACCAATTCTTGGTCGGTCTTGGTCGATCGGTCTGGAGTGTAGGTGGTAGGCTGGTGTTCACGCCTATACTTGATCGTCCCATGAAAACGTGATCTAAGCCACTCAAATCGTCCAGGGTGAAATTGAGTGGTCGAGATCGATTTTGCAATTTGGGAAGTGTGACCACGCAAGTTTGGACGCGCGTTTTGGGATAGCCGGGCATGATATGCCTTGGCCGATCAGGTGAGGGGATAGACGGTCCCACGGTGGTCATCCGGTATGACCAGACCTGTTTAATCTAATCTGGGACCCTCCATTCGTGCCGGAGAAGATGGACGCTCGTGATGCTCGAAACCCTAATTTTGGCTTTCACGGCCGTGTAACCATGCTCTGTTCGGGCGCACGAATTGGGATGACCAACCATGGTTGGTCCTGACCGATTGGTCAAGTATGTAGGCGGGCCCACGGTGATTGTGTTAACATGCTCTGGGCCCATTGAATCTACATCTACGCCCTCCATCTATACCTGCGAAGATGGATGGTTGAGACTGTTTTGCGACACATGTAATATACCGCAAACCCTAATTTAGGGTTTTCCGTCCATACGCTCTGGTTTGGACGTTTTTGGCAAGCTATGCCAATATTTTGGGGAGGCCGACCATGAGGGGTCCGCGTTGGTTCGGCAGTGAATATTCCATACCTGCTTGGGGGTTATGGAATTGATCTGGGCCATCCAATCACGCTGGTGAGTGTGGATTTTTCCCAACTCCACTATCAACGGTCGCAGATGAGTGTCATAAAATTACCTAGTGTTGATGGTGGATTTTCACTTAAGGCTGAAATTGTAAAGGCCAAAATTATACGCTAACAACTTGCAAAAGATAAAGCCATTAATAAGTGATGAATACTTCTTCACCTTACTAATTCACCTAGAATAGAGCATGTGGCAACAATCCCAGTATTCTGTGAATTAAATATACAAAAATCATCCTGGTTGGAGCATGTAGCAACAATCCCATATACCCTGTGAATTTACAGCATTATTAATTAATGCATGACCAGCCTTGTATTTCCTGTACTCATTATCGGTGCGGCATGACGACTGAGTGTTGTTCTCAGCAGAGCAACACGAACCTCCAAGCATTAATAATGAAACATGTACGAAATGCCCTTACAGGCTACAACTCTCGGTGTGTTATACTAGCCCGATTGAGCATATTTGAATCTGAACTGACCATATCAGTCTCAGAAACGATCACGACCATCCAACTTCACCAGCATGATTGTATGGCTTAGATTGAATCCATGACCCCAAGCAGGTATTGGAATATGCACCAGCGACCCAACGCGGGCCCTGCATGGTCGGCCTCCCCAAGGGATGGCATAGCTTGCCAAACCGTCCAAGCCAAAGCAGTATGGACGAAAAACCCTAAATTAGGGTTTGCGGCACATTACATGTGTCGCAAAACAGTCTCAACCATCAATCTTCGCAGGCATAGATGGAGGGTGTAGATGTAGATTCAAAGGGCCCAGAGCATGTCAACACAAACACCGTGGGCCCGCCTACATACCAGACTGATCGGTCAGACCAACTATGGTTGGTCGTCTTGATTCGTGCGCCCCAAACTGGGTATGACACGCGGCCGGCAAAACCTAATTAGGGTTTGTGTCACGATCACGAGCGTCCATTTTCTCCTGCACGAATGAAGGGTCCAGAAATAGACTAAGCAGGTCCGGTAAGTATCAACACGATCACTGTGGGCCCACCTATCTCCCCACCCGATCGGCCAAGACCAAACTTGGATGTACACCTTGATTCGCGCGCCCTAAAGGTGGCATGCCACGCCCCTGTAGGAATCCTTTGCGGCACAGGATTCCTGTCGCAAATCAATCTCAGCCACTCTTCTTTACCGGTAAACTTGAGTGGCTTAGATCGCACCTTCGTGGGATAGTGAAGTATAGACATGGGCACCATCATGTCGTCTACACACATGCCTGATCGGTCCTCTATAAAGCACTTCCCATGCTTGGATTAGACCAAGCTGAAAGAAGGAACTTGCGTACCTCTTAAACCCTAATCCTACGGTCGCAGATGAGGGTTGCAAGTCATCTCGTCCGTCCAACTTCACCAGCTTGGACGGACATCCTAAGACATGAGTTAGGCTATCAATGAGGCGTCACCACAATCACCGTCCACCACTCTTCCACATGGAGTGATCGGTCAAGTCAGGGCTTGCCTGTATAGCCTCCAAACGATCACTCGAAGATGGTTGGACATGATGTTATTTTAAGACGCTTAAATTCGTGACTTACTCCGTTAAGCCTTAAAAACAGCGATGCTTCATACACGCTGAATATACTCGATGCAGTTGATGCGTGTCGTAGGTGCAGTCAAATTAATATATTATTTCCACTCAATTAAAAATAATATAATGGAAGTCAAGTTCGTTCCCACGAAGAGCAGGGAGATTTAGTTGTCAGAAAGTGTCACAATGGGGGTTTGTTTTTGATTTAAAGTAAATAACAAAGCAATTGAAAATAATTAAGTTGCAAGCAATGGAGAGAAATATGATCAGGGAATCCTTTTTCGTTACTAAACCGTCATCAAGTTATTATATTCATCCATTAATACAATTAATCACAAATTATTGCCAACCGTGGAATAACAGCTAGCTCAGTGCTATCCCCTAAATTCCTTAAATCACTGGGTATGGAAGCTCTCCAATACCAGATTCTATTCTTCGAAACCACCTAGTAGTAGCTCACTCAAGGTGTAATTTGTCCGAATGCTTTATCTTTTGTGAATTATAGATTGATCCTAGTAGTTGGACTCTTAGCTCAAGGTCCACTTTCTAGTGTTGTTTATAACACAATCACTACACAGAATCCCTCTGCAAGGTCTTGTGTTCTCTACTTTTGTATGAATTATTCGACTATTACTTATCTCCTAACTCAATACTAGCATTTTATTGAATCAACAAATTAATTCAGTTGGCCACCTAAACAATCTATCAATCAATCATAAATATTCTAATTAGTATAAACAATCAATAATCATGTGAAGAACTTCAAAATAGATTTATATAATAACTCAAATCATGTCTAGAACTTAGAATTCATCCCCAATCACTAATAAGTTTAGCTACTCATGGTACTAACAAAACCCATGAGTTTCATATTATATAATGGAAAAGAAATAGTTACGGTAATGAAGAACGCTCCAAAACCCTAGCTTTTCTCCCTTGTGTTCTTCTCTCCAAAAACTAGATAAAAAGAATATATGATATTAAAAGATAGAAATTCTCTTTTTATAGGCATCCAAATTGTTGTTGTGACCGTGATTGACCTGTGCAGAAAAGTGAGTTGCCAACATGCCAAAAACGCATGAAACTTTCCTAAGTAGGTCATTGGCCAAGTATGGCCGTGAGTAGAATGGCTACAGCCATTGGGCTTGAGCATATAATTGCTAAAGTCCAGCCCGACAACCTAACTTGTTTCAACTGCCAGTTCCATGGGACTGACAGCTAAACCTTACTTCCTCTTTAAACCCGCGTACACACCAGCCTCCGTGAAAATTAATATTCCCTGGATTTTTTTTTCCCGGCGACATTTCTCTCGGACACTGACTATCCGTGAAAATTATAAGTTACGGATTTTTAGTTTTCTGCCTTAGACATTCACGGCTATAACCCACTCCGTGAGATTCCTTCTCTTCTGGATTTTGAAATTTCCTTATGACTCACATATACCAGGACCTCCGTGAATATTTCAAACATCTGAGTTCTGCCGACTTCGTCACTCAACCCTCGACTACCAGACTCTCCGTGAAAACCCAAAGCTTCTGGATTTTAACTCTGCCTGTATATTCTTCTCTGCATCCTATCATCTTACTACAGCAGTCACCATCTCCTTCCAAGTCACTTCATTGATCGATAGTGGTTACAACTGAACTCCATGGCTTCATATAAACCCGATCTTCATTCTTAAGCTCAGTTCCCTCGTAAACTCGGACTCTCTACCCCAGACTTTCTACAACTTTCACTACCGTGTAACAAGAACTGCTCTTCTCGAGCTATTACCATAGCACAACCCATCTCCATTATTCCATCGTTAATCACTGCCAAGCTCGAGAAAGACACCAGCATCGACCTAACAAACATGAATTCCATCGACTACCAGCACCTATGTCTTCCCTGTTTGGTTGAGCTTTACGCCCAAAACTACAGCCTTCTCATCATCTGCCAACTCCATCGATCTAGTCTCTTTCCTGTTTATATCGAGCTGAACTCACAGCTCCAAGTTCCATTCTCTTCCATTAACAGCACCACAACGTCATCATCATTTCCGATAATGACAGCAGCATCTACTGTCACAGTTCCGAGCTCTGTTTTGGGAATTATAGCTCCAATTAATTCTTCCCACGCCACTATTCTTCTCAGCTCAAACACGAATATCACCTCCATAACATACTCCATCGTGAGCAACATCAACGCTGCCATCTCGAACCGATCTTACTCGTCAATGGCAAAGACGATATCCTCGCAAAGCACCATTCATTCTCTCGCTAATTGCATTTATCAGCCACCGAGGCTCGAGCTTCTTTTCTTCCTCTCCGAGCAACCAACCATCATCATTCCTTCATTCCACCCATTAACAGCGTCTTCATCTTTCATTCTCGTCTGCTAGCAGCGAGAATTCACTTTCGTTAGCTGCAACCCAATGATAGCAGCTTCACCATTACGTCCGTTATCATATTCCAAACCGAACTCAAACTCCTTCCTGCCATTCTCGAGCTCCACTGCCTCTTCGTCAACTACCAATGGTAATTACCTAATTTCAGTTCCCTGAACTGGTCGTGATGCTTGGTGAAGAAGATGCTGGTGGCAGCCCCGAGTAAAATAGTAGGGTGCCTTTAGAAGTTCTGTAGCTACTCAACTTTGCAACATCTTCGGCTTGCTTAAAATGCTTCAAGATTCTTCATACGACGTCGGATTGACTCCACTCTTTCGCCGTTGGTTTCGTCTTTTTGTCCTCTTCGAAATGATAGCAAGAACTCCTCAATTTGGATGAGTTCCACTTGGTCTTTGGCCCTTCTCATCTTGAGGCTAACTTCTTTTATTGCACAATTAAGTGCAAATTCATTTCTTTTGGATGATTCACCTAGCAAAACATAAATAAGAGAAAACAAGAGTAATATACAATAATTTGAAAGAAACTAAGCAATTACTAGCATGGATTCGACACTAAATATATGCAAAATATGCACTTAACAAATTCCCCCACACTTGGCTTTTGCTAGTCCTCGAGCAAACTATCTAAAATACAACAACTCCATGTCGCCGAGGATACGGTTACTCTTAGCATGAATAAAAGGCCTTTAAACCCCTAGGTGTCCCTAGTGGACGAGTTATAGTCTCGTGAGGGCTTATGAGAGGTATACCCACAAAACCTACTCCAACTTCAAAGCGTTCCAGCTTCCCAAGCATCCAAATAGCTATGAGGACATAGAGTTTCTGCATGCTAGTAATAAGAAGTTAGAAATACCAAAGAACATATTCATTCTTAAATCTTGAGTGAGAAATAACCACACCATAATGAGAGAATGCGTGTTTGAGAGCGATCAATAAGCATTTCGCCTCGACTTCTGCCTCACTTAAAAGGATTTTATGATAATTGCACTCAATAAGACGGCTTTTTTATGGGTCTCACATGTGTGCAGGTAGGAATGAAGAGAGAATCCTACACATGTTGAATGGTGGGAAGGAAACCTTCCGAATTATTTCTGGAGACTCCACAAAATCGTGGAAAATAAAGATATTTTTCTGATGATCTCTACGAAAGGAAATCAACCATTATAGCAAGGATGAGAGTACTTACCACCTTCACATCCGATTGCAATGATGAAAGCACCACTCTCACAGCATCCAATAGAAACGTCTTCCTTCGGCTCGTCTTCTTCATCTTTTTGGTATTCGTCTTCGGTCTTCAACTGTTGATGATAAACTCTTGAACTTGTAGAACGTCGACAATTTGTACTCTTTTCATCAATTTCCTTGTTGCTTGAAACTTCTTTATATATTTTTCTTCCACATGGCCTTATTGAACAAATAACAACCTAAATGCAAATCTATTTGTATATATATATATATATATATATATTTTTTTTTGTGAAGAGATTGCAACTAAAACAATAAATATGAAATAAAATTAACATGGCCATGAAAGAAGTACGTTACCACTTTGATCTTCACAACTTGTAATGCCTTCGTATCATAAACTTCAATAACTCTCATCTTTTGATTTTCTTCGCTCTTGTAATAAGTCTTCATACTTAGATATAGAATTCCGCTCTTTATGTGTAAGTCTTTAACATGTATATAAACATCTGCTCATGTATATGTTGCTTTACTTGAATATGAAATTTCGCTCTTCCTTGTATTGTTGCTTGTAAACCTCAAACGTCTTCAGCTTTCCTTGTAAATTTTGATGTCGCTCCACTTGTTGATGATGATGGTGTTTCTATGGATCTGTTGTTGTCGAGAGAGAGAATGGTGCTAACTGCAAATCAAACTACAAGAAGGTGGTTTTCGTCTATAGACGTCACCCTTATGATTGACAAAATTAGCACTCAAGAGATCAAAAATAGTGCTTCTATTGGTGGGAGGTTGGGTAGCTCACCATTCTACCGGAATTAACGTACGGTGACACACACTCAAAAGAAAGCTCTTTAGTCAGCTACAAAGAAAATTTGGTCTGGTGCCTTGGTTGATATGAAAATGGGTAGTCTCCACTAATGATTGATCAGCAACTCTAATAATGCATTTCTCCCTGCTCCTAATTTGCATCACCGGCATGATTAAATCCATTATTTAACACTCCAATTCTTAAGAAATCCGAATGTAGTTCCCTAACACTTCCAAGTTCAGTTATGTCGGTCAGAATCTCTATGTAAACATACCTAGAAGTATGCTAGTGGCTCTAAAATCTCTACAAGTTGGAGGTTTTATTCAAATATATACAAAGAAATTGAAAAATCTATATGCAAAATACTCCCCCACACTTAAACTTCACATTGTCCTCAATGTGTAAAATCGAAAAGTTCTGAATTCTGACGTAACAGCAGATAAAACGCAAAAACTGTGCAAATTGGTAAGGAATTTGGAAAAACTCCATTTCACAAAAGTTGTTCATCTACGTGTTTTCTACAAAGTGTTAAAAGGGCACAGTGGTTCGATAAACGGCCTGACAGTTATGGTCTCTGGACTGAACTACGCGCAGTCTGAATTTTTCTGACGAAAAGGTATTCGTTATAATTTTCTTCTAAAATAGTTTACGGACTCAATGAAATTAAACATGGGGATGAAAATATGATATGAAAACAATAAAAAAAAACAAAAATAAAAGGGTTTAAGATACAAAACCTATGGGTTGCCTCCCATTTAGCGCTTGGTTTAAAGTCGTCAGCCCGACTTGGCATTCTCCTTATACTACTCCTCCAGAGGGAGTAAATCGCGAAGCTCTATCTCGTCCACATTCACATAAGCGATGTTTTCATAGTATGGCTTCAATCTATGGCCGTTGACCTTAGAAGTAGTCCCATCTCTAAGACTAGTGATATCAACTGCACCATGAGAATAAACATTAGTAACAACATATGGTCCAATCCATCTGGACCTTAGCTTACCAGGAAATAACTTAAGACGAGAATGAAATAAAAGAACTTTCTGTCCCACAACAAAATTCTTCCGAGAAATCATCTTGTCATGGAAAAGCTTAGTCTTTTCCTTATATATACGAGAACTCTCGTAAGCATCATTACGTATCTCCTCTAGCTCATTGATTTGTAGTTGCCTATGTTTCCCCACTTTATCATACTCCATGTTGCACATCTTTACCGCCCATAAAGCCTTATGCTCAAGTTCAACTGGGAGATGACAAGCTTTGCCATAAACCAACCGATATGGAGACATACCAATCGGTGTCTTATATGCTGTTCTATACGCCCAAAGTGCATCGTTGAGTCTATAACTCCAATCCTTTCGTGTAGCATTAACGGTTTTCTCAAGGATTTACTTAATCTCACGATTTGAAATTTCAGCTTGCCCACTAGTTTGTGGGTGATACGGCGTACCAATCTTGTGTGTAATGTTGTACTTCTTGAGGAGAGCATGGAAGGATTTCTTAAAGTGCGAGCCTCCATCACTGATAACCACTCTTGGTGTACCATGTCTAGAGAAAATATATTCCTTCACAAACTCACAAACAACTTGAGAATCATTAGTAGGGGTGGCTTTAGCTTCCACCCATTTAGAAACATAATCCACAGCAAGAAGTATATAAAATTTTCCATTCGAATTAACAAAAGGACCCATAAAATCAATGCCCCACGCATCAAAAATCTCGACAGTGAGAATAGGATTGAGTGGCATTTGATTTCGAGCACCTAGATTGCCCGTTCGTTGACATCTATCACAAGATTTGCAAAAAGCATATGCATCCTCAAATAGGGTAGGCCAATAAAAGCCACTCTCAAGGACTTTGAGAGCGGTACGTTTTGCACCAAAGTGACCACCACAATCATAAGAATGACAAAAAGATAGAATTGGTGAAATTCGAGTTTGGTACGCACCTCATGGATAATTTGATCAGCACCATATTTCCACAAGTAGGGTTCATCCCACACATACTTGCTTGGCTATTTTCTTAAGCTTTAGCTTTTGAAAAGTAGACATTGTACTAGGTACTTGCCTTGTAACCAAATAGTTCACGATATCAGCGTACCAAGGTGTTGAATATTCAATTGAGAAAAGTTGTTCGTCTGGAAAACGATCCTGTAAGGGGAGTTCTTCTTCGGAAATAATTAGTCTACTAAGATGATCAAAGAATCGTATTCTCAACACCTTTCTTATATCTCGATTTCCATATTGAATTCTTGCAGCAAAAGAATCCAACGTATGAGTCTTGGCTTAGCCTCCTTCTTTTTCAATAGATACCGTAGTCTTTGCATGATCGAATATACAATCACATTGGTACCCACCAAATAAGCTCTAAATTTTTCTAATGCAAATACTATAGCCAACAACTCTTTCTCAGTAGTGGAATAGTTGATTTGAGCATCATTTAGGGTCCTTGATGCATAATAAATCACATGTGACCTCTTGTCTACTTTTTGACCCAAAACGACTCCGATCGCATAATCACTTGCATCACACATTAACTCGAACGGCAAACTCCAGTCGGTGACTTAATAATTGGTGCGGTAGTCAACAATTCCTTCAATTTATTAAAGGCATCCTTGCACTCCCGGTCGAAGTTAAAGGCAACCTCCTTTTGCAACAATTTGCACATCGGCATTGAGATTTTGGAGAAATCTTTGATAAACCTCCTATAAAAACTCGCATGACCAAGAAACGAACGAATTTCCCTCACCGAAGTGGGGTATTGTAAGTTCCTAATCAAGTCTATCTTTGCCTTGTCTACTTCGAGCCCTTGGGAGGACACGATGTGGCCAAGTACAATTCCATGGTTTACCATAAAGTGGCATTTCTCCCAGTTTAAAACAAGATTAGTGTCTATGCATCTTTTAAGCACAAGTTCAAGATTATTCAAACAAATATCAAATGAATCACCATAAACACTGAAGTCGTCCATAAATACCTCAATGATGTTTTCCACGTAATCGGAAAATATACTAACCATACATCTCTCGAAAAGTGGCAGGCGCATTGCAAAGACCAAATGGCATTCTTCTATATGCGAATGTACCGAAAGGACAAGTGAAAGTAGTCTTATCTTGATCCTCCGGTGCAATAACAATTTGATTATAGCCCGAATAACCATCCAAAAAGCAATAATGAGAATGTCCCGCTAACCTTTCTAACATCTGGTCAATGAAAGGCAAAGGAAAGTGATCCTTGCGGGTTGCCGAATTGAGCTTTCTGTAGTCTATGCACACTCTCCATCCTGTTTGAACTCTTGTATGAACGAGTTCATCATCTTGATTTCTAACAATAGTGACACCTGATTTCTTAGGCACCACTTGCAGGACTAACCCATTTCCGTCGAAATTGGGTAAATCACCCCCACACTTAGTAATTTGAGGATTTCTTTCTTCACGACCTCCATCATTGGGGGTTAAGCCTACGCTGAGCATCACGCATCGGCTTGATATCATCTTCCATAAGGATTCTATGCATGCACATGGATGGACTAATGCCTTTGATGTCAGCAATTGTCCAACCAATAGCCGTTTTGTGCTCTTTCAGAACCCTAAGGAGGTGTTCTTCCTGTATTGTTGTGAGATTCTTTGAAATAATGACTGGAAGCTCTTCCCCATCACCCAAGTAAGCGTACTTTAAGTGATCAGGTAGAGGTTTCAGCTCTAATTTAGGTGCCTGCACAACAGAATGTAAAGGAACTTCATCGATTCATGAGGTAAAGAGATATATGAAATATTACCTCTTCTAACTTCTTGTGATGCTGTTAAAGCACCACATGTCTCAACAAACTCCTTGGAAATATCAACGTCCAAGTTAGGAATGCCGTGGACGTCCAAATCAATGATATTTTGTAGCACAGATTCAAGTTCATCTTCTCTATTCAAATCAAACATCTGTTGTGCTAACGAACTAATAACATCAACAGAAAATGCGGAATGGATATCACTTGGATAACGCATGGCTTCAAAAATATTGAAGCGTATAACCTCTTTGTCAAACTCCATAGTGAGTGTTCCAGGTATCACAATCAATCTTCGTCTTAGCAGTCTTCATAAATGGTCTCCCAAGAAGTAATGAAGTAGACGAACAATTGTCCCCATTCCGCATATCCACAACAAAGAAATCAACCGGAAAGATTAATTCATTCACCTGCACCAACACTTCTTCCACGAGTCCCTTAGGATATATGTTAGACTTATTAGCTAATTGAATGATAATCCCTGTCTCCTTTAAAGGTCCGAGATTCAATGAATCATAAACATCGGCTGACATCACGCTTATGGAAGCTCCCAAATCAAGCAAAGCACGCTCGAACCGTTTTTCACCAATAGTAACTGGCACTATAAA
Organism: Papaver armeniacum; assembly: GCA_023531295.1. Lineage (NCBI taxonomy): Eukaryota > Viridiplantae > Streptophyta > Magnoliopsida > Ranunculales > Papaveraceae > Papaver > Papaver armeniacum. The sequence continues at coordinate 1,102,787 of JAJJWW010013244.1, forward strand.
ACCACCAGGATCTTTACACTTTTCAGGCATCTTATTTAGCAACATAGATGAAGCACTTTCTCTCACCTGAGTGATCTCGTTAGCAATCAACCTCTCCTTCCTTGTACACAAATCCTTCAGAACTTTGGCATACCTGGGTACCGTTCTGATGGCCTCAATAAATGGAATGTTGATATGCACCTTGCTGAAAATATCCATAATCTCCTTGTCTAGAGCTTGCTTCTTTGACTTAGAAAAACGACTAGGAAAAGGAGGTGGTGTGGTAAAAGTAGGAACTCGTGTCCTTAGGTTGGCCAGTTGAGGTTGGCTTTTCCTTTGGAACAGTTTCCACCTCTACTTCCTCTTCCAAGTCGTGACTAACCTTTTCTTGTTGTTTTGGCTCTTCAGTTTGCTTCCTACTTCTTAAAGTCACAACATTGACGTTCGCTCTTGGATTCACAAAAGGTTGTGATGGCAACTTTGCTTTGAATTCTCGTGCTTTTATTTCATTCATGTCTGTAGCCAATTGTCCCATTTGAAGTTGCAAGTCCTTTATAGCCATGTCTTGTTTCTGCAGGATTGTATCTTGACGCTGAGCATTGGCATCTTGCTTTTGCATCATCATTTTCATCATCTCCTCTAAACTGGAACTCTGAGTCTGTTGTTGAGGCTGAGGTGGAGGTTGTGGTCGGAACTGTGGTTGTTGAAAACCACTCTGTCGCCCATAAGGATTAGGAGCTGCAGCTTGCTGATTTGCATAATCGAAATTTGGGTGATCTTTCCAACCTCGGATTATAAGTATTAGAGTAGGGATCATACCTTGGCCTCTGATTAGGGAACACAACATTCACCTGTTCAGACTCTTCTTCATAAGAAGGAATAATCACTGCTGCCATTCGTTGTACTACCTTTTCTATGTTGTTAATTCGTTGCTCTAACTGTGCAGACTCTCCCATCTCGCTAACTCTTCTGACATTAGAGTTGTTTCTGGTGTAGAATTGTTGAGCATTAGAAGCCATACTCTCAATCAAATTGGTTGCCTGCGAGATTGTCTTCTCGTAAGTGAACCCGGCGGCCGCATCAATCAAATTCCTCTGTTCTGGAAGTAATCCTTCGTAGAAGTATTGAATGATAAGTATTGATGATATATTATGGTGTGGACAGCTTGCCAGCAACTTCTTATATCTCTCATAATATTCATATAGAGACTCCCCTGACATCTGTCGAATACCACTAATCTCCTTCCGAACGGATGCCGCTTTGGAAGCAGGAAAATATTTCTCCAGAAATAGCTTTTTCATCTGAGTCCATGTTGTAACACTCCCTGGAGGAAGACAATACAACCATTCTTCTGCTAAGTCTGTCAATGAGAACGGGAAGGCTTGTAGCATAGCCATATCTCTGCCTGCGGTTGTATGCCTCAGACTTGTCATCGTGTTCTGGAACTGTTGAAGGTGTCGATTTGGATTTTTACCTGGATGTCCCTTGAACTTTGGTAGATGATGAAGTAGATTCGACTTAAGCTCCACTGGGTTAGTGATTGCAATGCACAGTGGTTGCGAATCTAAGCATGGAGACGTTAACTCTCTTAACTTCCTCTCCGGAGGTGGAGGATCTCTCTCATCGTCTGTATTAACCATCTCTTCTATAGAGGGTTCTTGTTGCGACTGTGGACGTGCTTGTAGTACCGTTCCCTTGCGAGTTTGAATTCCGCACCTTGGGTAATTCCAATCCTTTGATGCCAGAGATTAAGTACCTGAAACAAAATTCTCAAAAAGCTAAATCAAAAACTAAAAATAAGACTAAAAACAAAAAGAAATAACAACTAAAGCTACTGACTGCTCCCCGGCAGCGGCGCCAAAATTTGATGCGTGTCGTAGGTGCAGTCAAATTAATATCTTATTTCCACTCAATTAAAAATAATATAATGGAAGTCAAGTTCGTTCCCACGAAGAGCAGGGAGATTTAGTTGTCAGAAAGTGTCACAATGGGGGTTTGTTTTTGATTTAAAGTAAATAACAAAGCAATTGAAAATAATTAAGTTGCAAGCAATGGAGAGAAATATGATCAGGGAATCCTTCTTCGTTACTAAACCGTCATCAAGTTATTATATTCATCCATTAATACAATTAATCACAAATTATTGCCAACCGTGGAATAACAACTAGCTCAGTGCTATCCCCTAAATTCCTTAAATCACTGGGTACGGAAGCTCTCAATACCAGATTCTATTCTTCGAAACCACCTAGTAGTAGCTCACTCAAGGTGTAATTTGTCCGAATGCTTTATCTTTTGTGAATTATAGATTGATCCTAGTAGTTGGACTCTTAGCTCAAGGTCCACTTTCTAGTGTTGTTTATACACACAATCGCTACACAGAATCCCTCTGCAAGGTCTTGTGTTCTCTACTTTTGTATGAATTATTCGACTATTACTTATCTCCTAACTCAATACTAGCATTTTATTGAATCAACAAATTAATTCAGTTGGCCACCTAAACAATCTATCAATCAATCATAAATATTCTAATTAGTATAAACAATCAATAATCATGTGAAGAACTTCAAAATAGATTTATATAATAACTCAAATCATGTTGATGAGTGCCAAATATTGCATATTTCTACATCTATTTATTGGCATTTAACTCATCTTTTGTGCTCAGAAATCAGATATTATCCAAGATTCTGTGTTTTCTTTGTTTTCAAGAATAAATATTTGTACTAATTAATTTTGTGTTTTTAGGTAATAAATAAAGCTCGGAGAAACTGAGGAGCCAAAGGAGCAGAAAGCCAAAGCCCGCGCGCGTAACAGTTGCAACCCAACAAGAAGAAACCCATTTACAAGCCATGGGCTTGAGCTATCCAAGACCCGACCCGTGACCCGGATCCGAGCCCGTCCCTTCCGAGTCGTTAGATTTTCATCCTACGGTCGCATCACACACGCATCGGATTCACCCAGATCATACGGTCGCTCCGCCTTGCACATCAACTCCTGATGCTCCCGCTCAACACCACAGCCCCTATATAATCTCCCATCACCAAAACCTAATCTCATTTCTCTTTTCTTCTTCACCCGACAGTGCAGAGCTCTCCATCCCTCTGCTCTTCATCCTCTCCCGACACCACAGCCGCCTTAGCCCACACCAGCACCACCTTCTTCTCCCGACACCAGCAGAAGCTACCAGTCAACACCGCTGCCTCTAGTTTCTCTCTATCTCCACCACAGCTTCTCCCAACCCTAGAAGCTGAGCTCGAGATAGATAGAACTAGGGTTTCATACCAACAGCGTATAGGGGGGCTTGCAGAGGCGAATCAGCAGAGGGGACAAGCGATTCAGAGAGTATGGGCGATTGGGTTTGTTTTTAATTTCTGTTTTGAGAAAATTAGGGTTTTGTTTTCCCTTTGCATGTATAAATAGAATGGAGATGTGTATTTTAGGGGGTATGCCTGGGCTAGCCAGAGCACCAATTTAGAGTTAATTTGTGTTTTATTGTTTCTTGTGATGTTCTAATTACATTTGCTAGGGTGTAGATGAAACTCATAATCACATGTTGAGTTAACTCATGTTCAAAATTTATGTTCTTCTTTGTGCTTAATGGTAATGAGTAATTGTATGCTGTATTGATCAAATGAACTTGTGATAGTTTGTACTGTAAGAAGACAAGTTATACTAGGGGTGAATTAGTGAGATCAGTTGAATTGCTTTAGGAGTAATTAATTAGCTAACAAGCCAAATGAACTTGTGATAGTTTGTACTGTAAGAAGACAAGCTATACTAGGGGTGAGTTAGGAGAGTTTGCTAAAGAATTCCTCCACCTGAGGCCTTCAAAGGGAGGTACAAGAACATAAATGGAGTGTGTTTTGCCTTAGCATAGGGTCATGAGGTGAAGTCTAACACCCTAGTGCCACAAAATCACCAGTTACAACATTTTCTACTTATTTGTTGCCTTAGTTTAGAGCCACATCAACTAGTCGTATCGACAACCAAAATCAGTTCACAATTGTGCTACCTCACTTCAAAAGTCAGTTGTAGTAAGCCTTAGATCAAACATATAGCCACACCATTTCTCTGTGGGATCGACCCGTATTTGCCCTGTTTTACATTGTAGACACCGTGCACTTGCGGTTTAACAAGTAGGCGAAACACATTCCAAAGCCTACCAAGTTTTTGGCGCCGTTGCCGGGGAATTGGTAGTGTGCCCTGTCGATTATTGCTTGCTTCACTGAATTTCATTTTACCCTGTATATACTTGCTTTGCATTGTTGTTTTAGTCCTTTATTAGTGTAACTTTGCTGTTTTCTTTTACTTGCATCTTCAGCTGTGCACTTCACTAATTGTTTGCATCTTCATTGTTTTGCATCTTCAGCTGTTAATCCTTTATTGTATGTTTTTAATCATTCACTAATTATTTCTGCTTAGCTTGCATCCTCATCTGTGGCTAGAGTTTAGTTTAAATTTCACTTTTAATTCTCAGCTGCATATTAGTTAGTGTAATTTCTAGCATCTCATTTGCATCTTAGCTTTTTGATCTGAGCTATAAGCATCATTGCCCCGTAGCTTAGTGTTAATTGTAATTCTTGGTCCCGATCAGTCAATTAAGCATAACAGCTTTCCCCCTGTGTCAGTCCAAGATACTCTCAGTTGCATATGCAAGTGTTAATATTCATTCCATTTGCTATAACTTGCACATTCTGAGAACTGAACTTCCCCTCTGAGCAACAGGTACCCATATCCTCTGCTGAGCAACCCCTGCAACTTATAATGTGAGTGGTTCCTTGACCTCTGAATTACGCACATGTTAGCTGAGAATGCTAGGACTTTGCGCTAAACTGTATTGCATGAATCTGTCAGCGTATCAAAACTAATCTATGCATTACCTAACAGCTGCTGAGCATCTGTGAATATACATGTTATCACCTGTGCATGCTAAACTCTTGTTAGGTAGTGCTCAAACACCTGAAGTTCACTCAGTTTTGTATGATCTGTGCTGTGTAAGCCTGCGAACTTGTTGACAGACTTGAGTGGCTAATTATGGTACACATATGAAAATTTGTTGAACTTGTTGAGCTATCTGCCTTGTGTGTTCTGTGCCATTACCTTGCATTGCCCTGTGCCCAGCTCCAGCCCCTGAAGCTATGAGTTGAGCTTAAACTTAGATAGACAAGCTCCCTGAAAACCCAAGTGAAGTCAACTGTGATAGTTGATATCAACTAACCTAGTTGACCCTGTCAACCCTGTTGAGCCATCTACCCCCTGTACATGCTCATTCCCCTGTGCAAACTTGTGTGACTACTCATTGTGCAAACCTGCAAACCATCTGGTATTGAGCTAAGCCATCTGCCCTACAAATCATTGAGCATTAACCTCTGAAAGTGTAACATCAACCAGCCCAGTTGACTTCATCTGCCCTGCAATTTTTGTGTATACATCCCTGAGAACTGGGGTTACTTGATTGTGTTGACACTCTGTAGCATGTTGTAAAGAGCTTAACCTGTTCATCTGTTGCATCATCATCTTTGCATATGATTAGTGAAGCTTTGAATCGCTGATCACCTGCTGAAGTATTGAGCTCCCCTGTGCTCTGTGCATCACTGCTTGAGTGAAATTTCTTCATCTGTTGTATCTGTTTTTGTGGCACTAGAATGAATGCTAGGTAACTGACCTTGTGTCAGCAATTAACTTGTTTTTCAAACACATACACAGTTTTCACTCTCATTGATCACCTGTCAACCTTCACATAATCCTGTTCTGTGCACATAACATGTGCATAAGCTGAGCTGTGCACTATCCAAAGCACCCCTGAGTGCTAAGAAATTGTGTGTGATTTTTTTTTTTGAGAGTTTGTGTCTCTCTGGGCTCTGCTCCTGCCTGGGATGGAACCTAGTTCCACTGAGCTGTGCATTTGCACACAACCTGGGCTTTACATAATCTGAGATGAAGCCCACTGTGCAACGAACCAAACACATTCCCAAAGCCCACATAAACCAAAGCCCACATAAACCAAAGTCCACCTAAACCAAACTAAAGCCCACTGTGCATTGGGCTTTGCATAGCAACTAGGCTGTGCAACTGTCATAACCTGGGCTCTGCACAAAGCTGAAGCCCACATAAACTGGGCTGTGTAACTGGGTTGTGCAACAAAACTGAGCCCATTACAACTGGGCTTTGCATAACTTGGGCTGCACATTTGCGGCAACACCAAGCACTCCTGTGGGCTTAATTCTAAAAATTGGGTACCATTTTCTTTGCGTCTCTGTGTTTGATTGGACGTATGCTTGATGTGTGCTAAGTTATGCTTCTTTTTGAGTTCACATTGAGTTGCTAGATCATTTCAGGATTTTGGTCTGCAACTGGGGATGAAAACAAATCCATCAGAGAGCTTGCTTACGGGCATGCTTCACAGTATGAACTCCCCACAGTCCATGATGATTTTAGGGAGTACTATGAACCTTCTCAGGGCCCTGACTTTGAATACTCATACCCTAATCATTATGACCACATGTATCATCAACCACCATGGGAGGATGAGCAATTCTATCCTCCAATGAACCCATATATGCACTCAGTGGAAGAAAACCTCATAGAGCAAAACAATGCTAGGTTTGAATTGAATGCATTGCATGATCAGCCATTTAGCAACATGCCTGAGTTTCCCTTGTGTAGTGAACCCTGTGCACAACCATGTAATGATCACTCATATGAAACATGCATACCCACTATTGAAGACTCTCCTTCAAGTGAACAGCTTCACTTGTTCTTAAGGATGAATCTGATTCATTTACAAAGAGAAGAATGGAAGGAAGTTCATGATAGGATGATTATTGTCCCTAATAAAGTAAATCTTGAAAATAGAGTTTCTATTCCTACTCATGCACATGACACTGAATATGAACCTAATCTAGAGGTAAATGAGTACACTAGAAATGCTACAATTTTGAATAGGGAAATGCATTTTGGTTATGATGATGATGATGAATATGATATGTTAGAAGAGCATGTGCATGCTGAAAATATGATGGAATCTTTGGGTTCAGAGACATTTAGCTTCTCTTCTGTGGACCCTATGAATGATGCTTTTTCTAATATTCATACATGTGATGCTGATTTGGGGCCTGTGCAATTGTTTTGTGAAAATGAGCATGCTTTACCACCTGTTTGTGACTTAGGGAATGATGAAACTTTTGACACAGATAATTCAATGTATGAAATTGATGTGTCTGATTCCATGCCTAGGTTACAACATGATGTTATGAATGAGGTTGAAATTTTGGATAATGATGATTATGACATGGAGATTGATGAATTGTTCTATGCAGGTGAACATGATTTACCTTCTTTTTCTGACCTTAGGAAAGTGTGTGATGGTGCAAATGATCTTATACATGAAAACAACTTAGATGTACCTAATCTCTTTCCTAAGGCACAGATTGAAATTCCTCCACCGAACCTAGGTGTAGTTTGTAACAAAATTGCAAAACCAACTTTTCTGAAAATGCCTAATTTAGGCCTAGAGCTTTGTGCTTCCCAAGTCCTCTTGGACTATTTTGCATCAAAGTATAACACCTTTAAGGAGCCACAGTTGGAATGTGTATATCTGCCTGTTCTTAGCAAAACTCATTTTGAGTTAGACCTTTTGCATGATGTACCTTTAAAATTGCAAGATTTTGTGCTCAAGAACACATTTGTTGACAAATTTAGGTTTGGGGGTAACTTGTTCACGTATGCAATCTTTCCTGCACTCTCATGTTATATCTGTGTAAGGCTGTTGATGTTTGTACATATTGTCTTTTGGGTTGATCCTCAACTCTTTAAATTGTTGGTGTATGGTGAATTTTCATTGTATATAATCCAGTAGGACTTGTTAAATTTTATTTTCTTGAATCGGTTGAGTCTTCTTGTGCATATATTGTGCTAATCCGATATGATCTCCACTGAGAATGTTGGATTCTAGCCTTGACAAATGAAGCTCTAACCTTGCTCTCGCCGACATCCGGTAATCTCTTCCCTTTTCTCTTATCAGCATAGTTCTCATGGTATGTGACTGTTTATTATCTGTTGAAACATTGAGGACAATGTTTGATCTAGGTTTGGGGGTGTGATTTGCATATAGAGTTTTTAGTCTTTTTGTTTTACTTCTTTAAAAAAAAAAAAAAAAAAAAAAAAATCGAAAAACTCAAAAATTTGCATAAAAACCTCCAACTTTTAGAGATTTTAGAGTCACTAGCATGCTTCTAGCTATGTTTACATAGAGAGTCTGACCGAAATAACAGAACTTGGAAGTACTGGAGAACACAATCGGGTTTCTTAGTTGATTAGAGCGTTAAAGTTGGATTTAACCATACCGGAGGGCGAATTAGGTCTTTGTTTAGATATTCGGTAGTAGAATTGTGATCACCCATAGTGGAGACTACCCATTTTACATCAAGCGAGGCACCAACCTTCAGTTTTTGTGACTTTCTAAAAAATCTGTTAGAGTGTGTGTCACCGTACGTCAATTCCGGGTAGGAATGGTGAGCTACCCAACCTCGCACCACTTTCAGCACTACTTTTGATCTCTTGAGTGCTAATTTCGTCAATCATGAGGGTGACGTTTAAAGATGAAAAATCCTTCTAAATACCGATTTGCAGTTAGCATCACTCTCTCCCTCTCAATCAACAGATTCATAGAAACACATCATCGTCAGCAAGCGGAGCATCATCAGAATATTTGAAGAAAAGTTGAAATAGTCCAAGGTTTACGTGCAACAAAGAAAAGAAAAGAAAATAGGATGAGAATTAGTGAAGTTTATGAAATCAAGACAATACAAGTTTTATTGTTTTATTGTTATTTTCATTTCATGTACTAAGTTAAAAAAAAAAAAAAAAATTGTAGTTTATTTTCTGTGTCTAGTTACCACCAAGTTATTATAATTCGTCAAAAAGAAAAAAAAAAAAAAATGTTTGTCAAGTTTTTGTGAAGTTCAGAAGTTCATCATCATCAGTTGAAGACCGAAGATTGAAGACGTTTCTATGAATGCTGAGAGAGTGATATTAATTGCCGATCGGGTGAGAAGGTAAGTGAGTACTCCCACCATTGCTAATGGTTGATTTCCTTTCTTAGAGATCATCAGAAAAAGATTCTTTTTGTCCACAACTCGTGGAGTCTCCGAAATTATTTCGGAAGGTTATCCTTCTTACCTTCAACGTGTGCGGGATTTCTCTCTTTATTCCTGCCGCACACATGAGAGACTAAAAAAGCGATCTTTTTGAGTGCAATTATCATAAAACCCTAATGGTGAGGCGAAGTCGAGGCTTATGATCACAATCGAATCCGAATTCTTTCATATGGTATGGTTATTTCTCGCTCAAAGCACTTAAGGATGAGAATGCGTTCTTTGGTAGTTCTAACTTCATGTTACTAGCATGCAGAAACTCTATGTCCTCATAGCTCCTTGGATGCTTGAGACTCTTTTACACTCTGAAGTTGGAGAAGGTTTTGTGGGTACACCTCTGGTAAACCCTCACGAGAATAAAACTCGTCCACTAGGAACACCTAGGGGTTTAAAGGCTTAGTGCATACGCTAAATGCATTCGAGAGACCAGCGACAGTGGTATAGTTAGGATTTCCTAATTTCTGTTTCACTTGAGGACAAGTAAAATTCAGGTTTGGGGGTATTTGATGAGTGCCAAATATTGCATATTTCTACATCTATTTATTGGCATTTAACTCATCTTTTGTGCTCAGAAATAAGATATTATCCCAGATTCTGTGTTTTCTTTGTTTTCAAGAATAAATATTTGTACTAATTAATTTTGTGTTTTTAGGTAATAAATAAAGCTCGGAGAAACTGAGGAGCCAAAGGAGCAGAAAGCCAAAGCCCGCGCGCGCAACAGTTGCAACCCAACAAGAAGAAACCCATTTACAAGACATGGGCTTGAGCTATCCAAGACCCGGCCCGTGACCCGGATCCGAGCCCGTCCCTTCCGAGCCGTTAGATTTTCATCCTACGGTCGCATCACGCACGCATCGGATTCACCCAGATCATACGGTCGCTCCGCCTTGCACATCAACTCCTGATGCTCCCGCTCAACACCACAGCCCCTATATAATCTCCCATCACCAAAACCTAATCTCATTTCTCTTTTCTTCTTCACCCGACAGTGCAGAGCTCTCCATCCCTCTGCTCTTCATCCTCTCCCGACACCACAACCGCCTTAGCCCACACCAGCACCACCTTCTTCTCCCGACACCGGCCAGGAAGCTACTAGTCAACACCGCCACCTCTAGTTTCTCTCTATCTCCACCACAGCTTCTCCCAACCCTAGAAGCTGAGCTCGAGATAGATAGAACAAGGGTTTCATACCAACAACGTATAGGGGGGCTTGCAGAGGCGAATCAGCAGAGGGGACAAGCGATTCAGAGAGTATGGGCGATTGGGTTTGTTTTAATTTCTGTTTTGAGAAAATTAGGGTTTTGTTTTCTCTTTGCATGTATAAATAGAATGGAGCTGTGTATTTTAGGGGTATGCAGGCTAGTGAGCACCAATTTAGAGTTAATTTGTGTTTTATTGTTTCTTGTGATGTTCTAATTACATTTGCTAGGGTGTAGATGAAACTCATAATCACATGTTGAGTTAACTCATGTTCAAAATTTATGTTCTTCTTTGTGCTTAATGGAAATGAGTAATTGTATCTTTGTATTGATCAAATGAACTTGTGATAGTTTGTACTGTAAGAAGACAAGCTATACTAGGGGTGAATTAGTGAGATCAGTTGAATTGCTTTAGGAGTAATTAGTTAGCTAACAAGCCAAATGAACTTGTGATAGTTTGTACTCTAAGAAGACAAGCTATACTAGGGGTGAGTTAGGAGAGTTTGCTAAAGAATTCCTCCACCTGAGGCCTTCAAAGGGAGGTACAAGAACATAAATAGAGTGTGTTTTGCCTTAGCATAGGGTCATGAGGTGAAGTCTAACACCCTAGTGCCACAAAATCACCAGTTACAACATTTTCTACTTATTTGTTGCCTTAGTTTAGAGCCACATCAACTAGTCGTATCGACAACCAAAATCAGTTCACAATTGTGCTACCTCACTTCAAAAGTAAGTTGTAGTAAGCCTTAGATCAAACATATAGCCACACCATTTCTCTGTGGGATCGACCCGTATTTGCCTTGTTTTACATTGTAGACACCGTGCACTTACGGTTTAACAAGTAGGCGAAACGCATTCCCAAGCCTACCACATGTCTAGAACTTAGAATTCATCCCCAATCACTAAGAAGTTTAGCTACTCATGGTTCTAACAAAACCCATGAGTTTCATATTATATAATGGAAAAGAAATAGTTACGGTAATGAAGAACGCTCCAAAACCCTAGCTTTTCTCCCTTGTGTTCTTCTCTCCAAAAACTTGATAAAAAGAATATATGATATTAAAAGATAGAAATTCTCTTTTTATAGGCATCCAAATTGTTGTTGTGACCGTGATTGACCTGTGCAGAAAAGTGAGTTGCCAACATGCCAAAAACGCATGAAACTTACCTAAGTAGGTCATTGGCCAAGTCTGGCCGTGAGTAGAATGGCTACAGCCATTGGGCTTGCGCATATAATTGCTAAAGTCCAGCCCGACAACCTAACTTGTTTCAACTGCCAGTTCCATGGGACTGACAGCTAAACCTTACTTCCTCTTTAAACCCGCGTACACACCAGCCTCCGTGAAAATTAATATTCCATGGATTTTGTTTTCCCGGCGACATTTCTCTCGGACACTGACTATCCATGAAAATTATAAGTTACGGATTTTTAGTTTTCTGCCTTAGACATTCACGGCTATAACCCACTCCGTGAGATTCCTTCTCTTCTGGATTTTGAAATTTCCTTATGACTCACATATACCAGGCCCTCCGTGAATATTTCAAACATCTGAGTTCTGCCGACTTTCGTCACTCAACCCTCGACTACCAGACTCTCCGTGAAAACCCAAAGCTTCTGTATTTTAACTCTGCCTGTATATTCTTCTCTGCATCCTATCATCTTACTACAGCAGTCACCATCTCCTTCCAACTCACTTCATTGATCGATAGTGGTTACAACTGAACTCCATGACTTCATATAAACCCGAGCTTCATTCTTAAGCTCAGTTCCCTCGTAAACTCGGACTCTCTACCCCAGACTTTCCACAACTTTCACTACCGTGTAACAGGAACTGCTCTTCTCGAGCTATTACCACAGCACAACCCATCTCCATTATTCCATCGTTAATCACTGCCAAGCTCGAGAAAGACACCAGCATCGACCTAACAAACATGAATTCCATCGACTACCAGCACCTATGTCTTCCCTGTTTGGTTGAGCTTTACGCCTAAAACTACAGCCTTCTCATCATCTGCCAATTCCATCGATCTCGTCTCTTTCCTGTTTATATCGAGCTGAACTCACAGCTCCCGTCTCCATTCTCTTCCATTAACAGCACCACAGCGTCATCATCATTTCCGATAATGACAGCAGCATCTACTGTCACAGTTTCGAGCTCTGTTTTGGGAATTACAACTCCAATTAATTCTTCCCACGCCACTATTCTTCTCAGCTCAAACACGAATATCACCTCCATAACAGACTCCATCGTGAGCAACATCAACGCTGCCATCTCGAACTGATCTTGCTCGTCAATGGCAAGACTGATATCCTCGCGGCACCATTCATTCTCTCGCTAATCGCATTTATCAGCCACCGAGACTCGAGCTTCTTTTCTTCCTCTCCGAGCAACCAACCATCATCATTCCTTCATTCCACCCATTAACAGCGTCTTCATCTTTCATTCTCGTCTGCTAGCAGCGAGAATTCACTTTCGTTAGCTGCAACCCAACGATAGCAGCTTCACCATTACGTCCGTTATCATATTCCAAACCGAACTCAAACTCCTTCCTACCATTCTCGAGCTCCACTGCCTCTTCGTCAACTACCAATGGTAATTACCTAATTTCAGTTCCCTGAACTGGTCGTGATGCTTGGTGAAGAAGATGCTGGTGGCAGCCCCGAGTAAAATAGTAGGATGCCTTTAGAAGTTCTGTATCTACTCAACTTTGCAACATCTTCGGCTTGCTTAAAATGCTTCAAGATTCTTCATACGACATCGGATTGACTCCACTCTTTCGCCGTTGGTTTCGTCTTTTCGTCCTCTTCGAAATGATAGCAAGAACTCCTCAATTTGGATGAGTTCCACTTGGTCTTTGGCCCTTCTCAGCTTGCGGCTAACTTCTTTTATTTCACAATTAAGTGCAAATTCATTTCTTTTGGATGATTCACCTAGCAAAACATAAATAAGAGAAAACAAGAGTAATATACAATAATTTGCAAGAAACTAAGCAATTACTAGCATGGATTCGACACTAAATATATGCAAAATATGCACTTAACAGCAGTACCTACATAGAATACACACGATACTTCACAAGTATCGACTTCCTAAATAACTTAGTTATTTAATCTAGCATTACATGCTACTTTCTGTGGGTCCCACGATCCACACACTCGAGACATCAATCATGTCACAAACTGGGGGATACATACTGGGGTATTGGTCTGGCGGTTTACAGCTTGCAGCGTGCAACGCGCCATCACAAGAACGTGTCTGGAAGTCATGGACGGTTAGAGATGACAGGAGAAGTGGGCAAATCTGGTCGTGTAACACTAACACACAACTCCACTACTCCATCACTCCACTTCCCCCACTTCCCACGAGAGACGTGAATAAGGCTCAAATGACTTGTATAAATAGGTTCTCCTCCCTATTTCCAAAAAAACATAACAATTCCAGACAACAGAGGCAAGTGTTGATACCATCGTATTCAAACACCGGAACTGATAGCTTACATCCTGCAAGCCAGTTCAGATTTCTGATACAAGTCATACATAGCCAACACCTTCACAATCTCAACACCTTCTTCGCTTCCCTCCCTAAGATCAACCCCATCTCCTTCACTTTGTGGAGTGAAACAAGTCCGGAATGACCATTTCTTGGTTTAGGCCGGATTTGCACAGATTGATTTCTCGAATCTACAAGCACTCCCGTGTAGTGCATTTGTTTAAGGTTTAGACTCATTTCTCATCCACACACCCCAAATTACCAAAACCGGCAGAGATAGTTTTCACCCATAAACAATTGGCGACCACAGCGGGAGGTTGATCTCTCGGTTAAAAAAAATTGAATTCTCAATTTTTCGGTTTTCATCTCGCGATGTATCCTCACCCGGAAACCACAGGTGGTTCAGATATCATGGGAAGTGTAGCTAGAATGCTGGAGGATGTTTTGGAAAATCAAGCCGGTATCGCAAGAAGACAGAGCGAGACATTCCGCCTTTTGAATGATATAACAGCACAATTACAAGAAGGGTCAGCAGGCATCTACTCAGACAGTGCGAGAAATGCTGGATCCTTAGTCAGGAGTCACACCTTTACCAGTGGAGATGCAGAAAGAGCGCGTAATCACAGGGGACTCAGGAGAGACGAACAACATGGTCCAGTAGACAACGAAAACTCGAGGCAACTCCACGAGAGGAAAAGACTTGTCGGGGTACCACAACGTCTCTTACGGATAAAGAAAGGGAGCCTGCAGCTTACGAAGCCCTGCTAGAAGATTTATATCTCAAGACTCTTGTCGAAACCCGGAAGACTGTCCAATCCGCATCGACCTTTCAACTGAGTGAAGAAATGCTTGAGGAAGGAGAGATCAATCAAGGAACATGTGGGTACAGAGGATGGGAGCGTTCAATTCGATCACTCAGCAGTGATCTTACGACACCTTCCACACCCCGTAACCCAGGCAAGCGATCCGCGGATATGATGGCACTCACAAGTCTTCCAACTTCATCTCCGAAACGTGCTCCACATCGAAGCCATGTAGAGACACCACAACGTCCACAAACGCAGGAAAGGCTGGATTCGAATTACCTACACTTTCCGTTCCCAATGAAAAAGATTTTGGAGTTGCTGGAGGCATGGATACGAAACGGAGAGGTGGAACTACCTCCTGTATGGCGTTCACCCACTGATCAAGAAGTAATGGACCTGAGGTATTGTGATTTCCACCGGTTCCTTCACCACCCTACTAGTGAATGCAACGCTTTGAAATGCATTGTTTAGAAGAAACTTAATTTAGAGGGATAGCTTTCCTTCTCTGAGAGATTGATGCAGACGATTTCCTTAAAGAGGCTACTTCATATACAAGTAAGGCTTCAAAAACAAGTAAGTTCTATTCAACAATTTTACAAGAAAGATAGTTTTAAGAATTCACTGGGGACTTGGCATCTCGCACATAGAGAAAGAGGCTCAATGATCAAACGCCATGTTTGTTTCCCTTCATACTTCCCTTTTACACGACATTTGCAATTTCATATGATATGTGCAATCATTCATGACCAAGATGAAAATTCCATTTAAAATAATCTCTTTCAGAAAAGTCATTCACAAAACTATCTCAAAATAAACCTATTCAATTACCTATTAATTCAAAACCGGAAGTCAAATTATGAAAGGACATCCTCACTATCACTCAAAAAGAAAAGCATCTAAAAGAAAAGACAAGTAGGTGGCACGAACCCTTCAAGGAAAGTCCTTCAACAACAACTCGTCCTTCTGGGCAAGAGTGACTTTCATCCTTTGAAGTACAGCCTGCTTCAGCTTCAACTCCTTAGACAACTTTTCAACCTCTTCTTCCTGGCGAGTAACACATTCTGCAGAAGGGACTTCATCTTGTAATTTCTGGAGCTCCTGAATCTCGGAGAACCCTTTGAAGAACCAAGGAGCATTGAAGTCGTACTGCATAAACATATCTCGATGGCACTTCCAGTCTTCAATCATCTCCTCAGAAACTGTTTGACCAGTCGTGACGCTCATCCCATTGATAGAAAATAAAGCTTCCTGAACGTGGTTGACCAATACAAGACGACTTTTGAGCTTCGTAGTGGTAGCAATGTGGCCGTGCCTCTCCTATATCGCCGTGTACAACCCTTCGAACTGAGATGGCACACTGAATCCTCCAACCAACACATGACCTGGATAAGGGACAGTGAAGGGAGGATCGAACAAAGCCCCAGGCTGCATTACCAATACTTCATCGAGACCACGGGAGCCTTGTCGGTTGCGGGAGGCCTTTCGGAAGAAGTCACCACGACAGCTGACTTTATTGATTGGAACCCGCTCGAACGTTCTTCAAGGGGAGCCACCTCAACAATAGCGGATGTTGCCTCTCTTACATTCCTCCCGATGTCTACTTCACTCTGGGTGCTAATTTTCATTATGGCCCCATCAACAAGATCACTTAGGGAGGCACCTTGTCCAACCGAGCTTGCGTCATCTCTGTCATTGTCTGGAAAAGGAGCGGTTTCACCAGACTTCTCAGCATGAAGATCAGTGTTACCAGACTTCTGAGGAGCAGTGTTACTAGACTTCTCAGCATGAGGATCAGTGTTGCCAGACTTCTCAGCATGAAGATCAGTGTTACCAGACTTCTGAGGAACAGTGTTACTAGACTTCTCAGCATGAGGATCAGTGTCACCAGACTTCTCAACATGAAGGCTAACGTTACCAGACTTCTCGTTCTGAATGCGCGCCAACCTTGTGAAAACATTCTCTTTCGGAATTCCCTGATTTCAAGCAAGGATCACTCTTAGAGGAATTTACTCTGGAGAAATGAAGGAATCGACAGGAAGAGATTTAAATACCTGCATATTGGAGGAATTGAGGATCACCGAATCACATGCCTGCCTTTTAGATATCTCTCCTGCTTGGGGACTGCAATCATCAGCTCTGGTCCGTTTGGCTAGGAGTGGCTTCAACCGAAATGCTTCTTCAAAACGTCAGAAGATGGCTCACCACGGGAATCTGTCACAACGTCCTCCGAGAATTCCTGGAAAGCCAACAGTTGCTTCCTCCAAAATTCCTTATACTTATCGGTTACCACTGGGTTTCTCCCAATAGGCCAGAAGGGAAGACTCTGCAATGCCAAGAACATGTCAGCATTAAAAATACCCGAGAGAAGTTCTTTCGGAGCCTCCGACGGACGGATAAATGGAACACCCTGGTCAAATCCCATTTTACGAGCAGCCCTGTCAATGTTGTACGGAGTCACAAGTAAATGCTTCATTTGAATAGAGACGGGATATATCCCGGAATGCATCTGTGCAGATAAATAAGTTCTCCAAATTTCATAGTCTTGACATCGGTACGCAACACAGCATCGGGACCGTCAGAAGCAATAGCAAAGGTCTTCGGCTGAACAATGGAAGAGTGGATTGGCCCCCATGGACGGAAATCTACGGAAGACACATTATCAAAGATGTCCACGAGTTTCGCACCGGTTCTGGGATGCCTCCTCTACCAACGGAGTATTCTCGAGCCACCATACAAACTGCTGAGCGAAGTTGCAGGAACAGGAGCATAACTTTTGAAATGTTCCCACAAGAATGCCTGAAGAAAAGCGAAATGGACGTACGACTCCACCTTCTTGTACCCGTTGGAAACATGCATGTCCATTGCTAAGGCGTCCAGATGAGAATACATCGATCCGAGGAACAAGGCACCTAAGGGAAGAACTTCACCTTTTGCTAGCTTTATAACAATCCTGACAAGTACACCTCTTATGGTCTTCTTTCCAGAACCATCGTCAAATATATATCTGGATAGCCACAAAGACAGGAATGCAATCACGGTGAGCTCGTTTTCCAACTCCTGATCCGGTTCTGGGTCTGCAGGAGACCACTCGATACCCACCAGGTTCATCAATGCAGCTATGCTTTCCAGAGTAATAGTCATCTCTCCCCATCTAAATATAGCTGTATGAGTAGAAGGGCGCCACCGAGAAATGAAAGTAATCAAGCCTGCAGCATCTTTCTTAATTTCAAGAGTAGCAGATGCCATGACTGCATTGAGGATTTGCGCTTTGGTCAAATTGGATTTAACATCCTTATTATTCAACATGCGTCTCATCCACCCTTCATAAGAACCCAGTGGAGTATGACAAATATTGAAGTCGATAGGAGAAGGCGGATATTCATTTCTTCGAAGACAGAACCTCATCACAAGTGCCGAAGAAGAAGATGGATCAACTTCCATATTTTCTGAACCGGAGAGCAGGACTATCCTATGAGAGGGATGTTTCCTAATGTTTGGAAAAGGCAAGGTGAACAACTCATCAGCAATGTTCGGCATATCTTTGAAGCTGTCAACACTTCCTGACTTAGCACCAACATTATCTCCAGAAGACATCTCAACAGGAGTTCTTTTCTTCATTCTACAATAAAAGACATGAGTCAGTACTTATATAAAAACGCATGGGATGTGTGGTCACACATGATGGAACACACATTCACGTTGGAGCACACAAAGCTGGTATTGGGTCCAAACGAGGCTGGTATTGAGCCACGTCAACAAATTAAGCCGTTGGTCAGGTCCACAAAGCCGGTCGAGGTTACATGGCTAACACCCCAAATGAGTTTAATATCACGTAGTCAAGCAGGTATCGGGCCACGCAGATCAATATCATGTTAATAGGATGGTACGGGTCATGTCAAATCCGGTATTAGTCAAGGCCAGTCAAAGTCACCAATGTTGGGCCACGTCAGCAAACAAGACCGGATGAAGTTTCAAGTCTGGTATTGATCAAGTGACAAGTTCGGTATTGATCGAGTTTCAAGTCCGGTATTGCTCAAGTTTCAAGTCCGGTATTGCTCAAGTTTCAAGTCTGGTATTGATCAAGTCACAAGTCCGGTATTGCTCAAGTTTCAAGTCCGGTGTTGGTCAAGGGCACAAGGCCGGTATAAAGACGACATTCAGTCAGGCATACACGGTATGAGACCCACGTTCAATCGAGCATATATGGAGGGACCACATTTATTTGCATAACACGGTTCTCTTATGTTCATGGGAATCATGTTCACGAAATCCAAGCCGAATTTCTTTCCAAGATACAACATAAGAAGCTAGGTTTTGGATGCAACAAATTCATGGATTCACGGGTTGTTTTACTAAGCAATTCTAGAAAATATTGGCGTATCAACCTCGGTGGAAGAACTAAGCATAATACACGTCTTGCAAAAGGTGTTTACCTAGCAAACTAGGGTTCTAAAAAAAAAAAAAAAAAAAAAAAAAAAAAAAACGCTTACCTTGTTGTGGACGGACGACGACGGCGAGCTCCGGCGGCGGCGACGGTTGGCGGCAGCAGTGGAGATCACGGAGGAGAGCTGCCGAACAAAAAAAAAAAGAAGAGAAAGTGTGAAGAAAAAAGAAAAGGGGTCGGTCCTTTTATAGACAAAATTTGGAAGAATCCCAATAGAACAAGGATTCCTCTTTTGATTGAATTCCTCTTTTGCTTGGGTTCCTCTTTTGATTCAAACACGCAAGGAAGGAAATCGGTCCCACCAAAGGATTCCGCGCTTGCGCAACGGCGTTTACATGAACAACTTCTAGCAGTCGATCAAAATTCTTCCGGGTAAACTTTCTCTATCCTGTCTTCTTCATATAAGTATGTCACCATCTCAAGCCTACCCCACAATGGCGTAACCATTATGCGCTAGGCAGGGGACTTAATGTTGATGGTGGATTTTCACTTAAGGCTAAAATTGTAAAGGCCAAAATTATGCGCTAACATCTTGCAAAAGATAAAGCCATTAATAAGTGATGAATACTTCTTCACCTTACTAATTCACCTAGAATAGAGCATGTGGCAACAATCCCAGCATTCTGTGAATTAAATACACAAAATTCATCCAGGTTGGAGCATGTAGCAACAATCCCATATACCCCGTGAATTTACATCATTATTAATTAATGCATGACCAGCCTTGTATTTTCGTACTCATTACCGGTGCGGCATGACGACTGAGTGTTGTTCTCAGCAGAGCAACACGAACCTCCAAGCATTAATAATGAAACATGTACGAAATGCCCTTACAGGCTACAACTCTCGGTGTGTTATACTAGCCCGATTGAGCATATTTGAACCTGAACTGACCATATCAGTCTCAGAAACGATCACGACCATCCAACTTCACCAGCATGATTGTATGGCTTAGATTGAATCCATGACCCCAAGCAGGTATTGGAATATGCACCAGCGACCCAACGCGGGCCCTGCATGGTCGGCCTCCCCAAGGGGTGGCATAGCTTGCCAAACCGTCCAAGCCAAAGCAGTATGGACGAAAAACCCTAAATTAGGGTTTGCGGCACATTACATGTGTCGCAAAACAGTCTCAACCATGAATCTTCGCAGGCATAGATGGAGGGTGTAGATGTAGATTCAAAGGGCCCGAGCATGTCAACACAAACACCATGGGCCCGCCTACATACCAGACTGATCGGTCAGACCAACTATGGTTGGTCGTCTTGATTCGTGCGCCCCAAACTGGGTATGACACACGGCCGGCAAAACCTAATTAGGGTTTGTATCGCGATCACGAGCGTCCATTTTCTCCTGCACGGATGAAGGGTCCAGGAATAGACTAAGCAGGTCCGGTAAGTATCAACACGATCACTGTGGGCCCACCTATCTCCACACCCGGTCGGCCAAGACCAAACTTGGTTGTACACCTTGATTCGCACGCCCTGAAGGTGGAATGCCACGCCCCTTTAGGAATCCTTTGCGGCACAGGATTCCTTTCGCAAATCAATCTCGGCCCGGTCTTCGGTAAACTTGAGTGGCCTAGATCGCACCTTCGTGGGATAGTGAAGTATAGACATGGGCACCCAAAGCATGTCGTCTACACACATGCCCGATCGGTCCTCTATAAAGTACTTCCCATGCTTGGATTCGACCAAGCTGAAAGAAGGAACTTGAGTACCTCTTAAACCCTAATCCTACGGTCATGAGATGAGGGTTGTGAAAGTCATCTCGTCCGTCCAACTTCACCAGCTTGGACGGACAACCTAAGACATGAGTTAGGATATCAATGAGGCGTCACCACAATCACCGTCCACCACTCTTCCACATGGAGTGATCGGTCAAGTCGGGGCTTGCTCAGTATAGCCTCCAAACGATCACTCGAAGATGGTTGGACATGATGTTATTTTAAGACGCTTAAATTCGTGACTTACTCCGTTAAGCCTTAAAAACAGCGATGCTTCATACATGCTTGAATATACTCGATGCGATACTGCATAGAATACACACGATACTTCACAAGTATCGACTTCCTAAATAACTTAGTTATTTAGTCTAGCATTACATGCTACTTTTCGTGGGTCCCACGATCCACACACTCGAGACATCAATCATGTCACAACCGGGGATACATATCGGGGTATTGGTGCGGCGGTTTCTGAGCATGCGGCGTGCAACGCACCATCACAATAACGTGTCAGGAAGTCATGGACGGTCAGAGATGACATGAGAAGTGGGCAAGACTGGTCGTGTAACACTAACACACAACTCCACTACTCCATCACTCCACTTCCTCCACATCCCACGAGAGACGTGAATACGGCTCAAATGACTTGTATAAATAGGTTCTCCTCCCTATTTCAAAAAAACAGAACAAGTCCAGACAACAGAGGCAAGTGTTGATACCATCGTATTCAAACACCGGAACTGATAGCTTAATCCTGCAAGCTAGTTCAGCTTTTTGATACAAGTCATACATAGCCAACACCTTCACAATCTCAACACCTTCTTCGCTTCCCTCCCTAAGATCAACCCCATCTCCTTCACTTTGTGACCGAAACAAGTCTGGAACGGCCACTTCTTGGTTTAGGCCGGATTTGCACAGATTGATTTCTTGAATCTACAAGCACCCCCGTGTAGTGCATTTGTTTAAGGTTTAGACTCATTTCTCATCCACACACCCCAAATTACCAAAACCGGCAGAGATAGTTTTCACCCATAAACACCTAGCATTACATGCTACTTCCTGCGGGTCCCACGATCCACACGATTGAGACATCAATCATGTCACAAACTGGGGGATACTAACTAGGGTATTGGTCTAGCGGTTTACAGCGTGCAGCGCACAACGCGCCATCACAAGAACGTGTCAGGAAGTCATGGACGGTTAGTGATGACGAGATAAGTGAGCAAGACTGGTCGTGTGACACTAACATACAACTCCACTACTCCATCACTCCACTTCCCATGAGAGACGTGGGTTAGGCTTAATGACTTCTATAAATAGGTTCTGCTCCCTATTTCCAAAGACATGACAAGACAGAAAACCAAGTGTTGATACAATCGTATTCAAACACCAGAACTGATAGCTTACATCCTGCAAGCTAGTTCAGCTTTCTGATACAAGTCGTACACAGCCAACACCTCCACAATCTCAACACCTTCTTCGCTTCCCTCCTTAAGATCAACCATATCTCCTTCACTTTGTGACCGAAGCAAGTCTGGAACGGCCATTTCTTGGTTTAGGCCAGAGTTGTACATATTGATTTCTCGAATCACAAGCACTCCCGTGCAGTGCATTTGTTTAGGGTTTAGATTCATTTCTCATCCACACACCCAAATTACCAAAACCGGCAGAAATAGTTTTCACCCATAAATAATAACTTAATTTTGTAACCACTCTGAAATTCATACTTCTTAATGTAGATGGTGGATTTTCAACAAAGGTAAAAATCGTAAAATCATGATACTGCATGTTTCTGACACGGCTTCAGGCATGTGACGATTCATATTTTTACTAGCCATGATGAATATGTTTCTCGAAAGGCCTCCACTAGCTGAGCGTTCGATACCTCGCATTTCATCATGACCTCTCTGTAGAATAACATAATTGGGCGGTTCTCCATATGATTGAGGACTTAACGCCTTCAGGACGTCGGTGACACTCGTTGTTCCCTAAATACATAGAGAGACCCACCTCTACATAGAAAAACGATTGGGTGGTTCTCCGTAAGATTGAGAGCATTAACGCCTTCAGGACGTCAGTGACACTCGCTGTTACCTGACTATGTAGAGAGACCGTGTATAGATCAAGGCGGTTCTCCGTAAGATTTAGGGCAAAACGCCTTCAGGGCTTCGTCAACGCTCGCTGTTCCCTGACTATGCACCTTTCAGAACGGGTATGACGCTTTCACTGGCTAATATCCATTCTGCAATAGATTAACTCTACCGTGACATTGACCACTGAATTCCTAGAAGATAATCTATTTTATCTCATTACTCCAATTGCATGATCGAATCCACGGCTGATCTCATATAATGGTAATAGACACTACACCAAATATGGGGTTTAGCAACTCAGATTAGCAACAACTTATAAGCTGTTGCGAATTTTCAGTTGCTAATTTTAGTTGCAAAATATTCGTAACAGTTCGAAACAGTTACGAAACTCGCAACTGTTTGATTCATTTGCGATTCGCAACTAAAGCCAGTTGTATGCGTGCGATAAACTTGTGTGGCTGCCTACACTTTAAAACTGATTCACTATTCAGCTCATTCAGATATCGGGAGTCTGACTCGTTACTCTTATCTCTAGTACCATCAATCTTTCATTCATTATCTACTTCATTTCTCCTCCCTCTGGTACCCCCCGTGATACCCTAACATTGAACTTCATTCTTCCCCTTTCTGTTATCACCACCATCATTATCATCAACATCATAAACCCCCGAATCCTTTTCACTCTTTTCTTCCGAAGCCCTAGAAATCTCATTCTATCTGCAGAATCCCCAAACCCAAAACCTAATCTAATCGTCGTCTCTGGAAAGATTGGGTTTGATTCGAGTTTGAAATCGGCAGCAAGGCGGATAAATCAGATGGGGTTTTGGATTTTGAAGAAGACAGAAATGAGAATGAGATGTTGTGATGGAATCGTAGATGAGGGAGAAGAGATTGAAGATAGGGTTTGAGTTGAATCAACAGGTAATTGAGGAAATGTGTTGATGATTTATGAATTTGGTAGCAGGATAATGGTACGAGTTATGTGGCAAAGTTCCGAGGCAAACAGAGAAGAATACAGCCTTGCTGGTGTTGAATATGTAGATCTCGGAAGGTGATTGAAGCATGAATGATAGTTCTAATGGGTTTTACCCAATTTCGAGTCCACAGTTAGGGTTACAGGGAAGTGAAGATGATGGAGTTGATCTGGAGTTATATGAACAGGAATTGGTGGTATCTGATGATGATGGTGATATATGAAGCTGTTTATGGTGTTGCTTGATGCTGATGGAAGGAAATGGGGTTGATATTGTTGGTTTTGGTGGTGCAGGTTGAGCAGCAATGTGAAATGGGTAGTTGTTGGTATGATGGCTGAAAAGATGCAGGTTATGGTATGAACTGGTGTTGTTGGTATGCCAGTGAGGGAGAGCAAGAAGCTTATGTTAGAGCGTTGTTGGTGGTGGCTTGAGCTGAGACAGATGTGATATTGGACTATGGCTAACCTTTTTACTCAGCTATGTTTTCTTTTTCTTTTTCTGTGTATTTATGCTTTTGAATTGGCATTAACAATTATAAGCAGATTTGTTGGCAGGGACTGAAGTGGAGTTTAATGGAATAAGCCATCTTATATTGAAGGAGACTGAGGACGTCAAAGATATTTATCCCTTGAGCGATCGTGTGTTAATTAAGGTCTGTTCCCAATTCCCACTTTACTTGTTAGATTTTTCATAAATCTAGAGATTTTAAGGTGTTGATAAGAATAAAAAAGTGGCTTGTGAGAATTAGTAAATTGCATGAAGAACTGTATGTCATTTTACAAGGATCTGTTGGTCCTTCTACTACGACACACATGGTAGTATGTGTCCGTTTGAGTGACTAATTTTGTACAGATTTCGTTCATGTGAAGTTTGTTTCTTTTGCGAAGGAGGCAATATTTTATAGTGGAAAGTTGCTCCTTGACTTGTTCTGCACTAATTAGTAATTCCTTATTAAAAGTTGTTTTAACAATGCTCATGATTCCAGGTTGAGGAGGCCGAGAAGGGACTGCTGGTGGATTACTTCTAATAGAGGCTAGCTTCGAGAAGCCCTTCATTTTGTTTGGAATTCACAGTGAGAAGGTACTTGAAACATACTGCTTTTGGAGAAGTGCGGATGAGGGTGTGGAGGCCTAACAATGGTTTTATCACAGAGAGGTGTATGCTGTGATCTATAGAGGTGGTGTCATTGTACGCTTGCCAATGCGACTTGTATGGGTGTTTATAGATTTTGTAATATGAACTGAGAATTGTGATGGAGCTGTAAGACATTTAGTTTCTAAAGCTGGATCATTGGATACATGACACTAGATATATGATATTGGGTAGTTTAGTGAATGGTTTTAATTTTTAGGTAGTTTTCTATCTTGTTACCTTTTAACAAACAGTTGGCTCAGCCATAGTGTCCTGTGAGATCACCACGCTAGCTTAGATGGGTGATGGTCATGGCATTGTCTTAACACTTCAGAGTTAATTTAGATGCTTAAAAGCTTGTGAAAGCTATAAGAATGCTGCTAGTCCTATGAAATTGTAATTATTGTTACTATTTTCTGCTAGTCCTATGGTCATGGCATTACCAAATTGCTGATATTGTGATTATTGTTACTATTTTATTAGAATCACAAATTCTCAAATGGGGAACCTATGACTGTTGAATCCACAACACAAGCTTTATGTGATCTTGTCCTACGGTTTGGTGAAGGCGAAAAAGAGTTCATGGTCAGTTATTGTTTTTCCTTTCTTTACATAATTCCTTATTGTTTTAGTGGTGCATGCACTACTTGACATGCAAATACGTGTCTTTGTTGCTTCTATGAGTATGGTTAGAAAATGTTGCTCTTAAATTATTTCTAACAATGACTGGTCCTGAATATGTTTTGATAATGGCTATTGTAGAGCATGGAGGTAGAATATAAAATCGGGAACTACGACTAGGTGTCCCTCTCGACTGGTCTCGTGACATACAGAATTCAACGCTTTTTTTATCCCTTATTACTTGGTACTTTATTTTTGACCAAAAATAATGAGTACTAATTTTTTTCTGGCACTACCATGTAATTCCTGTTAGTTGTCTTGTTGTCGTTAGTGCTTCACAATGGACAAGCAAAGATCGTCTTATATGTAGGTACTTTTGACACTGTAATCTTTTTGCTCAAGACTTTTTTTTATCTTAAGTTTTCTGCGCTTGTTGCATCTTTTTTGCATTGTTCAGTCTATCTTCTTGATCCATCTTTCTCATTCGTACTGTTAGCGATAAAAAAACATCAACTTATAACGTGTATATTTTCTTATTAGGGATAACCAGCTTGTGAACTGGGATTGCGTCTTGCACACGGCCATATCTTGATATTGAAGTATGAGCCCAAACTTTAAATGGTTCATTTCCTCGTAAAAATGCCGATTTCCTGATCTTGCTTCGTTTTACAGGTAAATTACAAAGACATAAAGAAAAGAAAGGTCTTCGTAAAGGTGCTCAGAATAACGAGATGCAGCAAACTGAAGTTATAAGGATCAAAAGGTAAGCTTGACGACTTATTTTATTTTTTCCATATGATTGTTATTTACTATATAGTGGCATATTTTAGTTTTCCTTTGTACTTCCACATACACCAGATGTAAGAGATACATCATGTCCTGTGTTCGCAAGCTGCTGGTTTACATTCATGGAAAGAACAGATCAGTAGATCTGACTAAGTTCTCTAACTTCACTACCCCAAAAATTACTTGGTTTCGTATTATTGAAATGTATGGACTGAAAATGGGGTTCGGGTTCATTTGTTGTTGTACTTTGGGAATGAAGCAATTGGCCCGTGTAAAGCCATCTTGAGACATTCTTAAAATGAATGTCGAAGGTATTAGTTATGCTTTATTGTAGATCGTACATTTTCTTTTGGATGAAGTTTGTTTGTATAATTATTACTCCCTCCGTTCCACTTTAGGTGATGTTTTAGGGTTTTTTGTATGTTCCAAAATAGATGAGAGTTTAGCTATTTTCTCTAAATTCTCACTGATTTACCCCTTCTTTGGAATCACAACATAACATTCATTGCCCTTGTTACCAATGAGAGATAATTAATCTAATTTAAGATTTTAAATTTATTCTCTATTAACTTAGGATATTTGGTTATCCCAAGTGGAATTATATGGGGATTCATAATTTATAGTAGAATCTAGAAACAAAAAACTAGGATGTTCAAATTTTTAGGAAGGTATTAATATGGGCAGATTTGGAAAAAAAAATTACTCTATTTGATGTTTCTTAATCTCCGTGAAAAACTCTACAACATCATCTAAATTGGAACGGAGGGAGTATTATTTTTGATAGCCAGTTCCATATAATTACCTAGGACTGTCTCCTAGTTTCCTACTTTTCAAGCAGTTTTTGGTTATTAACATGAATGACTCATATGGTATGGAATAAATCTGAATTCTCATTCATTATACAATAAAATCATATGCAGGTGGTATGAGGGAAAATTTCTATGGTTGATACGGGGAGGGGACTTCTTGGATTGGCTTTCCAAGACCCTGATAATCAGCATTTTGTATTTCTCTCAGATAGGTGATTGTCTTTTAAAGTCATTAATAACCATCTTGATTCCATAAGCCCTTCATTTCTGTCAGGATAATGTTTCCAATACTTTTTCTTCTTGCTTTGCAGTTGTGTTCCTCTTCATACTTTCAATTATGTCTTTACTATAGCCATTGTTGATTTAAAAACCAACTTATTTTTACTGCAGGACAATTGCTCAAAATGCTAAAACCTATCCATCTTACAAGTTACAGTAACTGAAAGTCGTGGTTAAAGTCGTCAACCTACAACGAAGCTGCAACAACCCCAGACGGCCAGAATTATCTCAAAAAGAGCCAAGTACCATGCAGTTTTCATCTTTCTCGTGAGGACATCCAATGTAAGAGTTTTTTTTTACTTCAGATCATTTTGTAAGATAACCTTTGGTATGATACTGAATTCATATCCAAATGAGAATCCTTCATTTGATTTTTGTGATGTTCTTCTTACTTCTTGTGCATATGGATGGAGTTCGTCGCGGTATGTCATGGTGATGAACTCTTATCACTACTTTGTTGGTACTTTTGTTGGATGAATTTGATTTCCAAATGAACAGGGGTAATTCTAATGTTGACCTGGTTTTGACCGGTTAAAACCACTCTTTTATTTATGTTGCAAACATTTCGCAACTGTAGCAACCTGTTACAAAATTCCAGTTTGCAACTGATGTGAACTATTGCGACCAGTTGATTTCACAACTGTTAGAAACAGTTGCGACTTTTTCACGTTGCAACAGATCGAAATTGTTACGACCGATAAATCGCAAAGGCTTATGAGCTGTTGCGAAATATTGCAACATCGACTTTCGTAACATAGTTAAACTATTGCGACCCCATTTTGCAACTGCCATTTCCCGTTGCGAAATGCTAAATTTGGTGTAGTGAGATACTTTCATTACTCTGATTCTATGGTCAAATTTACGATCCCATGGAATGGTAATACTCGTTTTATTATTCCGAATTCATGGTCGAATCCACGGCTGATCCTATGGATTGATAATAAATAACTACTCAGTTTCATGAATCATTCTCCACTGAATTTCATAAATTAGTAATAAATACTCAACAATCGGGCATCTGGACTATCGCTGAGTAAGACCCATAAAATGGTGCAAATGTACTCAACAATGATGCATGAACGAGCACCCAAATGCACGAACGAGCATCCGAAAATGTGGACAAACGAGGAATCCTACACAAAACAGGAGAGAGAAAATAATAACATTAAAATAATAAAAAAGCGCCCATGGGTCGGGCCCACCAACCTGCCGGCCGTGCCCTAGCCTTGGCCAGTACCATGCCTCTTCGATTAGTTTTTTCTTATTTTTTTACTTTCATGAACTCATGAAAACTCCTCCATTCTAGCAACTTTCCTTGTTTGAGCAAAAACTCACGGTTTCTCTATAGTTTCACGGTTTCATGAGAAATAATAATATAAAATAAGGAAATGTGTTGCGGGACCGGGCAACATAGCCGGCCGGCCATGCCCTAGCCATGTCCGGTCCCACACCTTGCAATCCCTTATCTTTTCTAATTATTATTTCCCTAATCTCATGAAACTTCCCCGTTTCAACAAAAATCATGGTTTCTCCATATTTTCTCAAATATTTCTCAAACCATGAAAAGGCCAAAAGGTCAAACGGTCACATGACCGACTAGGTCATTCATGAAAATTATTAAAATATTATTATTTTAATATTCTCAAAATATTGATGAAACGAGGAAAATCCTACTTGCTCATTCGAGCAAAATCAAGAATTTCAGTCAAAAATCGAACTCTTCTGAAAATCCAAGATATTACTCAAACGCACATCAAAAAATACCGAAACTCTCAGGACTGAGACACGGGCATTATGGTGACACGGGCATGCTCCCTTGACAGACCAAGGGCGGCTCTAAGGCTTGCAACGAGCCGGTCCCGCACGCTTTCCTAATTTTGACCTAATTTGCGCAATTGCTCATATTGGGTCCAAACTCTTTCCAAACAACTTGGGATTTGCTCAATCGACCATCAGCTGGTCCCACACCCTCAAGGGCCGGTTTTATGCCTTCTTGGCCGGTACCTCACTTCTCCATAAATTAGGTTTTAATACATAATGCTCAGACGAGCACTATTTTAATAAATGATGAAACCGGCATTTAATTATCATTCTTTCACCAACCAGTCAACTAAGGACTCTGGTGCACGCTCACTCGAGCACTCGGACACCACATGATCGTCCGTTATTCCATGTGGTCGGTCCCTCCCTCACTCATGACCTATTTTCAGCAATTCATCAATTGACGAACAATTGATCAAAATTAGGGTTTCGAACAAATGCTCCACAAATCATCATTCTGAGCAAGTTCAAACACTAATAAATTTATTATTGGTCAATCAATCAACATCTGGATTAATTATATAATACTCGGTAGTCTACCAATATTTTAATAATATTTTATTGGGTCACGTTACCAATAAATAATTCGTCGAATTGAGTAATACTTGCTCAGTTGCTCGAATATTGATCCAACTATCAATATTCAGTAATTTATCACTAATTCGTCGAATTGAGCAATACTTGCTCAGTTGCTCGAATATTGATCCAACTATCAATATTTAGTAATTTATCAGTAATTCGTCGAATTGAGCAATACTTTCTCAGCTGCTCGAATTTATAATATTTGCACAGACGAGAAATATCAACATAAGAATTAGCATGTTCAAATCCATGAATCACTGAGCATTTCGTTAATCATGCTCAATTCAACAAAACCCAGACTCATTGTCTAATCAGTCAACAATTGACTAACTAAATACACGTCTGTCATGCAGACTCCACGATTCATGAGACATCAATCACGTCACATGGGGGATATCAATTAGGGTTTTGGTCTGGCGGCCTACGGCACGTGGATTCATCCACGATGAGAAATGTAAGTAGGTCGTGCAACGGTTGAAGGAGTTATCAAAGTTGTGGGTGGACGGTTAACCAAGTCTCTGCACGACCTGAAACTGGTTTCACCACGATCTTCCACTTTCCCACTCTTTCACTCAAGAAACCGTCACACTTACAGGGATCAGTGTGTTCATCATTATTGCAATATAAATAAGTCCAAAATCGAGGACAACAGACATCATTATCAACATTCGTCTACTCAAACTCGATTGAAACTTATTCACAGAACTCAACACTCGGCAGTTTATCAATTTTTGCATAAACCTTCAACACATCCACAATCCTTGATCATCATCGATCCCACACAATTCTCAAATTCCCTCCTACAGATCAACCCATCTTCCTCTTTGTGACCGAATTGACTCTGGAACGACCATTGACTTGGTTTAGGCCGGAGTCCTACAGATTGATCTCTCGAATCTAAGCACTCCCTTTTCAGTGCATATGTGTGAGGTTCAACAGTTTGCTCGGTTGAGGAGTCTCTTCCGCACGCTCGACTCTTCACTTCCCTAAACCAACAAATCGTTTTTCCCCATCCACAGATTGGCGACCACAGTAAGAGATTAATCTCTCGGTTGCAATCACTCATTTTCACAAAATGGTTGATCTTAGGTCAGGTTCAGTTACAAATCCTAACACAAACAACGCTAGCACTAGCAACAAGGGTGGTACTCTAGAAACTACTTATGTTTCCAACATCGGTGTTGTTGATACCACTCCTCCTCAAACCAACATTGGAAGCAATCCACTCTTCGGCCGGTCTCCCGAAGAAATCAGAGAAAATCCACCTACTATTGCCGATCTCATGAAAGTCCAGGAAGTTCTCGCCGAAAATCAGACTGACATGGCTACCACTCAGAAGGAATTATGCAATTACCTCAAAACTCTTACTGACAAAATGGAGAAAACTCAAGAGAATGTAAAATACAAGGAAACACCTCCAACCACTGATCCTGAGGTTATTCCAGTTCACGACGATGATGAAGTCCACAAAAGTGCATAACCTGCTAGTTTTATCACTCGTGAATGTAGTTGCAGGAAATCCTACACTACACCCCTCACAATATTCCACACAACTAAGACATTTTTAAGATGAATAACAATGATTTTATTGATTATTTCCTTGAAGATTCACAAGATAAAATAGAAAAGAGTTAAAGAAATTACTGTAGGAGCAGAATATCGCGACATCAGTATTTTAAGAGAGTAATAAACAACTACGTTGCGAAGGCGTCGCAGGGAAGTGATTTAAATGACGTATTAGATGACGAAAGCCAGAACGTGAGAAAAGTGTGAAGACTGGGCGAAATTTAGGAGTGTCGCAAGGAAAAATGTTTATAACACTCGCGACACTTCGCGAGTTATTCCCGAAAATAAAGGACAGCTTAGCTGTCATCCACTGTGTATTACCCTATATAAAGGGTTGAGTTAGTCTGTTGAAGGGAGAGTTCTTTTTGAATTGTTAAGCAAGTCATTAGGAGAGAGAAAATTAAGAGTGATTATAATTTCTTTAGCTCTGTTCTACATTTCTTTGTAAACCTTTCAAGAAAACAATTAACAAAATATATTGTTACTCATCTTCAAATGGATTAATTAAACAAATTCGAGTGAGGGGTTTAGTGTGGGATTTCCTGCAACTACATATGCGCTAGAAACAGGGAATGAGTAGAAGATCAACCTTGTGAATTGGAAGAATCAGGTGTAACAAGAAAGAAATCTCGAATAATTTTTAACAAGTTACTAAAATTGAGAAATGGCTAGAAGAAAGAATGCATCAGAACAACCAACGATCGTAAGGAGAAGTGGAAGATTAGTTGGAGAAAGGAGAAATGAAGTAGGTGAACCATCAAGGATAAATGCAAGAAATGGAGAAGAAGGTCGAATTCAACCACCAATTCAACCACCAATTCAACCACCAATTCAACCATCAATTCAACCACCAATTCAACCAGCACTAAACAGAGTAATCGATTATGATAGAGTGAGCGTGCATACATGGAGATCAGATTCTATGGAAGAAAGAGAAGAAGTGCAACAATTGATGAATAGTGGACAAGAAAAGAGAAATCGAGAAGAGATGGGAGAAACAATTCGTGGAAATGAAGAAATTGCAGCATTAGAAGCGTTGAGACAGAGACAATACATGAAGAAAGGCGGTTAGAAGCGAAAGAACGCGCAAATTTAACAAGGCAAAACCACGAATTAAGGATGGAAAATAGGAGGCTGCAAAATAGAAGATCAAGAAGTAATAACAGATCGAGATCGGGATCGATTAGAGAAAACGTGAGAAGAACATTACCCGCAGTAAAAAACGTTAATGAAGAAAATTTGGAAAGAGAGTTAAATTTTGGTGAAGGAGGTCGCGAAGAGAGAGAATTAGTAGAGAATCATTATATTTTGGTGAATGATCAAAATGATGGAAATCAAGAAGATAGGCGACCTCAAGGACAGAATAACCTTGATTAATGAAGAAAATCGGGGAAGAAGGAAGGAGAATACTACATGGGAGAGAAACACAAAGGAAACAAAAGGAAATTGAAGATGACATTGAAAAGCATTATACTGAACAAGCGCGTCTAGCTCGCAAGAGATAAAGATTGAGAGCAGAAATGGAAAATCGGGAATTGGAAGAGGCGATTCGGCAGAATAATCATGACAATCGAGAAAGAAGGCGCGAGCGAAATCGCAACAATGGAGATATCAACGAAGAATATGAAAGAATACAAAAAAGAATTGATAGACAGCCAAGAAGAGAAAATGACAGATATAATGGTGTGAGAATTTGTGAAGGAGATGAGGGAAAAACTCGCAGAGAAAGAAGAGAAGAGAGCAATGAACCAGAAAATATAAGTAGACACGAACGAAGAAGGAGGGAAGCGAGAATTAAAGAGACCGATAAATTCAAATTCTGAGGCAAATGAACAAATTCTGCGAGAATTGGCAGAGATGAGAGGAATATTGAACATCAGAAGAGAAGGAGGGAGAAGACAGTTGGATGAAGCTATCGCAGAGGCTGCGAAAAATCCTTTTACATTAGAAGTGCAGCTAGGAGGAATACCCCCAAAGTGCAACTTACCAACATTAACTAGCATTTTTGATGGGTCAACTTGTGCAAGTACAACACATCAAGGCTTACGTGAGATGTATGCTACGGTGGGAAAACCATGATGCTATATTGTGCAAATACTTTGCGTCGAGTTTAACGGAGAAGCGTTGAAATGGTTTGAGGGTCTACCAAGGAATACAATCACGTCATTCAATCATTTACAAGCTATATTTTTAGGGGCGTATATAAGTAACAACTCTTCGCGACCTGGCATTGAAGATGTATTTGGGCTAAAACAAAGAGTTGGCGAGAGCTTGAGACATCTGATTGTAAGATGGAAAACAATGTGTAGCGAAATGGCTGGACGGGTGGATGAAAGATACCTCATACTATCATTCATAAATGCTATGTTCGCAACCAACTTATTATATGTTCAAGTTTTCAGAGTCAAGAATACAATCACGATGACCGAATTGAGAGAATTGCAAGAGGAATATATTGCTTTGGAGGAAAGACAAAATGAAGTAGAATCGTACCCAGTCGCGAATACAAGTTCAAGTGCTGCGAATGCAAGTTTGTTACCCAGATTAATACAAACAGTGGCGAGTACCTCGCAAGGGCAACAAGAAAAAGTAGTAGATGATGGACAGCCAAAATTAGTAGCGATGGGAAGCCGAGATCAGGAAGAATTTGAAAGAGAAAGAAACTACTACAATCGTGGCGGCAATAACAAGATTCAGAGACTTGATCACCCGCAAGAAACCTATGGAAGTCAAAAACAGAATTATCATGGAGGACAACGACGTCATAGAGTAGTATGGGAAGAAATCAAAATGCCACCACTAAATAATAGTGTGGAGAAGATATGGGAAGATATACTCTTGATGGAGAATATACCCGCACCATGGAACATGGGGAGTGAACCGCCACCAGGTGATAGAAGTCACGAATTCTGCTCTTACCATCGTTTTCATGGACATCCGACAAATGACTGCCGAAACATCAAAAGAATTATCCTTAGAATGATTGATCAGGGGAAGCTGAATCACTTTTTAAAAAGCGAAGAGAAAGTTCAACATTTACCGCCGCCACCGTCAAAGGGAAAAGAAACGTTCATGATAGAAGTTGGGCGAAAGCTAAAAATTTGTTTTGCAACTCCATTGTTCATTCATATCGCACCATTGAAGATTTTCATGATAACGTACTCAGTAGGGTTTTTGCGAGGGATGTTAATGATAAGGAGGTAATGAACATCGCGAGGAAATCGCAGTTAAAAGAATGGCAATTCTGATTATCTCTTTGTCTGGAAGAAATACCCAAAGGTAGAGAAATACATGATAACCCGTTGGTGGTAAACCGGATATTAATCCAAAACCGTTGATGGGGAAGATGATGAAGCAGAAAATTGTGGGCGATAAATAGAATATTAATCGATACCGGGAGCTCGATCAACATTCTTTTTACCATACTTACAAGACTATGGGAGGAAAGGATGAAGATTTAATCCCTTCAACATACAAAATATATGGTTTCAATGGTACCGCGAACAAGCCCAAAGGAGAAGTACACATGAGAATACCTTTGCAAGGATTGTCAACTGATATTTTGTTTTGTGTGGTCGATGTGGAGTCCCCTTATAATGCATTGATTGGAAGGCCATGGTTGCATGAAATTCTGGGTGTGGCGTATCATCAGTGCATAAAGTTTCCCCATCCTAGTGGTGTTGGAATTATAAAGGGGATTGGATAGAGGGGGAAAATGTTATGAGATCGATGTGGAGAGAGTGTGAAGAGAGAGCCGCAAAAAAAGAAGGGATGGAAGAAGAATATAAAAGAGGAACAAAGAAAAGAAAGATTGATGGTAGATAGCATAAATATAAGAAGAGAAGACACATTGCGAGGTGAAGATATGAAGGAAGTTGAAAGTCATGCTAGAAAAGAATTATTCAGAGGTTTTAATGATACAGAGGCAGAGGGAAGCAGGAGCAAAAGGTGTAAGAAGTGAATAATTGCGAGAAGTAACAAAGATTAAGTGGCGAAGGCACGTCAAGGACAAGAAGAATAAAAGGTAGTTGAAGACGCTTTGCGAAGTGAATGCATGAAGGCAGTTGAAAAATTGTGATGGAAAGGAAACGATAAGAGATTTGAATGGTGCAGAGGCAGAAAATAGTAGGATCAAAAGGTATAAGAAGTGAATAGTTGTTGTTATCAAAATTAAGTGACAGAGGCATATCAAAAGTAGGAGGAAGAAATAATAATTGAAGAAGAAATGTACGAGAATCTCGCGATCAAGAATGTATGAAAATCCGATTGAAGAGTTGAAAAGAGAATGTTGCAAACAAAGCAAAAATATGCGATTATCAAGAATGAATGATTAATTGAATTAACAAAAATGAATGAGTGAGTGAATGGGACGAACCTTTATGGCGTACACCTTAGTTCGCGAATGATATTTCGCAAGAGGCAAATGTAAGACCTAAAGTGCGTCATATAAGGGGGTATCTCTTGACATGGCTCAGGGGAAAGGTTACACCGCTCCTGGAACCTGAGTCATGGAAATTTGGGGTCCATGAAAGCCTATCCGGGGGAGATACCTTGGATTTACAACTATATATATAAGGTTATACCTTGGTTGGACGCCCGAGGGTCTCTTCCAAGGAGTCAGTGTATGCTCAAGGCGCCGGGGTACACGGTTGAGCCAAGAGTGCCTGGGGCATTTGAAGTGTCTCGGCCATTCTTGGCAAGTCTTGGTATATGCCGCACTCGGCCCAAAGAAAACTCCACTTAGGGTGCGGTCTCGTAACCATAAACCATATAGGTATAAGGGATAAGAGGTGCGAAAAACAAATGGTTGTTGTTAAGACCGGATGGGAGGAGCTAGTCTTGTATGGACGATGTACGCCTCCTTGAAGGGGCAACCAGGGAGAAGATAAGGGCGGCACCCTCCATTGGGAGCTGATAAGTGTCAAAAGACGCAAATGTCATGAGACTTTGTTTTCGCAAGGAAATTTAGGCTTGTCATATTTGTGCAATGATCCTGTAGAGGCAATAATACTGACGCAAGGATAAGGCGGGATCAATGGGTTTTTGCATGAAAATGCAAAAACGTCCTGCGATTTCGTCGCAAAGACGGCAATGTCATGGGATTTTACACTCGCAAGAGTATTTAGGCCTGTCATATTGTCGCAGAAAAATATCCTGCAGAGGCAAAAATACTTAACAAATGATAAGACAAGGTCAATGGGTCATTACATGAAAATGTAAAGACGTCCTGCGACTTTGTCGCAATGAGGGGTGGCGAAATAAGACCTTTAATTAGGAAGGCAAAATAAGACCACACAAAAACGATAAGGCAAGATCAATGGAGTTCTTCATTTGTGGAGACAATCTGCGATCTTGTCGCCATAACTAAGCCAAAGATAACTAAAGATATAGACATACAGAATTGAGAAAGCAAATATGCTTACGAAAACGAATAATGAGGCAAATCTCTCATTTGAAAATGAATAACCAGAGGCAAGTATGGGAATGAATAGGATAAAGTTTTGTTATTCATTTCCATATGAGGAATTTATGCATTCATAATACTAGTTAGTCGAATTATAAAAGAGAATTGCTTAATTAATATGTGCAAGTAAAGAAAACGAAGATTGAATTCACGATTGACAATCCAAGAAGATTGAAAGAGTATTATATATTACAAGAAGCGAAAGAAGAAAAAGAAGTTATTTCTTTGAAGATTCTTCTTCTTGGTCAGATTCTTCGATTTCATCATTCTTTTCGCTGATTCTTCGCTTCGCTAGCTTCACTATCGAGACATCCGAGAAAGGCGTATCTTCGGGGAATATCATTGCGAAGACAAGGATATGAACTAAGAGGAATGCGGTGATCATTGCAAACCATTTCAATAGTTTGATTGCGAAAAACGAACAAAGCAAGATTGTTGAAATTCGCCACTGTAGCTTGTAATTGTTTCTTCAACTTAGAATACTTGTTATTGCGAAGAGAAAGGCCTTCATGAGTTCTCCTTTTCGGACTCTAGTTCTTCAATCCTTGTTTGAAATCTCTTCTCAGATTCTACAAAACATATGATAATGAATTAACAACACTATAACAGTACTACAGAGGTAAAGAGCAGAAAAGTATAATAAACAACCTTCTCTGTCAGATATCATATCTTTAACCAAGGCAGTATGCTCGGTACGAAGACTAACATCAACACCTAAATTATTCCTGGCATTATCTAGAACCTTCGCAGCCCAAGCGAACTCATCACCATTATTTATAACAAGAAGCGAACGAACTTGCTCTTCTCGCTCCATAAGTATGGCATTCTGACGAAGGGATTCATCTCGTTCAATTTGTACTTCGAGAAGAGATTTTTGAAATGTTGCTAATGCCGGTGCACCCCTATTAGCAGTACGGTCTTTTTCATCAATAAGGCCACTAATTTTCTTCCTTTGAAGCTCGATTTTTCTATGGGAATCAAGATACATTTGTTTAAATCGATTGGCTAAACCTAAACTAGATCTATGCTCAATCTCTAAGAGGCGACATTTAGTTCGAAGTTCATTCAATGAAAGGGAATCAATTTTGTTTGATGAGTTACTTAAAGACTCGTTGAGATGGGTGAGAAGAACATCATTATCCATGGGCTCGGGAAATGAATGGAGAAGAATGGCTTCATCAGAGAGATTATATATGTCTGCGAAAATAATAAATCAGGCAAAGAATAATAGACGACAAAGTAAAGATGACTTGAAGAATAAAAATTTTATACCATAAAGTTGCTGGTTTGCGCTTTGAAGAGTAGACATCTTAGTCTTCTGAGAAGCCGATTCAATTTCCAATTGTTGAATTCTTTCATCTTTCTTGCGAGACATCGCAACCTCAGTTTCTAATTCTCGGATCTTTTCTTTAAGTTGGAGATTTTTCTTGTGAAAGTTGTCGCATCTTCTCTCGAGATCTGAGGCAACAACAAAGGAAGCTCTCCCAGACTATAAAGGAAAAAAGAAATTGTTAAGATAAAGCCTGTAATCGAAATTACAGAGAAACAAAGGAATATGAACATACCAAAGCAGTGAGAGCATTTAAGTGACTGGAGGTCAACGTTCGGGAGACTCCGCGAAAAGATTCATTATCCTCTAATAGTGGGGCATCGCAAATTTTTGCGAGAGCTCCGCAAGTAGCAGTTAGATGATCATCTCCTAATCCTTGCATAGAATCGGAGAAGACACTGGACAATTGCGCCATAACAGAAGTAGTCAAGTGACTCTCTTTCGCGGAGGAGGAACCAACCTCATTTTCACCCTCATCAGAATTTTCACTGGTTTGAGAAGAGAGCTGGGTTTTCCGTTTTTTAGAAAGCGGAGCAGAAGACTTGTCCTTGCGAAAAGTAATTTTGTCCTTGCCTTTAACCTTCGCAGCTATAGCTTCTTCAACGTCAACCTTCGCATACGCATGAAGATAAGAAACAGAGGCAACAATATTGTTTAAAATAACAAAAGAAAATGTTTCTTACTTCATCCGTGAGCGATCGGAGTATCGCTTGTGGTACTCGGCTTTGGATCTTCTTTATACTTCTTTCTCATTACGCGATCTAAAATTTTTTGAAAGTTAATAAATAAAAGAGGAAGAAAATGTCGCAAGGCGAAATAAAAAAAAAAAGGAAATATACCTCTTTCGTCTCCTCAGGCCACTTAAACTCCCAAGGATGATAATTCGCAAGGTGTGCAGGGAGAACATATGAACCTGCGATGTAAGGTCCACTCAACAACAAAGGAACAACCCACCATTTCTCATCTTTGGAATGACGGGGAGTGCTATTGTTGCCCGAGTGCCAATCAATATCTTGCATAAGCAGCTTGTCATCGGAAATATTATCTATTGTTTTCAGTCGAGCACCCCATCGGGATTTATCATTTCTCATGTTTATTACTGAATAATTCGCAAAGAAATTTTCTACAGTATACTTCTCAGCAACTATTTCCAAATTTGCGAATTTAGGATCTCTAACATTAACAGGATATTGAAACCCTTTGCCAGCGCCGCGGTTTGCGAATTAGCGCATATGTAGTTGCAGGAAATCCCACACTACACCCCTCACTCGAATTTGTTTAATTAATCCATTTGAAGATGAGTAACAATATATTTTGTTAATTGTTTTCTTGAAAGGTTTACAAAGAAATGTAGAACAGAGCTAAAGAAATTACAATCACTCTTAATTTTCTCTCTCCTAATGACTTGCTTAACAATTCAAAAAGAACTCTCCCTTCAACAGACTAACTCAACCCTTTATATAGGGTAATACACAGTGGATGATGACTAAAGTCGTCCTTTATTTTCGGGAATAACTCGCGAAGTGTCGCGAGTGTTATAAACATTTTTCCTTGCGACACTCCTAAATTTCGCCCAGTCTTCACACTTTTCTCACGTTCTGGCTTTCGTCATCTAATACGTCATTTAAATCACTTCCCTGCGACGCCTTCGCAACGTAGTTGTTTATTACTCTCTTAAAATACTGATGTCGCGATATTCTGCTCCTACAATTACAATCACCACCAACTTTCTCTCTCCTAATGACTTGTCTAACACTCTGAAAAGAATCCTCCACTACAACATACTTACTCGACTCTTTATATAGGGTAGTACACAATGGATGACAAACTAAGTCATGTCCTTTATTTTTCGGGAATGACTTGCGAAATATCGCAAGTGTACAAGTATACAATCTCGCAACTCTCCTAAACTTCGCTAGATCTTCACACTTTTCTCATGTTTTGGCTGTCGTCATTCATTGCGTCATTTATATTACTCTTCTGCGACACCCTCGCAATGACGCATACTCTGCGAAGTATTTATTAATCCCGCGAAGTATTGATGTCGCGATATTCTGATCCTACATCTTGCCTCTTCTCATGTCTTCTCTGCGAGGAAGAGAATGTCATGAGAACCAATATTTTGAAATGTCGCAACAGTTCATCTTTATCTGTTTCAATCCCGTACTTTTACACGAGCAATTTATTACGGATGTTTCTTCTTCCACTCTTTTCTTGACACGTCTCTTTCAACCGTTTTTTCTTGACCATTCACGTCCCATCTCGCATTAAATGCATTTGTTTCTTCGAGGATTCTTCTCTCTATATATAGTTTTCTCACCCTTCTCTTCTTCTCTTTTACCTTCCCTCTGCAACTTTTCTTCAACTCTCTTCCTCCACAATTTGCGTTTCTGCTACTGTAAATCTTCCTTTTATTCTTTCTCTTGATCTTCAATTCTCTAATCATTCCCATATTCTAAGAATGGCTCCTTCTGGTCATAAATATGAAAACCTTTTTGATGAAACTCAAAAGAAATTACAAGATAAGGGTTTCACCTTATCTACTATTCCCAATCAAGAATCTTCATCTATTCTTTCTGCAAAGTTGTTTACTGATCATCAGTGTGATGATCATAAAATCATAATCTCGCTAGGTTAAATCCTCGCAGGTCTTCCCATTCCTCTGTACGATCCCGAACTACCCTTGTTCTATGAAATTCTTGCTCATGAGAAATTCTCGCGAGCTATTTACCAATTAAGTGGTGATTGCATCCGTCTAATGCTTGAATTCGCCAATCGCGGCGCTGGTAAGGGATCTATATATCCTGATAACGTTAAAGATACTAACCCGCAAGTTTAGGGATAGTCGCGCGAAATACACTCGTAGAAAACTTCTTTGAAAATTATGAAGTAATAAACATGAAAAATGATAAATCTCGCTGGGGTGCCCGATTGAAAAGAAAAGAGAACGTTTCCGATGATAAGATACTCATGCTAGATATTGACTGGCATTTTGGCAAGAACAACGTTCCTCGATACTCTAATAATCTCTCTTCATGTATTGTTTGCCTCAACGCCTCTAATGCTGCGATCTCTTCATTCCCATGAATTATTTCTCCATTCCCCTCTCGGTCTCTCCCCTCTTGTCCATTGTTTACCAATTGTTGTTCTTCTTCCCCTTCGTCAACAGAGTCTGATCTCCAAGTATGCACGCTTACTCTATCATAATCCACAGTTCTATCCGCCACTGGTTGAATTGGTGATTGAATTTGATTTTCTTCATCATTCCTTATGTTCCTTCTTGAGGATTCTCCCATTTCATTTCTCTCTTCTCCGGCAAGTCTCCTACTTCTCCTAACAGTTGTTGGTTACTCAGATGCATTTCTCCTTCTAACCATTTCTTAATTTTGTTAAACTGTTGAAAATTGTATCAAATTTTTTCTCTACTACTCCAAATTCTTTCAAATCACGATGTGTATCCTTACTCAAATAGCCCTGTTTCTAGCGCCAATATGTAGTTGCAGGAAATCCTACACTACACCTCTCACAATATTACACACAACTAAGACATTTTTAAGATGAATAACAATGATGTTATTGATTATTTCCTTGAATTTTCACAAGATAAAATAGAAAAGAGTTAAAGAAATTACAATCACCACCAACTTTCTCTCTCCTAATGACTTGTCTAACACTCTGAAAAGAATCCTCCACTACAACATACTTACTCGACTCTTTATATAGGGTAGTACACAATGGATGACAGCTAAGCTGTCCTTTATTTTCGGGAATGACTTGCGAAATATCGCAAGTGTACAAGTATACAATCTCGCAACTCTCCTAAACTTCGCTAGATCTTCACACTTTTCTCATGTTTTGGCTGTCGTCATTCATTGCGTCATTTATATTACTCTTCTGCGACACCCTCGCAATGACGCATACTCTGCGAAGTATTTATTAATCCCGCGAAGTATTGATGTCGCGATATTCTGATCCTACAGTGAAGACCTGGAGCGTTTTATGGAGAATCGGGGGAAGGGCCATACACCGTCCGTGCACCGTCATCAACCTCCATATCCCGCTTCTACGCAAAGAATCCCTCTCCCAAAAGGCTAAACTTCTCCAACGTTCACACTCTACAATGGAACGAGGAATGCCCAAGAACACATTTCTCGATTCTTGGAAGCATTAGGAGAGCATGAACACAACCATGTTGTCCGTTTGAAGGAGTTTTCAAAATCCCTGACGGGCCGAGCATATACTTGGTACAACAACATTGCACCAGGAAGCATATCTAATTGGGGAGAAATTATTAATGCTTTCTACATGAAATACTTCTTTGTTTCTGAGTAGATTACTCTTTCTGACCTAGGAAGGATGGCTCAAAAGAATACTGAAAATCCGAACAACTATGTGAAGAGGTTCAGAATTCAAGCTTTGGATTGTCATGATCCAAATGTTACTGAACAACAAATGGTGGACTTTTGCATCAACGGGATGATTCCAGTTTATAGATCCTTGTTGGAAAATCTCCGGTTTTAAACCTTTTCAGAACTTCATGAAGCGTCCAAGCGATCAGCAACTACTGCTCCAGCTTTGTTAGAAAGAACAAAAATTGTCAAAGTCGAGGACCCGCGAGACACTCGAAGCAACAACACCAGGCATCTAATCAACAAGCAGTACAATGTTTAGGCTTCCATGAACGTTGTTGAATGGAGCAAGAGAAAATCCGAAGCACAACAACATAAAAATGCTCCTCCAATGTCTCACCCTCCGAAAGCGCCAAGGAAGGACAATCAGGCTATAAATGCATAACCACCGATCCAGCATCAACAGAATGACCAGGAAGAGCCTGACTTTCCTTTTCCCATTGAAGAGGTGATCGAGTTATTGGAAGTCTGGATTCAAGACGGTGCGATCAAATTACCTCCTGTCAAAAAGGAACCAACTGAGGAACAAATGGAAAATCCACGCTACTGCCGTTTCCATAGGTATGTCAGTCATCCAACGAGCGATTGCAAAACTTTGAAGCACATATTCAAACAAAAGGATGATTCATGGGAACTGAGGACTGAAGGAGTGCACATAAATCCTCTCTCAATCAGAACATTTACACTCTCTGAGCAGCCGGTCAAAGAAGCAGTTCAATCCCTAATTGAACATGTCTGTGAGTTACTGTACTTGTCGAAAGCTTAAAGAAATAATATGTTTGCTGCATTGAACCACATTGTGTCAGGGAAACGACTAACGATTCAAGAGACACTCCCTGGACCTCCAGCGACAGACAAAGAGATGTATGACTGTGGACTTCTCACCACAGTCCACCTCAAAGGAAATGAATTCAAGCGAGCGTTGGTTGACATTGGCACTGTTGTTAACATCATCCCCTTGAAAACCCTCAGAGCTGCTGGCATCACTCGACAAGAAGCAACTCACGCTCCTATCTCAGTCAGAGACCATGAAGGAATCTCCAGGGATGCTTACGGTTACATCATTCTCAAGATGAAAACTGATTCAACCTGGACAAAAACCAAATTTTACATAATTAGAGAGGATCCAGGATATGACATGATTCTCGGGCGAACATGGATTCATGACGGAAAGGTCACTGCAACATCTTCATCTTCAGTTGCATGTTTTTCTATGGAAGAAAGCTCAGAAGAAGAAGATGATCCACATTTCGAACTGGGGAAAGTTGAAGCCTTGATGGAACTTACACAAAAGCCCTGGGAGAGCGCCCAAGAATTCGTCAGAAGGTTCCGCACTCAGGCAAGTCTTATTCCCCTGATACATCTATATTACCAACTTTCAAGTATGCTACTCTGGTCAAAGGACTTGATCTTACTCATAACTCAGCTGTCACCAAATGTTATGAGTGGTTAGTCTCACCTCAGCAATACTTTACCAAATGGTTAGACGCGGAACCTCTCAGAATCCATCGTCTCACTAACACAGTCATTGCTGAATTTCACAATCAATATCCTAAATATTCTCCCTTGCACGAGGGTCCACACCAAAACAGCTTTTTGTGACACAAATATGTGTAACATCTTATTTATTATCACACTTATAAGTGTAATAAATATGGTGTTTTTCTTTTGTTACACATTAGTGGTTACACTAATAAGTGCGACTTTAATTAATTTAAATCACACCAAAAAGTATGTCAAATCTCTTACATATATTAGTGTAACAAATCTGGGAATAATAATGGAAAAAAATTATAGATTTTATCAACCCATAATTCAGGATTCCTCCGCCTGCCCTCCCCAATCCACCCCATTGGGGAACCAGAATATAAATGTCTTCTTTCTAAATCTCCATTCACATGAAGTAGAAAAGAAACTGTTGTATTACATTAAAACTGTGTACATGTTACATTTAAAATGTGTATACACTACAAATATACAAGAAGTTGCCAAAACTGAAAACAATTGAAATGGAAGATTGTGCACTATGCTTTACAAGCAGACCATATCAGTGCAGTTTAGACCATTAATTTGCTACAATAATGTGACTATTAATATCTTAGAAATAAACTAGTCCATCAATGATGTACTTCGACAAATGATGATATCCTTGTCTTGTTCCGTTTTACGTCTTAGCAAAGCAGATCAAATATACCTCCATATACGATTTAGGATGTGGTGCAGTAGAGGCTCTGTAGATGCACTTGGCGTACAAGTATGCAAACGTAAAAATTATATGAGCGTAAACTGGGAACAAACCGG
Organism: Papaver armeniacum; assembly: GCA_023531295.1. NCBI lineage: Eukaryota > Viridiplantae > Streptophyta > Magnoliopsida > Ranunculales > Papaveraceae > Papaver > Papaver armeniacum. Next base: position 1,147,753 of record JAJJWW010013244.1, read on the forward strand.
ATGAATGCTACATCAGATGAGAATCGAGTTTTTATTGCTAGAAAAACCAACCTGAGCGTAAGCCCCATTTAAGAAAAATGAAAAAACATCATTCTTAAATACATCCACTTCCCTGCGACAACAATTTTTAAAACAAATTAGCTTTAACCGCACCAAGAAAGACTTGATTACTAATTAACATACAAAAGGAAATGGAGGGGCAACTAACTGATTCAAAAACTACTAGATCCAAACCACGACAACGACAACTTATGAGAAAAATATTTCAAAAACTAGTCTAAGAGCAACCTTTTTTAATTGCAACTCGTAATACTTGTACATAAGTTAAGCTATGAAGGTAATTTCTTTGCACGACATGATACTGTCAACAACAGTTCAGTCAGTATTTCTTAAATTTTTCAACACTAACATCACCTAATTAAAAGTTCACGGAGAAATGGTAGCGCATTTACCAATACCATTAGACAGTAAAAGGTAAGTACTCTCCTGAACTCGTTTGACACGTGTTGGCAATGCTACAAACAATAATTACAGAAGAACACGGAAGTTAAATTCTAAAAACCTGTATCTAGTATCTTGTCAACATCTGCTTCAATAGCACACAAGTTTCTGGTACATCACCCTCAATACATTTTATTGCAGAGCTGTCTAGGTATGTCCTTGAAAATATCTAGTAGCGAGGAAGATGCTGGTGCAATTTCTGATGAGTTTTGAACTACAACATTGCCAGCCACCATGGCTCCAACGACACGCCGAAGAAAAAAAATAGCAGTTCAATATTAGCTTGGTTAAACTGACATGACAAGTGCTACACCTTACAAAAAAATGAAACCTGTGAACAATATTTTGTGAACATGAGAGTACGATAAAAAAAAAAGTGCAAATATGATCATACATTATGATTTGCTTTTCTCTGGGATCTTTTTTTCCCAACAGTAACACAAAGAAAGGCCACCTACATTATTCCACCTGAGTCTAACACCCCAAATATTAATAGAAGAAAAATAATAAAATCCTAGCAATAGTGTGCCTGGTGTTTATCAAATCAGTAACTAAATACTCATCATAGTATGACGGATTCTGTAACTAATCAGTTTCAAACATGAGCCAAATTCAAATCCTAGAATCCCTTAATTGTTACTCGTACAGGGAAGTCATATTTGAAAGAAAATCTACTCTATGTAAGGAAAGCCCTAGCCTGTTTCGCAATAGCTACCATACGATCCTCTTTTTTTTTTGATCGGTAGCTACCATACGATCCCTGATTAATTGGCCGACCAAAGGGAGGCCTTTTATGCGATGACTATTTGTATTTCTGTCCGTCACGAAGTTTGTCCCAAGGAAAAAAAATTGGTTTACAATTCAATAAAATCGAGATTCATATCTACATAATCAAACAAACTAATCACAAAATTACTTCATATACGACCTAATAAACAGATTTCCAGTTCAAACCTAATGAGAAAATTCATCAGATCGATCAGATGATTCGGATCTAAACATATTAGAGCAGCACAGAAACGGGTGAAGAAGATGAACTGTTCAAATAAGGTCTTAACTGGATCCGACCCGATGGACCACATTCGACCCACAAACAAAAAAACAATGAACACAGAACAAATTTTTTATCAATTTTTTTGAATTAAAATCAACTTCTTGCAAATACCAATCATTCACGCTCACCCATTTTGCAAAATTCCCATAATATATCTTCCATTAAATCATTTCGATTTTAATAAACTAAAAAAAAACAGAGAAATAGATGAACAGTGGATGAAAGTTACCATCAATATTTTTCGAGAAACATCAATTTACACCCAAAATCATTTTCTTCCCAACACCAGTGATTCACATTCACCCTTTTCGCCAAATTCCTATCAGATCCAATGAATTTGCAATCACTTGGAGCAAAATCATCAATTCTCTAATCACTTTTTCTTTCACAAAGTATCGGCCAACCATTGACTTACACTCTTACAGAGCCTCCATCAAGTGGTGCTTGGTTGTTGAATGAATCTGCAATCACTTGCAGCCCCATCAAAACATCATCCATGAACCATTGATATTAATAAACTCAATGCAAACTTCTCATTAATCAATTCTACCTTTTTATGAAAGAGGAGATGATCTATAAAAACAGCCATCGTTGAATACTTGCCATTTATTTTCATTTTCATCCAACCAGACAAGAATACTAATACCCATTACTCTCTTTGTATGTGCAACCATCTTTTCTAAATCACACAGAAAAATTGAACTGATTAAGGATTTGACTACCCTTGCTAATCAAGAACAAGCGGACAAAAGGAGAAGATACGTATAGAAAAACATGAAATGAAAAAATGGATTACTGCCAATCTATTTTTCTCTTCAAATTTCTTTCGATTTTGATAGATGAAATTTGTGGAGCTAGGTTGTCGATTATGTATGTAATTCAATAGAATAATTGAATGAGGAATGGTGCAAGAGTTAAAGCTGTGACTACGGTCCATGTATAACAGTACTGCAAGTGACGCACGATGATTACGCGTTACAGAGTTGCAGGCCAAGTCAGAGTTCCGCCGTAATGGTGCAATGCGAAGCCATAATAGCGCAACGCTAGCCATAATAGCGGTATTACTGTATAGATAGGCAAGTGTCAAGAATGGCATAAAACCACAGGGCCAATGTAGTGCAAGTGCAGCACTACATTGTAAACACATTTGGCTAAGTGATAAAGCTTATTGGCCGACACAATGAAGCTTCATTAAGGAAAGGCAAGACATGGCCAAAGTGATAGATGCAACATGCGATGTTGGCATCGATGCATATCCATGGAATTGAGTTGGCCCAAGCTCAAGGAGGATGCAAGAGTGAAGAATAGACTAAGAGTTGGTCTATGGCATATATTCAAGGTTTTCCAAAGCTTGAATAATGCAAACAAGTTAGTAATGCAAGAGTTGCATTGTTGTTGTCAAGCTAATTGGCGAAGTGAAGCATATATGACGCATGAGCAACTAGGGTGAGCCTAAGGAGCTGGCATCGGTGTTTGAAGCTTAAGGAATGTCCGTGCCTGAGTATTAGAATGATAAGCATGCAGGTCCAAGAGGGCTGAGCGCTGGCGCAAGGCAGAATCCAGTATGCCAAAACAAGTGGTGCAATATGGTTCAAGTGACGGTTGCAAGTCAGTTACGGGTTTCACAAGCATGCCAATGATGCGTGATGAAGATGAGCGGTTATAAATGAGTTTATAAGCGTGGGAGAAGAGTTCTAACTGCTAAAGAATAGGTGTGGGATGATTGGCGCGAGTTGAAGGGGAACTGGCCAGTTAGCACAGTTATTGGCGGTTGGCAGAACTGCTTTATGGGACAGATGGCTGTTCCATGCGTGTGTAACGGTTATGCACGGTTTGGCCAAGTAAAGTTGTTGTATAAATAGTCATAAGGAGGGGGAAATGCGGTAGGCTTGCATAGAGAACATATGTGAGAGTGAGGTTTGCATATGTGAGTGAATATGAGAGTTTTTGTAAGACTAAGACTTGGTTTGAAGGCAAACAAGTCTGTGTAAGTCCCCAAGTGGGCAAGTTTTGTATTTCTTCCCTTTGATACAATAAAACGAGTTGATTGTGTCATGTTCTAAGTGTTCTTGGTTGGCTGATTGTTGTTGGTAAAGTATGGCAAAGATTGAATGCATGGCGTATTTGATGAGTTTTGAGAAGAGAAATAAGGTTAAAGACTTCCGCTGATAAACCTGAAGAGTTGGCTGTTTGTATTGGTACAAACTTATAAAGCTGAAGTGCAATTGGGTGAAGTTATTCACAGAACCACTTGTGCTGCCGAGTTACACTTTCGCAGAAATTTGCAAAGGCATTTTGGAGGTGTGACAGTCGGGTATCAGAGCTGTGTTTGGTACACAGTTCAAGTATATTTGTTGGATAATACACTAGTATTTCTTTCTCTCTAAAGCTATTTTCCTGTGAGCAAGTAAGTGGCACATGATTTTCAGAGTTTTGCATTAGAAATGAGTTCTATTGGCATGATGATCGACGAAGAACTACCGAGTACGTTTGATCAACTGGAGGAGTATGGTGATCTTGGCGATTTAACCATTGATTTCAGTGCAGATGGCATTGAAAATCCTCTTGTTTCTGAAGATAAGGGCAGGCTAGACCTACTTGAAGGAAGAACGTCAGATTGGTTTAAAGAATTCGATGGCAGGGTAAGTGCTGTAGAAGACAAGGTGTCTGATGCAACCCTTCTGAATTGCGAAACCAATGCTGAAGTGACTGAATTGAAGGTGAAATTCAGTGACATAAAGACCATACTAACAAGCCATGCGAAGCAAATGTCTGAGGAAGTGGAAAGCATTCGCGGGTTAATCAGTAACGGCGTGTTTGTAGGGGCAAACGTGCATGGAGAAAGCTCTAATCGAGTCTCCGAGCCAAGAATTTACGCAGGTTCCAGAAATGCTAGAGAAATTGAGAATTTCTTGTATGACGTTGAGTCATACTTTGAGGCGATTGGAACTGGGGAATGACAAAAAGTAACTCTCACAGGCAATTACCTTGGTGGTGATGCAAAGGTTTGGTGGAGAACTATGCTGCAAGAAGATGAAGCTGCTGGTTATGCCAATCCTATGTCATGGAATGACATGAAAGATGGGACTGAGATGTCAGTTCTGGCCAAGCAATGGTGCTTGGTATGCAAGAGAAAGTTTACGTAGGCTAAGAATGACAAGTACACCACAGTCCTATGCTAAAAACTTCTTTGCATTGGTGCAAGAGACGTGTGGCATGAGTGAAGAAAATCAGATGTTCCAATTTCTGGCTGGCGCAAGTTCAAGTGTGATTGCTGAACTTAAGAAGCGCAAAGTGCAGAGTATCCAGATGGCTATGCAGATGGTAAGAGAGCTTGCCAATAGCACAACGACTGAAGATGTGCAAAGCTGTGAAGGAAAAGCCAAAGGGAAGGAAAAATATGTTGGCAGTAAGCGCAAGCATGAACCTAAGGAAGAGGAACTGCTCCCCTCATCCCGGAAGTATAGGGGATGTTTCATTTGCAAAGGTTTACACTTCGCTAGAAGCTGTCCACTCAAGGCAAAACTCAATGTATCAGTTGGGGATGATTATGGGAATCATTATAGCAAGACTCGCGAAGGCCGAAGGGAAGGTTCGAGGATGAGACCTCGTAGCGAAGTAGTCGATAACTTCGACAAAAGAAACTAAGCTAAAAACAAGTAAGTGTTGCTGTCTCCATTGACAACACTTTGGATGCCAAAACAGGAGTGTTCTTGGCCTTGTTTTATGTAGCTTGAGTTGTTTTATGTTGCAAACTCTGTGTGTAGAGTTTAGTTGTACAAACTTTTATTTGAGTCTTCAAGTTTGTATATACTGTGCTTTGGTGTAAGCAAGTCGCTTTGTTAATGAAGTTTTAGCTTTCCAAAAGTGATCAAGTGGATCAATCATGTAATGGTACATGGTATTGTCACGTAAGAGCAGTAATGAATGAAGGTGTTTTCGTTTATAAAGGCTTGCCTCTTTATTTACGATGTAAAGCTAGTTCATGGGGAGATGCTGCAAGTAGCATACTTAGCCTAACGTATGCAATGACAAGACAAGTTGAAACCTAATAAGCAAAGCGTAGGACAGGGGTCCTAGTTGATGTGGAAGTGATGTTGCTGTTTGGGAGATTGCGAAATGGCACGATGGCAGATGGGCAGCGACAGTGCAAGCAATACAGCAAGTTAGAAATCATTTTATCAACAAGCATGAGTTGGGTAGAACTCATGGCCCTAGAGAAAGACACACACTTTCCAGGCAATTAGCAATGCAGTTCAAAGAAGTATTTGCAGACATATTGGCTTTGAAGGCATGGCATATGGACAGCTAAAGGGTTAGCTATGATATGTCCAAGAGATAGTTAGTCACAGTTTTGTAAATGGGCTGTGCGACTCAATAGTTTTGATGTATGGAAGTTGATCAAGGAAAACTTGTCAAGAGAACGAGTATGCAAGATGGCATAAGTATAGAGCTTATACTTGATGTTCACATTCATAGAAATGAGTTCTTGAATGATGTTTGCATAGTCAGAGTTTGGCAAGGCATGGAGTATGGAATGCGGGTGTCTTATGCAAAAGAACCCCTATTTACTTTGTGACGTGCTTGATGAGGATCACGGAGAACAACAGTTCAAAGGCGGGTTTCCAGCAAAATTGATTAAAAAAAGAGGCCAAGTTGTTGATAAGTCCTTATCATGTTGAGTATGATAATAAGGAAAAGTCGGAAAAGCGTGAGACGATGGCAATGATCATGGTGATCAGTAGAAGAAGAATCATTCAGTGCGTACACTTAGGCGTAAATGATTCAAGGCGAAATTCAAGCTAAGGGGAATTGGCTAAGAAGAATTTCAGATTTTCATTTGGGTATTAATGCATAATTTGAGTAGCAGCATAAACATAGTGCACAGCGCCAAGATGTGGCTCAAACATATGAGATCAGTAGCAAAGCAACAAAGCTAAGTGATGCGGATGCAATCGGAGGGGACCATTAGCAAGGGTTAGCCAAAAGTAGTTACCGATTTTCAGAAAAGGGTTCTGAAAGAAAGTGAAGCAAAGTTAAGACAAGTATAGTGTCTATACTGAGTCGCGTTCAACGAGGACGTTGAACGGATTAGGTGGGGGAGGTATATAACGGTACTGCAAGTGACGCACGATGATTACGCGTTACAGAGTTGCAGGCCAAGTCAGAGTTCCGCCGTAATGGTGCAATGCGAAGCCATAATAGAGAAATGTAAGCTATAATAGCGCAACGCAAGCCATAATAGCGGTATTACTGTATAGATAGGAAAGTGTCAAGAATGGCATAAACCCACAGGGCCAATGTAGTGCAAGTGCAGCACTACATTGTAAACACATTTGGCTAAGTGATGAAGCTTATTGGCCGACACAATGAAGCTTCATTAAGGAAAGGCAAGACATGGCCAAAGTGACAGATGCAACATGCGATGTTGGCATCGATGCATATCCATGGAATTGAGTTGGACCAAGCTCAAGGAGGATGCAAGAGTGAAGAATAGACTAAGAGTTGGTCTATGGCATATATTCAAGGTTGGCCAAAGATTGAATAATGCAAACAAGTTAGTAATGCAAGAGTTGCATTTCTGTTGTCAAGCTAATTGGCGAAGTGAAGCATATATGACGCATGAGCAACTAGAGTGAGCCTAAGGAGCTGGCATCGGTGTTTGAAGCTTAAGGAATGTTCGTGCCTGAGTATTAGAATGATAAGCATGCAGGGCCAAGAGGGCTGAGCACTGGCGCAAGGCAGAATCCAGTATGCCAAAATAAGTGGTGCAATATGGCTCAAGTGACGGTTGCAAGTCAGTTACGGGTTTCACAAGCATGCCAATGATGCGTGATGAAGAGGAGCGGTTATAAATGAGTTTATAAGCGTGGGAGAAGAGTTATAACTGCTAAAGAACAGGTGTGGGATGATTGGCGCGAGTTGGAGGGGAACTGGCTAGTTAGCACAGTTATTGGCGGTTGGCAGAACTGCTTTATGGGACAGATGGATGTTCCATGCGTGTGTAACGGTTATGCACGGTTTGGCCAAGTAAAGCTGCTGTATAAATAGTCCTAATGAGGAGAAAATTCGGCAGGCTTGTATAGAGAACATATGTGAGAGTGAGGTTTGCATATGTGAGTGAATAGGAGAGTTTTTGTAAGACTAAGACTTGGTTTGAAGGCAAACAAGTCTGTGTAAGTCCCCAAGTGGGCAAGTTTTGCATTTATTCCCTTTGATGCAATAAAACGAGTTGATTGTGTCATGTTCTAAGTGTTCTTGGTTGGTTGATTGTTGTTGGTAAAGTATGGCAAAGATTGAATGCATTATGGGGTGTATTTGATGAGTTTTGAGAAGAGAAAGAAGGTTAAAGACTTCCGCTGATAAACCTGAAGAGTTGGCTGTTTGTATTGGTACAAACTTATAAGGCTGAAGTGCAATTGGGTGAAGCTATTCACAGAACCACTTGTGCTGCCGAGTTACACTTTCGCAGAAATTTGCAAAGGCATTTTGGAGGTGTGACACCAGGTGTAGTACATGCGGCGCCCTTTAGCTATACGTGGAGTGAGGAGATGGGATCTTCTTTGTTATCCTTAAATGCACACAAAAATAGATGCGATGTTTATTTTTGTAACCACATAAGCTAGGCAGCAGAAGAAAATCCAAGGAGAAAAGACCAAGGCGGAGAAGGAAGTATAAATTCAAGTTGGTTTGGTACCCGAATCACCATATCATTCATATCTTTATACAACTAATTTACACCTGTTTGATTTATGTGATTTTGTAAATAAATAGAAGTATAAAATAAAATGTAACTCGCATATATGCATAGCATAAATAAAAGAACGTGGCACATTATAGGCTGTCAATAATGTATTTCGGTCGGCCTTACACTGCTGTAGCAGTGATCTAGTATAAAGTACCGTACCTGAGGTTGTAGTTTCCCGCTGCTGCAAAGAATGCTAGAGAAAAATAAAACCACAAAATCAAAAAAATCAAAATCCTATCCACATCATAAACCCTAGGAAAATTATATCCCCAATCTAAATTTTCTATTTTTTCCAGAAAAACCTAATTAGATCCCTATCTCAAAATCGATACAGGACTACATTGATTAGACTTACAAGGGGATCGAAAAACTTTGGAGTTGTAGCAGGATGAAGTTGGTCAGTTGGTTTCTTTTTTTCTACATCTAGGAAGAAAAGAAAAGAGGTGAGGGAAACGTGGGAGGCGACGTGGGAGGCTTTTAGGTTTTGACCGTATAAAAATAATTTAACTAATATTAAAACCAATAAATAAATAAATAAAATACAACTCAGATTATTTTTTTTTCGGATCCATTTTAAAGTCACACTTAAAAATATGACATGATTTTAGATAATTAAATTGTGAATTAATGTCACACTTTTTTGTATTGTCACACTAATATGTGGGACATGTTTTGTCACATCTATGAGTGTGACAACTCAGTGTTACAAATTACTCAATTTGGTGTAGTGGCCGCAGAATTGGAAAGCTCCACCAACATGGAATCCCACTATACGAGGAATTCCGAACCAGCAGAAGATATTCAGGGCACGGGCAACCAAGCCTAACAAATTTCATGAAGGGGATTTAGTTATCAAGGAAACTAAGCGTAATATCCATTCCACAAAGAGCTCTAATTGGGAAAGTCCTTTTATGATTGCTAAATCAACAGTTGGAGGATACTACAAATTGGCTGACATGAAGGGCAAGACAAGTGTACCAGTGATTTATGAGAATTGGCTCAAAACTTTTGATGCCTGAAGCATTCAGCATTGAGTGTTTTATGCCCAAGACAAACGCTCAAGACATTGACGTTTGCATCTTAGGATTTTCTTTTATCTGTACTTTCAATTCCTCCAAAACGTTTGCAATACTTTCATCCAGTATTTGAATTCAGCAATTTATCAAAGTTCTTTTATTTAAAGAAAAATCTCTATCTGAAAAGGCGAGGGTACCCTAATATACCACAAGCTAAAACTTTTCCTACCTATAAGTCCTTTCTCCGAAAGTAATTGTCTATGGACTGAGTCGATACAATACAACTAATCGGTTCACACTTTGTGTGATCTTCTATGGATACGAGATCGAGACAATACAACAACAAAGTATGTTTACTTGATACAAAGGTTCGGACTTAACCAAACGCAATAGGATTGCTTATCAAGTAAATAGGAATTAACGTTTGTGCGATTTACTTTAATTATAATAAAACAATTCTAATGCGGAAATATAAAGTAAATGACACAACAAGATTTTGTTAACGAGGAAACCGCAAATGCAGAAAAACCCCGGGACCTTGTCCAGAATTGAATACTCTCAGGATTAAGCCGCTACACAAAATTACACCTAACTTCGTATAGTTGAGACCAAGCAACTAAACCTATAGTTCACCTAGTTCCGTCTGTATTCCCACGCCTCCAACTTATAAATAAGTCACGTACTTGGAACAATTCCTTTGGTTCGTATTCCAAACAGTAAAGGAACAACAAATCTGTTTGGTATCAACTCTCTTTAACCAAATGATATGAGTCGGACAAAGGCTCTTTTGTTTATCTTAACATAAACTTCTTTGTCAGGTCCTTAGATCTATCTTATTTTCAATTTCCGAAGTAATCCTTTAAGATTAAGCTAAGAACACTCTTAATCCAAAGAATTGTGTTGATGCCGATCTACTCAATTAATCAATCCAATCTACCACAAGGATAAACCGATTATTAATTGGATCCTCTTTTACCGAAACAAGTATTGTGCACACCAAAGATTATAAAATCCAAGTCAGATCTTCAATACCTTCTTTGTCTTCAAATCTTCTTAAATCTTCAATAAAAACCTGAACACAATCACTTGAATCTCTTGTGATCAATCACGCACAGAACGGAGTCTGTTAACAATGGATTATCACAAGATCGTTTTTAGAACTAACAAAAGTCTAAAGATCCCTGTCGAAACTCTGAACTAGTTTGAGTGAATCTTATACCAGAAGAGAAGATTCTCAAGCATAAACAAACTAGGTGAAATCATTTTTCAACCACCGTTAGTCAATCAAATCAATCGAAAACAAAAGATAAACCGCAATTATCTAGTTTCCCACCAACGGTACACGCTAGAGCTTCTCAATCCCAAAGAAGACTTTAAACTGAGCGGTCGTAAGACATTTCGCCTAATTAGGTTACTCTCCTTTCCGAATAGGCGGCTACACCAGTAACAACAACAAAAGAGGAAGTCTGTTGTTACGGAGGATTAGTTTGCTAGAAAGGCAAACTTCGGTATTTATAGACAAGGAAGTTTGGACACCAAGGAATTTCCAAAAGCGAAAATATTCTCAAGATATTCATAAAAGCACAAATTCTGTTTCCATAATTCCTGGAAATGCTCTGTCCAAAAATAATAATCGAAATCTCTCGGAATCTAATTAGTAAATGCACATTACTAATCCTTGTATTTCCATACAAAATGAAATTAATAACCTTAATTAAAAGATTCTTAACTTACTTATGTTTCAATCCAGGGATTTTCTTCCCTTAGCTGTTAAGGAATAACTTTAAACAATTAAAGAAATAAACATTCACAACACGTGTTCAAAGTATGTCGACATTCTTACTTTGTAAGTTCTCTTTCACACTTACAACCTTGAAACCGATTTGCCATACTTCCAAACAAGTTTAGAATTGGTTCATCTGACTTTCAAGAACTATGTGATTGATCAAACAAACATTCAATCACAATCATGGGTTTAAGGGTTCTACCAAAACAAGTTTCGGTTCTACCTCCATGTGAGTATTGTGCATAGTCACATTAGCTTTCCAAAATTCGGTTGACTAGGTACTAGGATCGGTTCCCCACATATATATGGTATCTAACTTATGTGTTGCACATGTCCATAGGATCGGTTCCCCTTTGCCTAAAAACATGTTGCACATGTCCATAGGATCGGTTCCACTTTTTGCTATAAACCTTGTTGCACCCCATACAAGGATCAGTTCCCCTTTGTGATGTACTGCACCTCTTACTAGGATCGGTTCCCCTTTCTCAAATTTGGTCAGACAAAACACAAACCCGATCATACCATCTCAGGTGATTACTTAAGATCGGTTTCACTAATAAAAGTCATACCAATACATAAGTCAAGCCTTTGTGAATAGTTATACCAAGAACACAAACAAGTTGTGAGCGGTTATACTCAATCACACATATTGGTTGTTCATAAGATATGCAATGAATAATAAAACCAATAACACATGAAAATTTCCTTTTCGGTTCACAAACAAGTTTATGAACTTACTTCCTTAGAACACATGTAAAACATTGTTCCCTAGGATGAAATCCTCACCTCATACCCATACATAATCACTTGCACACAATCACTTGAATCTCTTGTGATCAATCACGCACAGAACGGAGTCTGTTAACAATGGATTATCACAAGATCGTCTTTAGAACTAACAACAGTCTAAAGATCCATGTCGAAACTCTGAACTAGTTTGAGTGAATCTTATACCAGAAGAGAAGATTCTCAAGCATAAACAAACTAGGTGCAATCATATTTCAACCACCGTTAGTCAATCAAATCAATCGAAAACAAAAGATAAACCGCAATTATCTAGTTTCCCACAAACGATACACGCTAGAGCTTCTCAATCCCAAAGAAGACTTTAAACTAAGCGACCGTAAGACATTTCACCTAATTAGGTTAATCTCCTCTCCGAATAGGCGGCTAAACCAGTAACAACAACAAAAGAGGAAGTCTGTTGTTGCGAAGGATTAGTTTGCTAGAAAGGAAAACATCGGTATTTATAGACAAGGAAGTTTGGACACCAAGGAATTTCCAAAAGCGAAAATATTCTCAAGATATTCATAAAAGAACAAATTCGGTTTCCATAATTCCTGGAAATGCTCTGCCCAAAAATAATAATCGAAATCTCTCGGAAAATCTAATTAGTAAATGCACATTACTAATCCTTGTATTTCCCTACAAAATGAAATTAATAACCTTAATTAAAAGATTATTAACTTACTTATGTTTCAATCCTGGGATTTTCTTCCCTTAGCTGTTAAGGAATAACTTTGAACAATTAAAGAAATAAACATTCACAACACGTGTTCAAAGTATGTCGACATTCTTACTTTGTAAGTTCTCTTTCACACTTACAACCTTGAAACCGATTTGCCATACTTCCAAACAAGTTTAGAATTGGTTCATCTGACTTTCAAGAAATATGTGATTGATCAAACAAACATTCAATCACAATCATGGGTTTAACGGTTCTACCAAAACAAGTTTCGGTTCTACCTCCATGTGAGCATTGTGCATAGTCACATTAGCTTTCCAAAATTCGGTTGACTAGGTACTAGGATCGGTTCCCCACATATATATGGTATCTAACTTATGTGTTGCACATGTCCATATGATCGGTTCCCCTTTACCTAAAAATGTGTTGCACATGTCCATAGGATCGGTTCCCCTTTCTGCTATAAACCTTGCTGCACCCCATACAAGGATCGGTTCCCCTTTTTGATGTACTGCACCTCTTACTAGGATCGGTTCCCCTTTCTCAAATTTGGTCAGACAAAACACAAACCCGATCATACCATCTCAGGTGATTGCTTAAGATCGGTTTTACTAATAAAAGTCATACCAATACATAAGTCAAGCCTTTGTGAATAGTTCTACCAAGAACACAAACAATTTTTGAGCGGTTATACTCAATCACACATATTGGTTGTTCATAAGATATGCAATGAATAACAAAACCAATAACACATGGCAATTTAATTTTCGGTTCACAAACAAGTTTATGAACTTACTTCCTTAGAACACATGTAAAACATTGTTCCGTAGGATGAAATCCTCACCTCATACCCATACATAATCACAATAGCATTCAAATGATTATGGCGATGTCTTATCTACAAAGTTTAATGGTTAAGCAATAAACCTCGTATTGTATTCCTTAATACTATGTCTATCTAGAGTTCAAATATGCTTCGTAGTCACGACTTGAAAGATACGTTAGGGAATGAAACCGTTCAAGTCAAATATCACTAACCTCAAGTAGAAGGATGATTGTTGTCGTTGTAGCTCCTTGCTTCTTCACATCTTCAAGACTTCGCAATACCTGTAATGTCTCATATCCTAATACTTTCAAGCTAACCTATACGAAGTTGACTCTACATAATCAAGAGACTCTTAACATGAGTTTTGATTCACTAAAATATGGCAACCAAACTTGACATACCAACGCTTGGTGGGTTCAACCGAGCAATGCTATAACACTATCAAATCCAAAATCAAAAAGAAAATCCTTAGTCATTCACTTATCCAAAACCAATCAAAAAATCAAAACCAAAATAAAAATAAAAATCTCACATCTCTCAGAAGTTCAAGGTTCAAGCTATGGAAAGGAAAACTAAAGGAAGCCATCAAAGTAAGATTTCTGCTTCTCAGCATTCTCCAAGACTTGCAAGGCCGCCTTTTCCAACTCCAGCTTTTCAGTCAATTCGGAAATCCTGGCCATTTTCTCCACCACAGCATCACTGGTAAAAGGGATGTTCTTCACTACTGCATCCTTGATGGTGTTGATATTCTGACGAAGCCACTTCAAGTTAAAACCGAGTTCTTCAGATTTCCCCAAGTTGTACTCCCAATCAAAGAGTACATCTCGAGTAACAGTATTTCTAGTCCTGGTTCGTATATCATCTATGACACACAAGATGTTTCCTAACTGCATTGTCAAGAAGTAGCTGCGTTCAGGGTCTCTTGTAACGACAATATGACCATACATCTTCCACAATTTCTCATACATATTGGCATACCCAGTGGGAACGCTGAATCCGCCAACATATACGTGATATGAGAGTAACGCACCAAATGGAGGCTCACAAATAATCCCTGCATTGGGATATTCATATATCAGTATGCGATTCTCAAGAACTGGATCAACTTCTATGGTCATTGTAACAGCTTCTTCTGGGACCGTCTCCTCTGCTATTGGCTCGTTTTCTTTCGTCGAAGCAACAACAACTGGAGTCTCGGTTTCCTCAATGACTTCAGTAGTGATATTATCATGATCCCGAGGTGAAGAGCTGGTCACGCCACTACTTTGATTCTCCTTGTTGCTCGAATCATCAACACTAGTTCCGTTATTCTCAACTTCGGCATTTGGCACCTAATACGAAGATTACATGAGATTAGAAGGATTCGAGCATAAGAACCAAAGGAAATCATAAAATCTAGCATGTAAGTGAACTAACGCCATCTAAGTTCTTTATTATATGCTCAAGATATGGTAAAACAGCATGGAAGTCATAAAAACGCGTTTTTCAACAAGCTCGTCTAAAGAATTTTTACACTTCCCTGTATAAGACGACGAACTGGGAGCAATTGGTAAGTAATCTAGGGTTCAGTCATATACCATTATCTTCGTATGGATGTTTTCTACAACATATCCAAATTTCATAACAATTGGATAAACTAGTAAAGAGTTGTGGCCCAAACATTGGACTACATGCCAGCTGAAAAATTCCCGAAGTCTCCTGGAAGTTTACTGTTTTGCTTATTTTGGCCCTTAAACATGGTCAAAACTTAAAAATCTTCTTTGGAAAAAGCTTGGAAATTTCCTGGGCATAAGGATACATGGGTAGATTGCGAAAATCCGGCATCAGATGAAGATTTTATGGCGTTTTTGCTAAATGTTGAGTTCTGAATTTTCTGGTGACGTATTTCGGTAAAAATTTTTCACTTATTTATGGGAATTCTTATTTTTATATCAACAAATCAGAAACCTTATACTTCTATGAAGATAATACAAAATAGATACTTACTTAGGAGTCTCTATGTCATTCGAAAGGTTAACATGGTCGGCATCAACATTGGGAGCGCCATTACCTCCATTCGGTCCCGATTCTTGAGGATTCTCTTTCTCACCACCATTCGAAGACGAATGGACATCATGACCATATTGATTTTCCACAAAAATCTCCTCATGGAAGTATCGACAACGATCATTATTATTTTATTCAAGAAATATCATGATTGATTATACAAAGAAATACTTACATCAACTTCTTCACTGGGTTCATGAGCTGCTGGATCGGTTGGAGCAAGATGGAGACCGTCAATACTTGATGGAGAAAAATTCTGAAACAACAACAAACATGGGTTTCATGATCCTAATTATGCGGACGAAGAAAAGTCACGGTAAAAAAGGAATATCAACAACTCACCAAAGAAACGGCTGAAGACCCCATGCTATTCGCTATCATTCTGTAATTCACCCTGCTTCTGTCTTCTCCACCCTGGGGACTGTCTTGGCATTCATAGAAGTCTACATGAATTCGAGACTTCACAGCACGACCATCCTACAATTATTTAATCGAAACAATTAAAGGTGCGATTATTATGCTTTTACCAAAATCATAAGGAAAATATTTACATGTGAAGATTCTGGAGATGTTTTTCTTTTATCACCACTAGAAAGAGGTTTCAACCGTGGTCGATCCAAGAGTATTTCAGCAGGAGGAAACTCTCATGTTGATGAGTGCCAAATATTGCATATTTCTACATCTATTTATTGGCATTTAACTCATCTTTTGTGCTCGTAAATCGATATTATCCCAGATTCTCGTATTTTCTTTGTTTTCAAGAATAAATATTTGTACTAATTAATTTTGTGTTTTTAGGTAATAAATAAAGCTCGGAGAAATTGAGGAGCCAAAAGGGCAGAAAAGTGGAGACAAGCGTCTATGGAGCAAAAAGCCAAAGCCCGCGCGCGCATCAGTTGCAACCCAACAAGGAGCAACCCATTAACAAGACATGGGCTTGAGCTATACAAGACCCGGATCCAAACCCACACCACTTGAGCTGTTAGATTTCACCCATCTACATCCTACGGCCGCATCGGCCCTCGCATCGATCTCCCCTAGATCCTACGGTCGCTCCAACCTTCCCATCGACTTCTCGCTGCACCTGCCTCACACCAAAACCACCTACACCTATACCCATTCGACCAAACCCATTTCTCTCTTCTCTTCTCTTTCTTCTTCCCTCGACACAAACCAGAGCTCCACCTCTTCTCCCGACCAAAAATGGCAGAGCCGCACCACCTTCTTCTCCCCTGACACCAGCCGCACCAAAGACAAACCGCCTCCGCCATCCCCTCCTAATTGCTCTCTAGCCCTTTCTTAGCTTCTTCCCTAGGAGCTAAGAGAGAGATAGAAAGAATTAGGTTAGGGTTAGGGTTTCACAGTTGGAAGAACACCTAAGTAAGGAGCCAGAGCCGATTGAACAGAGCCGACAATGATTCAGAGGGTATGGGCGAATGGGTTTGCTTTTAATTTTTGTTTTGAAGAGAATTAGGGTTTGGTATTTTGCATGTATAAATAGGGTTGATGTGTGTGGGTGTAGAAACTCATGCCTGGGCTAGCCAGAGCACCAATTGTAGTTGATTTGTATTTTGTTTTAATATGTTCTAATTTAGTTTACCAGGGTGTTGATGAAACCCCTGATTTTCATGTCAAGCATATCTACATTAGGTTTTATTCTTCTTTGTGTGATATTGTGAAGGATTAGTAGTTAACTAATGAAGCTTATGAGCTTTGTGATGAGTCATGATCTTGTAAGAAGACAGACTCATACTAGGGGTTAGTTAGCAAAACTAGTTAATAAACATCTAGTTTAGACTTTCATGGGAAAGCTCAAGAATATGGCTTAAGTTAGATTGCCTGCACATGAGATTAGAGGTGGATTCACCACCCTGGTGCTCTCCAACTTGTTATAATCTATTTTGCTGCCTTAGTTTAGAGTCACAATTCAACTCAGTCGCATCGACAACAAACCAAACATTTGTGTTACTTCTTAGAAATTAGTAGAGTAAAGCCTTAGATCAACATAACACTCCACAAGTCTATATGGGATCGACCCGTATTTTCCCAGTTCTACATTGTAGACACCGTGCACTTGCGGTTTAACAAGTAGGCGAAACACATTCCCAAGCCTACCAAGTTTTTGGCGCCGCTGCCGGGGATTTGGTAGTGTGCTATATTGATCATTTGCTTGCTTCACTAAATTTCAGTTCTCCCCTGTACATATTTGCCTTGCATTATTATTTTTAATCCTTTATTAGTGTAACTCAATTTGAAATTTTGCTTTTTCGCAACTTTTTACATCTCTGCCATGTAGAGTAGCGTAGTATAATCATCTTACTGACCTTTTTGTAGCTTTCACAAGTTATAGTAACCTGCATCTTAGTGTTAGCATAACTCTTGAGCCCAGTCAGTCCAAATAAGCATGACAGCTACTGCTTTTCTCCCTTGTCAGTCCAAATTACTCTCAGGCTTATGCCAGTGTTGATATTCATCATCTTTGCCTTAAGCTGCACATCCCAGAGAACTAAACCTCTTTGTTGAGCTAGCAGGTACTTGCTATCTTTCTTTGTCTCTTCTTGAGATATCTTGTGCAAACCAAAGAAAAAGGGAAGGCAAGGAGCGGAACAACACGACCATTGTGGCTTGAACTCGTTGGTCGAGTCTCAAATCTGTTATACTCTATACCGCATGAATGATCTGTGTGCAAGCATCTGGTGATATTTAAGCTTTATTTTGGTTATATGGACTTGTTATTTGTGCATGGCATGATTTGTGAAACTAGCAGAGTGCGCCTGCTTTTGAATATTGCTCAACTTTGTGTATGCATAACTCGTTATTTAGCCAACCCGTGTTGAATGCCAAGCCCGGTTCACCGATAAGCTAGATACCCTTTGAGCATCCAACCCTGCAATATCTAGGGTTTGCGCATATGAATCTGTGATAACTGAGCACTAGCCTTGTTTGCATAATAAACTAGCTGCCTTCCTAAGTGTGCTCCATACCGTAATCCACCTTTGTGTGTTCGTGTTGTGACCACTTAGCTTCCATCTCGCCTCGTGCTCAACTCCAGCCCCGAAGTCTGTTGAGTTTGAGCTGCTACTTGGTTAGCCAAGTTTGCCGCAAGCCCTAGCTGATATCAACTGACCTAGTTGACACCATCAGCCCTGTACTTTGCATGCTCCATTCTGTCAATTAAGCTGTAACCACATCTGTGTGACCACCAGCTGATGCTAGGCCATCTATGTGACCCTGTTGATATCAACTACTGCATCCATTGAAACTTGTGCTTGTGTGTAACCTGAGCATAACCCATCTGACCCTGTTGCTGCTTTGCTTGGCTGATTGTCAGTGGTGCTCAACCCTGAACTAGTGCTAGATCATACAACCCCTGCAATATCTGAAATCCTGTGCCTTGTGTGTTCCATTCAGTCAACTAAAGCTGTTAACAGCCTTGAGCAATCATCTGTGTGATCTGTGCTGTAACTCCTTGGCCTCGACAAGGCCTGCGCTTAGCTCCAGCCCCTGTAGCTGAGTGAGTTGAGCTGTGTTTTGTTAAGTTTGTGCATGCTCTATCCTGTTGATACCCTGTCAACTGGCCCTGCAAACCATCTTGCATTATGTGAGCTATCTGCCCTAAAATTTTTGGTGCATAAATCTCGGAAAATTGAAGTCAACTGGGTCTGTTGACACTCTTTGGCATGTTAAGCCTGTGGTAAAAGAGCTAAATAGTTCATCTGCCTTTGCACCCTCTGCATCTGTGCATCTGTGAGTCATAGTCATAAACTGTGTGCATTTTTTGATCTTGAAATTTCACCTGTAATGCTTCCATGTGGTGAGAATTGGTTGGTTGTCTGAGCCATAACATGTTGATTGTTGCTCTGCCTTGATAGCCATTATTGCTTGTCAGCTGCATTGGTTACTCGCTGTAGCATTTATGTTTTTAACATCACCCAACCCCTGGAATATCAGAAACCCATGCATGAGCCTGTAACTCTTGAGTGAAATCATTGTTTTGCTGAGCCTTTTGGCCCTGAATCTGTCAGCAATTCATCTGAGCATTGCACCCTGAGTTGTGCATTCACATGTGCACGTGATTTGTTGTTAGCCCTGCTTTGAGTTTTGTATCTATTTGTTGCTAATCTGTTGAATCTCCGAGTCGCATTCACCGCCAAATTGTTGTTCTTCAAAAATCACATACACATTGCTAGCCGTGAAGTTTATTTTTGGTCTCCAAGCCCTGTGTTGAATTGCATGAGCATTCTTCTTCTCTCGGAATTGATTGCCATGTATAATTGATGGCTGAATTGTTGTTTTGCTAACATTTTGAGCAACCTCTGTGCTACCTGAAATTGGTATTTTGTGTGAATTGTGTCTCACTGGGCTGTGCATTTTTTGAAATTGAAGCCCACATAAACCAAACTGAAGCCCACAATAAACCAAATCGAAGCCCTTGTGCACCGGGCTTGCATAACAACTAGCTCGCGCAACCACTGGGCTTTGCACATAAACTGGGCTCTGCTCCTCTACACATAACCTGGGCTCTGCCCAAATCTGAAGCCCACAACCACTGGGTTTCCATAACCTTTGGGCTGTGCATTTGCATAACTTGGGCTGCGCATTTGCAGCAACACCAAGCACCCCTGTGGGCTTAGCTTCCCTGTTTTGAAATATCATTGGTTATACATGCTTGATGTGTGCTAAGCTATGCTTCTTTTTGAGTTCAAATTGAGTTGCTAGACCATGTCAGGATTTTGGTCTGCAACTGGGGATGGAAATAAATCCATCAGAGAGCTTGCTTATGGGCATGATTCATGTTATGAACCACCCACAAACCATGATGTCACTAGTTTTAGGGATTATTATGAACCTTTTCTAGGTCATGAGCCTCAATATGCAAACCCTAATCATCATGCACACATGTATCAATCACCACAGTGGGGAGTTGAACAATTTTATACTCCCCGGCCTCGTATATGCACTCAGTGGAAGAAAACCTCATAGAGCAAAACAATGCTAGGTTTGAATTGAATGCAATGCATGATCATCCATATAGCAACATGTATGAGTTTCCCTTGTGTAGTGAACCATGTGCACAAACATATAATGATCATTCATATGAAACATGCATACCCACTATTGAAGACTCTCCTTCCATTGAACAACTTCACATGTTCTTAAGGATGAACCTGATTCATTTACAAAGAGAAGAATGGAGGGAAGTTCATGATAGGATGATTGTTGTCCCTAATAAAGAAAATCTTGAAAATAGTGTTTCTATTCCTACTCATGCAACTAACACTGAATATGAACCTAATCTAGAGGTAAATGAGTACACTAGAAATGCTAATAGGGAAATGCATTTTTGTTATGATGATGATGATGATGATGATGAATATGAAGAGCATGTGTACTTTGAAAATGTATTGGAATCTTTAGGTTCAGAGACATTAAGTTTCTCTTCTGTGAACCCTATGAATGATGCTTCTTCTAATATTCATACTTGTGCTGCTGAATTGGAGTCTGTGCAATTGTTCACTGAAAATGAGCATGCTACACAACTTGTTTGTGACTTAAGAAAGGATGAATCTTCTGTTGACACTATTACTCTTATGGATCATGATATTATTTTTGTGTCTGATTCCCTGCCCATGTCACAATATGTTGCCTCCTCTGATGATTATGACATGGAGATTGATGAATTGTTTTATGCAGGTGAGCATGATTTACCTTTGTCTGACTTTAGGAAAGTGTGTGATGGTGCAAATGATCTTATACATGAAAACAACTTAGATGTACCTAATCTCTCTCCTGAGGTACAGATTGAAACTCCTCCACCAAACCTAGGTGTAGTTTGTAACAAAATTGCAAAACTAACTTTTCTGAAAATGCCTAATTTAGGCCTAGAGCTTTGTGCTTCCCAAGTCCTCTTGGACTATTTTGCATCAAAGTATAACACCTTTAAGGAGCCACAGTTGGAATGTATATATCTGCCTGTTCTTAGCAAAACTCATTTTGAGTTAGACCTTTTGCATGATGTACCTTTAAAATTGCAAGATTTTGTACTCAAGAACACATCTGTTGACAAGTATAGGTTTGGGGGTAACTTGTTCACGTATGCAATCTTTCCTGCACTCTCATGTTATATCTGTGTAAGGCTGTTGATGTTTTTACATATTGTCTTTTGGGTTGATCCTCAACTCTTTAGATTGTTGGTATATGGTGAATTTTCATTGTATATAATCCAGTAGGACTTGTTAAATTTTGTTTTCTTGAATTGGTTGAGTCTTCTTGTGCATATATTGTGCTAATCCGATATGATCTCCACTGATAATGTTGGATTCTAGCCTTGACAAATGAAGCTCTAACCTTGCTCCCGCCGACATACCGGTAATCTCTTCCCTTTTCTCTTATCAGCATAGTTCTCATGGTATGTGACTTTTTGAATTCTTATTATCTGTTGAAACATTGAGGACAATGTTTGATTTAGGTTTGGGGGTGCATTTGCATATAGAGTTTTTAGTCTTTTATTTCAAAAAAAAAAAAAAAAAATTCAAAACTCTTGCATAAAAACCTCCAACTTTTAGAGATTTTAGAGTCACTAGCATGCTTCTAGCTATGTTTACATAGAGATTCTGACCGAAATAACAGAACTTGGAAGTACTGGAGAACGCAATCGGGTTTCTTAGTCGATTAGAGCGTTAAAGTTGGATTTAACCATACCGGAGGGCGAATTAGGTGTTGTTTAGATATTCGGTAGTAGAATTGTGATCACCCATAGTGGAGACTACCCATTTTACATCAAGTGAGGCACCAACCTTCAATTTTTTGCAACTTTCTAGAAAAGTTGTTAGAGTGTGTGTCACCGTACGTCAATTCCGGGTAGGAATGGTGAGCTACCCAACTTCGCACCACTTTCAGCACTATTTTTGATCTCTTGAGTGCTAATTCCGTCAATCATGAGGGTGACGTTTAAAGATGAAAACTTCTTCTAACTACCGATTTGCAGTTAGCATCACTCTCTCCTTCTCAACAACATCAACAGATTCATAGAAACACATCATCGTCAGCAAGCGGAGCAACATCAGAATATTTGAAGGAAAAGTTGATATAGTCCAAGGTTTACGTGCAACAAAGGAAACAAAAGAAAAGAAGATGAGAATTAATGAAGTTTGTGAAAAATTGAGTTTTATTGTTATTTTCATTTCATGTATGTTAAAAAAAAAAAAAAAAATGTTTGTCAAGTTTTTGTGAAGTTCAGAAGTTCATCATCAGCTATTGAAGACCGAAGATTGAAGACGTTTCTATGAAATATGAGAGAGTGATATTAATTGCCGATCGGGTGAGAAGGTAAGTGAGTACTCCCATCCTTGCTAATGGTTGATTTCCTTTCTTAGAGATCATCGAAAAGATTCTTTTTGTCCACAACTCGTGGAGTCTCCGTAAATTATTTCGGAAGGTTATCCTTCTTACCTTCAACGTGTGCGGGATTTCTCTCTTTAGTCCTTTCGCACACATGAAAGACTAAAAAGCGATCTTTTTGAGTGCAATTATCATAAAACCCTATTAGTGAGGCGAAGTCGAGGCTTATGATCACAATCGAATCCGAATTCTTTCATATGGTATGGTTACTTCTCGCTCAAAGCACTTAAGGATGAGAATGCGTTCTTTGGTAGTTCTAACTTCTTGTTACTAGCATGCGAAACTCTATGTCCTCATAGCTCCTTGGATGCTTGAGACTCTTTTACACTCGAAGTTGGAGAAGGTTTTGTGGGTACACCTCTTGTAAACCCTCACGAGACTACAACTCGTCCACTAGGGACACCTAGGGGTTTAAAGGCTTAGTGCATACGCTAAATGCATTCGAGAGACCAGCGACAGTGGTATAGTTAGGATTTCTAATTTGTTTCACTTGAGGACAAGTAAAATTCAGGTTTGGGGGTATTTGATGAGTGCCAAATATTGCATATTTCTACATCTATTTATTGGCATTTAACTCATCTTTTGTGCTCGTAAATCGATATTATCCCATTCTCGTATTTTCTTTGTTTTCAAGAATAAATATTTGTACTAATTAATTTTGTGTTTTTAGGTAATAAATAAAGCTCGGAGAAATTGAGGAGCCAAAAGAGCAGAAAAGTGGAGACAAGCGTCTATGGAGCAAAAAGCCAAAGCCCGCGCGCGCATCAGTTGCAACCCAACAAGGAGCAACCCATTAACAAGACATGGGCTTGAGCTATACAAGACCCGGATCCAAACCCGCACCACTTGAGCCGTTAGATTTCACCCATCTACATCTTACGGCCGCATCGGCCCTCGCATCGATCTCCCCTAGATCCTACGGTCGCTCCAACCTTCCCATCGACTTCTCGCTGCACCTGCCTCACACCAAAACCGCCTACACCTATACCCATTCGACCAAACCCATTTCTCTCTTCTCTTCTCTTTCTTCTTCCCCCGACACAAACCAGAGCTCCACCTCTTCTCCCGACCAAAAATGGCAGAGCCGCACCACCTTCTTCTCCCCTGACACCAGCCGCACCAGCACAACAGCCGCCTCCGCCATCCCCTCCTAATTGCTCTCTAGCCCTTTCTTAGCTTCTTCCCTAGGAGCTAAGAGAGAGATAGAAAGAATTAGGTTAGGGTTAGGGTTTCACAGTTGGAAGAACACCTAAGTAAGGAGCCAGAGCCGATTGAACAGAGCCGACAATGATTCAGAGGGTATGGGCGAATGGGTTTGCTTTTAATTTTTGTTTTGAAGAGAATTAGGGTTTGGTATTTTGCATGTATAAATAGGGTTGATGTGTGTGGGTGTAGAAACTCATGCCTGGGCTAGCCAGAGCACCAATTGTAGTTGATTTGTATTTTGTTTTAATATGTTCTAATTTAGTTTACTAGGGTGTTGATGAAACCCCTGATTTTCATGTCAAGCATATCTACATTAGGTTTTATTCTTGCTGTGTGATATTGTGAAGGATTAGTAGTTAACTAATGAAGCTTATGAGCCTGTGATGAGTCGTGATTGTATTTTTGACTCTAAAAATTTGAATGTATTGTAAGAAGACAGCTCATACTAGGGGTTAGTTAGCAAAACTAGTTAATAAACATCTAGTTTAGACTTTCATGGGAAAGCTCAAGAATATGGCTTAAGTTAGATTGCCTGCACATGAGATTAGAGGTGGATTGACCACCCTGGTGCTCTCCAACTTGTTATAATCTATTTTGCTTCCTTAGTTTAGAGTCACAATTCAACTCAGTCGCATCGACAACAAACCAAACATTTGTGTTACTTCTTAGAAATTAGTAGAGTAAAGCCTTAGATCAACATAACACTCCACAAGTCTCTGTGGGATCGACCCGTATTTGCCCAGTTCTACATTGTAGACACCGTGCACTTGCGGTTTAACAAGTAGGCGAAACACATTCCCAAGCCTACCACATGTCGGAGACTTGACATCCATCACAAAATTATACAAGCGTTCAAGTTGTTGACTCCAGAATTCTGAATAACCTGGAGTTACGTAAATATCCCGGTCGGTAAAAGAAGACACATAATCATTCCCTTCCACATGTGTGTTATCTAAATGAGCCTTCAAATACCCAACCGATGGTTTATTCACTCGATGACCTGGAGTACACTGATCAAGACCCATTTGTCAAGCTGCTCTGTCGATATTATATTCTTCCACCTGGAATTCTCCTTGCATCACCGACACTATATAACCAGGAGTGCAACTCAACATAAAAGACTTCTCTCCATCACTCAACTTAGAGCCAGATTTCAAAGTGATGTTCTCTTTAGTATCATTGAAAGTGATCAATTGTGATAAGAAAGGAGGAACTGTCGTCCAGGGACGAAAGTTGAACTCAGAATCAGTGTCTAAAATACTAGTGAGGCATGTCTTTTGCCGTGGTTGCTTCGTAGACCAGCGCATAATCCTAAAACTATTTTTCTCAAGGATGGCATGACGAGTATCAACATTGGGTCCTTGCAAGACCCTACTAGGAATTGGAGCATATTTCTCAAGGTGATCCCACATTAAGGCTTGGAGGAACGTGGCATTAGCATATGTTTCAATCTTCATGAAACCGTAGGAGACACTGGAATCTATGACTAAAGAATCCAAGTTGGCAAAAAGTGAACCCAGAAACAGACTACCAATAGGAAGTTTCTCACCTTTAGCCATTTTTATAGCAAATGGAATCACAAACGACTTCAATAAATGTCCACCATCTTCAAGAATGTCTCTGGAGAGCCACAAACATAAGAAAGCGGCAATGGTCAAAGTATCAGGTTCTCCTAGAATCACATCTCTCGGCCACCAGTGTTTCATCCATTGAGCATAGCAAACTTTGGGCGACTTGTTGAACTCTTGCATTTTAGCTTCCATAATGTCAGATATTGTATTCTCCTCCGCTGAGAGCTTTTCAGGGAAATTACCAGTAACTGGGAGATGCAATAAAGCGACTAAGTCTTCCAAAGTGACAGTGAATTCTCCCCATCTGCATATAAAAGTGTGAGTAGGAATGCACCAACGAGCAAGCAGAGCCACCATACCTGGTATGTCGTGATTAATCACTAGATCCCCAATTGCTTAAATAGCTCGTGTCACCTGTGCACGATCCAACATAGTTCTTACATGACTATGGCCCAACATATGACATGCCCATACGGACAAATGCGCCAAGGGATTTCCAGAAAGTTTGAGTTCCACATGTGAACCCAAATAGTGCTTCCCGCTCAAACAGAACCTAATTATTGCTTGGGGAGTTACCAGCTTGTTCTGAGTAGTACTTCTGGGATTTATGAGCAACCGAAAACAAATTTGGGTGAAGGTTCATGCTTTGAAAACAAATTTGGATTTTTATGAAACCTCATAAACAAAATTTTCTCTACTGCAACTAGACCATGTCTATTCAATAATATATGTATCTCTTTCATATTAGAGATTATTGCTCATTTCTTAAACTAACGAACGAACGGGCATACGTTTTCTAAAATAATTTCTTCATGAAACCTACGCATGCATGCATACATAAAATTTTGTTTTGAACAACTCATGGAAAACTCATGAATTCACAGCAAAAGAAAAAGAAAATCGCTTACCTAAAAAACGGTCGGAGTTGGCCGGAAATCCGTCGAACGGTGATGGCGACGACTGGCTCCGGCGAGAAAAAAAAAATTCTCCTGATTTGCTCGAGCGTGAGAGGGTGAGGAAGAGCTGGTCCGTCAATCACTAATTTTTTTTTTTTTATGGTTCTTCCCTTTTATATTAATTTTATTTCCAAAACCTAATAAAACATGAGTTTCCTTTTTGGGCTCGGGCCCATAAGTCCTAAACCGACCAGAACTAAACCTCCGGGCGTCCAAATCAGCAATGCCTCATCTCTCCGTGCTCATGGGATAACACTCTATCATATTATCGGGGTCCTCACCCGAACATTTGCTCGTACATGACATCATTTGGAGTAAATCGAGGATTATGAAAATACCTTTGTACAACTGAGTTCAACCACTGATCTTGGCGACTGAAAATCACCATTTAATGCTTACTGCGGAACATGAATGTCCCTCACTAAGCAGGGGACTTAATGTAGATGGTGGATTTTCAACAAAGGTCAAAATCGTAAAATCATGATACTGCATGTTTCTGACACGGCTTCAGGCATGTGACGATTCATATTTTTACGAGCCATGATGAATATGTTTCTCGAAAGGCCTCCACTAGCTGAGCGTTCGATACCTCGCATTTCATCATGACCTCTATGTAAAAATAACATAATTGGGTAGTTCTCCGTATGATTGACGACTTAACGCCTTCAGGACGTCGGTGACATTCGTTGTTCCCTGACTACATAGAGAGACCCACCTCTACATAGAAGAACGATTGAGCGGTTCTCCGTAAGATTGATAGCATTAACGCCTTCAGGACGTCGGTCACACTCGCTGTTCCCTGACTATGTAGAGAGACCGTGTATAGATCCAGAAGATTCTCCGTAAGATCAGTGACGGAGCTATTAAGAGAAAAATGGGGTCTACGGACCCCACTTGATTTTGGAATTCAGTTAGAATCAACTTGGTTATTAAGTCATTTGTGTCAACTGTGGGGGCAGACATGGTTATCGAACGTCATTGTATCAGAAAATTTTGTGACATAATTGTGTTCACCACTCGGTCCACAAACTCCACACCTATATTAGCTAGCAATGTACTCGATCTTCCCATATAAATTGCGCATCATTAGAATAGTAAAATGTAAATACCATTTAAAGCTCAAAAGACATCTCATTGTTGCATATATTTCCTATTTTCCTTCCTGATACTATAATTTTTTATCACTTTTCTTTTCAAAGTGACAAAGTTTGTCCACTTCAATATTTATTTGTTTACTAGGTAACGGCGCGCGGGTTATAACCCCAAAGGGGTTATAACCCATTCACAAAAAACCCGTCCAAACAAATATGACACAAAAACCCCAAATATCATAAACTGTCAAAACTACCCCAACCCAAAAAAAAAAAAACTGATAAAAACTACCTCCATTCATTATTGCTTATAAGGTTTCATAACGGACAAAAAACACAAAAACCTCCGCTCTCATCAGTATCTCCTTCAAAACGAACCCAGAAAATTATCAGATCTAAAAGAAAAGTTTCATCCCGTAGCGAAACTCATATCTGATTGTCGATTTCACCTTCATCTCTTCTTCAATGGTTACGCATTTCAAACATTGAAGCAAAATCTGACCTAACTAGATTCATTTTTCTGACCTAAAACAACAAAAATGGCGAAGAAAAAAAATCAACAGGAGAAAAAGAAAGATGATAAGCTTAGGAAAACTGAAACCAAGCAACAAAAGGTAAGAAATCTCATCATTATTCTTCAATTATTCGATGTAACTTGATTTTTTTGGTTTAGGTTTCATTTGTTTTTTTTTGGGTTTTCAGTTTAATTTTAGGTTTCGTCATTTTTTTTGGGTTTTCAGTTTGATTTTAGGTTTCATTTGTTAGGTTTAGGTTTCAATTGAAAACTAATTTCAATTTTGGGTGTGTTTATTTCTTGTGTATGCTGTCGGCCTTGTTTATTTCTTATTTTTTTTTTGATGAAACCAAATTCGAGTTACATCATCTTCAGTTACTGGCGAAAATCAGTTTTCTATTGTTGTTGGAGTAAACAGATGTTTGATGAAACCACATTTCATTTTCTGTTTATTGATGAAACCGAATTAGGTTTCATCATTTTTTAGTTGTTGGTTTACTTCTAGAGTTATTGTTTGTGGACCTAATTATGCTTATGGTTTCATCACCTATAAAATGATTATGGTTTCATCATTTTTCAAGTGTATATCTTATGGTTTCACCACTTTTCAATTATGCACAGTTTCATCACTTTGTTCGTGCTTATGGTTTCATCATTACGAGTGTATTTCTTATGGTTTCATCACTTTTCAATTATGCACAGTTTCATCACTTTGTTCGTGCTTATGGTTTTATAATTTTTCAAGTGCAATCTTATGGTTTCATCATTATTATTTGTTTATTATTCTCTTATGGTTTACTTTTGGTTTCACAATAGGTAAAAAAAGAGAGACAGAACCGTTCAGGTGTTCATTGCATCATTTGTGCGAGTTTGCAGTGGAAATTAAGGCGTTGATACAAAACAAGCAACTGCATTTGGAAGCTCTTAAATCATGTCCGTTCTGGCGCTTCTTTGAGCCGTTCTATGATGGCGTAATGAACGAAGAAGAGCTCATCAAAAAAACAAAAGCAATAGATATGATTTTAAGTGCAATTGAAAACAGACATGACGGTAAGCGTCCGTATTGTTTCAAAGTAACAAGATCAAGGGAAATGACTCTGCGGACCATTCCCGAACATTTTGCTGTGACTTTTGGTCTGCAAATGGTGAATTATGTAGAAGCAGACGACATTGATGAAGAGCTGCTCAAAAAGGTGAACGTCTTCATGGCTACGTATTTTAAGGGAAATAAGAAGACGAAGAAAGGCGATATTAAACGTTGTATGTTGGAAGCTGCAAAGGATGAAACCAAAGTGGATGACTTTGTAAAGCTTTTCGTAATGTTTCTTTTGGTTTCGGTATTTTTCCCTAACAAATGTGGGCAAACTCTAGCAGCAAAGTACTTGTACATGGTGTTTGATATGAATAAGATGTGTTGGCCCGAAGTCTTTCATGACTATCTACTTGATTCGATAATGAAAAACAGAAAAGACGTAGAAAACATAGTTGGTTGCGTCATTTACCCGCTGGTAAGTTAAGATTTCTTCTTTTTGATTCGTAAGTTAAAGTATTTTTAAAATGTTTTTGATGATTAATTTGAATATTGGTTATTGTTTCTTTTTTCAGTATTGGTTGGCAGAGATGACAAAAATATCACAAAGAAAGGATGGGTTCCACAAGTATCCGAGGTTTGCTAGATGGAACCTTAGCAACATCTGCCAACAAGTATTGGCTAACTTCGAGGATCTTGTCGATAAAAAAGAACTTTTGTCTGAGGTAAATATTTACTTGGAAGATTTACTTTTCTGATGAAACAAAATTTGGTTAGTATAGTTTATGATGTTTGCAATGTAGCGCAACATATATTATGACTCAGCCAATCATCCACCACTCAACCTACAAAATTTCCACTGATGAAACCAGTTTTGGATTTACTTTTTTGATGAAACCAGTTTTGGATTCATCAAAATTTTTAGCTGAAACCAATTTTTCTTGTGTACTGCAGGAGAATATTGGTCACCGAAAGGGATCATTCTTGCTTCAGTATGACGAAACCGAAATGCGCTTGGCTGAGCCTGTAGATGAAGTGGAAATTTTTGCTAAAGACGATGTTCAACCTGAAGTGTCGGTTGGTGATAATGAAAATCAAGTGCCGGTTCAAGTGTCAGATGAAGAAAATAAAGTGCCAGTTGAAGAAAATATTGGTTCTAGCAGTGAAGCTAACTCCTACAAAGCCAAATACCAATTTGTGCGAGCCTTGATTGAAAAGCTGAGGACCAATGCTACAAATGTTCTTTCCGAAGAAGAAGAATCACTGCTGGCAAAATATGATGATGAGGACAGGGAACAACAACCAGTACAAAGCACTTATTTGAGACGTAAAAGAAAACAAACAGATGTTCCAATAGTACCTGAAGCGGTTTCGAATGAGGTAATATGTTAGATCTAGTTTTATTAGGTTGCTTTGTGCGTTGTTTGCTATGAAAATTCTTTTTTGATGGAAACAGAAATGGTTTCATTGCCTATGAATAACATTGTTGACTTTTAAATTTAAGAAACTTTGATGAGTTAAATTGAGGAGACAATTTAAATTTCTAACTTCTTTCTTAAATTCAGTTTATTGGTAGTCTTTCATAAACTTGTGTGGTATTATATATGGTTTCTGCCAGATTTGTTTTATTGGCGCCAGATTTGGTTTCATCAGTTCAAGTTGATGTTTGTTTCAACTCATTTTTTTGATGCAACCAGATTTGGTTTCATCATTTTGTTGATGTAACCAATTTTGGTTTCATCATTTTTTGATGAAACCAGATTTGGTTTCATCATTTAAAGTTAATGATGAATTGGCCCGTTGTTTCTATTCTTTCAGAAGTTTTAGATTTTACAGCATTAGGTTTTCAAACACAGGAAGATTAAAAAAAAATGACTTAGATATCTTAATATTGCAGGTAACAAGGGATGTTAACATGATAGATGCAGCGATGGTGGATCGCGTGATAGAACAAGAAATAGTTTTGCCGTCTGGAGAAAGGCTACCACATGATGACAATGTTGTGATGGAACAAGGTGGGGTTTTGCTGCCTGGAGAAAAGGTTTCAAGTTTTGAAACATGGGAAGATCTTCTTGAAAATCTTGAAGATTTTTCGATGCAACGTAAAAGGATAACGAAAAGGATTCAACCCATGGAGAAACACCACAAGATGCGGAACATAAACACGAATCTGCAAAAGGTGAAGATCCCGTTACACTAGATAGTGTCTTTTCAGATGTTGACCTTACAAATTTGTTAAACCAAATAGAAGAAGGAGTAGCAAAAGAGCAGGTCATATCTTCTTCGTCGAAGCCAGTGACCGAGGAAGAACAAGAAGGAGATGGTACTGAGTTGACTCCAAATACTATCGAGGAGATTAAGGCGGCAGAGCGGGTGGAATCTAAAATGGAGAAAGCTACTTCGTCAAAGCCAGTGACCGAGGAAGAACAAGAAGGAGATGGTACTGAGTTGACTCCAAATACTATCGAGGAGATCAAGGCGGCAGAGCGGGTGGAATCTGAAATGGAGAAAGCTACTTCGTCGAAGCCAGTGACCGAGGAAGAACAAGAAGGAGATGCTACTGAGTTGACTCCGAATATTATTGAGGATATCAAGGCGGCAGAGCGGGTCGAATCTGAAATTGAGAAAGCTACTTCGTCGAAGCCAGTGACCGAGGAAGAACAAGAAGGAGATGGTACTGAGTTGACTCCGAATACTATTGAGGATATCAAGGCGGCAGAGCGGGTCGAATCTGAAATTGAGAAAGCTACTTCGCCGACGATAAATATTGAGCAAGAAGACAATGAAACTCAATTTGTAATTGATGAAGATGAAATTCGGAAAATGGAATCCGAATACAATAAGAGAAGTTGTTCGTCGTCAAAGCCAAATGTTGGAAGCGTATACTACTACTCAGCCGTAAAAATGGCGAATGATTTACTCGAGTTAGAAAATGAAAAACCTGGATTTGATTTAGGGCTGTCGCAGTGGCGTGATGATCAAGAGCAAGGACAGGGAGAACGCGATCTTGAACAGAGGATGAGTAACATGGTTACAAGAATGAGGGAAGACGAGGAAGGAATTTGGGACCACCTATGAGAATGCGGGATTACAACACCGGTGAAAAAAAAGAAGAAAGGTTATAGCTAGTAAGTGCAAGGATAAGAAGGAGGTTCAGGAAGTACAGGGGGTGAAGTTGAAACCAGTTGATAACTTGAAGATCTTGAAGGTACTCAACAGAAATGAGAAACCCCTCGTGACCACTTTTTTTCAGAAAGAACAATGAAAGGTAAGTGGGAAATAACTGATGAAACCAAGACTGGTTTCATCAAAAATTTGTTCCAAGTTATGCATTGTTTCTCCTTTTATGATGTATCATTGACTAGCTTTTAAAAAAATAAAATTAACAGGTCAACGGCGTGGGAGCATTTACATCTTCACTTACATATATCGGGAAAGAATATGGATAGTTTGATGAGAAAAGGTGACGTCGCAGGAGACATCATTGAGTTCTATATTTTGAAGCTGCAAAATAACAACAAAAAAAAATGAGTTGAAACAAGATGGTTCTCCAAAGTACCAGAGAGCTGTGTTTCTAAGCACATTTGCCTATGTAAGTTTATTCTGAAATTCTTTAATGTAATTTTTTTGGCAGAAAAAATAGTTGTGGAAAACAAAAAATGTTGTTGTCTATATGGTTAATTTTGATGGAACCAAGTTTGGTTTCATCAAACTTGCGTGTTTGTAACTCATCAAGGAGATGTTATCTGGTATTTGGTTTCAGACATGTCACTCATTAGGAAAGAAATTTGGTCTTTGTAATAGAAGGTTTCATCGACAAAATGGATTATAGCGTGCGGTTTTTGTTCGTTCCGTTCTCGACACCAATTGGAGATGTAAACCATTGGACGCTGCTTGCTTTTGATTTTGAAACCGGAGAATTTTATCACTACAACTCCTTGGCTTCCACCGAAGAAGAATGCGGAAAAAGTGTTGAAAGCATGAGACAACGAATAATATCAGCATTTGCACAGCACGACGCAAAGCTCCCCAGTGACGAGCAGACTAGTCAACCAACACCATACACTCTGCACACCCCTTCATGTTGTCAACAAATGGGGTAAGCTATGTTTTGAAGTTTATTAGTTCACATATGAATATGCTTGTAATCATTACATCACTTGTAAAAAGTTAGAAACCGAATGCTTTACATATAGCTACTAATATCAGAACACTCTTAGCTAGTCACTTTATAACAGTTGAAACATTATTTTGGTTTTTCAGGAACGATTGTGGCATGCATGTTTGCTATTACATGAAGAGCCTCTTGAAAGGAAACATGTCTCGTGAAGATGATATACGAGAAAAGGTGCATAACATGAGACCAAAGTTGGCGTTGAAGATACTCCTTGACAATATAGAATAATACTCATGTCGTGCTCGTCCTCTTTAACATTCAGTTTAGTTGAAGTTTAAATTACTTTTGAAATAGTTATTGTAATGATGATACTCCTTGACATACAGTTCTTCTTGCAGATTCAAGTTTTAGTTGAAGTTAAAGTACTTGTGAAATGGTTACAGTTTATATAAAAAAAACAATTTCGTGCGATTTCAGTTGTGTTCCCTTAAAAGCTTGTCTACAGAAATATGATGTCTCATTTTTATAAAACAGTATCCATAAATGATGTATCATATATTTGGGGCACCAATAAACAGTAGACAAAACAACATCTACTGTGTTGTTAAAAAATATAGTAGAAAAAGTGACAGTAAAATAATGGTGAAACCAAAAAGGGTTTCATCAAACAAATGATGGAACCTATTCTGGTTTCATCAAAAAATGATGAAATCTAATTCGGTTACACCAAACTATAAAGGCCTGCAAAAATTCTGACAAACTTAATCAAACAAAAAATCTGAAAAACTTAATCAAACTTATTTATTCTTAGACAAATTATAAAATGAAAACACATGCAGCACATTAACTTTTAAAAACAAAAATCTGAAATAGTAGATGAAACACATATTGTTGTCTAAAAACGAAACTAAGAGCGAAATTCGATGACTTGTAGTCGAAATGACTACAAGTTCTCATGAAATCTGACGAGAAGGGCATGTCCTTCTATTATAGGTGGTCAAAACCTTGCAGCAACCACAGGTTCTCATCTTCTTATTGGGAACTGAACCTGTATTAGGAATCCTCTTCTTCTTCGATGGACGTCCTGACTGTGGTCCATTATTTGGACCAAAAACCATTGATTTCGGTGACACTGTCACGGGCTTTTCAACTGTGGGAACAGGATTGATTGCATGTTTATATGATTCTCGATAGAACTTTACTGTAAAGTAGTGTTCAACATACTTGTAAGGATCTTCTCCGTTCACCATGATACAACGGACATCATGAGCACAAGGGAAACCGTCAATACGCCAACGATTGCAAGAACATGTTTTTCTTTTCAAATCGATGTCTCGTGTTAACGAAGCATGAACTTCAAACACATATTCCGACGACTTGGTATTCGGGTAGTTACTGACCATGAATCTTGTTGTCATGGAGCAGAACTTCATATTGTGGACATAGAGTTTGACGCCAATTCATTAAGTTAGCACAGTCCTCGCGACGTGTACACATTTGGTCCATAAGCTTCACCCTGATTTCATCAACCATGATGGCTATAGGCTTCTCTCTCTCTTCAACGACCGAACCATTGAAACTCTCAGCAATATTTGAACACAACCTACCATATCGTCGACCCTTGAAGAAAAAACTTGTCCATTTATCAACAGGAGCTCTACTTAGATAGTCTTGTAACTTCTGATTTTCAACCTTCCTCAACTTATCCCAACTCTCTGTAAAATCTTTATGAGTAGAAGCATACGCACATTTCTTAAACAGTCCCAATACATATTTGTTATAAACCTTGCAGTTCTTTGGTAAGCATGTGTTGATATTGCATTCCATATGCCAGTAGCACCAACCATGAAAAGCCTCAGGAAATACAACAGGAATTTGAGTTACCAATCCAATACCTCGATCACTCACAAAAGTAAGATTTGGTCGCAAAGGAGAAAGGACTTGCTTCAAATTTTCCAAAAACCATTTCCAGTTCGCTTCATTCTCCGATGATACCACAGCATAAGCAAGAGGGTAGATTTCTGTAAGATGGACAAAAAACATAAGATGCGATGAAAACCAAAAATAGAAAATGATGAAACCAAAAATAGAAAATGATGAAACCAACATAAAAAAATGATGAAAACCTTACCATCATTTCCAGTTAGACCCGTTGTTTCCATCATATGACCAAGGTACTTGCTTTTCAAGTGGGCCGCATCAACGAATAACACAGGACGACAGAAATTGAATCCACGACTACAAGCTTCAAAACAAATAAACATTCTCTGAAATTTTTGAGTCCCTTCTTCGACTTCCAAAACCACGTGAGATCCAGGATTGGTTTCAATCAACTTGTTTTTATACCAGTTCAAGAACATAAAAGATTTCTCGTTCTCTCCCCATGTAGTATTCAGCGCATGCTTCTTCCCTGAGTATGCATAATAACGACTAATGTCAAAGCCGTAGTCTCTCGTGAAAGATTCCACAATATGCTTAGTTTTCTTATTAGGATCCTGTTTAATTTCATCAATAATCAAGCTACTAACTATTTTCTTCGATATCCGTGGATTGTTAACAAATCCACCAACACAAGTATGCTCATTATTTAGTTCCTTGATAATAAAAGGACTTCCTACAACACCATCAACAGACACAGCATATAAATGCCAGTTACACTTCTCCTCTTTCTTATTAGCACAACATGCACCAATCCTCAACTTCTCATTCCTGTAGACCTTGAATGCATAACCTAGAACGCTGCGTGATACTTCTGTAAATCACAACGAACTTGTCGAACACCTCCCGGAAACAACTGTTCAACTCCTTGAAAAAGATGTAACCAGTGAGCAGACTTCAATGGTTCCTTAATTTTATCTGGAACATCATAATCAATTCATGGCTTCTCAAAAGGTATAATTCCAGAACTCCGTGGCTGGTCATCAAAATCTATAATTCCTGAACTTATTGAACCAGAACACTCAGCTTTGTGACGTACATGTAACTCCATAATTCCTTCTTTATTATGCAGACTAAAAAGAGCCAATGCTTGAAGATCAAAATCAGAATCAATGAACTTTTGCTGATCATCAACCATATGAAAAATTTCCATAGAAGGAGGAGAGAAATCACACCAACTTGAGCATATACTAGTCTTCAAATTAGCAAAAGACTCTTGGAGGCCAATACGAAAATTCAAACAATCTTCTTTGTGACAAACAACTGCGAGAACAGAATCCATAATCTACATAACAGAATGATGCAACCAAAAACAGTTTCACCAGATGTGAATATCAACAACAACAATAAATTGAAAAAACAGTTCCAAAGAGATGGAATCCTTCATAATAACATCAACACAAACATAAAAAATCATATGCTAACATCAAATCAGTTTATTCGACAAGAGTGACTAGCAAATTCACAAAAACAAATCAAAAATCAACACAAAAAAATCGAATTAAATACCTGAAAAGTTGATTAATTCCTTGACGAGTAATCCGAATACTACACAGATTAATATGAAGACGAAGATGATCAACACGAAGTTGAATGATTGTTCAGCTGGATTCTTCAATTCGAGATTCAATTTCAACTTGAAAAGAGGAAATATGATTTCATCTAAACTGAATTGCAACCAGATCTCGAATAACTGAATCGGATTCTTCTCTTCTTCAAACAGCTACGTTTATCTTCTCTTCTTCGAACAACTGAATTGGATTCTTCTTCTACGAATCTCAAAACTTGTAGCTTCTCTTCCGGTTCTCTGGTTGTGCCACTGAACGATAAACCTAACTTGAATTGCTCTCTGAATCTGTGTAGAAATTGGGAGAAGACGATGACGAATTTTTGAATTGAAACGAGATCTAGAACTCAAAATAACGAAGAAAACTAGAAAAGAAGAAATACAATTTTTCTGAATCTGATTTGTTCGGATTCGTTTTTACTTTCTTCTTTCCGCCAAACTTGCCTTTGAAATTGTTTTTATATACGGAAGGTCAATTTTGGAATATAGAAATTAAATAAAAACTGAATTTTAAAAATTTTATTTGAATTGGGGTTTTTGTCCCAGTTTTATTTGAAACGGTTTTTATTTATTAGAAATAATATGACCGGTTTTTTCTTATCCCTAGTTTGTTCACCTAGGGGTTTTGTCACTAGTTTTGACTAGGTAATTCATCTTCAAAACTCTCTCCGAACACCTACTAGTTATAAGCTTGTTTTAAAAAAATTTATTGCGGCCTTCAGCCACTTTACCGATTAATGACATTCTAACAGTGCCCAACAGAATTATTGTCCAATCTTTAAAACATGTTTTAGTGGTCAGTTACAGGTTCATTTGATTTTCTTAGAGATTTTGAAGATGGTAATCTATATTGTGGAAGCATACATACCATCTTAAATGGTAATTCAAAAATGGCTAGAAAAAATGGTGAGTATCGGGAACAAGTTTGACCCCACGGCATAAAAGTTCTGGCTCCGTCACTGCGTAAGATTGAGGGCAAAACGCCTTCAGGGCTTCGGCAACGCTCGCTGTTCCCTGACTATGCACCTTTCAGAACGGGTATGACGCTTTAACTGGCTAATATCCATTCTTAGGCCTGTCAATATATGTCCGATATCCGGATTTCGTTTCCGAGTATTCGAGATCCTAAATGATTTTATCCGTTTTATCGGATCGGATATTTATTTCTTAATATATCGGAATCGGATTAAGCTCTATCCGAATTGTTAATATCCGATATCCGATAGAACAAGGATTTATTTGTGATTTACCCTAACCATATTAGAGTCGAGTACAAGAGTAAGGAAACATATCCGATATCCGGTATGAAATGTTTAAAAAATTGAACTTAAATTTCAATTGTGAACATGTTTTACTGGGTTTTTACCATTTTTATCAGTATCGGATAAATATCCGATAGCTTAGCCAATCAGAATCAATATCTGATTTTGATATCCTATAGGATATTATCGGATATCGAATATCCGATAGCGCTTAACCTATCGGATATCGGATTTCCAAATATCCGATGGATATTCATCCAATGACACCCCTATCCATTCTGCAATAGATTAACTCTACCGTGACATTCACCACTGAATTCCTAGAAGATAATCTATTTTATCTCATTACTCTGATTTCATGATTGAATCCACGGCTGATCTCATGGAATGGTAATAGATACTTTCATTACTCTGATTCTATGGTTGAATCTACGATCCCATGGAATGGTAATACTCGTTTTATTATTCCGAATTCATGGTCGAATCCACGGCTGATCCTATGGATTGATAATAAATAACTACTCACTTTCATGAATCATTCTCCATTGAATTTCATAAATTAGTAATAAATACTCAACAATCGGGCATACGGACTATCATTTGAGTAAGCCCCATAAAATGGTGCAAATGTAATCAACAATGATGCATGAACGAGCACCCAAATGCACGAACGAGCATGTTCTATGGTTTCGTGGAATGGTACGGGTAATCCAAGTGAAACGAGAATCCGATTCGCGTTAAATGTGATTCCATATCGCGTGCTAGCTGACAAAAAACGACATTCTGTTTCGCATTTTGTGCGGTTCGAATTAGCATTAAACGTGATATAGAATCACGGCCAGAAAAAATACCGAAAAACAAACTAACTATGTTATATATTCACATATGTGTCAAATTTTAATTAGCTAACTAACTATATCCCACATTAAACAAAATAACTATGTTATAAATTAAAATATATATAAAAAAAAAAAAAACACAAATACCACATGAATGGTAGCGGTCCCCATAGGTATTGCATGAAAATAAAACATATAACACTAATTCAATTGCCTAGAACGTTACTTTCATAACGTTTTGTTGGATTCCACCGTAAGATCGTAGCTTTTATGATCAATTCCAAATGATGAGGTGTCATGAAAAATAGAATTCTTCTACCGTAAGACTTGATATTAGTGCATGCTTTTACCTACCTACACCATATCCTGCATTTTGCAACATATCAATTTCGGGGGTGTGCAACGGATATTGGCGTTGCACCTTTGCGCAACGTCAATATCCGTTGTACACCCAAAAATACGTTGTGCAAAATAAGTAATATTGTTTTATTAAATGAAATTAATGGAGCAACGTCTTTCAAACGTGTAAAAACGTTGTGTATCAATGGCATTTATGTAATATTCAACATTTTCACGGGCTTCTAATAGTCTGGTCTTTTTAATTTCAGATTTCCCTTTTTATCGATATTATTTATATTTTTAGACAATTTTATTCTCGTTTTTCACTCTCTCTCTCTTTTTACAGAGAATTTTTCTTCCGAGGAAAACCAAATCAATCCCAGAGATCTCTCTAGCTTTACTAATCAAAGTAATCAAGACCTTTCTTTCAGCAATAGAACCCAGAAATCTCGATCTACTAGAATCTTAAAAAATTCCTAAACCTAGAAAATCAATTTTGTTCCTGAAATCCAATATCAATTAATCTGATAGTTGATTGGTTTGTTGATTATCATCAGGTATAAACCATTATCTACTACTTCTGTTGTTTAATTTTGATTTTGTTGGTTATCTTTTGATTTATTGTTTGACCTAACTATGTGAAGTTAGGAGTCTTACTGCATGGGGTGTATTCAGCTTTCAGTTTAATGTGTTTATTGAAGTTGTTTTGGTGTTTTGAAGTTAGGGATTTTACGTTAGAGTCTTGTTGTACAAATTTTGGTTTTTTTTTTCTTTTGTATTATGTAAAATTTCAAGGCATAGGTGCGTTTTAATTTCAATTTAAAGTTTGTTGAATGTTGGTTTTATATAAAGTCTCATATAAAAGTGAATGAATTGCATAAAGAGTTGGGTTTATGGCTTTGAGGTGGATTGAGTCCTTTGTTGCTGTTTTAGGAATTCATTCATCTGAAAGGAGAAGTTTTAGAAGTTTTAGGCCTTAGACTTCAATTTCATCGAAGTGGATTTTAAATGCTTCTTTAAATTGAACGGTGTATATGCATGCATACTTGAGGTTAAGTCTAACATTTTATGCGGAAATGAGGTTGTATTAAAGTATTATGTATGGATTTGCCTTATTCTACACATATGCATGATCATTACTTTTCCCAAGAGTTTTTTCCTAGCAAGTTGGAATAGTACAGGGTTTGATTTCTTTTTCCAAGCTTTAAATTTATGATTTTTATTGTGCTTGTAAATTGCTTGATGAAACGACTTAAAGAAAGGTATACTGTTCGCAACTGTTGTGATGGGAATGAATATTATAGTTAAGTTTGTAAGGGATCTAAAATGGATTTACTTAGACCATTGCGACATCTCAACTAAATTAATATGTTAGAGCGCTTCTGGTCTACTATGTGCTTATCATTTCAAGTATGTATCTTTCGTTAATATGTGTACACCTAAATTTTAAATTAGTGGGTCGTAAGTATTGGTTTTGTCTGTTTGGTTTGGCTTTATGTATTTCTATGTGACTTTGAGATACATATAGTGTTTGAGATTTTTCCATTACCAGTTCTTACTTCTTAGTCACCAGTTCAGAGTAGATCATCTATTTCTATCACCATTGTGGTACTGGAATTGAATGACTAAGCATATAAATTATATATTTTCATCTCTCAGTACATTATGAATTTAGGTTTGCTATCCAAGTATGGTAGCTTTGAGCAAAGTGTGTTTACTTAAATGAACTTCTTACTGTTAAATTAATCTTTAGAGATTGTTGTGGTCATCTTATGTTTTCAAACTTGGTACTTGGTAGAGCCATCTAAGTACTTTATGGCATGTTAGTCTTGGTACTTGTCTAGTTTGGTTGTCGCATAGTAAGTGATTGATCCCATCTCAATTCAGTGTTCATCTTTTAATGAAGAAAAATGGGGGTTTTCACTGTAGTACGCTTTATTGTAAACTTCCCTTTTTTTTTTTTTTTTTTTTGTATTTAGTGAATTTGTGTTACATGTTTAAGAATCCATAGTGGAGATTTAGATATTTTTCAAATCCCTTGTTTGAACTCAAATTGCCACACTTGTTAGAGACGTTTCAAGACCTTGCCACTATTTTTTGTATTGGTTATGTCAATAAAAAATTAAGTAACATTTGCTAGTTTGACCTCCGTTTCTTTACCTGGAAAAAATGGATGTCATTCTTCCATGGAATTACATGAGGTCCTAATGACATTCATGTGTAGATAGATTGACAAGTGTCCCAAGTGGCTTTTACTTACTTGAAATTCAACATATTGAATTATTGCACATCATCAGCTTATTTTATTATTTTCTTAAATGGCATGTTGCTGGCCGATGGAATCCATCCTAACATCCTAATTATTTACCCACTTTAATTTGATAGCAGCATGTGTATGGAGGCAAAGGTGAATCACTTTTTTTTTTTTTTTAACATTTTACCTTCTAGTTACAGTTTTGAAGCTTCTTAAATTATTTTATGTCGTATAGCTGTTGAGTATACTGAGCTTAGATTAAGCCATATAAATTGGTTATGGCATGCCCATTCATCTCCATATATTTAGATTTTTAAATTTAGCCTCGGTGGATTGATACATCAAGAATGTGTGATTACTGTTTCCTTCAAATGATATTTCTCTTAATTGCAAAATAAATACATTTCTTCTGCTGGTGACTTGTATGATACTGTCGGCGCTGCGATACATTAGATATAGTTACAACTACGACAGTTCATACTATCTGTGATGTTTTCTTTCTGCATATGTAAAGTAGTAACTTGTGACCAACTCCAATTTTGATATTCCTATCTTTTTGTTTCTACTAATGACTGCAATTCATGCTATCACTCCAATTTTCTTTCTGCATATGATTCGATAAACAAGCCTATCTTGTAAATCTGTTTATCGAATAGTATGGATATAACTGGGAGTACCCCAACTTGATGACTACAGCGAGGTTCTTTTAGTAAGCTTACAGGAACCATGTGATTTCGTGTATTTAATTTGAAGCTACAGTAAATGAAACTGCAGGTCTTTATTGTTTTCCATTCTTCTTTATTTTCTGCTAGGGGATTGTTGCATCTGCTGTTAATAGAAACGACATGGTCCAGCACTCGTGGAACTGCTGTTTATTTTATGCCACTTTAACCTTTTTCATATGCTTTTCTATCAAAGATTTTCCTGGGAGACGCTATTTCCCTTGGCAGGTCCTACTAATACTAAATTCCTTACATTTATTTGAAATAAAATCGCAATTATAGTCACGTATAGGCTTAGGCCATTCAAACCTGAGGCTAAAGCCAACTTGTCTGATATCCATGTGCAGCGTAATAGGTGGATCTCTAATTATTACTGGACTGGATACGGTAACTTGAGCATCTTACAGAGAGAGACACGAAGCAATTATGTTAATCAGTCATGTAAATTGGGACATGGAACCTCTTCTCCACATAGATTTACCGCTGAACAACTGTTTTTTCTAGGATAATGGTAATAGAAGAACTCACAAGTATCTTTGGTAAGGTCATGTTACTTTGTGTCATGTCGAATTTTATATTATAATGTCGGTGGTTGTCTATAGGATTCCCATGGTTTATGTATCAGAAAACATACAAATTTTCATGTTGTGGAAGAAATTCGAGTTATGTTGTAGAAAGGGCAAGAAGTTGCAGTCAAGCGTGAGAGAGCAGTGGCATCGGCCCTGCCTCATCAGGTAACTAACGATTTATAAAAACATTTTTCATCATGTCTGAAGTTGTTTCTTATATAAGTTTTCTTGTCCTTAAACCATCTCCTTACAGTGCATGACGGTGGGGAGTCCTGTTTTTTTTTTGTTCGTCGGCCTTCCCATGTCCCTACTAACATAACTACTACCTAAGAAGACCAGGTTTGATGTTAATGGAACACTTAAATCTCCATGAAAGGTATTTATTATCTATATATGGATTTGGAATTTCAAGTAGCGTAATCTCATTATCTTCATTTTGCAGATTTTTATGTCTTCCGAAAAACCATTCAACTGGAGGTAGTCGATTAACTAACTACTCTCAGCTTGCTCGATTCTGTCACAATTTCAAGGACCAAGGTTTGTGTTTATTCTCCGCGTAGTGTTTTATATGAGCCTGAACATTATTGTTTCCAGTTAGTTTTTTTTTTTTGTCTTCAAAGCTTAGTAATAATTCATAGCTGGTGGTGGTGGGTTTGGGAGTGCCCATCTATTCTGGTCGTTATAACAAGCTTGTTTATCTTTTATACTTATACAGATGTGCTCAGTAAATATAAGGTGAGAATAGTAACCAAAGGTTATGTGTCATCTCTCATTAACACATTGGATTTTACCATTAACTTTAACTTCTACCTTTTTTCAGGCCTCAACTTAAATTTTATACAAACATTGTTTACGAAGTAAGTTTTCTATCGATTTTTTTATTTATTTCATATGTTCTGAATTGAAGTGTCAACATTTTGGTTTCGTCAAAAAACTATGAGGCTTATGTATCAACTTCAGTTGGACTATAATTCTGTCTTGTACTCTGATATTGATTTTAATGCTTTTCCACCATTGGTACTTCTGATTACAACGTATATGTAAACAACTGAAGGTATTATTATGAACTAATTCATATTTTCAAATTCAGAAACTTGGATTCGTGACCATTGTTAGTATTTATCTTTGAATCAACCAAATATATGTATGGTTTATTATAGTACATCTGTAACATGATTCAACTCGAGGAATTCATATGATTCACATCTTTATTACAAACTGATATGTCTTGATGGATTGTGGCGACGAACCATATGTTCATATGAAAATTTTGGGTCTTTTAGTTGATCTACAATGGTATATAAAGGTGCAGAAATCTGCTAGAATTATCACCGGATTTATTTTTTACCTGTAAATATTTTTTGCAATGTACATAAATGTTGCTCAAATTAGTGTAATACTTTTCCTAGATTAATGTAAGCGTTGCACAAATTTAATAATCCATTGCACAAACTGCAAAAAAAACGTTGCTGAACCGGTTGTGCAACGTTTATATATGTTGCACAAATTAATTTGCCCAATGGAATTTCGCATTGCACCAAAATTTGCTACGCCACATCACCAACGGATATACGCGTTGGTTAAATTCTTTGCAACGCGTATATGCGTCCCAAATCAGCCATTATAAGCTTGTATTAAAAAAATTGTTGCGGCCTTCAGCCACTTTACCGATTAATGACATTCTAACAGTGCCCAACAAAATTATTGTCCAATCTTTAAAACATGTTTTAGTGGTCAGTTACAGGTTCATGTGATTTTCTTAGAGATTCTGAAGATGGTAATCTTTATTGTGGAAGCATACATACTATCTTAAATGGTAATTCAAAAATGGCTAGAAAAAATGGTGAGTATTGGGAAAAAGTTTGACCCAACGGCATAAAAGTTCTGGCTCCGTCACTGCGTAAGATTGAGGGCAAAACGCCTTCGTGGCTTCTTAACGCTCATTTGTTCTCGACTATGCACCTTTCGAGCAATGTATGACGCTTTAACTGGCTAATATCCATTCTTAGGCCTGTCAATATATGTCCGATATCCGGAATTCGTTTCCGAGTATTC
Organism: Papaver armeniacum; assembly: GCA_023531295.1. Taxonomy (NCBI): domain Eukaryota; kingdom Viridiplantae; phylum Streptophyta; class Magnoliopsida; order Ranunculales; family Papaveraceae; genus Papaver; species Papaver armeniacum. The sequence continues at coordinate 1,192,626 of JAJJWW010013244.1, forward strand.
GAGATCCTATAGGATTTTATCCGTTTTATCGGATCAGATATTTATTTCTTAATATATCGGAATCGAATTAGGCTATATCTGAATTGTTAATATCCGTCAGAACAAGGATTTATTTGTGATTTACCCTAACCATATTAGAGTCGAGTACAAGAGTAAGGAAAAATATCCGATATCCGATATGAAATGTTTAAGAAATTGAACTTAAATTTCTATTGTGAACATGTTTTACTGGGTTTTTACCATTTTTATCAGTATCGGATATTATCGGATAAATATCCGATAGCTTAGCCAATCAGAAATCGATATTTGATTTTGATATCCTATAGGATATTATCGGATATCGAATATCCGATAGCGCTTAACCTATCGGATATCGGATTTCCAAATATCCGACAGATATTCATCCATTGACACCCTATCCATTCTGCAATAGATTAACTCTACCGTGACATTCACCACTGAATTCCTAGAAGATAATCTATTTTATCTCATTACTCCGATTTCATGATTGAATCCACGGCTGATCTCATGGAATGGTAATAAATACTTTCATTACTCCGATTCTATGGTTGAATCTACGATCCCATGGAATGGTAATACTCGTTTTATTATTCCGAATTCATGGTCGAATCCACGGCTGATCCTATGGATTGATAATAAATAACTACTCACTTTCATGAATCATTCTCCATTGAATTTCATAAATTAGTAATAAATACTCAACAATCGGGCATCTGGACTATCGTTGAGTAAGCCCCATAAAATGGTGCAAATGTACTCAACAATGATGCATGAACGAGCACCCAAATGCACGAACGAGCATGTTCTATGGTTTCGTGGAATGGTACGGGGAATCCAAGTGAAACGAGAATCCGATTCGCGTTAAATGTGATTCCAAATCGCGTGCTAGCTGACAAAAAACGACATTCTGTTTCGCATATTGTGCAGTTTGAATTAGCATTAAACGTGATATAGAATCACGGCCAGAAAAAATATCGAAAAACAAACTAACTATGTTATATATTCACATATGTGTCAAAATTTAATTAGCTAACTAACTATATCCCACATTAAACAAAATAACTATGTTATAAATTAAAATATATATAAAAAAAAAACACAAATACCACATGAATATAGTGGTCCCCATAGGTATTGCATGAAAATAAAACATATAACACTAATTCAATTGCCTAGAACGTTACCTTCATAACGTTTTGTTGGATTCCACCGTAAGATCGTAGCTTTTATGATCAATTCCAAATGATGAGGTGTCATGAAAAATAGAATTCTTCTACTGTAAGACTTGATATTAGTGCATGCTTTTACCTACCCACCCATCCAGTTACCCATATACAGATAGGGTAGGCTAGCCTAGAATGTGATTTAGCTGTGTTAGTTATAAAATTTGAAGGAATAAAGCAAGTAGTATTAAAAATGGTTGTGATCATGTTAGACTGTCACTGTAGACCTAGAAGTAAAGTGAGTATTAAAAAGCCAGTAAGTACACAACAAAACGTAGGATTCCGCATGGATCATTATTTTTATTATTTTGATCGATATAGTTTTGACAGAACTAGATAGTGGCTGGTCCCCTCCTCTCACTTGGTTTCGCATTTCAATAAAGCTTCTATCTTCTTCCGTAGAAGGAAGCATTGGTGAAAAGGGTTTATTGACATACTTCCAAGGTTTAATGATAATAACTAATAAGGGCAACTATTTGGATTCTTCCATACTTGTTTTTCTTACAAGTTGAGAGACCTGAGAGTGCCTACAAGAAATTGACTTTTCATTTGTTTCTTACTTCTGGTGGGTTCACATCATTCACAGCCGAGAAGCATGAAAACAAACACGTCGTATGCAGAGAGAAGACCTAAATCACTGCCTGGCTAAGCAACTTGACAGATTTCACCAGCATTTTTCTGTTCTTGTAGAACATGGCTGCCTTGACGAGAAGTACGAAAGAGCTATACGCATACAAAGAACCTAAAAAATAAAATAAAAAATATGATGACATGACTTACTTAATGCCCAACCGAGGAGAAACCATTTTCATCAAGTAGAAGATTAGGAATGCTTGTATCTGCTATGAAATTTCGATTCAATAGACCGTGCAACCATTCAACCACGTCCCAGTTATGTACTGTCCACCACATCGCAAGAGGAAGCTTTATCGGTTTCCCTTTCATTCTTCACCATTCCCATAGGCATAGAGTGCATTTTACATTTTCCTGAAACACCCAATTAAGACTGAAATTTGAAGGAAATAGTGCCAAATCTTTCTAGTTCCTGTCAATGCAGAAAAAGATGGGAGTTGGGCTCAGAAGTTTCTTGCGTATGATGCCCATTTATAACTCATTTTCGAGTCTGATTGCGAGAATCTAGTTCGAGCTATCAATGGTCGAGGTCATACTGTTGCCAGGCATTATTTAAGACATTCTATTTCTTCTAGGAAAATTAGATGATTGGAGTTTTAAGCACATTGATAGACTTGCTAATAATTGCGCTGATATCTTAGCAAAATTTGGACGAAGTACTTGTAATGGCTTGATCATCATCCTAAAATGGTAGACCAAGCCATTTCTAAGGATATTCTCTCTATCAATATTTAATGAAGTCGAGATTTCTGCATCAAAAAAAGAAAAAAAAATGTTCATATCAAAAGTTTGTTTATAAATTTTTTCCTCATTCTGATTTGATATTTTCCCCCAGTTATAAATTGATGCAGTGCGGAAGCGTTGAACAGAATTAAATCCAAAACTCATGCATTTATGAGATAACACTCAAGAAACTCAATATTCTTTATTCATCAAAAACTGTCTAATACTAAACAAAAGAGCTCTTTATTGGGCCGACCGAGCGAAGCGAGGGAGGACCTTTATATGGCCATTTTTTTTGTAAAATCTAAGTGATCAATTACCACAAAAAGATTGAAAATGGTTAGGGCCGAAAAACCAAAAATGTCCCTCCCTTTTAGTCCAATTACTATAACTCCTTATGTATCCTATCTTTTCAGGGGTATAATTGGCAACCAAACTTTAATATAACATATCTAAAAATCCGTGACTTGGAATTTTACAAATTTTATCTCGTTGGAAAGATTATAAAAAACTCTACGCAACGAGTACAAACAACAATATTAAATTTAAAGTTTTTGCGAAAAATTCGGAGGTATTTATCATTTTAGGCACAATTTTAGAAAATTAAATGTATATCCATTATGCAAACCACCACAAAGGATACATAATACTTTATGTAGCAAAATTTTGGTTTATGCATCAACTAATTTTCCGTTGCAATTAATAAAACGATGTACTCCCTCCGTTTCAAGAAAAATGATACTTTCATTTTAGGCACAATTCTAGAAAATTGAATGCATAGCCATTATGCAAACCACCACAAAGGATGCATAACACATCATGCAACCATATTTTGATTTATGGATCGACTAATTTTCCGTTTCAGAAAAAGTGATACTTTCACCCCGTTTCAGAAAAAGTGATACTTTCGCCCCGTTTCCGAAAAAGTGATACTTTCTCCCGTTCGGAAAAAAGTGATACTTTCGTCCGTTTGGAAAAAGTGATCACTTTTTCGAAATGGGGCGAAAATATCACTTTTTCAAAACGGGAGAAAGCATCACTTTTTCCGAAACAAGGCGAAAGAATCACTTTTCCAAAACAGGGGAGAAAGTATCACTTTTTCCGAAACGAGGTTAAAATATCACTTTTTCTGAAACGGGACGAAAGTATCACTTTTTCCGAAACGGGGAGAAAGTGTCACTTTTTCTAAACGGGCGAAAGTATCACTTTTTCGGAAACGGGGCGAAAGTATCACTTTTTCTGAAACGGGACAAAAGTAATCATACACAAACCCCATCTTCAGATTCTTCTTCGGTCGGCCTTTCCACCGTGGTAACGGTCGTACTAGTATAGATAACTCTTGTAAAATCATTAATTATTCTCTAATCAATTAAAATATATTTGTTACCTTAGCTAATAGATATTATATAAAATAATAAACTACTACAATAAATATTATTAGATATTACTAAAAGATACCTAAATAATGAAAACTAAAATATTTTAAATAAATTAAAATATAACTTATAATAAATTAAATAATAAACATGTATATTCTCTTTCCATAAATACTCCACCATTCTCCCCTTCTCAAAAAAAATTCGTCCTCGAATTTTGCCGGTACGATACTTTGAAATTATGTTTCTCTTGTGAAAATCATGATAATTCTTCAACACATATATTCTTGACAAATTTATTTTTGGGCAAGTTTGCACATCAAAAAAGATAACTTGGTCCAGTCGACCCACTTGATCAGGTATTTCTTCATAAAAATAAAGATCAGCATAACTAGGACAAACTGGAATAATATCATCGGGGTAAATATCATAAATTGGAGGTTGATTCCAATCAATGATAATATTATTATTTTCAACCTCCGAAAAAGAAAATATATTATCAAACCTTGGGATTTCTGGCTTTAATCCGAACTCCAAAGAATCTCGCGGATCATGTACAACTCCTTGAAATCCATCCTCCTTGTCACCAATGAGGATTTTTTGTTCATCACCGATCACTTCCTCCACTTGCTGTAGGCTAGGACCATGACGGGGCTCTTGCTGAAGTTGCATTTCAGCCAATAAGAGGGTGAGCGCCTTAACCATCCGTTTCAGATTATCTATTACCACTTGCTCTTTCTCATCGTTGAGAGCGACTCTTCGAACAACACCATAATTTCTTCCTCGAAACATGATGCAGGAGCGTTGCCTATCTCTGAACCAACTGATGCAGTGCGGAAGCGTTGAACAGAATTAAATCCAAAACTCATGCATTTATGAGATAACACTCAAGAAACTCAATATTCTTTATTCATCAAAAACTGTCTAATACTAAACAAAAGAGCTCTTTATATAGATAACTCTTGTAAAATCATTAATTATTCTTTAATCAATTAAAATATATTTGTTACCTTAGCTAATAGATATTATATAAAATAATAAACTACTACAATAAATATTATTAGATATTACTAAAAGATACCTAAATAATGAAAACTAAAATATTTTAAATAAATTAAAATATAACTTATAATAAATTAAATAATAAACATGTATATTCTCTTTCCATAAATACTCCACCATTAATGGTGGAGTATTCATGGACACAAAATATGTTTGCATATTTCTACTATTCTTTAATTTATTTTAATAAATGTAACAGAATATATTATAATTAATTAAGTTATTTTCTTTTATTAAGTATATTCTAGAAATATGATAATTTAGTTAGGGATTTTATATTAGTTAGAAATATCTCTTAGTTTTGGTAATAAGCATTTTGATAATTTATTTAGGAAATATCTCTTATTTATGTAGGGATTTATTAGTTTAGAAATATCTCTTATTTTAGGTAATAGGTATTTAGATAGTTTTGGAAATAATTAAGGTAGAGTTATCTATATAAGGAGCTCTATGTATTATTATTAAACAGTTTTTGATGAATAAAGAATATTGAGTTTCTTGAGTGTTATCTCAGAAATGCATGAGTTTTAGTATTAGTTCTATTCAACGCTTCCGCCCTGCATCAGTTGGCATCACTTGCTCCATTCATGTGGTTTTAGTATTAATTCTGTTCAACACTTCCGTACTGCATCAGTTGGTTCAGAGACAGGCAACGCTCCTGCACCATGTTTCGAGGAAGAGATTATGGTGTTGTTCGAAGAGCCGCTCTCAGCGATGAGAAAGAGCAAGAGATAATAGATGATCTAGAACGGAAGGTTAAGGCGCTCACCCTCTTATTGGCTGAAATGCAACCTCAGCAAGAGCCCCATCATGGTCCTAGCCTACAACGAGTGGAGGAAGTGACCGGTGATGAACAAGAAAACCTCTTTGGCGACAAGGAGAAAGGATTTCAAGGAGTTGCACAAAATCCGCGAGATTCGATGGAGTCCGGGTTAAAGCTTGAAATCCAACGGTTTGATAATATATTTTCTTTTTCCGAGGTTGAAAATAATAATATTATCATTGATTGGAATCAACCTCCAATTTATGATATATACCCCGATGATATTATTCCAGTTTGTCCTAGTTATGCTGATCTTTATTTTTATGAAGAAATACCTGATCAAGTGGGTCGATTGGACCAAGTTATCTTTTTTGATGTGCAACCGGCCCAAAAATAAATTTGCCGAAGAATTATAAGAAGTTTCCTCAAAGAACCGTGAATGCAAGCAATTATACCAGCAAAATTCGAGGACGAATTTTTTCTGAGAAGGGGAGAATGGTGGAGTATTCATGGACACAAAATATGTTTGCATATTTCTACTATTCTTTAATTTATTTTAATAAATGTAATGTAATATATTATAATTAATTAAGTTATTTTCTTTTATTAAGTATATTCTAGAAATATGATAATTTAGTTAGGGATTTTATATTAGTTAGAAATATCTCTTAGTTTTGGTAATAAGCATTTTGATAATTTATTTAGGAAATATCTCTTATTTATGTAGGGATTTATTAGTTTAGAAATATCTCTTATTTTAGGTAATAGGTATTTAGATAGTTTTGGAAATAATTAAGGTAGAGTTATCTATATAAGGAGCTCTATGTATTATTATTAAACAGTTTTTGATGAATAAAGAATATTGAGTTTCTTGAGTGTTATCTCAGAAATGCATGAGTTTTAGTATTAGTTCTATTCAACGCTTCCACCCTGCATCATAAATTGATTAACAAATTGTTCTTCCAAATTCAACTAAAACCAAATAGTAACTTGTGCATGCACGAGAAGGAAGGTATGGTGTTGATGCGTAACTTATTAATAATGCTTATGCCATCTTTTATCTAGCCAGACAATTCTGTCTTCCTCATTTGAACATGTTAAGTGGAAAAGTATCAGCTAATGCTATTCTTCCGATTGGGTAAAGAGTGGCTAAGGTCCTCAACCACATTGATGGCACTTGCACGATATGTAATTGTCTAGAGTGAATCTCTAACTCATCTCTCCATGCATTGTCCGTTTGTGGACCAGGTTTGGGAAGCTCTCCCATTCAATTCTACTTACGTATTACTAGCCCAAGAAACAGATTCAAGTAGCGCTATGCTCAGCATTTAGGTTAGGACTCTAAAGTTATTCTGTTTACATAAAAGGGATGAATCTGATTTATATACTTTATGTAACAGTAGAAACAAAAGGAAGTTAAGTAAATTGAAGCAGAATGAGGAGTCTTTTTGTCAATTGGCTTTTGCTTTGGTGATGGAGTTGTGAGCGGCTCTGTCAGTACATCTATTTTTCCTTTTCTTTTTTTAGATCGAAAATGAAAAGTGCTTAAGTTAATAATTCATTAAAACTAAAATAAATATAGATCTGGCTCTGGCTCTGGCTCTGGCTCGAGTGTGTGTGAGAGAGAGAGGTTGTTGAATGTGGGAGAGGGGCTTTCAGTATAGTGGAGACCAAATATAGAAAATGGGCTTTTGGTATAGTGGAGGCTAAATATAGAAGAGAAACATTCTGTGTTCTCTCTTTATTTCTGACAGGTCAAGTCTGACTAGGTACTTACTTACTGCTACTGGTTACTTGGACTCGAATGTACCTAGACTTGTTTTCTTAAAATAAGACGAAAATACCCCTACGTTATTCATCGTATTAGGCGAATCAAATGCCTGAATTTCGTAATTCACTTTAGGACTTGTCTTTTGTACAATACTTCACTCACCAACTTTGTTGGTTCCTCACACTTTCTACTACTAGTATCCGCACGTGCAAGAGAAAGCTAGAATCGGCAGATAGCAAGGGATTTACTCATCGTCTTATTCGGTGTATATATTTTATAGAAAGAAGATAGCCATTAGATCAACAGTTAAAATGAGATGATAGGTTTATTGGGGTGCCCCCCACATAGACCCCTCTCTTCCTCGCTCTTACCCTATCACATGGGACACATCTCTCACATGGTCACCAACATTGATTTAAAAGTACCGGTTTGCTCTCAAATATATTTTCCTAACAGGCACATATACATATATCACAATAAGGGTAAAAATGGAAAACGAAATTTCCAGCTTCAGTCTAGCGCAGCTTAGTGGAGTCCCCTATATATAGAGAGAGATGGAGATAGACATATCTGTATCTTCTATTCTTTCCAAGGCTTGCTTGCTTTCTTCCTATTCTCTTCTATACCGTCTCTTACTAGTCTTTCAAGGCTTGTTTATTCCTCATTGTTCAGCGGTCCATTCAAAGAAGTGGTATAGGATGACGAATCGTCTGACTATATTGTTTCTTGTGGTTCTACTATGTGGGACAGCTGCTACTGTGATACAGAAATTGTTGGCTATGGAAAAAGCAAGATAGATGGTAAATATGGAGGGATAGCTGCTACTGTGGAAGGCAGTGTCAGTTCTACGGTTGAAGGTTTCAACTCCGCGAAAGATGGAGGAAAGGCTTGCAATAAGCTTCACATGGCACTAACGGGTTCAGCCTGCAAAATTCATACCGACCTACACGGTGGAAAGAGAGCTCTCAAGGTTCTTCACCATGTCAAGACAAAAGAACATTTAGCTGTGCTCCAAACAAAGCCATTTGCCTATGCATCCAAAACTCATTTTAAGGTATCATCAAATCGTGTTTCACCTCCCCCATCTCAAGTACCTATTCACTATTATATCGAATCATCTCTATCTCCACCTCAAGCTGATAATAACTCATCAAGAAAAGTAATTGAGAAAAACTGTACAATCATTGATCATGAAGCCAAGTGCGTCACTGTGACAACTGTCGATACACATAACAAAACTCAAGAAACATCAAGTTCTAGAGATGACGGACCAACTTCTGAGGGATATACAATACATTCCGGAAGCTTCCTTTTATGGGCCTTGTTAGCACCCTTTCTCATATAGGTGCAGACATCTACTGCTGTTTTCATCATTGTGGTGATTTTCTGTTTATGGGTATGTTGGTTATGATAGGAATGATAGAAACATGTTTATGGGTATCTTGGTACGTACTGGTGTAAGGTGTTTGCAGCGTTTGTGTTATAGTATAGACGTCATGGTTTGTATATTCAGTTTGGGCAGGTGTCTTTGTGGCGGTTATGAGCAGTTTATGTCGGTATTTAAGCTCCTTAGAGCAGTTTATGTCAGTATTTAGGATCCTTAGTTATATAAATATGTAATGAATGTATAAGATTGGGCTGTTGAGGAATGAAGGTGGTGTTCTTATGTATCAGATTGCACTGTTAACTTCTTCTACACTTTCTTATTACAACGTGGGCCTATCAGGGTCACATCGGTTGCTGATTAAATTCTTCTATCTTTGGAATTTCAATTATCTGGGATGAATTGGATCATCAAAAGACTTTCAAGTCTTTCAAAAGGGTCGGGATCATGGAACTGACGCTTTTGACAAAATTTTCTGGCCGTTTTTATCCTATAATCCAACGGCAGCCATTCTTGCTTAGGTGGCTTGTTTTTTCACTCAATGGCGGCTTCGGATCCTCCGTGACCTATTTAGCTTCTCCAATGGAATGTGTGTGAAGGAAAAAGTCTTCATCCACATAGGATACACAACCATTTTAAAAAAAAATCATCTCCAACCCATTGATATGAGGATGATGTGGCAAAAAAAAAGTTTGACATCCTCTAAGTGAACCTTTAGTTTTAGACATTCACTTAGAGGATGTCTTCCCATCCTAGTCACACTTTTATTAATAAAAATCATTAAAAACAAAAATGGAATTAATTTTAACCAATTATTCACCTACAAATAAGCAAAAGAAAGATACAACACTCTATGGGTTGAAGATAAAATTTATTTTCTCCTAATATTTAGGATTTTATACCTAGAGGGTGTCTTAAAAGTGATGCCACATAGGAAACATCCACATTTACCATTGGAGAAGCTCTTGGGTGTCTCCTTGTGTCCCACCGATAACAATCCGCCATGTGTCCATAGTAGTTTCCCATTAATAAAAGATGTTGTCACCGTTAATGAGGAGAAAAAATCACCGAAGGAAATTCAAAACAATAAAGAATCAAACCAAATTATAGATATTTTTCTACCGAACCTACTTCTTAACCAAAAGAAGTATATTAACAGCATCCATGGATTACAGTAGCTATAAAAAGAGTTGGCGGGGAAAATTAAAAGGAGAAATTGATTGAATACCTTGTTCTTTGGCTATTATATTAACGAATAGAGCTATGGGTTTAAGCAGTCATGTACTGTTTGTGCCAAAAAAACTGTAGAGAGGTTCAACTTGACATATATCATCAAGTCCTGAGAGAGGATCAACTGTAGAGAGGTTCAACTTGACATATAGTTAGTTGTTCCTCTCATGTACTCTATGTCCATACCTTATCTAGATTCTAAAATTATTTTACTGGTACAAGTAGAGGAAATGGTCTAGATGCCACAAGGCAATTAACACTTTAGCAAATGATTCTACCATTGTTTTACTGGTAAAGTAGGAAATGTAGTCATTTAAAGTAGTAAGGCAACACCAACATTCTTCTTATATAATAGATAAGAAGGAGACATGGGAGTGAACGAGACCTGGTCCTTCAGAGAATCATTTCGCAGAGAGGATCTCATGGCAATGCGGCATTCATATGAAGACTATGGAATAGTATTCCAAAAAAACAGAGTACGGGCATTCTAGAATGAATCAATTGAACATCGTCATTACAATCAACATTTAAAGAAATGTTTAAGTCGATGCCCTTACCAAAATCAGGTCGACCATGTTTTTCATGTCCATCTCGTGTTCAATTTGATTTTTCATCTGTATCCTGCCAAAAAAATTAATATGCTATTTAGGTTACACTAATTCATATAATACTTCCAAAAACTTAAAATCAACTTTTGGATGAAACAGAACTTACCTGCAGCTGCATCTTTTTTAATCTAACATTTGGCGGGAAACTAATACTAATGGAAGAGAAGACGAGAAGACAACAAGAAAGTATAAGAAGAGAAGAGAGAAGACGAGCAGTATAAAGGAATAAAATATATTCTTTTGGTTAGGTTAGGAAATAGGCTTGGTAAAAAAATATTCATAATTTGGTTTGAGTCTTTATTTGTTTGAATTTTCTTCCTTGATTTTCTCTTTTCTCTAACGGGTGACCGCATCTTTTATTAATGCGAAACTATTTTGGACACATGGCGGATTGTTACTGGTGGGATACAAGGAGACACCTAAATAAGTCATAGAGGATCCAAAGCCATCTATGGTTCCAAGTTCCAACCAATCAAGCCGAGCCGATAAGAAAATTTTAACATGACAAAAGAAACAAGAACATTTACCAAGATATTCAGTGCAACTGATTCCAAATATATCTTCCACGGAATAGTAGTATTTTAGGATTTTTTTTTCTCTTTTTTCTTCTCATCCTCGTCAGGTTGGAATTGTATTATGGCAGTGTTATTTCTTTTTTTTCCTCTTTAATAGGTAAATTTCATTATCATCCATTTTCATTTCTCTTTTCTTTAATGAAAGTAAAGATTTCGTTCTTGAGCCAAGGCTATGTCATGCGTGGGTTATTTACGTAGCTATTTGATTGCCAATCACGTAGGATGTCACCAACAAGGATACCGTTTCAATTTCTAACAGTGTTATTTCTTTTTTTTTTCCTGTGCAAATGTGCATCATTAATTTCAATTTCTAACTGTGCTAATTTTCTTGTAGGTACAGGCGCCAGCAAGGAGGATACCAATTTTACTTGAGATATAATATGCAGGTAACCATGGATCAAGCAACAACTTGTGAGGGTGGATGTAAATTAGTTGTACCCAACTCATAATTACAAAAAGATGGAAATTTGTAGCTTGAAATATGTTTCAATATTGTCATGGTTATCAAGTTAACAAAAGAGGATGAAGTGTAAGGGCACTGATCATGAATGTCAGAACTCAGAAGGCACCAATGACTCCTATTGAGCCATACTTCTATATCTTTATGTCTAGCCATTATATTCTATTCACTAAGCAACAAAACCAAATCAAACAAACTAATGCAGTGGAAGAAAACAATATTAACGCAAAAGCCCCTAAGTTAATCAACTACTCCTGGACCCTGGTTTAATCCTTGGAGGTATACAGTAACTACTCCTGGACCCTGGTTTAATCCTTGGAGGTAAACAAATTGTAACTGTTGGTCAAATCTTTGTAAACCCAGATTCTTAGATTGGTTGCAAAGATTTTTTTTTTTTTTTTTTTTTTGATCGGTCGGTTGCAAAGATTTTAAAGTAAGAATTCTGCCAATTCAAAATCATAGTTAGGAATTCTATTTTCAGATAAGTAACACAAATCAACCCGGTATTAGACGTATTAGACTTCCGACTCAAACCCAATTGGGTACATTAATTAGATACCCCTATAAATCCGACCCTTCAAAAATACCCTTTTCCACGATAATTATACCCTCCATCTTCTAGAACCTAGAATTCCCGGAATATCAGATTACGAAAGTATCCTTGCATTTGTAGACACATTTTTATCTCTTGTCGTTTATCTCACCAAATCGAAGAAACTGATCCAAAAAAATCAAATTCATCGAACTTGTTAAAACTGATTAATAAGAAGTTTCAGAAGACAAAAACCAACAGAGAATCATGAGAAACGAAGAAAAAAATTAGGGTTCACCATATCGATTTTTTGTGATGTACGAGTTGAAAAATGAAGATTCAAACAAGGTAAACACATATTTATTAATAATTTTGTTTCAAATTAGATTATGAATGTTTGATTTTGATTTCTTAGGATTGGATGTTGAAATCAGTTCTTCATTTATATAAAAAAATGATGCATGTTTAATTTATTACCGTTTCCTGTTGACTTTGAGTTTGATTACGCATCTAATTGAATTCGCTGATTTCTTTTTTTTTTGTGAACTCGATTTTGTTTTTTTGATATTGTATAATTTTAGATCAATTTCATGTCAAGTTTTTTACTTTTTATTGTTGAATATGATCAAAATTTAAATAAATTGCTTTGTCGGTGTTAATAAAGGAGCAAAATCAACTTCACAAGCATAGATCACTTGTTCAAATTAACAAATGTCAATTTTGCAACTAGCAAAAATTAACTTATGTTGTTAATTGTAATGATGTTGATAATGTTTTTATTGTGATGCATCTTTTGAACATGTTCAGTGTTGCTTTTTTTCATTTGGTGATGCTTAAATTATTCTTAGTTGAAGTTATGGTCATTAAGAGGTTGGTATGGATCAAAAAAATACAATCTAACTGGTAACAGAATAGTTTTTAGCTTCCTATTTTTTATTAAAATGGTTTTGTTTAAGGGTTTTTTTTACTGTTATTGGTGAAATTGGTTTCGCATTCATGGATTTTTATCAATTTTTCTGAATTGGTTGAGCTAATTCATGGAATTGGTATGAAGTTATTATTGAGATAAGGTAGATGAAAAAAATATAATCTACAGATTTTATAAGAGTCTTTTTGTTGTTAGAGCATGGTTACCTTGTTTTTTCCCAATTTAGATCATTTTAGCTCATTAATGAAATTTATCTATGTCTACTTGGATATCATGCTTAATATTGGTCTTTACATTGTTTAATTGGCAACTCAATGTACTTGGATATCTATGTTTACTTGATGACAGTATAACCTTCCGAGATTGAAACTCATTAGTTTTCAAAGTTATCATCAAAACGTTGTTTATTAGCGAATATTGCAAGAAGCGCCTAGTGATGCTACCAAGTCTGTGGAAATTTCTTTGTGGTCAAACTTCATTTTGTCTAATTTGTAAGTGTTTGAAGCGTAAGGGGATGCATCTCAGTTTGGGAAAAAATTCGGTCATTTGCATGTTAGACATATTTCATAACATGAATACATAGATTTATGAATGAATTGTTAGGAAAAAAAGATGGCAGGTGAGTATAAAATGGAGATAACTTGAAATGCAAAAACTTTCCATGGAAAAAAATATATCCAGAAACTAATCATTGTAAGTATCATCATCAAGAGAATCAATGAGAGTTAGTATAATTTGCTGGTATGTATAGTTGAGGGAATTTAATGAGGAGGAGCACCAGAGATACCTGGAAGGATTTCGATGGACATAGTGACATACTTGATATTATATTTGCATGTTATAAATATTTCAAAGCACGAATGAGTAAATGTGTGAATGACTATAAAATAAAAACCGCATTTTGTGAATGAAATTTTGTGCTCTCTCTGAATTGGAATGCTAACTATTTTTCTTGTTTGAAAGCAGATTGATAACGAAAAAGAAATGAGGAAACCAACAAGTTATCTAGAAAAGTATCCCCCGACTGACTCCGTTGAAGATATAGTGAAATGTAGGTTTGTTACTGATCTTAAACAAATTAATGTACATATGAAGAAACATCTTAGTGTAGGCCTATTAATGGTCTTAAACAACTTTTTGTAAGTATTGAAAAGTTTTTAGAAATAGATGGAAAACCTTTTGAGTTAAATGATTTTTTTTTTCTTTTAAAAAAGAAAGAGTTAAATGTTGACATATTATTATTGGCTTCTACATGAGTGAGTCTGTGAGTGAATTTATGAAATGTTAGTATTTGAAAGGTTTGTTACAGAAATAACTTGAAGTAAAAACAGAACCAAGAAAAAAAATGGCATCAACAACGGTTGTTGAGCCTACAAAACTGGCGTCAACAAGTAAAGTTAACCCCATAATTGGAATATGGACTTTTTTGTTACCATATTGTGGGTCAACAATCCAAGTTGACACTACCAAATTGGTGTCAACAACCAAAGTTGATCCAAAAATTGGAATTCAGAAGATTACGATTATCATGTTATAGCGTCAACAACACAAGTTGATCCATAAACTTGTGTCAACATCGAATGTTGATCCTGTAAACTTGTATCAACAATCAAAATTGACACCAACAAAAGTAGCCTATTACCTCTAAAATGGATAATCTTGTGTCAACATCGAATGTTGATCCCGTAAATTTGTATTAACAATCAAAGTTGACACCATCAAAAGTAGCATATTACCTCTAAAATGAGAAACCTCAACTGAGTCTCGCAAATTGACATATAATCAAAAACACAAAAAATATTCATAAAAAAACTCACAATGGATAGAAAAACATTTTGGATAAATGCATATCATTGTATTACGCCATATCAAGTTCAAAAAGAAAATAAAAATAAAGAATGTAAATATCAGAGAAATATAACCGAAAGAAGACATTGTTCGAAAGAAACATCACAAGTTCATAATAAGGAACTTCAAAATGACATTCTAAACAAGAAGCTTGAAATCCGGACAACCTTCAAATTACTGGTGCACGTAGATCCCATCATGTTCTCCGATATGATGGTCAATGTGCAAAAAATTAACTCCAAAGTGTGTAAGAACCAGGGCCAACTCACACTATCTTCAGGAAGAACTCCAAATGCGACTGGATATATCTGTACCAAAAAAAAAAAAAAAAAAACGAAAAAAGTGAAAGAAATCATCCAAAAAATTATCTTGGTTCCAAATTATGGTGCCAACAACCCAAGTTGACACCAAAACCGGGAATCCAGGAACATGTTTGTTACAAACTAAGGTATCAACAACTAGAGTTGGCATCACAAAAATGGTGTCCACAACCAAAGTTGATCGCATATTTGGAATCGCACACCTTGTTGTTACCATATTATGGTGTCAACAAGCCAAGTTGACGCCATAAAACAGGCGTCAACGACCAAAGTTGACCCTATAACTGGAATCCAAAATGTTGTTGTTACTGTATTATGGTGTCAACAAGCCAAGTTGACCCCATAAACTTGGGTCAACAACCAAAGTTGATCCCATAAATTTGTGTTAACAACGAAAGTTGACATCAATAAAAGTAGTTTATTACCTATTCAATGAGAAAATTCAAAAACACATAATCAAACCTGGATTGAGAACATTCTTAGCTACTGATTATACCATCAAAATGGAATCCAGAACCTTGTTTGTCGCAGATCGATACTGAAAGGTGCAGCCATCAATTATCTATCTCGGTAAGATAACATAAACAAATTTGCATTTCTCAGTGTTTAGATATCTAAACATACATGCAAGTTAAGTATAAAGATTGACAAGAAGCTATTTATGGTTTAAACATACTTTTGGATATCTTAACATACTTAGTATGGTCTCCACCAAAGACAATTTCATAACTCAAAGAGAAACAACCGAAACTAAATCATAATATAACTAAAAGAAACAATTGACGCATTTCACTCGGGGGCTTTGCCCCCTCGTGAGAGATATATACATTGTGGAATCCGAAAGAATAATACAAATTAAGCCACATAATCAAATTTGTAGCAACATTATGTAGACAGACTTTTATAGAATTACCAAAGCACTCAGTCACAGTTGGCTCAAGAAACTACATTTCTGCAACCGTTATGTCGATATGAATTAACCCATTTTATGATAACAGAATGTAGTTGTGAATGAAAACATAACAATCTACTTTTTTTACAAGATATAAGAAACTAATTTAAAGCTTCAAAGGAATAATCAATTATTTCTAGGGATGATCCTATAAGAATCAGTTGCTTACTAACTAGTTAAAAAAAACTAAGCTTATTTGATCCATTAGTTTTTCTTTTAGGAATTAACACTAACATATAACATTCATTAACAATTAGCCATTTCTTAACTTACTAATTTGACTGTATTCACCGTCACCTACTGCCAAAACAATTAGAAACTCATATTTAAAATAATTTACATTAAATGAATTAAAATAGATCAATATACTAATGAATACCAATCACCTCAAATGGATTTGTGAATCTCACCATGTCGACCATCATCTCTGCCGCCGCCACCACATCCACCTCCTACCATCAAAGTTTCTTATCTACCGGTTCAAAATGATGAAATCATTACCAAATCTTTAAATCAAACATATTCAAACTAAATTTATACACATATGTATCGTTGTTTACCTTTGATTTTGAATCGTCAAACTTTTGTTGGTGAAGAAGACAGTAAATTCGTCAAAAAATTGATTTTTGAACCCTAATTTTTAAGGTTTTTCATATTTTTTTCTTTGATTTCTCTATTAAATTGATCTCTTTGATGTTATTATACAATCAGAAACTCAATTCAAGGTGTGGTTTTGAACGATTTTCATTTAGCTTTTCTGGATCTGGTTTCTTTTTTGTTGAGAAGAGAGAGAGAGATGAAATGTATGAACTAGCTCGTGAATGTCTGCTATGTTATTTGTGGAGGGGTATTTAAGTAATCTATAATTTCGGGATTTGGACCTTTTTGATCGCAAGGGTATTATTATTGATGGTTAAGGGTATTTGTGAATCCCATGAAAAGGAGGGCTATTAATATAATTTTCACAACCCAATTTTGAATACTTCAGATCAAAATTAGGGATCAACTTAGTTCTAATAAATTAAGAACACCGCTTAATTGGGCCCCGGAAAATAATTAGGGGCCTCACCAAATTTATACGCACTCTATTTATGTTTGGGGTTCCAAAATGTAGTGAAAATACTATTTTGCCCTTCATTAATAATAAAACTTAAAACTCTATTCACCCTTAACCCCAAGCCTCCATTTCATTTCCATCTTTTAACAAAAAAAAAATGGTATCTTTTCTCCCTCTCTCTAAACTATCTTCTCTTCCATTGACGACACGAAGAAAAAAACATTCAGTTACAGTTAAAGGGCCGTCAACCCGAAAATCCTAAAGCCTAACGATTTTTCATATACATGTAGAGACTATGAAAAATCGTTAGGATATATGAGGAGGAGATAACGACCCTAATTTCGGTTTTTCATTTTTTTTTTGCTCTATATTAGAGTCGTTACGAAACATAAAAACATATAACGATCCTTTGCGAACGACCCCATTTTGAAGTTAACGACTCGCATGAAAAATTCAAAAAAGGTGCCCATTTTAAAAGTTAACGACTCCATGTGAAAAGAAAACAAAGGACGGTGCCCAAGTGACAAGGGTCGTCAAGAAGAAATTTTGCTACAAAGAGCTTAGAAGCTAACGACCCTTTGTATGTTTTCCATGTGAAATTAACAAGCTAACGACCCTTTGTGCCCAAATAACAAGCTAACGACCCTTTGTGCCCAAGTAACATGCTAACGACCCCATTTTAAAAATTAACGACTCCATGTGAACTTTGGGGTCGTTAATGCTAAATTTTTTGGATGACGACCCTTGTTAGAATCGTCAGTGTTCATCATATTACCATGACGATTTTTCATAATCTGAAAAAGTTGCAGGTTTGAGTCGTCAACAGTGGAATCAATTAATTGACGACTTTTTAGAATCGTTGGGATATACATCCCTCGACCTAACAACTCTCACACTGAGCTGTTGCATAGTGACCATGAATCGACCACTTGGAGCACCATTCATGCGATTTGAAGAGTATAGGAAGTTTACCTGATTGTTTTGAGCTCCGAGTTCTTCATTTCGAGGATTGGTACCTTCATTTTGAGCAATAGGTTCCTCATTTGCATCATTTATCAAAGCTTCCTCTATTAACATTTCTTCATCAAACATCCAATCCATAGGATTAGTTGAGACAATCTCACCATCAAAACCTTCACCAACATCACTTCCTCCATTAGAATCACTCATTTCAAATAACCCTAAGTTTCCCCCCAAAAACTCACCTCTTTTCTTCTCCATAACACAAAAACACAATTTTTCTTTTATCAAAATCTTATCCCTAAATCTGATTTTAATCTACCTAAACTAATTAACACACTAATCAACTCAATTAACACTAATGATTTGGGGATAGTTTACCCATTAAAAAAAAGGGATAAAGGATAACCCCCAATCACTATTTCATGACTTTTTTTTGTCCTGTAGCTAGGGGCCCCTAATTATTTTCCATGGCACCCAATTAAGCCCTGCTTAAGAAACCCAAGAAACAATAACCTAACCAATTAGAGTTCATAAATCTACAAAAAGAAATCATACCTTGCACATATCCTGGTACGAATTCGAAACGACAAAAACCTAACAAATCTTAGATGCAGATGCAATATAAGAGAAAAAAACATTGTACTAATTCAAAGAGCGAAATAAGTAGCTTTGAAATAATAAAGAAGATGCTAAGACTTAGTCTTATGGGGTGCTAGTCCAGCAGCTAGATTAGCAGTTAGGACTACCTCCTAAGTCTTATGGGAGTGCTAATCTAGCAGCTAGATTAGCAGTCCACGTCATCCCAGCAATAAACCATTCAGCGCCCAGCGATGAATGGTTCAGCACTACAAATCTCAGCCGTCATATCAAAAATAAATCTTTCAGCGCTGAACCATTCCGCGAAAAGGTGGTTTTTCAAGCGCTGAATCATTCAGCGTAACTATCTAGCATGCTTGCTCACATGCTAGCAACTGGTAGGAGAGAGAACTAGTGTTAAATTTTTACCACACTTTTTTTTTTGAATTGCAACAATTAAGTGCTAATCTAGCACCTCCAATCTAGCCCATAAGACTAAGTCGAACTTGGCTAAAGAAGATAAGAAGGTAGGTAAGGGATACGAGTGCCATTCTGTTTCAAAACAAATTGAATTTTTTTCGTTCAATTATTATTCAATTAAGAAGGCATAGAGTTAGAAATTGATTGTACGGGAAACGTTCGAACGGCATACGTACGTGTATTATTCGTTATTACGGAATGTAAATTCGGTCCACTATTCGGTCAACGGTTGGTGATTCGGGATAATTCGGGATGGCATACGTACGTGTATAAATTGTTTTATAGATATGAATTCTCCGCACAAAGTTCGGGTACATTAGTTAGTATTTTGAGACCTTTTTTCTTACAAATGATGTTTAAGTATTACAATTGAAATGTAAATGACCATATTCATAACATACACAATTTTAACATCAACAAAGACGTGGCTTGGTTGCTTGACAAGCAGTCTTGGAAGTAATAGGTGGGCGTTCGAAACCTAACATATTCATTTTTTATGAAAACGTTTGGGAAAATGGGTTTAAACATGAAACCGTTTGGGAAAATGGGTTGAACAACGAGTGAACTCGGCCCAATTACTCAAAGCGATGACTCAGCTTACCGAACAAGTAAACCGAATGATTCGTGGATCCGAATTATACGCGAACAACTCGAGTAAAACTAGGGTCGGAGTTGAGTCATACACGAACAAAACGTGATACGATTCGTTCGCGAATTATACGCGAATCATTCTCGCGAATTGCTAACTAGGGCGTAGACTTTCGATGGTTGAGTAAATATTTTTTTTTCTCTCCTCTCCAAATAACCATTTTCCCCTTAGGCTAACCCCTATGGTCTTCTAAATTAGCAGCTAGATTGGACATCCACGTTAGCTAGGGGAACCTCCTAAGCCCTATGGTATGGCGAATCTAGCAGATAGTTGCTGAACAGAACAGCGCTGGGCGCTGAACAGTAACGCGCTCAAGACTCGCGCTGAACCGAACAGCGTTCACAAATGTTTTTTATCATTTTTATTTCTGTCTTTTCTCTCTTCCATTGAACACAAAAAACCGAACATAAAAAGTACTCTATTTTATATGTACTCCGTTGTTTGACCATTTTTATTTGTGACACTATGAGAAGATTAACGCTGAATTGTTCAGCGTTGGGACCACTTTTTGAGCGCTGAATGATTCAGCGTTTCAATCTCGCTGCTAGTTGAACTGCGAGCACTTGCTAGGAGAGAGAACTAACAAGTGCTAGTGTTAACTTTTTTCTCACACTTTTTTTTTTTCTGATTTGCAACACTTTTTGGCCAATCTAGCAGCTCAATCTAGCCCATAGGGGTTAGCCTTATCTCCGAGAAAAAAAAATCTCCAACTTCACAGATTTTATCAGAATCTTTTCCATTGTATTTCAAATCTACTGGATCTGGTCAGAATCTTTCAGATCCTTCGGTTAGATTTGGATACAATTAGTAGTTAGTCTGTTTTATTAGATAAATAAATAAAACAAATTGTTGTTTCAGGCAACAATATTTAGGTTTTTTATATTTTTTTATTCTGATGGATCTGATGGCTTCTTCATGCTATTCAGGTTTGTTTTCCGATGCCCATTATGGCATTGATCGGTGGAGTTACTGCATCAATTGCAAGTATGTTATGAAAGACGACGATCTACTTCGGAAATTAATACCGATATTGATCGTGATAGTGTCAATTTGGGCTTATTACTTCTCTACAGTGGAAGCATCTAACATATATGATGTTGATGATGAAGAATCAAAGGATCAGGAATCAAAATGGTTTAAATCAATAACCATTTAGAAGGGTGTCAATTTCATTGACAAAATGTAAATTAGTACAATTTCAGTTTTTCGTTTTTTTATGTTTCGAAATCTGTAAATTTAGTATTAGTTGTTTCTTTTTGTTTCCTATTAATGTAATTGATACTGATGTTATCATGATTCCTCGAATAGTGATTCTGCACCATTATGTATCCGTTCAAACCTCAGTTTTAATGAGGTAGTTTAATAAACTATGGGTTGTTGTGCACATCTTTCCTTCAAAAGAAAAAGTAAATATTATGGGCAATGATAGATTTCAGGCCACGAGTTGGACCATATAGGTAACGAGGAATTTGGGTTAGACTTTAAATTTGGGTAATCATGTCCTCAAACAAGTAGGAATTGTTTGAGACTTGATTAATAAGGACCACAGTCAACGATGTAGTAGATTTTGAGTCACAATAGATAAGTTTGAGAGCAACTTTGTGCAACATCATCAATATCCTTGTAATAACCGTCATCCTCTCTCTCCTCACTGAAATAGTTAAAAAAAAAAAAAAAAAAAAAACTTCACAGTAGTTTCGTCAAGGAAGAGTAATTCTTTAGGCAAACCTTCGGGTGATTAACAGGTCAAGAGCTGCAAGGGGCGGATCTGAATGTTTTTGGATTGAAAAAGTGGTGATGAAATTTTTTTAATCTTGTTTTTTTCAATTTTCTTGCTTTGTTCTTGATACTGTCTTCTCTACGGGTTTGAGAAATACAAGTTGTGGTTCCAATTGACACAGGTATTTCCTCGGATTGTTGTTTCATTTTTCGGTTTGGACTGATTCTTCTCTGTTCGGGTAAGTGAAATACAAGCTGTGGTTCCAATCGACACAGGTATTTCCTCGGATCTGGCTCCTTTTTATGTTCTTGATTGAATCTTTTCTTCCTTTCTTTGGTTGTTGGAGGTACTACTGTAATTAGTTACAACAGCAACTGGGAATCTAAGATTTCTCTTTCAAATTTCTTTTGTGTTCTAATTAGATTTGCCACTGCATAGATTATCAAGCCCTTTTGCTTATTCTACAGCTTTTTAGGTTGTTCTCGGTATGGTAGTGGAAAAAAAAAGGGATATAGAGGGTTGAATCTACATTTGGCCTGATTCTCTTAAGCTTGCGATTATTATTTTTTCTTTCTTTCTTGAGTAACTGGATTGTAGACCAATTAAGTAGTTGATGATATCCCAATTGAGATTGGGTATGTGGATTTGAATTTTGCAATCTAATTTTATTTGCCTTAAATCCCAATTTTGATTGGGTCTGTTTACCTTTGTTGCCTCTAAGTTGTTTGGTAAAAGTCCTGAACAGTCTTCCTCCTGTATTTGGGTTTTCTTGCATCCAATCTTGAATGATTCATTCTAAAATGTTAGGTTGGTTACATCTTTTTGGTCAAATTTTCATTTTGAAAACTACTTTCAAGCTTTAACCTTTTCCTTAAAATCAGTATAAATATATCAGTGATCTTTTTTTGGTGTTGTTGAACACTTGGGATGGCATTTTTGTCCCGAAAGTCGTAGGTATCTTAAAATAAGTAATTCGCAACTATTTTTGGCTGTTCAGGTGTATGTACATTTGTTCCTGTTAATTTAAAAAAAAAAGTCGTCTCCGTTTTTTTTTTGATCAATCAAAATTGTGATTTTATTAACTATGATCAAAACAGAAATTGATACAAAAGCCTATAAGGCAAAGCTGAAAAGTAAAAAAAAATGGAGAAACCTCCTAGTAGAATCTACAGTAGGTGGTATGAGGAGATTCTAAGCTGAGATTACTACTTTCAGAGTAGATTTTCACAATGTTTTTAGGAAGATTACCGCCTTCTTTGGCCGTTTTATCTGCACTAAAGTTTATCTCCCTATAAGTGTGTTCAATATTATATGCTATCAACTTTTCAGGATCTTATTCCATCTGGAAATAACAAACCAGGGTAACTTTTTATTGTCAAGGCCATTACATTTGCATTGGAATCGGATCTCGAAACAAACTTGAAGATGATTGTTCCGCAGACCGCCCATTCACTCGCACAAATTATAGCCATGACTTCGCAAAAAAATTGTAGCTAAACCAACTCCACCAGCTACTTCAATTAGAAATTCCATCCCTTTTCTTGCTACAAATCCATAGCCTGCCAAAACGGGATTGCCTTTAGAAGCTCCATCACAACAAATCAATATAGATGGGGGGGCTGGCAAAGTGAAGTGAACTTACATTACTCTGAGATTGCATGTTTTTTTGTACTTTAACTTGAAGAAGCTTAGAATTTTTAAATCATAGTCTTTATTTTTCATTATACCTTTCAGTCTGAACTCACATTCTGTTGTTAAGAAGACAATCCTCTGTTTGATACTGTTCAGGCTTGAAAGTTATTCATCAAAGACTAAACTATTTCTGAAGAACCAAATCTCTCTTAAAGTTATGAGAGCAGCTGCTATCCAAATTTAATGAATGACAGAGCTTTTATGTTTTGCAAGACTCAATATATCATGGAGAGAAGTTGGACTTCTGAAATAGAAGATATTGCTAATCCAATGCCACAAATTAGCACCGAAAGCACAAGACTGGGTATATGATCAAGAGTTTCTTCTTCAGATTTACACATATAGCATCTAGAAGCTAATTGTATGCCTTTTTTCTTCAAATTGTCTTCAGAAGCACAAATATTCCTTGCAAATTTCCATATAATGCTTTTCACTGTAGGATGAACACATGATTTCCAGAGTATTTTGAAGTCATTCAAAATAGGGAACTTTTTCCTTATGCAATGAACAGCTGAGGCTACACTAAAGTTACCTGTTACTGTGCCACTCCATCTTTGTTTATCTTTTTGACCATCTGGTGTAGGTAATTCATGAATTTCAAAGAAATCTAAAAATTCAGATGGAATGTGCCATTCATTATTGGATAAGAGAGAGTTGACCTTCAAATCTGGTTGCTGCTGAATGAATGCATTATCAGGATGAAGAGAGCTAAGAGGTTGGTCTTTAATCCAAGCATCTTCCCATACATTGATACTTTGTCCATCACCAACAATCCATCTAGAGTGAGTATTGACATCCTGTAGAACACTCTTTATTCCAGGCCAAACAGAGGATTTTTTATGATAAGAAATCCATTTGCCATTTTTCTTCTTGAATTTAGCTAGAAAGAATAAAGACCACTCCTCTTCACCTTGTTGTATTTTCCAAGCTAATTTCATTAACAAAGCTCTGTTTATTATGCTCAGCCTTCTTATACCCAAACCACCTTCTTCCAATGGAGAACAAACTTTGTCCCACTTGAGAGTGATCATTTTTCTCACATTTGGATCTCCTGACCAAAGAAAGTTCCTAATGATTTTTTCACATTCTTTTAGCACACTCAAAGGCCATTTATAGATAGACATGTTGTAAACATGGATGCTACAGAGAACTGTTTTAACTAAAATGAGCCTTTCTTGAAATGCTAGCATTTTACCCTTCCAACCAGCTAAAGAATGATGTAACTGTTCAACCACACTCCATACATGACAAGATTTAACTCTACCTTGGAAAAGCATGACACCCAAATATTTATCTGGGAATGAAGATAATTACATATGGCAGGTGTCATGACTATGGATGCTTTTTCGATATTTGATGTACCCCCTACAAAGCATTTGCTTTTAATAGTGCTTATGACTTGGCCAGAAGAAGCTTGATATTCAGAGAGTGTCTTCATCAATCTATTTATATTTATTGTATCTCCATTGCAGAACAGCAGCATATCATCTGCAAAGAAAATATGAGTATGACAGATGCGATTTCTATTTACCATAGGAAGCAGTTTTTTGTCAGATACCATTTTGTTGATAGCTCTACCGAGAATGTCTTCAGCTATGATAAATAATAAGGAAGAGAGTGGGTCACCCTGTCTCGAGCCCTATTCTTGTAGAGAAGTAGCCACTGGTCCCCATTTACTAGGACAGAGATTCTTGCAGAAGAAAAAAGGGCATGCAGCCAATTAATAAATTTTTCAGAAAACCCCAGTCTGTGTAAAACCTCAAATAGAAATTCCCAGCTGATGGAGTAAAAAGCCCGAGTAATATCTATCTTTAATATAACATTTCCTCCTCTTCTAGATATGTCTATCTCATTCACCAATTCAGAGGCTAGCAGTATCTGTTCTTGAATGTTTTTTCCTTTCATATAAGCTCCTTGTTAAGGAGTCATGATCTTACTTAATATACTGCTCAATCTCATGGCAATAATCTTGGTACAAATCTTGAAAAAGAAATTTGCTAAGCCAATTGGCCTGTATTGTTGAGGTTTCTTAGCATTCTGAACTTTGGCTAACAGTACTAGGAAGTTTGAGTTTAATCCATTTGGTATAAAAGATCTTTGCCAGCAATATTGAATAGCTTTTGTGACTTCATTACCAATTATATTCCAGCATTTTCTGTAAAACCAGCCACCAAAACCATCTGGTCCTGGAGAGCTATCAGGATCTAGATCATACACAACAGCCTTAATCTCATTAGCAGAAGGAATGACATCCATAAAGAGTCTGTCACCATTACTGAGTACCTCGGGAATGATATTCATTAGATTATATGACATTTGCACCTCTGAAAATTTGAATTTGTCTTCAAAGAATTTAACTAATGTATCAGAAATTTCAGATTGAGTTGCAACTATTGAGACATTTGGAGTTTCAATTTCAGAAATAGTATTGTGACTAATTCTGATCTTCATATTTGTGTGGAAGAATCTTGAGTTTGCAGCCCCTTCCTTTAGCTATTTGATTCTTGATTTTTGATGAAGAAGTTCTCTTTTTTGATTGGAAATCAGTTCTTGAATACCTCTAGCTGTCACCAATTTGTTAAGTAGATGAATATCCTCTGGATTTTTATCAGATAATAGTGCAACAGAAAGTACTTCTTTATCAGCTTGTATCTTCTTATAGTTAATATCTCCAAAGACCTCCCAATTCCACTTCTTAAGAATATATTTTAGATTTTTGAGTTTCTTCATAAAAACAAAAATAGGTGTGCCTTGAACTTCTAATTTCCATGCAGTTTCAACTACTTGCAAAAAAGATTCATGAGTGGACCATACCTTAAAAGCTTTGAAATGAGTGTTCTGAGGCTTAGGAAATGATTTATTAGCTCCAGTTAATGGACTATGATCTGAGACGTTCCCACATTATACTCCCAATTAGGATATAGTTCCAACCATTTAATATTGTAAACTGCTCTGTCCAAATTGCAGAGAATCCTTTTCTTACCCACTCTATTAATGCACCAAGAAAATTTGATTCCAGTTTTAGGAGCTTGGATTAATCCACAAGTGCCGAGGCAATGACTGAAATCTAGCATAGCTTGTTTTAAAGGGTTTCTGCCACCTTTCTTCTCATTCAAACTTAAGACTGCATTGAAGTCACCAATTACAAGCCAAGGAAGATTATAAGAACTTATTACTTCTAATTCTTGTCATAGACTTTTTCTATCCAAAGTATAGTTAGCACCATGAACACCAGTAATAAGAGAACCTCCAACATCAACTGTAATAGTTTTTCTTGTAATAGAAATAACCTTAGGGTCTTCAATTGAAGCATTCCAGCACAACCAGATGTTACCTTTTCTTTCAGAAGTACTATTGTGCATTAAAGTACATTTCATACCTATCAACCTCATCATTCTTGCATATTTAGAATTTGCTTTAACTTTTGGTTCAACTATCCAAACCAAAGAAGGACAAAAAATTTTAACTAAACTTTTAAGTTTATCAGTGGCTTGAAGTATTCTTAAGCCTCTGATATTCAAAAATACTACTCTCATTTAGAGGGGAATTTTTGAAGAGGAGGGCTCTTCTTCCCATTATCACTTTTGTTTGCTGCTTGTCTTCTGGTTGTAACCTTTGGCAAATCATGCTTTTTAGCAACTTCCAGAATAACTTCTTTAACAACATGTATAACTTTAATATTAGCATTAGATGTAGACTCTTTTTTTTTATTATGTTACTCTCTTCAGTAGGAACATCTTTAGCAGCATGGATAACTTTGACAACATTAGAACTTGAAGATGATGCAATATCTAACAGCTTGTTCACTTCAAGAGGAGGAAAATCATTTGTAAGATAAAGTTGAGTGTCTACCTCTTTAAAAACTTCATATCTCCCTGATGTTAATTCACCTTCTTCTAGTTCATCATGAGCTTGTGAAGGGAGCATTAATATTTCAGTAACAGTTTCTTCCTTATCAGGGAAACCAATATCAAAACCTACAGAAGATGAAACTTCTTTGTTTTTATTTTTCCTTCTGCTTTTAGTACCTTCTACAATTGAAGGAGAACCAACATCTTTTGTTGTTTCTTGTTGAGCTGATTCCTTTCTTTTAACTCTACATTCAAGAAAGATAGTGACCTATAATTTTGCAATGACTACAAAATTTAGGGGCCTTAGGCATCCGAACTCTTTGAGAGAATCCTCCATATTTGGTCTTGACCCAAACCTTATCTAGAATAGATTTGTTTAAGTCTACTTACACAAGAACGTTAGCATAGTATCCTATTTTTCTCTACAAAGTTACTTCATCAACTTTAACCGGTCTTCCCAGAGATTCACCAATATCCATAATAATTTTTTCCTTCCAGTACTCAATGCTTAAACCAGGTAGGTGAAACCAGACAAAAGCGAGTAAGAGGTTCTGTTTCAAACTAGTTTGAAGTTAGGCTCCCAATTTATAATTTTAACACCTTTAGATTCAACCTCCCAAAGAACTGCACCCGGATATGATGTTTATCCTCCTTATTAGCTAATTTAATCACAAAGAAACCTTTACCCAAAGGGATAAGTGAAAACTACCTTCAAGGTTCCATTGAGATTGAAGAGATTTAGTTGCGTTTCTAGAGATAGCTTTGATAAATCCAATCTACCGATGAGACTAAATTTCCATTCATCAAGTCTTCATCAGAAAAACAAACTTCGGGTTCATTACCTTTTGTTGCAGCTAAAAAACTAGATCCAAAAATATTGTCCATCGATGACAATTAGGTTGAAAGTGTACGAAAATTTAGATGAAAAAAAAATTATTAACTACATTGAAACACCAATCATTAATGAAATCACCTGAATTAAAGAACAACACCTGAATTAATGAAGATCGAGTACAGAAATCGAAAATTGGTAAGAAAAAAAATCTCTGAGTTCGTCGCCCGATCTCAGAGAGCACGACTCGGCCGATTTTCAACTTTTCAACTATACCAAGAGTAAAAAAAAAAAAAAAATCGTCTCCGTTAGGTGTGCTTTATGAACCAAGTGTATGTGCATTGGGTTTGAAAGGAATCATGATTAATTTCCAAAGTTTCTGATCTTAAAAGTGCTTTCATAGTTCTTAGGTGAATAGGGCCTAGTGCTTCGGAAAAGGCGAAGTCGCTCAAGAAAAACGGTTTTTTCATTTAATGCACTTTCAGTTATACTAGTGGTTTTTTTTTTAAGATGATTAAGAGTTCTGTTAAGTATTTTATTAGAAAATTTTAGAAAATGGTTTTGATAAATTTTTTTGGGTTAATTTAAAAATCCAAGTTGGTCTAATTAAACATATTCAGAAAATCTAAGGAGTTACTGGTAGGATCAAAGTCATTGTTCTTACTAAGTAAATTGTTCAAAGTAAAATTGATAGGTTAATTTTTGGGAGGCTCGTTAATTTTGGGAGGTTTTAAGATGGTTTTAAGGGTATTCACATAGAGTTTCTTGGAAGATTAAGGACTAGGATACTAGTGATTAATGAGAATTAGCTAGTGATAAGGTGTTTCCGTGTCCAGTCAATTTTGTCTGTGTATTGCTAAACTTTCGAGGCGTGTCTTCTCCCATGCTTGATTGTTTTCCATTAAGAACCAAGTGGTAACCACCATTGATTTAGTATTCTTTATTTCTCGCGGCTGTTCAATTTAATTTGAATAAAATCATCATCACTTTTTGCAAGTCATAAAATCACATATAAACCTCTACTCATCTGACCCGATAAAACCCAAAGGTAAGCTGAATTCATCTCTTGATTTCTCTCCTTCTTTTATATCCCGTCTTAACCTTCTTTTATTTCGTCGTATCTTCTTATATTCAAGATATTCTGTGTATGTTTCTGGTTATTTCAATCAAGAAATTGCTCTTTTGTTTCAACTAACAAGACTTTACAACAGAATACGGGTAACAAAAGCTTGAGGGTTGTATTCCACTCAAGCTTTTGACTTATATCCATTTATTGAAGATAGTCCTTGTTTTATCTTGAGTTATGTTTTTACAAAATTCTCATAATCTATTGTATACATGATTAGATCTTAGTTGCAGCTTTAATTCCTAAAACATATTAGGCTGCTTTTTAGGTTAGGCTTATAAGCTGAGGTTTCAATATCTTTTCTTTAACATTCCCTGATGTTTTTAAAACCCATAGTCATTTTAAAATCAAGCATATCACTAGTTTATATTTTGTTTTCACTCATAATTTGTTGTTGTTATATTACACAAGAATGTTACGCACGTGCTACGCACATGCTTCGATGAATGGCTGAAAATGGATATATAATCTGGAGTAGGTTAATTAAATCACATTTTAGTGTACAAGATTATACCATGAGCGAACATGCATGTTCAACAAGTGGAAGAAATAATTGGTCATTTTATCTTCTCCTTCCTCCACCGTTGCTGCTGCTTTTTCCCCTTCTTCCAAATTCTTCTCCGTATTTTTAATTGGGAAAGTTTAGTTTCTGTATTTTGTTATCTCTTGTCTGATGTGATTGTAGAATTAATAGAATAACGTCCACTCAGATCTAAGTTTGCACAGAAGATAAATTTCAATTTCATTTTTTTTGCTAATGTAGTTTATGAGAATTCGATTGAATTGATGGAATACGTAAGGTTGCGATCTATTGGCTTTTGTTGTGATGGAACTGGGGTAAGAAATTGTTTGATTCTGATCAAATAGACTTTTGTTGTGATTGTTATGATTTTGTTGACTCTTACGGAATGGTTATACAGATTAATGTTTCAATGTTCAAATTTCTTTCTTCTTACTTTGATTTTGATTATGGAGAATATGTTTGCTGTTTTTTCAGCCACAATTTCACCCATTGAATCTAAGTTTCGATGGTCAAGATTTTGATATTAAGCATAAATTACGCTTATACCCTCCATTTAGAGATGCAATGGTTTAGATAAAAAATAATAATAAGGACAAAATTGGAAGTTCAAAATTTGCAGATTCACCTGCTACAGTAAGGGGTGTTCCCTTTATATAATATAATAGAATAGATTATTTTGCTTTCTAGTATAGAACTCGCTAATAAAATATTGGCCTGGAACACACAAGGGTGTGGTAAAAAAAATACCAGGCAGTATTTAAACCACTTAGTGAATACTGAAAAACCAGATGTTCTTTTTTTATCTGAAGCCAAATCTCAAAGGTGCTTAATGAAGCATGTGCTTAATTTTTTCCCAAACACCCACATTGTGGACCCAGATGGAATAGCTGGGGGCTAGCAATCGCTTGGGTAGATGGTTTTCATTTTGAAGTGGTTCAATGGAACCTTAACATGATTAATATCATTGTTAAAAATAATTTCCATTCTAAGGAGTGGCTTCTAACTTGGTTTTATGGTTCTTTATGGTTCTCCGAAGCATGAATTTAAACTAGAAATAATGGGTTACTTAGAGAACATTGCTAATCAAATTAATATGACTTCAATTCCATGGTTAGTAATGTGTGATGAAAAATAAGGAGGTCTTCCTTTCAATAGGAAAAAACTGGAACCAATCTTGAATTTAATCCAAAGAACTAGATTAGAGGATATAAGTTTCAAAGGTAATATTTTTACTTGGAATAACAAAAGAGAAGGGCATGCCAACATTAAGCAAAGGCTTGATAGGGGCTTAGAAAATGCAGAGTGGACTCTTGAATTCACAGATGCAACTCTTGAAAATTTGGTGGCAATAGGATCTGATCATAGTTCTATCTGTCTTAATCTCATCTCTTGTAGTTTAAGTTTAGTTCCAACTTTTAAGTTCTATGACACTTGGCTAAAAGAACCTTCTTGTATAGAGGTTATAAAACAATCCTGGAAATGTTTTTCTGATTCTCCGGCTTTGAATCTAACCCAAAATATAAATATTTTGGAAGAAAATTTAAATCTTTGGAAAAAAAAATGTGTTTGGAAAGCCCAATAAAAAAATTAAGCATCTAATCAAACAAATTGAGAATCTATCAGCTAAACCATCTCAGGGGAGTATTACTGAGCTAATAAAAAAAAACTTTGGAATTAGAGGCTTTGTACGACACTCAAGAAGAAATAACTAAACAACAATCTAGGAACAATACAATTGCCTTAGGAGAAAGAAACACAAAAAAATTCATGTCACAACTTTAAAAAGAAGAAAAAGGAACAATATAGATTGCATTTAGGATAAAGATGATAAAGTGGTTACTTCTAGACATGAAATTGAAGATGTTCTCACATCTTACTTTTCAGATCTTTTTTTTCTGAAAACTCTGTTGATACAGAGGATGAAATTTTTAAACATATTAAGCCCTGCATCTCTTTGGAAGAAAATCTAGTTTTAACTGCTATCCCAACTTCAAAAGAAATTTGGGATGTAGTGAAAAAGCTTAATTCTAACAAAGCACCTGGGCTAGATGGCTTCCCAGTGAGCTTCTTCAAACATAACTGGGAAACTATAGGAACACAACTGATAGCAGTAGTACAAGATTTTTTCAAAAACAAACAACTACATGTGGATCTAAACAAGACTTTCTTGTTTTTAATTCCAAAGATTAAAAATCCCAAATCCCCTGCAGATTTTAGGCCGATTGGACTTTGTAACACTCCTTACAAAGTCATAGCTAAATTAATAATGGCTAACATGTTCAAAATATCTTTAGAAAGAATCATTTCTCCCCTTCAATTTGCCTTCCTCTCTTCTAGACAAATCTCAGACAACATTATTGTTGCTCATGAGATTATCCATTCAATGAAGAAAAGTAAAAAGAAAACAGAAAACATATATAGGAGCAAAAATTGACATGTCCAAGGCATTTGATAGAGTTAATTGGAACTTCTTGATAAAAACTCTAAAGGCCTTTGATTTCTCCATCCATTGGAGTGAATTGATTTATCAATGTATCTCAACTTACTCCATATCCGTTTTACTAAATGGGAACCCCTGTAAAGAGGTTAAACCAACTAGGGAAATAAGACAGTGGGATCCTTTATCTCCCTATTTATTCATCCTGTGTATGGAGGTTCTTTCTAGACTCCTCTGTCATTTGGAATCAGTGAAACAGGTAATAGGTATCAAACTCACCCCAAAATCAACACCTGTTTCTCATTTATTCTTTGCAGATGACCTTTTGCTTTTCACTAGAGCTGATTTAGGCAGCTGTAAAAATATATTGGAAGCTATTAATCTTTTTAGTAAAGCCTCCGTGCAAGTAATATATTTTGCAAAATCTGGTCTATTTTTTAGTAAAAAAGTTCATAATAAACACCAGAGTATCATTTCTAGGTTAATGAAAATCAAAAAAATAAATATCAGAGATACCCATTTAGGAGTACCTTTATTTATAGATAGATCAAAACTTAAATCCTTTGATAGCATTATAGAAAAAATGGAACAGAGAGTTAAGAACTTGCTATCAAAAATCTTATCCCAACCAAGTAAGATTGTTCTAAATAAATCTGTTCTTTCTAGTATGCCAATTTTTAGCATGGGTGTAGATGGGGAAAAACGATTTGCTGGTTTTTAGGGAAGTGAAGAGTCGAGCGTGCGGACGAGACTCCTCAACCGAGCAAACTGCTGAACCTCACACAGATGCACTGCAAATGGAGTGCTTAGATTCGAGAGATCAATCTGTAAGACTCCGGCTAAACCAAGTCAATGGCCATTCCAGAGTCAATTCGGTCACAAAGAGAAAGATGGGTTGATCTGTAGGAGGGAAGCTGAGAATTGTGCGGAATCAATGATGATCAAGGATTGTGGATATGTTGAAGGTTTCTGCAAATTGATGAACTTTGAGTTCGAATAAGTTCTGGGCGATTGATGGAATTTCTGAGAGTGATTACTCGAAAAATTCTGTGTAGACAATTCCGATAGCTAGTGATCATTCGTTGTCCTCAATCATGGATTCAGAGACTTATTTATATTGTCAGAGTCGTGAACACCTTGATCCCTGTAAGTGTGACGGTTTCTTGAGTGAATGAGTTGGAAAGTGGGAGATCGTGGTGAAACCAGTTCCAGATTGTGCGGAGACTTGGTTAATCATTCACCCACTACTTTGCTAGCTCCTTCAACCGTTGACACGACTTACTCACATTTCTCGTTGTGGATGAATCCACGTGCTGTAGGCCGCCAAACCAAAACCCTAATTAATATCCCCCCATGCGACGTGATTGATGTCTCACGAATCGTGGAGTCTGCATGACAGACGTGTATTAGTTAGTCAGTTATTGACTGATTAGACAGTGAGTTTAGATTTTTTTTGAATCGAGCATGAGTGATGAATGCTCAGCGATTCATGGATCGAACATGTAGTTATCTGAAATGATGTCAATATTGTAGATTCAGTGATGAATTACTGACCAGTATTTGAGCGACTGAGCAAGTATTGCTCAATTCGGCGAATTACTGAATATTGAGAATTTGACTAGCAACTGAGCAAGTATTGATCAATTCGACAAATTAATGATTATTGATAATTAGACGTGCAACTGAGCAAGTATTGCTCAATTCGAAAAATTACTGATTATTGATAATTTGACGTGCAACTGAGCAAGTATTGCCCAATTCGACAAATTACTGAATATTGATAATTTGACGTGCAACTGAGCAAGTATTGCTCAATTCGACAAATTACTGATGAATTACTAAATATTGATAGATGGATCAATATTTGAGCAACTGAGCAAGTATTGCCCAATTCGACGAATTATTTATTGGTGACATGACCCAATAAAATATTAAAATATTGGTAGATTACCAAATATTATATGATTAATTCAGATGTTGGTTGCTGAATCAACATAAATTCATTAATGTTTGAATCTTGCTCATAATGATGAATCGTGGAGCATTTATTTGAAACCCTAATTTCAGATCAATTATCTGTTAATTGATGAATCGCTGAAAATAGGTCATGAGTGATAGAGGGACCGACCACATGGGATGATGAGCGTCCATGTGGTGCCTAGTGCTCGAGTGAGCATGCACCAGGGTCCTCAGTTGGAGGGTTGGTGAAAGAATGATGATTAAATGCCGGTTTCATCATTTATTGAAATATTGCTGGGTTCAGCATTAGGTGATAAAACCTAACTATGGAAAATGAGGGACCGACCAAGAGAGCATGAGACCGGATCTTGGTGGTCACGGGACCAGCTGTTGGTCGTTTGAGCAATCCCCAGGTTGGTTGGAGAGAATTTGGGCCCAATATCAGCAATTGAGCAAATTAGGTCAGAATTATGAAAACGTGTGGGACCGGCTTTGTGCAAGCCCTAGGGATGACCTTGGTCGGTCAAGAAAGCATGCACGTGTTACCATGGTGTCCGTGTTTTCATCGAGATTTTGAGTATTTTCTCGATGTGCGTTCGAGCAACATTGTGAATTTTCAGAAGAGTTTCATCTTGACTGAAATTCTTGATTTTTGTTGGAATGAGCATGTATGCTCAATTGATCAATATTTTGTAAATATTAAAATAAGAGTATTTTAACATTTAAAATTGCAGTGAGAGTCTAGCCGGTCGTGTGACCCTGTTGGCTTTTGGTTTTTCATGATTCGAGCAAAATTTGAGAAATTATGACGAAATCATGATTTTTACTCAAACCAAGGAGTTTCATGAATTGAGGAAAATAGTAATTATAAAAAATTAGGGATTGCAAGGTGTGGGACCGGCCATGGCTAGGGCATGGACGATCGTCTATGTTTCCCGGTCCCACAACACTTTCCCTAATTTTATATTATTATTTTTTATGAAACCATGATGTTATGGAGAACCCATGAGTTTTGTTGAAACGGAGGAGTTTCATGAAATTGGGGAATAATAATTATAAGAGGCTTAGGATTATAAGGTGTGGAACCGGCCACGGCTTGGGCATGGCCGGCCGGCTAGGTCGCCCGGTCTCGCACACCTTTCCCTGTTTTACAATATTATTTTTCATGAATCCGTGAAGTTACGGAGAATTCATGAGTTTTGCTCAAGCAAGGAAAGTTTCTAAAATCAAGGATTTTTCATGAAAATAACAAAATAGGGAAAATAATGGAAGGGGCATGAGACCGGCCACCGCTAGGGCACGTCCGGCCAGCCGGTGGGCCCGGCCCATGGCGCTTCTTATTATTTTATTATTATTTATTGTTTTCTCCTGTTTTGCGTAGGATTCCTCATATGTCCATATTTTTGAATGCTCGTTTGTGCATCCGGGTGCTCAGTCGTGCATCATTGTCGATTACACTTGCACCATTTTTGTGGGGCTTACTCAGTGATGGTCCAGATACCCGGTTGTTGAATATTTATTATTAGTTTATGAAATTCAGTGGAAAATAATTCATGAAACTGAGTAATAAAAGTGAGTAGTTATTTATTATCAATTCGTAGGATCAGCCGTGGATTCGACCATGAATTCGGAATAATAAAACAAGCATTACCATTCCATGGGATCGTGGATTCGACCATAAAATCGGAGTAATAAAATTATCTATTACCATTCCATGAGATCAGCCGTGGATTCGATCATGAAATCAGAGTAATGAGATAATATAGTTTTTTATTGCTATTCCATGCGATCATGCCGTGCATGGAATCGGAACAATTTTTTATTTCCATTCCATGGGATCAGGCCGTAGATTCGACCATGGAATAGGAGCAATTTTTTATTGCCATTCCATGGGATCAGGCCGTGGATTCGACCATGGAATAGGAGCAATTGTTTATTTCCATTCCATGGGATCAAGCCGTGGATTAGACCATGGAATAGGAGCAATTGTTTATTGCCATTCCATGGAATCAGGCCGTAGATTCGACCATGGAATAAGAGAAATAATAGATCATTCTGGGAATTCAGTGGTGAATGTCACGGCAGAATTAATTTATTGCAGAAGGGATATTATCCAGTTAAAGCGTCACATCCATTCTGAATGGTGCATAGTCAGGGAGTCACGGGTGTTGCTTACGACCTGAAGGCGTTAGTGCTCTCAATCTACGGAGAACCGCTTGAGTCTATACACGATCTCTCCACATAGTCAGGGAACAGTGAGTGTCACCGATGTCCTGTAGGCGTTAATGCTCTCAGTCTACGGAGAACCACCTAATCGTTATTCTTTGTGAAGGGGGGTCTCTCTCCTGTAGTCAGGGAACAGTGAGTGTCACCGACTTCCTGAAGGTGTTAAGCTCTCAATCTACGGAGAACCGCCCAATTATGTTATTCTACATAGAGGGCACGATGAAATGCCAGGGATCGAACGCTCAGCTAGTGGAGGCTTTTCGACATACATGTTCATCATGTCTTCGTAAAATATGAATCGTCGCATGCCTGAAATCCATGTCAAAAACATGCATCATTATTTTACGATTTTGACCTTTGTTGAAAATCCACCATCAACATTATGTCCCCTGCTTAGTGAGGGACAGTCATGTTCCGCAGTATGCATTAAATGGTGATTTTCAGTCGATGAGATCGGTGGTTGAACTCAGTCAGAATCCACGATTTTCTCCAATGGCGTCATGTACGAGAAAATGCTCAGGTGAGGACCCTGATAGTATGAAAAAGTGTCATCTCGTGGTCGCGGAGAGATGAAGCACTGCTGATTTGGACAGCCGGGAGTCCAGTTCTGATCGGTTTAGGACTTATGGGCCCGAGCCCAAAAGGAAATTCTTGTTTTAGGAACAGACGTTTGCTCATTCGTTAGTTTAAGAAACAAATGAAATAGACTTGAGTCTAATGATGAAAATTTTGTCTATGCGCTTTCACGGAAGCCAAAATTTTATTTTTTAAATATGTGAGATTTCCAAAAGGGAATAAACTCTCGTTTCAAAGACGGATGCTCGTGAGAGGGAGCAAAAATATATACATATATTTTCAAAGTTATATGAGTTTCATGTTTAAAATGTATATTTTTGTAAAATCAATGTTTCGATTTTGAAGACTGTTGAAAGTAGACAATTATTCA
This sequence comes from Papaver armeniacum, assembly GCA_023531295.1. Taxonomy (NCBI): domain Eukaryota; kingdom Viridiplantae; phylum Streptophyta; class Magnoliopsida; order Ranunculales; family Papaveraceae; genus Papaver; species Papaver armeniacum. The sequence continues at coordinate 1,230,072 of JAJJWW010013244.1, forward strand.
CGGTGAAATAATGTTTGTATGTGAGTTTTCACAATTGTAGAATGGACGTTTGTCCATTTTTTGAAAAACCAGTGAATGCTCACACAGTGAAAATTTATACGGAATTAAATTTTTGATTATCAGAAATTGCTAGAAGTAAACAATTTTTGATAAAATACTGTTTGTATGGGTTTTGTGATCTGATAGTGTATGCACAAAACCAATGAGTGTTCACTGGGTGGGAGTCGCTCACAGGGTGAAAATAGTGTGAATTTTTCATATGATGGAAGTTTCGTGAATTTTTCACAGTTTTATGAAAATCACGTTATGGTTTTGAATAATAAATTTTGTTCGTCTTTGCAGGTTTGAAGTAGCGAACAATTCTCGAGGTTGTAATCACTACAGCTAGTGAAATTGTAAATAGGTAAGAGTTGGATGGTTACCATTTTTGTAGACGCTGTTGTGAGCACCTTTATTCCATGATTCATTATTTTGTCGAATCCTGCGCTTTGTATGAACAATGTGCTGAAATAGCCACTTTGCAAGAATGACTGACTCCAAGGATGATACTTCCAAAGATGGTGTTTCCAGAGATGACATCTCTACGGATGAAACTTTAAGAAATGGTACTCCTGGGACCTCTGAGTGATGGTGAGAGATCCTTCATACAGAGTTTTACTTTTGCTTATTTCATTAGCTTTACCACAGGATGATCGTATAGTGAAATCCCGGATAAATGTAGACTCCACGGAAATGGAAGAAAGTCTACGAGAGCGGAGAACCCATAAGTAAGGACTACAGGATGTTAGAAAATAACGTGCAGTCCCCAGCCGTTTCTTTGGTGAGTTGTTAGCGCTCCTTGTGCCATGACTTTTCCCTGCCCGTGCAATTAGGATCACGATACCAAGGTTTGTTACTTCTTTTAGACTTATTCTCCATCGATTGACGGCCTTCAACTTGTTCCCGGGCAAACAATCCATCACTGATGAAGAAGTCGATGTAAGCATCTCTTTCGTGCAGACGATCGTGGCGTCTCCTTGAATGAAATAATAACAATTATTGTTGATGAGTCCAGGAAGAAATCATTGTAGATAAGCAGCATGTTGATGAAGCGCACTCTTCTTTGGGTCATGGGAAGATGGAGAATTCCCGAAATCCCGAACCGAATGGAGATAGCGGCGTTATCAACGGAGATTCCGGCATTGTCGAGCCTTCAAATGATTTAGAGACTCCCTTAGTAAGTATATATCCTGTAATCTCTTCATAGAAGTATGAAGTTTTGTGAATGAGTGAATGAGAATCCATGTGAGTATACGAGTAATTTCGTCGAAATACGTCACCATAAAATTTCAGACTTCAGCCTTTTAATAGAAACGCTGTAGAATCTTCGTCCGAAGTCGGATTTTCGCGGTATGCATATGTATCTTCGTGCCCAGAAAATTTCCAGGCTTTTTAGAAGAAGCTTTTTGAGTTTAGAGCATGTTTAGGGCCTGAAAAGGGCGAAACAGTAAACTTCCAGGAGACTTTCAGAATTTTTTCAGATTGTTTGTTGTCCAATGTTTTGGCCACATCTCCTTGCTCGTTTCTTCAATTGCTGTGAATTTTGGATATGTTGTATAGGACATCCATACGAAGAGAATGGTATATGACCCATCCCTAGATTCTTCACCAATTACTTCCATCTAGTCGGTTTGTACAGGACAGTGCAAAATTATCTCAGACGAGCTTGCTGTAAAACACTCATGTTGTGTCTTTAGACCATTCGCTTGTGTCTTGAACGGTTGGTGAAGGATTTCAATGTCATCGATTCATTTGAGATCATGACCCTTTTATTGATACATGAGTTTGGTGCTTGCAGTGTCGTCTTATTTCTATTAGTCACAAAAACATCACTTCTGAAACCCTGGTCACGGGACCATAACTGAGGTTGCTCTCGAGAGGGGGTGATGTAATGACCATGTTTCATGTCCCGGTGGTAGCATTCCTTTTATGATGAATGATCAGCACATGAGAGCCTGGTGCCAAGGGTCTTGGAATGTTGAAACTAATCGCCATGATCAGTGGACCGTCAGTCCCCAGTATTTTGTCAAATCTCTCCTTTTCGTTTTCCTTTCTTCTGGCAAGACCTAGATAGAGGACCCATGTAGAGAAATTGATGTAAAGAACTAGATGGTAAAAGTTGGATATACCTTGACGAAGGACTTAGTGGGAAGACGTGGTAGACACCAATCGACTGTGGAAGTTATGAATCCCGTCTAAGAATTGCTGCTTGCACGTTGTATGCTCTGGAAGCTGTAGGAACTTCGTACGACGTCGGAATTCGATGCTTGACCCCAACTTTTGAATCTAAGAGACTGAGTTATCAAATGAGAAAAGAATCACTCAATTTGGAGTCGCATAGGTCAGCCAACGAAGCGTGCACATTTGTAATTTGTAATCCCGTACAAATTTTCAGATTTCGTAGACCTGACGGTAAAGCCCATATCTTTCAGCTCGTATGTCCGATTGATGTGCCGTTTTGATATGTTATAGAAGAAACATAGAGAAACATCTTTTGTTGAGGAAGTATTGTCCCATTTCTCACCCATTGGTACGTTTTTGTAAACTCATGGCCTGAAGTCTGTTGTATCTCATTTGCAGAGGTGATGAGAACATCATGTAGAAGACTTGGGATTGTGCCCGCCCGTTGTGCAAGCTTCGGAAAGACTTTTATGTGAAAATATTTCATGTCTACACACTTCGATATGAATCATTAGTGCTTGGAGAAGTATGATCTATCGAGTAACACTTCCAGACTTAGGATGTAGAGAACGGGCAGTTGATGAAGCGGGATGTTGCTCATAAGACCACTGTAGATGCTGAGATCACGACTGATTACGCTCCAGAGATCCTTGTTGATGCTGAGATCATGGATGGTGTTCCTTTAGAGATTATTATCGATGCTGATATCATGGTTGAAATCGCTCCAGAGACCAAAAGGCTAGAACCATGATTATCGACATAATCTTTGTTCTTTTATCCAGTGAGCCTTTACATTCACGAACTAATTGGCAGGTTGAGCATTCCCAAGATGAAGGTGTACTGATCAGCCCGAATTCTCTTGAACAATATGACTTTACTTTGAACTGGCTTCGTCAGTGAATCGACGTTGTTGTGGAAGATGGTAGCACCGGTCTTCATTCTGGATGTGATCGGTGAAGAGAGGAAGTTCCTCAGCAGGGGTTTATGATGTAGAGAGGTCTTGTTTGATGAAGTTTCACGGAATCACCCTAGGTTGTCCAGTGTATGTTGAAGGAACTAGTGCCATCCATGGAAGAAGGGGGTTGCGTCTGCTTCAGAAGTCTGGTCATGGAGATAGTGAATACTTAATGATTGTAGTTCAGTTAAACTTTGAATCGGTGTGTCATCCTTGAGATATTTGTGCTGAAGCTAGAAGCGCCATTATAGAAGGTGTACTCTTTGATTGGGAGTACAATTTGAAGGCTTCTTAGATGCTTGAGCGTTGAAGCGTCATATCCCTTGAGCATGTCTTAGTTTTGATCGTCTTGGCCCCAACTATCTTATGTTGATTTGTTGATTCAGAATTCCTTTCGTCGCAGTAGTGGGATTCAACACTTGTGCAGACATCAGAGCTTTCTGATTTTGTGGCACACATGAACACTCGTGCAAGGCTATGGAGAAACGTCCAAAGTGTTCTTTTCCATGCTTGGACATTATCTCAATAATGAATGTCTTAGTGTGATGTTCGATTCAGAGAAGTGTCAGATTCAACCACTTGGTAAAATTTTAATATGGTGAAGCTACCATTCATAACATCTTGAAATTGCAGAGTTGCTGGCAGAATTGAGTCCCCATGCTAGGATAACATGTGAGGAAATAAATGAAATAGACATGGGAGGAATGAGACTTGCCTGAGTGCATAATTTCTTGATGAATGTCTATGCATCTTTTGCAGTCTCTTGCTTCAACCTCGTCAAAGTTCGAAATTCCTCCAAGTGCTCTAATGATGGAATGTCCGCCAAATCATCTGGATACTTTCTTCGTTGGAGAGATGTGCAACCAACGGCGTTTTGTTAGCACCCATATTTTCAGCGTGGTTCCACGCTCGTCTGAAGAACATGTCATATCCTGGATCTTCCTGATTATGTGAAACTTGATTTCTGCCCAGGTTGAACTTATGTTCACTTTGAGAGTGATGTAGCCATAATTATTTCCGAGCGTTCATTCAAGGTTTTTGATTGAGATAGATCACGAGTAGCTTATTCTCGGGTGATGCCTGCGGCTCTGAGGGTTTTCAATGAGTGGAATGATGTTGATGACGGTGTCATCATCGATCAACATTCTTTCGAATTCATTTCCTCAGAGATGGATTGTGGTAAACAGTCCCCAGTTTGTGCATCTCCTTGTCTGCGGATGAAGGTTCAAGGAGTATTTCCGGGATGGACAGACATCTGACACAATGTAATTCGGTGATGTGAACATGTCTTTCCTTTGTGCCTTAGATAGATAGAACAATTACACAGATATACTCGATCAACGATTGAACTGCTTCTTTAACTGGTTGTTCAGAGAGTGTAAAGGTTCTGACTGGGAGAGGATTCTTGTGTACTCCTTCAATCTCTAGTTGAAGATATTATGGATCAACCTTCTCTTTTAAGATGTGCTTCAAAATATTGCAGTTACTTGTTGGATGATCGATGAACCTATAAAGGAGACAGTACCTGGGATTCTCCATTTCTTCTTCAGTTGGCTCTCTCCTGATGAATGACAATTTGATTGCACCATCTTGAACTCAGACTTCCAATAACTCGATCACTCCTTCATGAGAAGAGAGAAGTTTGAGTGTGTATGATCATTTCCTCGTTCGTTGATGCCGGGTCGAGGTTTGTGCATTTCAGGATTGGTTATCTTTTCTTTGCGCCTTCAGAAGAGCCTAGGATGTTGGAGAAGCGCTCTGATTATGTTTCTCGGCTTTCCTTTCATTCCTTTTAGCAATAACGTTTGTTGAAGGCTGGAGATTATACTGATTGTTGACTAGGCATCGGCTGCTTCGAGGTTCCTCGACTTTGCAGACTTTACTATTTCCAGTAAAGCAGGTGCAGTAGTCGTTGATCGTTTGGCTGCTTCATGAATCTCTGAGAAAGTCTGGAACCGGAGATTTTCCAGCAAGGCTCTGTAGACCGGGATCATTCTGTTGATGCACAAGTCCACCAGTTGTTATTCAGTAATATTTGGGTCATGATAATCCAAGGCTTGGACTTTGAACCTCTTCACATAATCGTTCAGATGTTCATTGCTCTTCTGAGCCATCATTCTTAAGTCAGAAAGATTAATCAGGTGTATGCTCGGCCTGTCAAAGATTTCGAGAATTCCTTCAGACGGACGACATGGTTGTTTTCATGCTCCCCTAGTGCTTCCAGGAATTTAGAGACGTGTTCTCGAGCATTCCCTGTTCCGTTGTACAGTGTGAACGTTGGAGAAGTGTAGCCCTTCGGGAAAGGAATTGTTTGCATACCAGCAGGATATGGAGGTTGATGACGGTAAACAGATGGTATTTTGTCTTTTCCTCGATCCTCCATAAGTTCCAGGTCTTCACGGGTGATGAAGCCTGCAGGTTCCTTCATTGGTAGGTTATCTACAACCTCGTGGACTTCATTATCGTATACTACATGGATTGGAGTGACTTCAGGATCAACAGTCGAAGATGTTTCTTTGGATTTTCCATTTTCCTAAGTTTTCTCTGACATTTTGTCAGTGGGAGTTTTGAGATAATTGCACAGCTCTTTCTGTGTTGCAGCCATGTCAATTTGATTTTTGGTGAGAACTTCCTGGACCTTCGTAAGATCTGCTATGGTGGGCAGATTTTCTCTGACTTCCTCGGGATGACGTCTGAAGAGAGGATGATTCCTTACGTTGGTTTGAAAAGGAGTGGTATCAACAACACCGATGTTGGAATCAGGAGTAGTTTCTGGAGTACCACCATTGTTGCTAGTGCTAGCGTTGTTTGTGTTAGTATTTGTAACTTATCCTGACCTAAGATCAACCATTTTGTGAAAGTTGAGATTGCAACCGAGAGATTAATCTCCCATGGTGGTCGCCAATCTGTAGATGGGGAAAAATGATTTGCTGGTTTTTAGGGAAGTGAAGAGTCGAGCGTGCGGACGAGACTCCTCAACCGAGCAAACTGCTGAACCTCACACAGATGCACTGCAAAGGGAGTGCTTACATTCGAGAGATCAATCTGTAAGACTCCAGCCTAAACCAAGTCAATGGTCATTCCAGAGTCAATTCGGTCACAAAGAGGGAGATGGGTTGATCTATAGGAGGGAAGCTGAGAATTGTGTGGGATCAATGATGATCAAGGATTGTGGATGCGTTGAAGGTTTCTGCAAATTGATGAACTATTGAGTTCGAATAAGTTCTGGGCGATTGATGGAATTTCTGAGAGTGATTAGTCGAAAAATTTCTGTGTAGACAATTGCTGATAGCTAGTGATCATTCGTTGTCCTCAATCATGGATTCAGAGACTTATTTATATTGTCAGAGTCGTGAACACCTTGATCCCTGTAAGTGTGACGGTTTCTTGAGTGAAAGAGTGGGAAAGTGTGAGATCGTGGTGAAACCAGTTCCAGATTGTGCGGAGACTTGGTTGATCATTCACCCACTACTTTGCTAACTCCTTCAATCGTTGACACGACTTACTCACATTCCTCATTGTGGATGAATCCACGTGCTGTAGGCCGCCAGACCAAAACCCTAATTAATATCCCCTCATGCGACGTGATTGATGTCTCACGAATCGTGGAGTCTGCATGACAGACGTGTATTAGTTAGTCAGTTGTTGACTGATAAGACAGTGGTTCTAGATTTTTTTTTAATCGAGCATGAGTGATGAATGCTCAACGATTCATGGATCTAACATGTAGTTCTCTGAAATGATGTCAATATTGTAGATTCAGTGATGAATTACTGACCAGCATTTGAGCGACTGATCAAGTATTTCTCAATTCGGCAAAATACTGAATATTGAGAATTTGACGAGCAACTGAGCAAGTATTGCTCAATTAGACAAATTAATGATTATTGATAATTAGACGTGCAACTGAGCAAGTATTGCTCAATTCGAAAAATTACTGATTATTGATAATTTGACGTGCAACTGAGCAAGTATTGCCCAATTCGACAAATTACTGAATATTGATAATTTGACGTGCAACTGAGCAAGTATTGCCCAATTCGACGAATTATTTATTGGTGACATGACCAAATAAAATATTAAAATATTGGTAGGTTACCAAATATTATGATTAATTCAGTTGTTGGTTGTTGAATCAACATAAATTCATTAGTGTTTAAATCTTGCTCAGAATGATGATTCGTGGAGCATTTATTCGAAACCCTAATTTCATATCAATTATCTGTTAATTGATGAATCGCTGAAAATAGGTCATGAGTGATAGAGGGACCGACCACATGAGATGATGAGCGCCCATGTGGTGCCCAGTGCTCGAGTGAGCATGCACCAGGGTCCTCAGTTGGAGGGTTGGTGAAAGAATGATAATTAAATGCCGGTTTCATCATTTATTGAAATATTGTCGGGTTCAGCATTAGGTGATAAACCTAACTATGGAAAATGAGGGACCGACCAAGAGAGCATGAGACCGTCTCTTCGTGGTCACGGGACCAGCTGTTGGTCGTTTGAGCAATCCCCAAGTTGGTTGGAGATATTTGGGCCCAATATCAGCAATTGAGCAAATTAGGTCAGAATTATGAAAACGTGTGGGGCCCGCTTTGTGCAAGCCCTAGGGATGACCTTGGTCGGTCAAGAAGGCATGCACGTGTTACCATGGTATCCGTGTTTCCGTACTGAGATTTTCAGTATTTTCTGATGTGCGTTCGAGCAACATTGTGAATTTTCAGAAGAGTTTCATCTTGACTGAAATTCTTGATTTTTGTTGGAATGAGCAGGTATGCTCAATTGATCAATATTTTGTAAATATTAAAATAAGAGTAGTTTAACATTTAAAATTGCAGTGAGAGCCTAGCCGGTCGTGTGACCCTGTTGGCTTTTGGTTTTTCATGATTCGAGCAAAATTTGAGAAATTATGACGAAATCATGATTTTTGCTCAAACCAAGGAGTTTCATGAATTGAGGAAAATAGTAATTATAAAATATTTGGGATTGCAAGGTGTGGGACCGGCTATGGCTAAGGCATGGCCGGTCCTCTATGTTTCCCGGTCCCACAACACTTTACCTAATTTTATATTATTATTTTTTATGAAACCATGATGTTATGGAGAATCCATCAGTTTTGTTGAAACGGAGGAGTTTCATGAAATTGGGGAATACTAATTATAAGAGGCTAAGGATTGTTAAGTGTGGGACCGGCCACGACTTGGGCATGGCCGGCCGGCTCGGTCGCCCGATCCCGCACACCTTCCCTATTTTATAATATTATTTTTCATGAATCCGTGAAGTTACGGAGAATTCATGAGTTTTTCTCAAACAAGGAAAGTTGCTAAAATCAAGGAGTTTTCATGAATTCATGAAAATAACAAAATAGGGAAAAATAATGGAAGAGGCATGGGATTGGCCAAGGCCCAAGGCTAGGGCACGGCCGGCCAGCCGGTGGGCCCGGCCCATGGCGCCTCTTATTATTTTATTATTATTTATTGTTTTCTCCTGTTTTGCGTAGGATTCCTCATCTGTCCATATTTTTGAATGCTCGTTTGTGCATCCGGGTGCTCAGTCGTGCATCATTGTCGAGTACACTTGCACCATTTTTGTGGGGCTTACTCAGTGATGGTCCAGATGCCCGGTTGTTGAATATTTATTATTAGTTTATGAAATTCAGTAGAAAATAATTCATGAAACTGAGTAATAAAAGTGAGTAGTTATTTATTATCAATTCGTAGGATCAGTCGTGGATTCGACCATGAATACGGAATAATAAAACAAGCATTACCATTCCATGGGATCGTGGATTCGACCATAGAATCAGAGTAATAAAATTATCTATTACCATTCCATGAGATCAGTCGTGGATTCGATCATGAAATCAGAGTAATGAGATAATATAGTTGTTTATTGCCATTCCATGCGATCTGGTCGTGGATTCGACCATGGAATTAGAATAATTGTTTATTGCCATTCCATGGGATCAGGCCGTGGATTCGACCATGGTATATGAGCAATTGTTTATTTCCATTCCATGGGCAGATTTTCTCTGACTTCCTCGGGATGACGGCTGAAGAGAGGATGATGCCTTACGTTGGTTTGAAGAGGAGTGGTATCAACAACACCGATGTTGGAATCAGGAGTAGTTTCTGGAGTACCACCATTGTTGCTATTGCTAGTGTTGTTTGTGTTAGTATTTGTAACTTATCCTGACCTAAGATCAACCATTTTGTGAAAGTTGAGATTACAACCGAGAGATTAATCTCCCATGGTGGTAGCCAATCTGTAGATGGGGAAAAATGATTTGCTGGTTTTTAGGGAAGTGAAGAGTCGAGCGTGCGGACGAGACTCCTCAACCGAGCAAACTGCTGAACCTCACACAGATGCACTGCAAAGGGAGTGCTTAGATTCGAGAGATCAATCTGTAAGACTCCAGCCTAAACCAAGTCAATGGTCATTCCAGAGTCAATTCGGTCACAAAGAGGGAGATGGGTTGATCTATAGGAGGGAAGCTGAGAATTGTGTGGGATCAATGATGATCAAGGATTGTGGATGCGTTGAAGGTTTCTGCAAATTGATGAACTGTTGAGTTCGAATAAGTTCTGGGCGATTGATGGAATTTCTGAGAGTGATTACTCGAAAAATTTCTGTGTAGACAATTGCTGATAGCTAGTGATCATTCGTTGTCCTCAATCATGGATTCAGAGACTTATTTATATTGTCAGAGTCGTGAACACCTTGATCCCTGTAAGTGTGACGGTTTCTTGAGTGAAAGAGTGGGAAAGTGGGAGATCGTGGTGAAACCAGTTCCAGATTGTGCGGAGACTTGGTTGATCATTCACCCACTACTTTGCTAACTCCTTCAATCGTTGACACGACTTACTCACATTCCTCGTTGTGGATGAATCCACGTGCTGTAGGCCGCCAGACCAAAACCCTAATTAATATCCCCCCATGCGACGTGATTGATGTCTCACGAATCGTGGAGTCTGCATGACAGACGTGTATTAGTTAGTCAGTTGTTTACTGATAAGACAGTGATTCTAGATTTTTTTTAATCGAGCATGAGTGATGAATGCTCAACGATTCATGGATCTAACATGTAGTTCTCTGAAATGATGTCAAAATTGTAGATTCAGTCATGAATTACTGACCAGTATTTGAGCGACTGAGCAAGTATTTCTCAATTCGGCGAAATACTGAATATTGAGAATTTGACGAGCAACTGAGCAAGTATTGCTCAATTCGACAAATTAATGATTATTGATAATTAGACGTGCAACTGAGAAAGTATTGCTCAATTCGAAAAATTACTGATTATTGATAATTTGACGTGCAACTGAGCAAGTATTGCCCAATTCGAAAAATTACTGAATATTGATAATTTGACGTGCAACTGAGCAAGTATTGCCCAATTCGACGAATTATTTATTGGTGACATGACCAAATAAAATATTAAAATATTGGTAGGTTACCAAATATTATAATTAATTCAGATGTTGGTTGCTGAATCAACATAAATTCATTAGTGTTTAAATCTTGCTCAGAATGATGATTCGTGGAGCATTTATTCGAAACCCTAATTTCAGATCAATTATCTGTTAATTGATGAATCGCTGAAAATAGGTCATGAGTGATAGAAGGACCGACCACATGGGATGATGAGCGCCCATGTGGTGCCCAGTGCTCGAGTGAGCATGCACCAGGGTCCTCAGTTGGAGGGTTGGTGAAAGAATGATAATTAAATGCCGGTTTCATCATTTATTGAAATATTGTCGGGTTCAGCATTAGGTGATAAACCTAACTATGGAAAATGAGGGACCGACCAAGAGAGCATGAGACCGGCTCTTCGTGGTCACGGGACCAGCTGTTGGTCGTTTGAGCAATCCCTAGGATGGTTGGAGAGATTTGGGACCAATATCAGCAATTGAGCAAATTAGGTCAGAATTATGAAAACATGTGGGACCCGCTTTGTGCAAGCCCTAGGGATGACCTTGGTCGGTCAAGAAGGCATGCACGTGTTACCATGGTATCCGTGTTTCCGTACTGAGATTTTCAGTATTTTCTGATGTGTGTTCGAGCAACATTGTGAATTTTCAGAAGAGTTTCATCTTGACTGAAATTTTTGATTTTTGTTGGAATGAGCAGGTATGCTCAATTGATCAATATTTTGTAAATATTAAAATAAGAGTAGTTTAACATTTAAAATTGCAGTGAGAGCCTAGCCGGTCGTGTGACCCTGTTGGCTTTTGGTTTTTCATGATTCGAGCAAAATTTGAGAAATTATGACGAAATCATGATTTTTGCTCAAACCAAGGAGTTTCATGAATTGAGGAAAATAGTAATTATAAAATATTTGGGATTGCAAGGCGTGGGACCGGCTATGGCTAGGGCATGGCCGGTCCTCTATGTTGCCCGGTCCCACAACACTTTACCTAATTTTATATTATTATTTTTTATGAAACCATGATGTTATGGAGAATCCATCAGTTTTGTTGAAACAGAGGAGTTTCATGAAATTGGGGAATATTAATTATAAGAGGCTAAGGATTGTTAAGTGTGGGACCGGCCACGACTTGGGCATGGCCGGCCGGCTCGGTCGCCCGATCCCGCACACCTTTCCCTATTTTATAATATTATTTTTCATGAATCCGTGAAGTTACGGAGAATTCATGAGTTTTGCTCAAACAAGGAAAGTTGCTAAAATCAAGGAGTTTTCATGAATTCATGAAAATAACAAAATAGGGAAAAATAATGGAAGAGGCATGGGATTGGCCAAGGCCCAAGGCTAGGGCACGGCCGGCCAGCCGGTGGGCCCGGCCCATGGCGCCTCTTATTATTTTATTATTATTTATTGTTTTCTCTTGTTTTGCGTAGGATTCCTCATCTGTCCATATTTTTGAATGCTCGTTTGTGCATCCGGGTGCTCAGTCGTGCATCATTGTCGAGTACACTTGCACCATTTTTGTGGGGCTTACTCAGTGATGGTCCAGATGCCCGGTTGTTGAATATTTATTATTAGTTTATGAAATTCAGTAGAAAATAATTCATGAAACTGAGTAATAAAAGTGAGTAGTTATTCATTATCAATTCGTAGGATCAGCCGTGGATTCGACCATGAATACGGAATAATAAAACAAGCATTACCATTCCATGGGATCGTGGATTCGACCATAGAATCAGAGTAATAAAATTATCTATTACCATTCCATGAGATCAGTCGTGGATTCGATCATGAAATCAGAGTAATGAGATAATATAGTTGTTTATTGCCATTCCATGCGATCTGGTTGTGGATTCGACCATGGAATTAGAACAATTGTTTAATGCCATTCCATGGGATCAGGCCGTGGATTCGACCATGGTATATGAGCAATTGTTTATTTCCATTCCATGGGATCAGGACGTGGATTCGACCATGGAATATGAGCAATTGTTTATTGCCATTCCATCGGATCAGGCCGTGGATTCGACCATGGAATATGAGCAATTGTTTATTTCCAGTCCATCGGATCAGGCCGTGGATTCGACCATGGAATAGGAGCAATAATAGATCATTCTGGGAATTCAGTGGTGAATGTCACGGCAGAATTAATTTATTGGAGAAGGGATATTAGCCAGTTAAAGCGTCACATCCATTCTGAATGGTGCATAGTCAGGGAGTCACGGGTGTTGCTTACGACCTGAAGGCGTTAGTGCTCTCAATTTGCGGAGAACCGGCTGAGTCTATACACGGTATCTCCACATAGTCAGGGAACAGTGAGTGTCACCGACGTCCTGAAGGCGTTAATGCTCTCAATCTACGGAGAAATGCTTAATCGTTCTTCTATGTGAAGGGGGGTCTCTTTCCTGTAGTCAGGGAACAGTGAGTGTCACCGACGTCCTGAAGTTGTTAAGCTCTCAATCTACGGAGAACCGCCCAATTATGTTATTCTATATATAGAGGGCACGATGAAATACCAGGGATCGAACGCTCAGCTATTTCGACATACATGTTCATCATGGCTTCGTAAAATATGAATCGTCGCATGCTTGAAAGCCGTGTCAAAAACATGTATCATTATTTTACGGTTTTGACCTTTGTTGAAAATCCACCATCAACAATGGGCTGTTTTGTTTTGCCTAAAAAAATTACCAAAAGAATGAATGATATTCAGAGAGATTTCTGGTGGGGAAAACATACTAATTCTAAAGGTATTTACATAAAATCTTTTGATTTCTTATGTAAACCCATTGACCAAGGGGGGTTAGGTTTTAAAGAGGCTAACAAAGTGAATAAGGCTATGATTAGCATGATAGCCCGGAGATTGGTGTGTAGTCCTGATGATTTATGGGCTCAAATTTTAAAAGGAAAATACTTAAAAAAAACAGGAGCTCTTCAATCCAAAAATAAATCAACAGCTTCTTAGATTTGGAAATGCATTTTACAGGGTATTGAGCATATCAAAAAGTATAGTGTTTGGGAGGTAGGAAATGGTTTCTCTATAAATATATGGGATGATAAATGGTTACCAAACAGGGAACAAACTCTAGCTAGTTTGTCCCTAGAAACTCTAATATAACACTTGTGTCTGATTTGATAAATCATGACACAAAGAAGTGGAATGAGTCTTTGTTACTTTCAACTTTTGATAGATCTTTGGTCAGTGAAATAATGAACATAAGATTATACACACAAAGGGATGGAAAACTAAAAAAGATAAATTGAGATGGTTACTTACTAGAAACGGTGAATTTTCTGTTAAATATTTATAGGCAAAGTTACTGAATCCATCTAACACCATCCCTGACAAAACAAAGAAGTTTTAGAAAGGATTATGGAGCATGGATACCTCGCAGAGAATCAACTGTTTATTTGGAAATGCTTGCAAGATGCATTACCTACTAAACAAAAGTTAAAATCAGTGGACAACAAATGCATTTTCTGTAAGACTGCGGTGGAATCTACTTTTCATCTGTTCTTTGAGTGTGACTATGCTAAAGCTGTGTGGAATCTACAGCCAATGGGAGTTCAGGGAGTACCTCACAACTCAGCTTCTCTTGATACTTCTTTCTTGCATAAATATAATGAATGGTTAGCAGGAGATTTGAATTCTATCTCAATGGCACTAGCTGCAACAAAATGCTGGTTTATTTGGAAAGAAAGGTGTCTTAGGATATTTGAAGATAAATCTAGAACACCAATTCAGTTAGCACTAGATATATCAAGATACTATGAGTTCTGGCATCCAATGACTTTGAATAGCTTGAATCAAACACAAGTCATAACTATCAAACCAATACCACATTGGACCTTCCCAATCACAAATACCTTCAAACTAAATTGTGATACTACCTGGTTGTCGGAAAAAACTAATGCAGGCTTTGGTTTTGTTCTTCGTAATTGGACAAAAACCTTCAAAGGAGCGGAATCGGGCATCTTCAGGTCATCCACTGCGGAATAATCAGAAGCTCTAGTCCTCCTTCAAGCAGCTAAATGGATCAAACTACACAACATACATCATGTGGTGATAGAAGGAGATAACACAAACTATTTGACCTAATTTTTTCAATCAGGAAGTTTTAATCCCTTTAGCAATTCTTCTAATCTAAATCGTGATGCATATAATTATTTGGTTGACTCTTTTTTGTTATTCAGATAACTGCAAAATTGTTCCTTTTCACGAGTTTTTTCTTCCTTTTTCTTAATTAGGTCATGAGCTAATGGAGGCGCAGCCATAGGGTTTTCTGGAAAACATCATAAGATTCGATTATTCAAGAGATATGGACATAGATGGGTCTGGTAAATCTGGTTCAGTTCGATGCATCCTGTTAAGTCATTCTTTCTGTAAATATTGAAGTTATGTCATTCGTAGTATTTGGAGTTTTCTGAGATCCTAATCTTTGTAGGGATTTGATGTTGTCTATGAAAGTATAATTAATAGTAAAGTTTTATGTTTGGTTAAATCTGCTTTAACATGGTGTAGTCTCTTCTTAATGATGGCATTGGAGATTTCTTGGATAGATTTTAAGTAGTTCTCTCTACAGTTATTCCCTGTATTTTCTTGTGGGTATCAAAAGTTTTGTAACACTCATCAAAATTTGTGATATTCTTTATCCCCTCAATTAGTGATAATTTTATATTAAGAGAGATTAGTTATTTTTTAATTTGTGCACTAATTCTTACTGGGTTTGGGTGGCTGCCTTAGATGATTGTTTACACTTGGCAAATTTGGTTATCCAGTTCAGTTACTCTTTGATACTCTGTGCTTTGAGAATATGCACTACTGTCTCTTCAATTCCTGCTATCTGTGGTTAAGTCATGTTGGGCGTGATGGCTGTCATTATGGCAGTCCTTTCATCTTTCAATTCCAAGAATTGTCTTAATGCATTGTCTCTGGTCTTTTATCTATATATGTTATGGTTCCTCAATTCTTTCAGTATGCAACTCTTAAGTTTCTGATTACTTTCTTACTCTTAATTTAATTTCTCTGAAATGGCTTATGATGCTACACAAGTTAAAGTTTTAAACTTAGATGAATATGTTGAAGAGTTCCCTCACCTGTTTGCTGCACTGCTATGTGATAACACTCGCAGCTACTACAAAACCTCGGTTAAGCTTCATTTTAATAAAATCTGGCCGATTAACTCAGCAGATTTTAAACTTGCTAAACCGTATATACAAGGCATGCCTTATCAGAATATGTTTGATATCATGTTTAAAAGTAGTAAGGATAGGGATATTGCTTTTTCTGCTCGTCCTACTTTACTGTTTGGTCATCTTTTTGCAGTGCAACCCTTAAACAAGCTGGAAGCTATCTTTGATTTGGTTTGGGAAAAAACTCTTATGCCAGTCCAAGTTACAATTCCTTCGGATCTGGTCAACAAAGGAAGGGGGCGAGAAGTTTTGGATCAGATTGGAGTCTTTGTTGCTGCTAAATCTGCTGTTGGTAACAGGTTTGAAATCAAATTGATGGTTCCACTCAACTCTCCCTTAACAAGGAAGGTTCTTATCAATACTAGTAGTAAGACTTTTTACATGTCTGCATTTTATCCAAGGCTCCCATTCTGTGCTTGCAAACGTTGTTTTGTGCTTATTCATGATGAAATTAGATGTCGAGAGATTCAATCTAGGATCTTTGTCAGAGCTCTTCCAGCTCCAACTACTAGAGCTACACATGTTGCAGTCATAAATCCGACAATGAATCTTCATGGTGGTTCGGGTGCTGCAAATGTTAGATTTTCTCATGCATCTGCTGCTACTGCTGTTTCTCTTGCAGAGTCTAAACCTTCTGATTTCTTTGTAAGTCTTCAGCCTTTGGGGTCTTTAGGTAATAGAAGTTCGGATCTCTCCTCTCACGCTTTTGCTTCAGCTTTTCCTTCTGTCTCAGCTTTGACTATTATAGAACCTTCTAGCACTGGTCGCCCTTCTCCTCGTCCTTCTCCATCGCCTAATTTTCCAATCTTATCTCCTTTCGATAAAAAAGGGAAGAGGCCAAGGACTGAATTTGAAACTAATCCTTTTGTTTTCTTGCCTACACCACATTGGCCCCATGTGTCTTCTGTGCCTCCTTTTACTCCTCCTTCTGATGTATCGTTCAATGTGGGGTCTAATGGAGAATCTTCCACTATGGGTGCTTCAAATGGGAATTTATTATGGTCCTCTTCTTGTTCATCATTTTCGAAAACTTTGGTGTCGTCTTCGGGTTTCACTTATAGTTCTACTTTTGAATTAAGTTTCGTCTCTACTTCCTTTGGCTCCATTTTACCTGACAATGACAGTTTGACTGAAAATAGGCTTAATCAGGGTTTTAATGATGCAATTATTCTTGAGCCGATGCCTTTAGCTTCTCTTCCTCCTGAACCAGTGGTCTCCGATGAATAATTTGAAAGGGAAATCGATCTTCTGATGTTGGACTCAGACTCTATGGTTGCTGATGCCTCTAATGCTCATGATCTTGTAAATATTAATTTGCCTCTTCTTGATTTTTGGCTTTGATATTCCTATCGTTTTGTAGAACTTTTGTGTGTTTTATTGCTTGCCTTATCTTGCTGTTACTTGTTGTGGTTGTTTTCTCGTTACTTTTCTGCTTGTTATTTCTTTTTCTTCAACATGAAATTCTTGTGTTGGAACATTAATAGATGTTGCTCAGATAAGAAGTGGAGACATTTATTAACCTTGTTAGAAAGTGTAAACTTGACTGTGTATGTATTCTTGAAACTATGGTTGATGCTAGCACAATTAGCAAATATACACATCATCTTCCATTTGATGCTTGGTCTTTTATTCCTGTTGTTGGTAAATCGGGAGGTCTTGCTTTCGGGTATTTTGAGAAATCAAATATAGAAGTCCTAGGTTCTTCCTTAAACATGATCCATATATTATGCGATATTACGCCAACAATTAAGAATTGTGTGGTCTCGTTTATTTATGGCTCCTTAACTTCTTTTGGTATTTGAAATCAGTGGAATTTTTTGAATGAAATGTCTGAGAATAACAATAATCCTTGGCTGCTAGTTGGTGATTTCAATTTCATTCTTCATAATTCTGAAAAACGAGTCCTAATTTTGTTAGAGAACACCTTTTGAAGATGAATATGAATGAAGTTTTATCTTATGGTAACCCTTTCACCTGGTCTAATCGTAGATTTAAAAATCCAGTGGATTTGATTTTTGAAAAACTTGATAGGAGCTTTATGAATGACAAATGGGTCTCGGCTTTGCCGCATACTAGGGACACTAACTTAGGGATGGTTTATTCGGATCACTGCCCCATTATGGTTAAATGTTTTCATTATGAAAAATTTGTCAACATCCTTTATAAATTCTTTCAGTGCTGGCAGATTAGTCCTGAGTTTAAAGATACTCTGCATAATTCTTGGTCTTATAAGGTGGTTGGTTCTCCATCTTTTGTTGTAGTCAATAAACTCAGTAATGTGAAGAAGGATTTGATAAATTGGAACATAAATTCCTTCGGTCACATAAAAACAACTATAGGTCGTCTCAACTCTGAAATAGAAAAACTTCAAGCCTTGCCTTATACTCCTCAGATTGGTGGCTACATTTTGAACTATTCCAAACAGCTTGACTACTGGTATGAAATTGAACACTGTTTCTATAAACAAAAATCTAGAATAAACTACTTCACTCAGTATGGCAAAAATACTCATTTCTTTCACAATACTGTTAATCTTAGGAACATGGTTAGTACCATTCATACGATTAAGGATGAACAAGGGAATTGGTTAGAAAACAGAGATCAGATAACTGAGATACTCTCAAAACATTTCAAGAAGATCTATACTTCCTCCATTCCGAACAAGGTTGGCATTGATGAAGCCCTTAGATATGTTTCTCCAATTATTACTGATGACATTAATGCTTCTTTAATTGCCATTCCTTCAGTTCAAGAAATCATTGATACTGTCAACATGATGGCTCCTTGGAGTTCCCCAGGGCCGGATGGCTTTCCTCCTGGATTCTTCAGGGATAATTGGGATATAGTGCATTCTGAGGTAATCTCTCATGTTCAAAAAAAATTCGCAAAAAGGTTTCTTCTTAAAAAGTCTAACTTTACATTTATTACCTTAATTCCCAAAACTAAGAACCCGCCTTCTCCTAATGACTTTAGACCTATTAGTTTGGCTAATTGTGTCTATAAAATCATCTCTAAAATCCTGACAAATAGGCTCAAAACTCTCTTAGATTCTCTTATTTCTCCCTTTCAGTCTGCATTTGTTGCGAATCGACAGATTCACGACAACATTGTCATAACTCATGAAATTCTTCATTCTTTTAAGAAGAAGAAAAAGTCTGCTAAAAATGGTCATATTGCTATAAAACTGGATCTTTCAAAATCCTTTGATAGGCTGGAATGGTCATTCATCTTAGCTGTGTTCAAGAAATTAGGATTCTCGGAGGTCTGGTGTAATATGATTCATCAATGTATAAGTACAGTGTCTTATGCAGTGCTAGTTAATGGTTCACCAGGGAAAACCTTTTTACCTACGCGTGGTATTCGTCAAGGTGATTGTTTGTCTCCATATATTTTCATTCTCTGTATGGAAGTGTTGTCTCAACTCCTTCTCAAAGCTGAGGAGGAGAATTTGTTTCAGGGGTTCAAGCTTAAAAAAAAAACAGTCCCTCTATCTCTCACCTTTGTTTTACAGACGACTGCATGCTATTTTGCAAAGCTTCTATTACCTATGCCAAAAATATTCTCAAGGTCATAAATGTCTTTGCAAAGGCTTCAGGTCAGGCTATTTATCTTGAAAAATCGGGTTTCATTTCTAGTGGTAAAATGCATCATAGGCATATTAAACTTCTTTCCAAAACTCTTCACATGAAATTCCTCTGCAACTCTGAAAAATATTTAGGTACCCCCTTGTTCATTGGTAAGGACAAGACCAAATCTTTTGGTTTTCTGATTGAAAATTTTTATGCAAGATTAAATTCTTCTAGGAAATCGAAGTTAAATTTAGCAGGTAGAACTGTTGTGACTAAGCATGTGCTTTCTAGTCTTTCCATTTATCATATGGCTTGCTTTTCGCTTCCTAAAATTGTCACTAGCAAGATTGATGCCATTTAGAGGATCTTCTGGTGGTCTAAACAAAATCCCAAGCATGCGGCTTATTTTCGTTCTTGGGGGGACACTGGAAAATCTAAGGCTAATGGGGGTTTAGGAATTAGAAATTCTCATGCTATTAATAGACTGTTTATCTGCAAGCTAGGTTGGAGATTACTGAAACTGTCAAATACTTTGATATTTACTTTTTTAAAAGACAGATATTTTCCCAATTAGAATCTTTTAGAGATTGACAAGGCTGCTGACTCCTCTTCATGGATCTGGAAAGGTATAGCTAATGGCTTAAAATTATTAAAAGCAAACTCTGTGATTAAAATTAATAATGGGGCTTCTACAAATATTTGGAGTTCTAATTGGATCACAGGGTATAATGTTCCTCCTACTTCTCCGAATCCTAATCATAGTAACTAGGTTTTTGTGAATGAACTTTTTGATAACTATCTTCACTGTTGGAATGTTGATCTTTTACATGATTTATTTTTGCCTGATGAAGTTGATAGAGTTAGATCTATCCCTTTGAATTTTAATTACTCTGACTCCCTCATGTGGGCTCATACCAATTCAGGGAAGTTCACTATTAAGTCGGCTTATAGAATCTATATTAATGATTGTCCGTCTTCGGAAGATTCTTCCTTCTGGAGAAAAGTGTGGAAGATTGATTGCTTGCCGAAGATTAAATTCTTCATGTGGAAAATTTTTGCACATATGCTTCCGGTTAATTCCTTAATGCTGTTATACAACCCCAATGTGAATGCTTATTGCCCTCTCTGTCAGTCTCATGATGAAACAATTATGCATCTCTTCATTAACTGTCCTGTAGTTTCTCGTATTTGGTATGGTCTTTCTTTTCAACATATGATATCTGTGGATGTTGAGTGGCTAGATGATCTATTCCTCCTATGGCATGACACTTCTCTTAGTTCTTCTCCCTACAATGTTTCTTGGCCTAGTATTTGTTCTGTGATTTTGTAGAGCATTTGGAAACTAATGTAGGATCATAATATCACAACGGACAAGGTTCGCGGGATTAATAAACAACGGTGTCGCGAGGGAGTCGCAGGGAGCTAAAATAAACGACGCGATGAATAACGACAAACAAAACAATTAGAAGACATGAAACCTGGCGAGGTTAAGAAGTGTCGCGAGAATGAATATTCGTGCACTTGCGACACTTCGCGAGACATTCCCGAAAATAAAGGATAGCTTAGCTGTCGTCCACTATGTATTACCCTATATAAAGGGCTAAATGAGTCTGTTGAAAAGGGAGATCCTTTTGAATTGTGAAGCAAGTCATTAGGAGAGAGAAAGTTTAAGAGCGCTTTAATTCCCAAGTGTAATTCTATTGTACTGTGTAAACATTTCATGGAATCAATTAATAAATATTCTTGATCACATATCTTTTAATGAATTAGTCAAGCAAAACTGAGTGAGGGGTGTAGTGTGGGATTTCCTGCAACTACATATGCGCTAGAAACAGGGACAGAGCAGAGATTGACGAAGAAATTGGAAAGAATTTGGATTAACAGAGAAAAGGTTTGGAGAGATACTCAAGAATTCATTGAAAAGAGAAATGGCTAGAAGAAGAAACGACAAGGGCAACCAACGATTGTAAGAAGAAGTGGGAGACTTGCTTTGGAGAAAGGAGGAATGAAACAGGAGAATCGTCAAGGATGAATATGAGAAATGATGGAGAAAATCAAAATCAACCACCGATCTCCCCAGTAGCAAACGCGGCTGTGGATTATGATAGAGTAAGTGTACATACTTGGAGGTCTGATTCTGAAGACGAGAGGGAAGAGGAGCAGCAGATGGTGAATGATGGACAAGGAGGAGGCGAGCAAGGAATGAATGGAGAAATGAATCCAGAAAACGAAGAAATCGCAGCGTTAGAAAGATTGAGACAAACAATACACGAAGAGAGACGACTAGAGGCTGAGGAACGAGCAAACTTGACAAGACAGAATCATGAATTGAGGATGGAAAATATGAGATTGCAAAATAGGAGATCAAGAAGTAGTGTGAGATCAAGTTCAAGGTCGACTAGGGAAGAAAGAAGGAGAGTTTTACCAACAGAAAGTACCGAAGAAGAAAACCAACAAGAAACACAAAATCCAAGCACAGAGCGTGGCGAGAGAAGAGGGGAAATGGAAGATCGTTATATTCCTCAGCCCGAAAAATCTTCAAGATGAGCGGAATAGGGAGAATCAAGGAAACAAGCAACTCCAAGGGCCGAATGACCCAGCTGCTGAAGGAAGAATGATCTTGCACGGGAGAGAAGAATTGAGAAGAAACCGAGAAATTGAGGATGACATTGAGAGGCACTACATTAAACAAACGCGGCTAGCTCGCGAGAGAGAAAGGATAAGAGCAGAAATGGAAAATCAAGAGATGGAAGAAGCAATCCGGCAGAATAACCATGACATCTAGGGAAAGAAGGAGGGAACAAAATCGTACCAATAGAAATATTAATGAAGAATATGAGAGGGCGCAGATGAGAGCCGAGAGACAGCCAAGAAGAGAGAACAACCGATATAATGGCGTGCGGGTGAAGAAAGAAACGAAGAAGAGCGTCGCAGGAAAGGAGAGAAGAAAATAACGAGCAAGAAGGTCAAAATAGGCACGAGCGAAGAAGGAGAGAAGCAGAGCTAAAAAGACCAGTAGAGTCAAACTCTGAGGCAAATGAACAAATCTTAAGAGAACTGGCTGAAATGAGAGGACTAATGAACAATAGAAGGGAAGGAGGAAGGAAACAATTGGACGAAGCCATCGCAGAAGCTGCGAAGAATCCCTTCACACTAGAAGTACAGATGGGAGGAATACCTCCTAAGTGCAATCTACCTGCATTAACCAACATCTTTGATGGAACAACCTGTGCGGTACAACATATCAAGGCTTATATGAGATGTATGTTGCAGTGGGAGAATCATGATGCTATACTATGCAAGTATTTCGCATCAAGCCTAATAGGAGAAGCACTAAAATGGTTTGAGGGTCTGCCAAGGAACACAATCACATCATTTAACCATTTACAAGCCACATTCCTGGGCGCATACATAAGTAACAATTCTTCACGACCAGGTATTGAAGATGTATTCGGAGTTGAAGCAAAGGGTTGGCGAGAGCTTAAGGCAGCTTGACAATAAGATGGAGGACCATGTGTAGCGAAATGGCAGGACGGGTTGAGGAAAGATACCTCATTCTCTCATTTGTGAATGCTCTCTTCGCGACTAACTTGTTATACATTCAAATTTTTAGAATCAAAAATACAATCACGATGGCAGAACTGCGAGAGTTACAGGAAGAATATATCGCCTTAGAAGAAAGACAGAATGAAATGAATTCTTATCCAAATCGCGAACACAAGCTCGAATGCTGCGAACGCAAGCTTATTGCCTCAATTCATAAATACGGTGGCGAGCACTTCGCAAGGACAAAGAAGCGGGGAAGGTCGATGAGGGACGGCGGAAGATAGTAGCCATGGGAAGCCATGACCAAGAAGAGTTTGAACGAGAAAGGAACTACTACAACCGTAACAGCAATAATAAAATTCAGAGGCTAGATCATGTACAAGAAACTTACGGTAGACGGAGGCAAAATAATCATGCAAGGCAGAGAAGTCGCAGAATAGTATGGGAAGAGATTAAGATGCCTCCACTGAATGCTAGTGTGGAAAAGATCCGGGAAGCTATACTTGTAATGGAAGATGTACCAAAGACCTTGGAACGTGGGAATGGAACCACCACCAGGGCGACGAAGTCATGAGTTTTGTTCTTATCATCGCTTCCATGGGCATCAAACAAATGATTGTAGAAACATAAAGAGAATTATTCTCGGGATGATTGATCGGGAAGTTTGAATCACTTTCTAAGGGGAGAAGAAAAAGGCCAGACATTACCACCACCACCAGAGATAACAGTGTCAGCGAAAGGAAAGGAAACATTTGTGATAGAAGTGGGAACAAAAGCCAAAAATTTGAATTGCAACTCTATCGTCCACTCCTATCGCACAATCAAAGATTTTCATGACAACGTGCTCAGTAGAGTCTTTGCGAGAGATGCTAATGATAAAGAAATAATGAGTCTGGCGAGAACGACGCATTAGAAAAGTGGCAGTCAAGACTATTTCTTTCTCTGCTGCAGAAGTGCCAAAAGGAAGAGAAACACATGATAGCCCGTTGGTTGTGAAACTAGAGATTAACCCAAAACCAGTTGATGGAGAAGATGATGAAGCAGAAGATTGCTGGGCGATCAACCGAATCCTAATCGACAGGAAGTTCGGTGAATATTCTTTTTACCATACTTACAAGACGATGGGAGGAAAGGATGAGGATTTGATCCCTCGACATACAAGATATATGGCTTTAATGGCACCGCAAACAAACCAAAGGGAGAGGTTCACATGAGAATACCTCTACAAGGATTATCAACTCGATGTTTTATTCTCGTGTGGTTGACGTGGAATCTCCGTATAATGCGCTGATTGGGAGGCCATGGCTTCATGAAATCTGGGGGTCGCATCAACATACCACCAATGTATAAAATTTCCACATCCAAACGGCATTGGTATTATACAGGGAGATTGGAAGGAGTCGCAACAATGTCACGAGGTTGATGTAGAAAGCTGCGAAGAAAAAAATGCCAAAACAAAGGGTTGGAAGCAACATGTGAGAGATGAGCAGAGAAAGGAAAAACTGATGGTGGATGCTATAGAAGTAAGGATCGAACATACTCGCGAGGTGAATGCCTAGAGACAGCGAATATTACGATAATAAAGAAGCGAAGGGCATGAGGAACAAAAGGCATAAGAAGTGAATAATCAACAAAAGCAGGGGAAAGAGTAGCAATTGAAGTAGTGATGTGCGAGAATCTCGCAATCAAGAGTATATGAGAATTCGGTTAAGAAAGAAAAATGAAAATACAACAAATGAAATGGAATTTTGCGAATACTTCGCAAAACAAATATCAACAAATAATGAAACATGAATGATTGAATGATTTAACAAAGATGAATGAATAAAAGAATGAGACGAACCTTTATGGCGTACACCCTAGTTCGCGAATAACATTTCGTAAGAGGCAAATGTAAGACCTAAAGTGCGTCATATAAGGGGGTATCTCTCGACATGGCTCAGGGGGAAGGTTACACCGCTCCTGAAGCCTGAGTCATGAAAATTTGGGGCCCATGAAAGCCTATCCGGAAGAGGTACCTTGGATTCCCAACTATATATATAAGGTTATACCCGGTTGGGCGACCGAGGGTCTCTTCCTAGGAGTCGAGTGTATGCTCAAGGCGCCGAGGTACACGGTTGAGCCGAGTGCCCGGGATGGATGAACCTACCCGGCCATTCTTGGCAAGTCTTGGCATATGTTGCACTCGCCCGAAGAAAACTCCACTTAGGGTGCAGCCTCGTAACCATAAACCCTATAGGTATAAGGGATAAGAGGCACGAAAACAACTGGTTGTTGTTAAGACCGGATGGGAGGAGCTAGTCTTGTATGGCCGATGTTTCGCCTCCTTGAAGGGGCAACCTGGGGAGATGATAAGGGCGACGCTCTCCATTGGGGGAGTGTCAAAACAGACGCAAATGTCATAAGGCTGTGTTTTCGCAAGAGAATTCAGGCTTGTCATATTTGTGCAATGATCCTGCGCAGAGGCAATAATACTAACGCGAGGGTAAGGCGAGATCAATGGGTCTTTACGAAAGTGTACGGACGTCTGCGATTTCGTCGCACGACCAAGCAATGTCATGGGGCTTTATATTCGCAAGGATATTTAGGCTTATCATATTGCCGCAACTAAAACATCCTGCAGAGGCAAAAATACTTGAAAAATGATAAGGCAAGATCAATGGGTTTTTGCATGCAAGTGTAAAGACGTCCTGCGATTTTGTCGCAATGAAAGGTGGCGGGGAAGACCTCTAATTAGGAGGTCTAACTTGGAAGACCACACGAAAATGATAAGGCAAGGTCAATGGGCCCTTGCTTGAAAATGCAAAGGCGGCATGCGACCTTGTCGCAACAAGAAGAGATAAAATGAAGACTACCGAAATGATAAGGCGAGACAAGTAGGATTCTTGATTTATGAAGATACCCGCGATCTCGTCGCAACGATACATTTCAATAACAATAAAATTATTATCCAACCAAATACATGATGACAACTAAAATCTTCCATCGAAGATAAATAATGAGAGGCAAGTATGGGAATGGAAAAGATGGAATATTGTTATTCACCTTCGATGAAAGAGTTATACATCAATAATGTTAGCCAATTATATTACAAAGAAGAACTACAAAAAAAGGGAGTGAAGATTGAATTTAGGGGGAACAATCCAAGAAGTACACTATAATAAAGAGATACGAAATGTACAAGATATTAGAGGCAAGCGAAAAGAAAACAAAAAGAATTATCTCTTTGGTGATTCTTCTCCATCTGATTCTTCAGTCCTATTATTCTCATCGCCAGAATTTTCTTCTTCGCTAGCCTCACTATCAGAGACGTCTGAGACAGGCAAATTCTCAGGAACCTTTTCAGAAAGCCAGGGATATAAATGCAGAGGGATATTGTGGTCCTTACAAACATACTCCATGGCTCCATTGCAAAACGAAACAAGCATCATTATTAAAATTCGCCACTATCGTTAGAAACTGTTTCTTCAACTTGACATATTTATTCTCGCGAAGGGAGAGACTCCTTGCGAGCTGTTCTTTTTTAGTTTCAAGTTCTTCAATTCGCGCTGGAAAATTCCTGGCAAGTTGTTCTTTTTCAGATTCAAGCTCTCTAATTCTAACTTGAAGTCTCTTCTCGGATTCTACAAATAAGTAACAACAAGTTAATAATTTACAAGCAATACTACAAAAGTAAG
Source organism: Papaver armeniacum (assembly GCA_023531295.1). Taxonomy (NCBI): domain Eukaryota; kingdom Viridiplantae; phylum Streptophyta; class Magnoliopsida; order Ranunculales; family Papaveraceae; genus Papaver; species Papaver armeniacum. The sequence continues at coordinate 1,256,658 of JAJJWW010013244.1, forward strand.
AAGATGAAGGTATAATAAGTAACCTTCTCTATCGGATATCATATCTTTAATCAAGGAAGTATGCTCGGCATGAAGACTAACATCAACACCTAGGTTATTCTGGCATTATCTAAAACTTTCGCAGCCCAGGCGAATTCATCATCACTATTAATAACAAGAAGAGAACGAACTTGCTCTTCTCGCTGCTTAAGTATGGTATTCTGATGAAGGAGTTCATCTCGTTCAACTTGCACACCGAGAAGAGATTTGTGGAATTCGCGCTAACGCCTTTGTGCACCTCTGTTAGTAATGCGATCATTCTCATCTATGAGATCACTAATTTTCTTCCTTAAAGTCTTGATTTTATTCTCGGAATAAAGGTACATTCGTTTAAAGCGATTAGTTAAATTTAAACTAGATCGTGTTCGATCTCTAAGAGATGATATTTGGATTGAAGATCTTTTAATGAAAGGAGGTTAATTTTATTTGAGAAGCTACTTAGAGATTGATTGAGGCGAGTAAGAAGGACATCATCATTCATAGGCTCGGGAAATGAATGGAGAAGAATGGATTCTTCGGAGAGATTATATACGTCTGCGAGAATAATAGTCAGACAAAGAAAAATAGTAGATAGCATGAAAAGGATTTGAGAATTGAAAATTACTATACCATAAAGTTGTTGATTTGAATTCTCGAAGAGTGATTACTCTCTCCTTTTGGGAATCCAGATCGGCTTCTAATTTTGAATCCGATCGCGAGATGACGCGGCTTCAACTTCCCGGCTCTTGGGTCTTCTTGTTCAGTTGTAAATTTTTCTTTTCAAGGATGTTGCGTCTTCTCTCGAGATCTGAGGCAACAACAAAAGAAGTTTTTCCAACCTATGAAAGGAGATAGAAAAATCGTTAATATATATATATTTAAAAATTTGAAATTAACAGGGAAATATGACTGCATACATACCAAGGAACCAAGTGCATTCAAGAAGTCAGGAGACACAATTCTAGAGGCTCCATTGAAAGAATTATTGCCCTCTAGTAAAGCAGCATTACACACATTTGCGAGAGTCCCGCAAAGAGAAGCTAGGGGAGCATCTCCCATTCCTTGGAAAGAGTCTGAGAAGATGCTAGATAACTGATCCATAGAAGAACCGGTCAATGGAGTCTCTTTAGCGAGAGAAGGATTCGAATCATGGTTATCCTCGTCAGAAGATTCGGAGCTTGAGCTAAGGCGAGAAGAAGACTGAGTCTTTCGCTTCTTAGATAATGGAGCAGAAGATTTATTTTTGCGAACGACGGTTTTACCCTTACTTCTAACCTTCGCGGCTACAGCTTCTTCAACTCCAACCTTCGCATACAATTAAAGATAAGAAACAGAGGCAACCTTCGCGTACGGTTAAAGATAAGAAACAAGAGGCAACAATATTGTTTCAAATAACAAAGGAAATATTTCTCACTTCACCCGTAAGCGAGCCGAAGTATCGTCGAGTGCTCTCCAACGGATCATCCTTATAGCTTCTTCTCAATTTGGCGATCAGAAAAAAATTCCACAAACTCAAAGCAAATATAAAAAGAAAGTTGCGAGGGCAAGATTTGAAGTGGAAAACATACCTCTTTTGCCTTATCAGGCCATTTGAATTCCCAAGGATGATATCCTGCGAGATTCGCAGGAAGAATATGCGAGCCCGCGATGTAAGGGCCATTTAAAATCAAGGGTACAACCCACCTAGTTCTCATCCTTGGAGTGGCGAGGAGAAGTATTGTGCCGGGTGCCAGTCAATATCTTGCATGAGTAATTTATCCTCAGGGACATTATCCTTCTTTTTCGGCGAATGCCCCAGCGAGATTTCGCATTCCTCATCTTTATCCTTTGAATAATTTTCAAAAAAGTTCTCTCTGAGTGTATTTCTCAGCATCTATTTCCAAGTTTGCGAAATCGGGGTTTCTAACAGTATTAGGGTATAAAGATCCTTTGCCAGCACCACGGTTCGCGAACTCAAGCATTAGGCGAATGCAATCGCCACATAATTGATAAACAGCCCGAGAGAATTTTTCATGGGCCAAGATTTCATAAAATAAGGGCATCTCGGGATTGTATAAGGGAATGGGAAGTCTGAGAAGTCGACCTAGCGAGACTATAATTTTTTGATCATCGCATTGATAATCAGAAAACAGCTTTGCAGAAAGAATAGATGAAGGTCCTTGATCAGGAATGGTTGATAGAGTAAAACCCTTCTCAAGCAACTTCTGTTGAACTTCATCAAAAGAAGCTTTGTATGCACGACTAATGAAAGCCATTATCAGTATGGGAATGGAGGGGAGGTTGGAGATTAGGATCAGCGTTAGAAGGGATGAACAAAAGAGTTACTGGTGAGCAGGAGCGCAAATTGCGGAAGGAGAGAGTAAAGAAAAGTTGCGAGAGAGAAATTAAAAGAAGAAAAGAGGAGGAAAAGAAAGCTATATATAGAAAAATCAAAAAAAAGATTCTTGAGAAAAACGAGGGCATTTAATGCGAGAAGAGACACGAACGGACGAGAATAAACGGGTGGAAGAGACGTGTCAAGAAAAGACTTTAATAGTCAAAATCTGTGTAATAGCACGGAGTCAAAACGAGATAAAGATAAGTAGTTGCGGCAAATCAAAATATACTACAAAGAAGCTTAGGAACTTCGCTAAAAGAATAGAGGCAAGTACGTACTTTTCAAGAAAAGTATTCTTTCGCTCGTTCCTTCACCAATTGCGACCAAGGATTATTACAACAATGAATTTTTCCTTCAAATCGCCCTTCAAGCAATATTCAAGGAAAAAGAGGCAAGATGTAGGATCATAATATCACAACGGACAAGGTTCGGGATTAATAAACAACGGTGTCGCGAGGGAGTCGCAGGGAGCTAAAATAAACGACGCGATGAATAACGACAAACAAAACAATTAGAAGACATGAAACTGGCGAGGGTTAAGAAGTGTCGCGAGAATGAATATTCGTGCACTTGCGACACTTCGCGAGACATTCTAGAAAATAAAGGATAGCTTAGTTTGTCGTCCACTATGTATTACCCTATATAAAGGGCTAAATGAGTCTGTTGAAAAGGGAGATCCTTTTGAATTGTGAAGCAAGTCATTAGGAGAGAGAAAGTTTAAGAGCGCTTTAATTCCCAAGTGTAATTCTATTGTACTTGTGTAAACATTTCATGGAATCAATTAATAAATATTCTTGATCACATATCTTTTAATGAATTAGTCAAGCAAAGCGAGTGAGGGTGTAGTGTGGGATTTCTGCAACTACAAGTAAGATGTGAAGTCTTGTTCAGAATGTCGTCTTTGACTTGAATAATACCATTCTGGACATTAAGAGAATGTTGAACTCCTATATTTCTCCTAAGTGTGGTTCTTCCTTAAGCTCTACTCCTGCTACTTGTTCTGTGCAAATTCCTTCATCCGATGTGGATCATATTTTATTTGTGGATGGCTCTTTCAAGGATTTTAAATCAAAAGGGTGTCATTTGGTGTGATTTTCGGGAATGTAATATGTTCTCGTGCGGACTTTGGGTGGATTCCATATGCGGTGGGTCTTGAGCGGATGCTCTTCTTTTGGCGATCTCTTGGGCGAGAAGAGATGAATCTTCCTAAAGTTATCTTTCTTAGTGACTTGTCTTGATTGGTCAATTTTGTAAATGATGCTACTTGAGACACTAGCTAGAGAAGTATAGACCTCTGAATCGGTGTAGGATTTCCTTTGCTAGTAATGTAACTTTTAAGATTTTGTATGTAAAGCGGTGTAATAATTCTCCACCTGGACCAGGCTTGCACGTCGGGCTAGAAAAAATATTCTTAAAGGTCTCTGGCATTCCCTTCCTTCTTTTTGGACAATATTGCTAGGAAGGTGAACTTTTCTTGTTTGTAATTCCTTTCTTTCGTAATGCATTGGTGTGTTTCTTAGCAAAAAAAAAAAAAAGATAGAAGGAGATAACGGGGGCAACAATTAGGTATTTACAGGGAAAGTAGTCAACTATCCAATGGCAAAGCATTGCAATCCTATATGAAGTTAAATAGATAGTAGAACAAATGGTATCTTTTTGGGGTTTCTAGTACGTAGACAGACGAGCAAACAAAGTGGCGGACCCGGTTGGCAAAGAAATGAAGAAAAGTAACACTTTGCAATTTCTTGGTTAGACCAAGCTCCCTTATTTTTAATTCCAACAATTTCTTTTGACACGGTCAAAGCTTATGAATCTTGTACAAGCCTTGTATCGGTTCATGAGGAGGATAATTTACGGATCTCGGTCATCGGAAGGACAACTCTATCCGAGCTCGCTCCTAATGAGACTGAATCAAATGCTTAGCCTTCATTGTTTCCAGTAATATATTTTTATTTTCAAAAAAAAAACAACTTTGTGCACCGCGGGTGCACATTCCTCCCTCCTCATTAGTTGGGGATAATGAGACATGTCTTCCGTTTAGAAATTCATTTATTTTCACAATATTATGCGTAAAAAAGCCTCGGTGTCATTAGGGGCTACCCCCTGAAAGAATTAGGGGCGACACAAAAAGACAAAAATGTCACCCCAAGCGTAAATCTAAGCTACCCCTTATCTCCAATTTTTCGAAATGGCAATTTTACCCTCCATAATCGGTAGATAAAACTACAATCGGTAGTTTAATGTGGTTTGTTTCATTTGTTTATCTATGAAACCCATAAATTGAGGTATATGTTGAATGATCCAAACTTTTGTGGAGAGGAAACCCTGGACGACGCTTTCATGGAGGAAGAAGGTGAGAAACATCATGAAAAATATCATGTTCAAGGTTCAATACTGATTAAAGAGACGATTAAATGTATTCAGCACCATTAACGTCTCATAATCGATAGATAATAAAGTACTTTATCAACCAATTATACCTTTCTGTTCAAATAGATATGCACAATCGGTAGACTCGTGATATGTATTATCTACCGATTGTATAATCGGTAGTCTCGTGATGTTCATTATCTATCGATTGTGCTAGTGCCCCAAATTCAAAATTTTCAAAATCTAGTGAAATTTTGCATTTCTCTATTTTCACAATCGGTAGACTCGTGATATTTATTATCTACCGATTGTATAATCGGTAGTCTCGTGATGTTCATTATCTACCGATTATGCTAGTGCCCCGTAAAATTTTCAAAAATTAGTGGAATTTTGCATTTCTCTGTTTTCACAATCGATAGACTCGTGATATATATTATCTACCGATTGTACAATCGGTAGTCTTGTGATGTTCATTCACTACCGATTGTGCTAGTGCCCCAAATTCAAAATTTTCAAAAACTAGTGGAATTTTGCATTTCTCTATTTTCACAATCGGTAGACTCGTGATATGTATTATCTACCGATTGTACAATCGGTAGTTTCGTGATGTTCACTATCTACCGATTGTGCTAGTGCCCCAAATTCAAAATTTTCAAAAACTAGTGGAATTTTGCATTTCTCTATTTTCTCAATCGGTAGACTCGTGATATGTATTATCTACCGATTGTGCTAGTGCCCCAAATTCAAAATTTTCAAAAACTAGTGGAACTTTGCATTTCTCTATTTTCACAATCGGTAGACTCGTGATATTTATTAACCTCCGATTATAAAGTTGCCCCAAATTTTGTTTTTGCCGAAATCACCAATTTTTCGAATTTGGGAACTACTATAATCGGTAGTTAAATAAGGTAATTTAACCTCCGATTATTAAGATGCCCCAAATTTTGTTTTTGCCAAAATCTCAATTTTTTCGAATTTGGGAACTAGAATAATCGGTAGTTTACGAAGTTATTTATGAACTTCACCTATCTACCGATTGCTAACGACCACAACATTGAGAATATTAGTTTTTGGTAGATAATATCACTTTCTTAACTACCGATTGTATATGGGTACTTTGGTAATCTCTGCAAATTTGGACATCCCATAACCTTGTATGGGTTAGGAATAAAAAAGTCTCCCCTAATTCTTTCAGGGTAGCCCCTAATGATGCCAGGTAAAAAAGACACAAGTTTCCAGTCCATATTCTTGTGCAATATAAGACATAGAACAAGAAACACAAAGTAGAGAGAAGAAGATGGGGGAAATTCTATTCATCAATGTATGTTTACAAAGGTTTGGGACTCTATTTATAGATTTACATACTTGGTGCCCAAGTAATGGGGTCCCACTAAAGTGGGCATCTACCTAATAAACTTCCGTTTATAACACTCCCCCTAGATGACCACTGTATCTAAGCAATTGCCTAATTAAAACCTTGTCAGGAAAATCCAAATGGACAAAACCTGATTGAAGGGAAAAGAGTACAATTATGAGAAAACTTAGAACAGAGTTTGGACATGCATATGTTGTTGTTGATGGTGGATTTTCATTTAAGGCTAAAATTGTAAAAGCCAAAATTATGCGCTAACATCTTGCAAAAGATAAAGCCATTAATGAGTGATGAATACTTCTTCACTTTACTAATTCACCTAGAATGGACCATGTGGCAACAATCCCAGTAATCTGTGAATTAAATACACGAAATTCATCCAGGTTAGAGCATGCAGCAACAATCTCATATACCCTGTGAATTTACAGCATTATTAATTAATGCATATCCAGCCTTGTATTTCCTGTACTCATTACCGGTGCGGCATGACGACTGAGTGTTGTTCTCAGCAGAGCAACACGAACCTCCAAGCATTAGTAGTAAAACATGTACGAAATACCCTTACAAGCTACAACTCTCGGCGTGTTATACTAGCCCAATTGAGCATACAACTCTCGGTGTGTTATACTAGCCCGATTGAGCGTATTTGAATGCGGGATCGACCGTATCGGTCTCGAGAAACGATCACGACCATCCAACTTCACCAAAGATGACTAGATGGCTTAAATTAAATCCATGACCCCAAGTAGGTATTGGAATATTCACCACCGACCCAACGCGGGCCCCGCATGGTCGGCCTCCCCAAGGGGTGGCATAGCTTGCCAAATCGTCCAAGCCAAAGCAGTATAGACGAAAAACCCTAAATTAGGGTTTGCGGCACATTACATGTATCGCAAAACAGTCTCAACCATCCATCTTCGCAGGCATAGATGGAGGGTATAGATGTAGATTCAAAGGGCCCAGAGCATGTCAACACAAACACCGTGGGCCCGCCTACATACCTGACTAATCGGTCAGGACCAACTATGGTTGGTCGTCTTGATTTGTGCGCCCCAAACTGGGTATGACACACGGCCGGAAAACCCTAATTATGGTTTGAATAATCACGAGCATCCATTTTCTCCTGCGTGAATGAAGGGTCCAGGAATAGACTAAGCAGGTCCGGTAAGTATCAACATGATCACTGCGGGCCCACCTATCTCCACACCCGATCGGCCAAAACCAAACTTGGCTGCACACCTTGATTCGCGCGCCCAAGCTAGGCGTGGTCACACTTCCCAACCATAAACTGATCTCGACCGCTCAAGTTTACCGGACAAATTGAGTGGCTTAGATCACGTTTCTATGGGACGATGAAGTACAAGTATTGTTTATGGGTGAAAACTATTCCTGCCGAATTTGGTAATTTGGGGTGTGTGGATGAGGAATGAATCTAAACCCTAAACAAATGCACTGCGCGGTGAGTGCTTGTAGATTCGGAAATAAATCTGTGCAAGTCCGGCCTAAACCAAGAAATGGCCGTTCCAGACTTGTTTCGGTCACAAAGTGAAGGAGATGGGGTTGATCTTAGGGAGGGAAGCGAAGAAGGTGTTGAGATTGTGAAGGTGTTGTCTTGCTTATGACTTGTAAAGAAAGCCGAAACATAGGATGCAAGCTATCGATTAGGTGTGTTTTGTATTAACACTTGGTTTCGTTTTTTGTCCTGGACTTGCTCTGTTGGTGGAAATAGGGAGGAGGAGAACATATTTATACAAGTCATTGAGCCTTATTCACGTCTCTCGTGGGAAGTGGAGGAAGTGGAGTGATGGAGTAGTGGAGTTGTGTGTCGGTGCTACACGATCAAACTTGCCCACTTCTCCTGTCATCACTAACCGTCCATAACTTCCTAACACGTTCTTGTGATGGCGCGTTGCACAGACGCACGCTCGTAAACCGCCTGCACCAATACCCCAAAGTATGTATCCCCCAGTTTGTGACATGATCGATGTCTGGAATATGTGGATCGTGGATCCACGAAAGGTAGCATGTAATGCTAAGTTGAATAACTGCGTTATTCAGAGAGTTGATACTTGTGAAGTATCGTGTGTATTTTATGCAGGTACTGCATCATGGTGTGGTAAAGTGACGGGAGATGACGCCTCACTGACCAATTAACTCCTGACCAGGGTTGTATAACCAAGCCGGTGAAGTTGTACGAACGAGATGATGTTTGAGACACTCATCTGCGACCGTTGGTGGAATTAGGGTTTTAGAAGAGGTGCGCAATCATCACTCTTCAGCTTGGTCGAAACCAAGCATGGGATATAATTTTGATAAGGCCGACCGTGCATGTGTGTATACAACATGACGGTGTAGGCGCCTATACCCATTACCTCACGAAAGTATGATCTGGGCCACTCAATTCGTCCGGTGAAGTTGAGTGGTCGAGATCAATTTGTGACAAAAACCAAGTGCCGCAAAAGCCGCGTTATGCCTACTACGGGCGCACGTTCCAAGATGACCATTCTTGGTCGGTCTTGGCCGATCGAACTGGGTGTGAAGGTGGCAGGCTGGTGTTCACGCCTATACTCGAATATCCCATGAAAACGTGATCCGAGCCATCCAAATCGTCCGGCGAAGTTGAGCGGTCGAGATCGGTTGCGATTTGGGAGGTGTGACCACGCTAGTTTGGGCGCGCGTCTTGGAACAACCAGGCATGATATGCCTTGATCGATCGGTGAGGGGATAAATGGGTCCACGGTGGTCATCTGGTATGACCGGACCTGCTTAATCTAATCTTGGACCCTCCATTCGTGCCGGAGAAGATGGACGCTCGTGATGCTCAAAACACAAATTTTGGGTTTCAAAGCCGTGCGACCATGCTTTATTCGGCGTACGAATTGGGATAATCAACCATGGTTGGTCCTGAACGATTGGCCAGGTATGTAGGCGGGCCCACGGTGATTGTGTTGACATGCTATGGGCCCTTTGAATCTACATCTACACCCTCCATCTATACCTACGAAGATGGATGGTTGAGACTGTTTTACGACACATGTAATATGCCGCAAACCCTAATTTAGGGTTTTCCGCCCATACTGCTATGGTTTGTACGTTTTGGAAAGCTAAGCCATCACTCGAGGGAGGCCGACCATGCGGGGTCCGCGTTGGTTCGGCAGTGGATATTCCATACCGCTTGGGGGTGATGGAATTGATCCGGGTCATCCAATCATGCTTGTGGAGTTGGATGATCATGGATCATATCCGGACTAATACGGTCAGTCCAGGATGCTCAATCGAGCTAGTATAACACACCGAGAGGGGCTCAATCGGCTAGTATAACACACCGAGAGTCACCTGACGGTATTTCGTACATGGTTTCATTATAATGCTTGGAGGTTCGTGTTGCTCTGTAAGAGTAACACTCAGTCGTCATGTCGCACTGATAATGAGTACAGGAAATACAAGGCTGATTGCGCATTAATTAATAATGCTAGAAATAAACAGGGTATATGGGATTGTTGCTACATGCTCCAACCTGGATGAATTTCGTGTATTCACGGAATGGGATTGTTGCCACATGCTCCATTCTAGGTGAATTAAGTGAGGGAGTATCCAACACTTATCAATGGCTTTATCTTTTACAAGATGTCAGCGCATGATTTTCTGGTTTTTTTTACAACTTTAACCTTAAATGAAAATCCACCATCAACATTAAGTCCCCTGCCTAGCACATAATGGTTACACTATTGTGGGGTAGGCATGAGATGGTGACATACATATGTGAGAAAGACAGGATAAAAGAAGTTTACCCGAAAGAGTATTGACCGACCGCTAGTCGTCCACGCCGTTGTGCTTGTATGGAATCCTTTGGTGGGACCGGTTTCCCTTCTTTTGGGTATTTGAATCAGAAAAGGAATAAAAAAAAAAGAGATATCCTTGTTCTATTGGGATTCTTTTAATTTTTTTGTCTATAAAATAGACCAACCCCTTTGCTTTTTCTCACGATTTTTTTTTTTTGTTGTTGTTGAGCAGCTCCCGTCCGTGACTGCTGCTGCCGCTCCCACCGACGCTGCCGCCATTGCTGCTGTCGAAATTGCCGTCGTCGTTTCTGAGTTGCTGCCGCCCAAGGTAAAACCCTAGTTTGCTATGTAAACACCTTTTGTAAGATGTGCATATGCTTAGTTTTTTCCACCGAGGTTGATACGCCAATATTTTCTAGAATTACTTAGTAAAACAACCCGTGAATCCATGATCATGTTGTTTTTTGCTTCTTTCCACCATTGCATGCAAAACCTAGCTTTTAGGTTGTATCTTGAAAAGAAAAACCTTGGCTTGAATCTCGTAGACACGATTCCCATGAATAAAGAAAATCGTGTTATGATGTGTGCGGATGAACGCGGGCCCGCCGTGTATGCTTGATTGAACGTGGGTCTCACCCACATATGCTTGACTCGAAAGTCGACCTTTATATTAGTCTTGTGCCCGGGGCTTGAAACTTGAGTAACACCGAACTTGAAATTTATACGGACTTAAAACTTGTACCCTGGACTTGAAACCAATACGAGGATCAAACTTGTACCGGACTTGAAACCAATACCAAGATCGAAACTTGTATGCGGACTTGAAACCAATACCAGATCGAAACTTGTACCGGACTTGAAACCAATATGACTGAAACTTGAGTAATACTGGTGTTTGGACCTAATCCCAGCTTTTGTGCATTTCAACGTGTCTTGTAGTGCGTGACTACACGCTTCATGCGCTTTTCATACAAGTTCTAACTCCTGTCTTTTATTTCATTGTGGAATGAAGAAAAGAATTCTTGTTGAGATGTCTTCCGGAGATAATGTTGGTGCCAAGTTCCGGGAAGTGTTGATGACTTCAAAGATATGCCGAACATCGATGATGAGTTGTTCACCTCGCCTTTTCCAAACATTATAAAACATCCTTCTCATAAGATAGTCCCGTTTTCCGATTCGTGAAAATATGGATCTTTGATCCATTTTCTTCTTCAAAGACTTGTGATGAGATTTTGTCTCCGGAGAAACGAATATCCGCCTTCCCTATTGACTTCAAGATTTGTCATACTCCAAAGTGGGTTCTTATGAAGGATGGATGAGACGCATGTTGAGTAAGAAGGGCATTAAAGACAATTTGACCAAAGCGCAAATCCTCAATGCGGTCATGGCATCTCGTCGTTCTTAAATTAAGAAAGACGCTGCGGGTTTGATTACCTTCATTTCTCGATGGCGTCCTTCTACTCATACAACCATATCTAGGCGGGGAGAGATGACTATTAACGGGAGAGTGTAGCTGCATTAATGAACCCGCCTTGTTGCCGGGAAGTCTTTCTTACGAGCTCTACGATACGGAACAACGTAACTATGATGCTATACTTCAAAAAGGTGGCGGGTTTTGACAACCTGACAAGGAGGAGAAAAAAGATACGAGATGCTTTTACACTTGGTGGGTGTCTGAGTGGTCTCCCGCAGACCAGAGCTAGGATCAAGAGTTGGAAAATGAGCTCGCGTGATTGCGTTCCTTCGTCTTTATGGATATCTAGAGATATATTCGATGACGGTTCCGGGAAAGAAGACCATTAGAGGTGACCTCGTTAAGATCGCTATAAAGTCGGCAAAAGGTAAAGTTCTTCCCCCGGGTGCCTTGTTCCTTGGATCGTCGTACTCTCATCCGGACGCCTTAGCAATGGACATGCATGTTTCTAACGGTACAAGAAGGTGGAGTCGCACGTTCACTTCGCTTTTCTTCGTGCATTCTTATGGGAACACTTTAAAAGTTATGCTCCTACTCCCGCTCCCGCAAATTCACTCAAAGAACTTGTATGGTGGCTCGAGAATACTCCGTTGGCATAGGAGGCGTCCAGAACCGGCGCGAGACTTGTAGACATATTTGACAATGTGTCTTCTCGTAGATTTCCCCCATGGGGGCCGATCCACCCTTCCATTGTTCAGCCAAAGAATTTTGCTATTGCTTCCGATGGTCCCGATGTCCGTGTTACTGTACCGATGTTAAGACTATGAGATTTGGGGAAATTGTTTACCCGCACACCGTATCCCAGGATATGTCCCGTATTTATTCAACGAAGAATTTACTGTGACTCCGTACAATATTGGATGGCGGCTCATCAAATGGGATTTGATCGGGTGTCCCATTTATCCGTCCACCAGGGGTTCCGAAAGAATTCCTCCCAAATATTCTTAACGCCGACGTGTTTTTAGAACGGGTGAGCCTTCCATTATGGCCTATTGGGAGAAACCCAAGTGGTAACCGATAAGTACAAGGAATTTTGGAGGAGGCAACCGTTGATTTTCCAGAATTCTCTGAGAGTGTTGTGACAGTTCCCGTGGTGAACCATCTTCCGACGTTTTGAAAAGCATTTCCGGTTGAAGCTACTTCGGCCAAACGGACCAAAGCCGAGGATTGCATTCCCAGCGGGAGAGAGAGATCCAAAAGGAGGCATGTGGTTCGATGATCCTCAATTCCTCCAATATGCGGGTATTTAAATCTCTTCCGTTGGTTCATTCATTTCTCTAGAGTAAATTCTTCTAAGAGTGATCCTTGCTTGAAATCGTGGAATTCGAAAGAGAATGTCTTCACAAGGTTGGCGCATTCGAATGAGAAGGCCGGCAATGTTGGCCTTCATGTTGAGAAGTCCGCGATACCGATCTTCATGCCGAGAAGTCCGGCGGTACCGATCTTCATGCCGAAAAGTCCGGAGAAACCGCTCCTTTTCCGACCATGACAGTAGATGATGCAAGCTCGGTTAGACAAGGCGCCTCCTAAGTGATCTTGTTGATGGGGCCGTGATGGAAATTAGCACCTGGAGTGAGCGAAGTAGATATCGGGAGGAATGTAAGAGAGGAAATATCCGCTATTGTTGAGGTGGCTCCCCTTGAAGAATGTTCTCGAGAATGTTCCAATCAATAAAGTTGTCATGGAGACTTTTCCTCGAAAGACCTCTCGCAACCGACAAGGCTCCCGGTGAATGGTGAAGTATTGGCGCGCAACCCGGAGCTTTGTTCGATCCTCCTTTCATTGTTCCTTATCCAAAGCCATGTGTTGGTTGGAGGATTCAGTGTGCCGGTTCGGTTCAAGGAGTTGTACACGGTAATATGGGAGAAACACGACCACATTGCTACCACTACGAAGCTCAAAAGTCGTCTTGCATTGGTCAACCGCGTTCAGGAGGCTTTATTTTCTATCCATGGGATGAGCGTCCCACGACGGGTCGAATGGGTTTCGAGGAGATGATTGAAGACCTGGAAGTGCCATCGAGATGTGTTTGTGCAGTACGACTTCAATTCTCCTTGGTTCCTCAAAGGGTTCTCCGAGATTCAGGAGCTCCAGAAATTACAAGGTGAAGCCCCTTCTGCAGAATGTGTCATTCGCCAGGAAGAAGAGGTTGAAAAGTTATCTGAGGAGTTGAAGCTAAACAGGCTTTACTTCAAAGGATGAAAGTCGCTCTTGCCCGAAGGACGAGTTTCTTTCCAAGGACTTTCCTTGAAGGATTCGTGCCATATACTTGTCTCTCGCTTTTTCTTTTGACCGATAGTGAGGATCTCTTTTCATAACTTGACTTCCGGGTGTTGAATTAATAGGTAATTGAATTGGTTTATTTTGAGATAGTTTTGTGAATAACTTTTAAAGAAAGAGGTTATTTTAAATGGAATTTGCATCTTGGTCATGACCGATTGCACATGTCATGTGAAATTGCAAATGTCGTGTAAAAAGGGAGGTATGAAGGGAAGCAAACATGCGTTTGATCACTGAGTCTCTTTCTCCATGTGTGGGATGCTAAGTCCCCATTGAATTCCAAAACTATCTTTCTTGTAAAATTGCTGAATAGAACTTACTTGTTTTTGAAGTCTCACTTGTATCAAACCGAAGTAGCCTCTCCAAGGAAGTCGTCGCGTTAATTTTTTAGAGAATGAGAGCTATCCCTCTAAACCAAGTTTCTCCCGAACAATGCGCTTTAAAGCGTTGCACTCATCGGTAGGGTGGTGAAGGAACCGGTGGAAATGACAAGACCTCGGGTCCATTATTTCTTGATCGGTTAGTGGACGCCATACGAGGTAGTTCCACCTCTCTATTTCGTACCCACATCTCCAAAGAACTCCAAAATCCTTTCCATCGGAACGGAAAGTGTAGGTACTTCGAGTCCATCTTTTCCGCGTTAGTGGGCGTTGTGATGTCTCTACGTGGCTTTGATGTGGAGCACGTTCCGGAGATGAAGTTGGAAGATTTGCGAGTGCCATCATATCCGCGATCGCTTGCCTGGGTAAAGGGATGTGGAAGGTGTCGTAATATCACCGTGAGTGATCGAATTGAAAGCTCCCATCCTCTCGTATTCACGTATTTCGATCGATCTCTCCTTCCTCAAGCATTTCTTCTCTTGGATGAAAGGCCGATGCGGATTGGACCGATCTTCCGGCTTCAACAAGAGTTTTGAAATATAAATCTTCTAACAGGGCTCCATAGGCTGAGTGCTCCCTTTCTTTATCCGGGTAGGACGTTGTAGTACTCCTCGCATGTGTCCTTTCCTTTGTGGAGTTGCCTCGGTTCTTCATTGTTGACCGGACCATTTTGTCCGTCTTTCCCCGATCTCCCGGCGGTTGCGCGCTCTTTTTTCCTCTCCACCAAAAGGTGTGACTCCGACTAAGGATTCAGCATTTCTTGTACTGCTTGAGTAGGTGCATGCCGACCCTTCTTGTAATTGTGTTGCTATATCATTCAAAAGGCGAAATGTCTCGCTCTGCCTTTTGGCGATACCGGCTTGATTTGCCAAGACATCCTCCAGCATTCTAGATACACTTCCCATGATATCTGAACCAGTTTGTGGTTTAGGACATTGCGAGATGGAAAACTAGAAAATTGAGAATTCAATTTTGCGCAACCGAGAGATCAACCTCCCACTGTGGTCGCCAATTGTTTATGGGTGAAAACTACTCCTTCCAAATTTGGTAATTTGGGGTGTGTGGATGAGGAATGAATCTAAACCTAAACAAATGCAATTGCGCGGTGAGTGCTTGTAGATTCGGAAATCAATGAGGCAAGTCCTACCTAAACCAAGAAATGGTCGTTCCGAGACTTGTTTTGTCACAAAGTGAAGGAGATGGGGTTGATCTTAGGGAGGGAAGCGAAGAAGGTGTTGAGATTGTGAAGGTGTTGGCTTGCTTATGACTTGTACGTAAAGGCAACAACTACCAGGATGCAAGCTATCGGCTCCGGGGTGTTTTGTATTAACACTTGGTTTCGTTTTTGTCCGAACTTGCCGTTGATGGAAATAGGGAGGAGAACCTATTTATACAAGTCATTGATCCTTATTCACGTCTCCTCGTGGGAAGTGGAGGAAGTGGAGTGATGGAGTAGTGGAGTTGTGTGTCGGTGCTACACGATCGGGCCTTGCCCACTTCTCCCGTCATCACTAACCGTCCATAACTTCCTAACACGTTCTTGTGATGGCGCGTTGCACGTCGCACGCCGTAAACCGCGGACCAATACCCCGATATGTATCCCCCAGTTTGTGACATGATCGATGTCTAGAATATGTGGATCGTGGATCCACGAAAGGTAGCCTGTAATGCTAAGTTGAATAATTGCGTTATTCAGAAAGTTGATACTTGTGAAGTATCGTGTGTATTTTATGCAGGTACTGCATCATGGTGTGGTAAAGTGATGGGAGATGACGCCTCACTGACCAATTAACTCCTGACCAGGGTTGTATAACCAAGCCGGTGAAGTTGGACGGACGAGATGATGTTTGAGACACTCATCTACGACCGTTGGTGGAATTAGGTTTTAGAAGAGGTGCGCAAGCATCACTCTTCATCTTGGTCGAAACCAAGCATGGGATATAATTTTGATAAGGCCGACCGTGCATGTGTGTAGACAACATGACGGTGTAGGCGCCTATACCCATTACCTCACGAAAGTATGATCTGGGCCACTCAATTCGTCCGGTGAAGTTGAGTGGTCGAGATCAATTTGTGACTTGAAAACCAAAGTGCCACAAAAAGCCGCGCGTCATGCCTACTGGGCGCACGTTCCAAGATGACCATTCTTGGTCGGTCTTGGCCGATCGGTCAGTGTGAAGGTGGTAGGCTGGTGTTCACGCCTATACCCGAATATCCCATGAAAACGTGATTCGAGCCATCCAAATCGTCCGGCCGAAGTTGAGCGGTCGAGACTGGGTTTGCGATTTTGGAGGTGTGACCACGCTAGTTTGGGCGCGCGTCTTGGAACAACCGTGCATGATATGCCTTGGCCGATCGGGTGAGGGATAGATGGGTCCACGGTGGTCATGCTGGGAATGACCGACTCGCTTAATCTAATCTTGGACCCTCCATTCGTGCGGAGAAGATGGACGCTCGTGATGCTCAAAACCCTAATTTTGGGTTTCAAAGCCGTGCGACCATGCTTTATTCGGGCGATACGAATTGGGATAACCAACCATGGTTGGTCACGACCA